>JASJUY010000006.1:0-600000 GCA_030347605.1 Trichosporon sp. DN520 | reverse complement strand
TCTAGACACACCGACTCCGTCATTGAGCCGTCTGCTCACGTCTCCAGGCCCAGCCGCCCAACGCGCTCGGCCACCCGCATTTCTGTCGATCAGAACGCCGTCAGCGTCTCGAGCTCTTCCACTAGTGGCTCAAAAGAGGATGCATACCGACAGGCCTCCTCCTACGCCAATCTCCGCGCCAATGAGCGTGACAAGCGGAACGTCCAACATCACGCGGAGACGACGAAGCAGAAGCAGCAGGAAAGAGATGACCGACAGTGTTGCATCTGCCCTGGGGTGGATGGGCCGTGGCATGTGTTCGACAAGGCCAAGGATCAATGGGTGAGTAATCGACTTATGAATGTCAAGTCCATAGGGGCTAGCACTGACTTCAGACCTGTGACTCATGTCACTACAAGCTTAAGTGGAAGAGCAAAAAGATGGGACGCGAGTGCATGGATTGCGGAAAGAACAATGCTACGCGGTGGGTCGACCTCGGCGGCGGCAAGTTCCAGTGTGAAGTCTGCCAATATAGGCAGGAAGAGGCGAAGCAGCTCGATGAAGGCTATGATGCCGCGCTTCGAGGCATCGAGGATGGCACGCTGCAGCCGACCCACAAAGACTCAGCGAGATGCATCTACGGATGTACGACGAGCCCGAATTGGTTGATCTTGGCCAAGCCCCCCCGCCAGTGGCACTCTCACTACGCAAGTCGAAGCCGAAAGATACAACGCTGACTCGATAGGTGTGCATGGAGCCCAACTTCTTGCTCTTGAAGAAGGACAAGCGTGAGAAGCACGGAAAGAAGTGTAGCTCGTGCAGAAGAACGAACTCGATTCGATGGCACCAGCATCGTGGCCAAGTGAGTTTCGCAAAGTGAGTTTCTCAGCGGACGGCCAGCTGACTGCTCATAGATAATTTGCGACATTTGCAAAGGAAAGGCGGGTTGGGGAAGCTCGCTCAGAAATCGCGTCTGTAGCCATCTCGTCTGTTCAGCTACGTGTACCGACGAAGACATGCAGACAACCTCAAGCCGTTTCCTTTGTGGCACCACTCTCAAGAGCCCTGTCGTCCACAACAGCGGGCCTCTGCAGCCGTTCGGCGATGAGACGGCCTCGCAAGCTCTCGGCCGTCATGACTGGGAGCAATGCCTTGCCCAATCACTAGCTCGTCTGGTACCTCTGCCACATCTGGCTCAGCGCTGTGTTCAAACCACTAAACCCCAACCCATGGAGCAGAGACCTGAGCGTCCAGTAAAGCGAGACATGCATTCAATCACCGGCCACAGCGTGATGAGTGGCAAGAAAAGACGAACGGTGGCTGAACGTTCGGTGAGAGTCCTGAAAACGCTCACATCGCATGCATAATGCTCAACCGTCAGACAATCAGACCATGGCACGATTGCATCGCGCCGCAACCCTACTGGCTTTTGGGAGGAAACTGCGACGACCATCACCGCACGCGTCACGACCGCCACTTCCAGATTGCCATTTTCCCACGGTCTGTCATGTTAGGCTTGGTAGGGTGTGGTTGTTGTGAGACATGGTTCCGTACTGCTCGTGTAGCGCACGCATGACGCATGACGCTTGACTGTCAGACAATCAGACCCCGTGTGGGCAGTCTGAAGGTGGTGCGTGATGCATGTGATGTCTTCCGATAACGAGAATGCGAAGCTATCGAGGGCTGGGCTGGGTGCTGGGACTGACTTGGAAGCCTTAGCAGATCGTAAGCTGCTGTCTACCTTCCATAGCGCCTGACCAGACCAAGGGAGACATGCCTGCGTTAGTAGTCTGTACTCGTTTCGAGCTCAAGAGTCTCGGGATGGAAGCAGCCAGTTGTTGGGGTTTCACTATGAGCAGTGCATCACTGATACAAGACAAACACTACATGAAAGCAGCGCGTCAAAGGGGTAAAGAGTTGGACTTGGAACCACTTGCTTGCTGTGGATCACAATGCCAAGTTTTTATGCCTATATGAGAGAGAGGGGTGGGTGAGCGGGTGAGAGAATGGGTTTGGAAATGCGAGGTTGAGGTGAAACAGAAAGTGGAGGTGGAGGTGGAGGTGGTTGTGGCGTGAAAGAAAATGCTCTTTTAATGGTAAAATTACTTCGGATCAACAACTGCCGTTTACTCCTTCTTGGGCTCCTCAGTCTTGGGCTCCTCGGGCTTGGCCTCCTCGGCGCCGGAAGAACTCTTCCTGGCCTCGTACACCTTCTGGAAGAGACCGAGCGAAGCCTGCTGAGCAGCGTCCATGGCGGCCTTGATGTCCTCGGCCTTGACCGAGGTGTCACCAGAGGCACCCTTGGCGGAGATCTCGCGAAGGTCGGCAAGGAGCTTCTTGACCTTCTCGCGCTCGGCGGCGTCGAGCTGCGACTCGAACTCGGCCATCGACTTCTCAGTGTCGGCGACGAACGACTCGCCCTTGTTGGCCTCCTCGATGATGGCGCGGCGGGCCTTGTCCTCCTCGGCGTAGCGCTCGGCGTCGGCGACCATGTTCTCGATCTCGCTGTCAGAGAGACCAGACGACGAGGCAATGGTCATCGACTGCTCGCGGTTGGTGGCCTTGTCGACGGCAGAGACGTTGACGATTCCGTCGGCGTCAATGTCGAAGGTGATCTGGATCTGGGGGACACCCTTGGGCGCAGGGGGGAGGCCGGTGAGCTGGAAGTTGCCGAGCAGCTTGTTGTCACGGACGAGCTCACGCTCACCCTGGTAGACCTTGACCTCGATGGCGGTCTGGCCGTCGGCGGCGGTCGAGAACGACTGCGACTTCTTGGTGGGAATGGTGGTGTTGCGGTTGATCAGACGGGTGAAGACACCGCCGAGGGTCTCGATACCGAGCGAGAGGGGGGTGACGTCGAGGAGGAGAATGTCGGTGACGTTACCGGCGAGGACACCGGCCTGGATGGCAGCACCCATGGCGACGGCCTCGTCGGGGTTGACACCCTTCGAGGGCTCCTTGCCGAAGGTGGCCTTGACGGTCTCGATGACCTTGGGCATACGGGTCATACCACCGACGAGAATGACGTCGTTGAGCTCAGAGGGCTTGATGCCGGCGTCACGAAGGGCCTTCTGGCAGGGCTCGTTGGTGCGGTCGATGAGGGGCTTGACGATCTGCTCAAGCTTGGCACGCGAGAGCGAAATGTTGATGTGCTTGGGGCCCTCAGCGGTGGCAGTGATGTAGGGGAGCGAGATGTCGGTCTGCGAGGTAGACGACAGCTCGATCTTGGCACGCTCAGCGGCCTCACGGACACGCTGGATGGCCATGCGGTCGTTCGAGACGTCGATACCCTCCTGCTTCTTGAACTCGTCGAGGATGTAGTTGACGAGGGCAATGTCAAAGTCCTCACCACCAAGGTGGGTGTCACCGTTGGTGGACTTGACCTCGAAGACACCCTTCTGCATCTCAAGGATGGAGATATCGAAGGTACCACCTCCAAGGTCGTAGACGGCGATGACGGCAGAGTCGTTCTTGTCAAGACCGTAGGCAAGGGCGGCGGCGGTGGGCTCGTTGATGACACGGAGGACGTCAAGACCAGCAATCTGACCGGCGTCCTTGGTGGCCTGACGCTGCGAGTCGTTGAAGTAGGCGGGGACAGTGATGACGGCGTGCTTGACGGGCTTGCCGAGGTAAGCCGAGGCAGTGTCCTTCATCTTGCCAACGACAAAGGCACCGATCTGCGAGGGAGAGTACTTCTCGCCACGAGCCTCGACCCAAGCGTCGCCGTTCGAGTGGGGGACAATCTTGTAGGGGACCTGCTTGATGTCACGCTGGACCTCGGCGTCCGAGAACTTGCGACCGATCAAACGCTTGGAGGCGAAGATGGTGTTCTCGGCGTTGACGACGGCCTGTCGCCTGGCGGGCTGACCAACAAGACGCTCACCATCTGGAAAAATACGTCAGCATCATAATACGTCACTAGGCTCGGCTGCGCGGCTGCGGATGGGTGGGTGGTGGAGGTGGAGTCCGCCGACCAAGCTGGCCTTTTCCCGGTTCCGATTGTGTGGACATCGCCACCGGAAAAGTGCGAAAGCTGATCCGCAACCAACTGGAAAACTTACCCTTGGTGAAGGCAACGACGGAAGGGGTGGTACGGGCACCCTCAGAGTTCTCAATGACCTTGGCGGAACCAGCCTCGAAGATGGAGACACACGAGTTGGTGGTTCCCAGGTCGATACCGATGACGGGGCCCGAGACCTTCGAGTTCCAGCGCCTGGAGCCGACGAAGGGGGTGGTCGACGCGCGCTGTGAGTGTTAGCTAATGAATCACGACCTTGCAGCTCTCGACAGTTGCGGCAGAGTGGATGCACTGGGACTTTTCCTCATCGCTGGACCGCCGGATGCCAGGCAGGTATAGTCGGATTTTTCCGTCTTTTCCCCTGCCCAGCCAAGTCCGTCGTTTTCGCGAGGTCCACTTCGATTCTCCCTTTTCGATTCATTTTGTGGCGGAAAAAGTCCCAACGCTATCGCAACTCTTCGTCGTCGTCGCTGTCGATCGTCGCAGAGACACTTACGGTGGCGGCACGGAGGGCGGAGACGGGGGTTGAGCGAAGCGAGCGGGTGATACCGTACATGGTGAGTACCACTGAGATTTTGGAGTGAGTTGAGGGAGTCGAAAGAGAAAAGTCGGGCAGACTTAAGGGGGCTGCAGGGGGGCATGCGCACGGCGGCGGCGGGTGAGGTGCTCCGGCCGATTTTTTGGTCCCGTCGGCGACTCATAGCTGGGCCAGGCAGGTGAGGCTGGGCTGGGCAGGGGCAAGTGAGCCTGGGTGCAGCCGCCGTGTGACGCCAGCGCGCGGGGATCGAGGGCTCTGGAGCATGCCAGAAAATCTAGTCGCCCGCATGTCCGCAACCGCTGGCGTTAATCCGAAATACCTCCGCTAATCTCGAAGCTCATATTGCATGCTTGACTTTGTGGTTCGGGAAAAGCGCCCGCTAAAAGCCGACGTGTATTGGCCCGGATTAGGAGTCAAGTAGGGCCACCAGGGCGTTAGCCGGTCGGCTCGGTTAAATGATTTTTTTTTCATGACGGCCGTCCTTCGTGACCCTGTACGGGTGATGGCTGGTCACCTCTGGTATGCATGATCACGTGATATGACTTCGAGCACACGAAAACCACGAGAACGGAAGCATAACCACGCGGCCGCCGGCGTCAGCTGCTCGCACAAGCATTCGACACTCCGAACTTGGAGCGTCCAATCCGGAATAGCAGAAAGCAGGTTTCGTCGCCCAGACCTGAGATCAGGTGCCCAGACGCCGTCAGGCCCAGCACTCAGCATAAGCTTGCGGCTCGATTACTGGTCCACCACCATCTCTCACCACTCACCACTCCTCTCCCAACACCAAAAGGTCCACACAGCTTGTCGTCTGCGTGTGGACTCACTCCGACCCCTCCCTCACTCCTCCTTGACCTCATCGTCAACTTTGACGACCGCGTCGGCCCTCATCTTTCGGAGTAGGCGCCACCAACCAACCGAGAAACCCCGGAAATCATCGCGATCCTCTCCAACGAGTAACTAGTCAATGGCGCCCCTCCTCTTCTCCCACTTTCGCGCGCGCCACCGCTCGGTCCTGACCGGACTGTTTGGCGCGACCTTCCTCGCCGCCGTCGCTGTTGTCGCCATGCCGTGTCCTGCGCGCGAGAAGCGGACCCTTCTCGACGAGCCGCATGAGACGACCCCGCTCCAGAGCAAGGAGGCCATCGTCATGATGAACCAGCGCGGAAGGCGGCGGTTCATGGAGGAGTAGGCGGGTCACAGTTAGTGGCCTCGTCAGTCGAAGCGAGCGCACCAAGGCAGTCCGTTCCAGAGTTAGCGGCAGCCTCTTCGCGACGGAGCAAGGATCTTCCGCCCGCCAGTCCAACCCGAACCCGAAATGAAACGACCGCAACTTCACTTCCAAGATTTTCTCACCGATCAGTTGTATAACATCAAAGTGAGTTGACAGCGAACAGCTATCTTTTTGCTCTACCACAGATAGCTGACACCCCAGGTCACATCACAGCATAAGATTTCCGGTCCGATGCATTGTTCATTGCATAATCATGTCGTGTTGCAGACTCTCAAACCGAGAGGCGGGCGTCCTCGTCAGGCGGCAATCTTCGGGTACGCCGCTGACGCCGATTTAGCACGTCGCCTCTGCCCGCACTGACGTACTGACGTTGCTGACCACATTATGACCTAGAGGTACAACTACCATAGCAGCGAGCATCACCAAAGGTACCATGATACAGTCTAATGCATGCAATGTCTAGCTTGTCTAGCAGTGTACATACACAAACAACAGTTGATCTAATTTCAAAGCATCTCTCGTCTCGTGTCTCCATTCTCCGGATTGCACATACTCCCAGCTAGGCTTGTTCCTCCTCGCACACTTTGTGCTCACAAGTCGCCTGTGTATTACGGACACAGGACATGTGGCGTATGTAGCGCTCGCTTTGCTGGCTCGCGCTTAGAAACCCCTCACCTCGAGCTGCTTCACAAACGACGTCGCCTCACCCAAAGCAGCAACGAGGCAATAGCGCTCCTCCATCTTGTCGTAGCTCGGCGTATAGTCAAGAAGGGCGAGGAGGTCCTCGACCTGGCTGGGAGCGGAGGATAAGGCGGAGGCGTCCGAGCCGGCCTCAGACGAAGGACCAGCGGCGCTGGACGCGACCTCGTTGAAGTCTGCTTTGCTGATACCATTGACCTGGGAGTCTGGCGGCACGCGGGTTCCGTTCTCCTGCGGCGCATCTTGCTCCTTCTCCCGCTCGGCCTGCTCTTTCTCCCTCTCCTTGCGCTCAGCCGCCTCCCTCTGCTCCTTCTGCTCCTCGCGCTCCTTCCTCAGCGCAAGAGCCTTCTCCATCTCCTCCTCCGTCAGGCCGAGCACGTCGGGGCCACGTGCGGGCCAGTATCCCTCCCGCGCCATAGCCTCGAGCTTGTTGTGCAACTCCCATGCGATCCAGCGACCAAGCATCTTCAGCTCCTCCGCGCTGTCGACCCGCATCCATCGCTCGACGGCCTGGGGCAGCGAGTCGTCCCAGGGGAAGCCCTTGCCGAAGATGTAGACTGTGCGGGCCCAACTTGAGGGTCCGGGGCGGTATCGCTCTTCGTCGATAAGACGCGGTGTGAGGAAGTAGTACTTGCGATCCTGCGAGTCGAGGCCAAGAGGCGTGAAGCGATTGTTCTTCCGCATAGCCACTGTGCGGGGAACGAGCTCTATGCCATGTAGCGTGGTGAGGTGCTCTGCCTCTCGTGCGTCGTAGGTCGCCTTGTTCGCCTTGGTGGCCGCTGCAGTCGTACACCGCACGCGGGCTGCGAGGAGCTTCTTCTTCTCAGCCTCCCAGCGCTGGTTCTCTGCCTTGGCTTGACGCGCTGCCTCGCGGCGGTAGTCCATCTCGCGCGTGCCTCCTGGCTCCATGTCGGCCCGCACCGCGTCGAGCGGGATGACGTACTCGCACAATCCCAGGAGCATGCGCACCACCTCCACCGCACTTGGGATTCGAGATGCAGCAGCGCGACCCCGCCGCGGAGCATCGGTCGCCCACGTTGGCGTCGCCTCGCCCTCGTCCAGGTCTAGCAGCGACCGCAAGGCGGCCTCGTTCCGCTCCCGGCTTTCGTTACTAGGCTCGGGAGCCATGGAGAGGCCGAGCAGGTCCTCCACCTCGGCGAAGATTTTCGCGAATCGCGCCAGGTCGGCGTAGTGCCGCAGCTCCTCGCGAAGGTCCTCCAGCGTATCAATCACATCGAAGGTCGTGCCGTAGCTCAGACCGCGGTCGGCGATGATGAGATCAAGCAGACCGCCGGCGACAGAGCGCACCGTCGCCTCGGGGATCGGGTGGTCGAAGTCGTCCAGCGGCGCAAGGGCGCGGTCTGGCAAACTGAGGATGCCGCGGAACCGTACAACGAACTCGCGCAGGTACATCCTCTGCTCGGCTTCCTCGAACGAGAGGCGTGTGTCGACGTTCTTAATGACGGGGTGCGGAGGTTCTGGCAACACTTTCTTCTTTGGCGCGACCTTCTTAGGCTCAACCTTCTTGGTTGTGGTCTTCTTCTTCGCCGCGGCGGTAGCCTTGCCCTTCGCGTCCTTCCCTTTCGCCTTGGACTTGGCGTCCGCCTTGCCCTTGGCCGTCTTCGCCTTGGCCGTCTTTGCGCTGGCTTTGGTTGTCGCCTTCTTGGCTTCCGCCTTCTTCTTCTTCGGGGCAGCCTTCTTCGGTGGCGCGTCGGGATCGCTGAGCTCCGAGTCCGAGTTGTCTCCCGCCTCCTGGTCCTTGCTCGCCTTCTCCTTCGGCTTCGCCTTGGACTTGGACTTCTTCTTCTTCGGTGGTGTCTCGGGGATCTCGCCTGCGTCACTCTTGCGTAGGAACTCGGCCATGGTCATACCGCTGTCCTCGGCCTTCTTCACGACATTGCTGTCTGTCAGCTATATCGTGGTCTGTGTAGCTTACCCAAGCGGCTCCAGGCCCTTCTTCTTCCGGCACGTAGCATTCTGGCACTGCTCGCGACAACAAGGACACTCGAATGTATACGGCAAGCTGTTGTCGTGTCCCTCCGCAGCTCTCGGCGCGCGGCGCGCAGCATCCACATCGATCCCATACCGCTTGACGAGGTCTCGCTCGCACCAGACGTAGTTGCAAGCCCGTTCGGGCTGGAGTTTGCTATGTTTTCGAAGCTTGGTACACCGGAGGAGGTCTGGTTGAGTCAGCGTGAGTCAGTTGATAAACGTACTCTCAGGCTCCACAGCCAGCCTACATTGGTGGCAGTACGGCTTCTTCTCCCGCTCCCCTTCTCCGTTCCCGTTCTCCTGTACGTCCTGTGCTTTCGGAGCAGTCTTGGGCTTCTTCGTCACAGCTCCAGCCGACGGCGGAGCCTTCCTCTTCCCCTTCCCTCCCCCGTTGGCAACGGGCACATCCTCCGGCGGCGGCGTCAGCACATCCAAGTCACTCTCGGCCCGAGACGCAGGAGAGCTCGTCGTCTTCGTCAGCGTAGGGACAGAGTCGGCCATAGGCGAGGACGCGACGGACATGGAGAAGGGTACGATGTCGCGATGTCGTGAATGTGGAGAAGATAAGTATGTGAGGATTGAGTAGCCGTGGAGTTTACGCGATTCATCCCAAGGTTACCCAGGGTGGGAGAAGTAACAAACCCCCGCGACCCGCTCGAACGCAAAAGCCACGCGACTTTGTTTTCATTTTCCATTTTCTGGCCCAACTTGGTCTAGGGTGGCGCGTCACATGTCTTTCCGCATATAGTTGGGTCCGCGTCGCGTTCACCCATGTCAATCATTAGTAAGACGTAGACCGCAGGCTTCCAACTTCCATCTGCATGAGTCTGCTTCGTACTGGCGGTCTGGTCATACTTGTGCGCCCCTGCTGAGCCCACGCTCGCTGATGATACCAGCTCAAGCCGTAAATATGGTAGCTCCACTCCACGACGCCCTGGTGGCGAATATAGCACGCCGAGACCATGTGGCGTTCGGCGTCTGTCTCCGTCGCCGAGAATGGCCCGGTGCCGCTGCGCCAGCCGCGAGGCCACCAGGCCAGAAGCCTGTGGACTGATTGGACCGCTCCGGAGGAAGACCGTGCGCGGCGGGCGTGCACAGATGATCCTCTCCTCCCAAAAACACTATTCCAAGCATCGTACGCCTTCAACGTGAATGCCGCTTAAGATACATGCATATTCCTACAAGCACTCAGCACAAACGTATCGTATGTATGCCTAGAATCCGGACCTATGTCGAGAAACTCCCCCCTCCTGCAGGATCCCCAAACGTCGGATCCCGGGGATTTCTCGGATGCACACCCCCGATACCATTGTACTCGTCCTCAGACGCCAGCTCATTGCTCGCCTCGCTCGCGCTGGCCATCTCATTGCCCTCGCTCCGGTCGCTGCGTTCGCGCTCGCTGGCACTCGTACTTGCCCCATTCGCGCTCGTGTCCCACTGATCGTCCTCGGCGCCTTCGGTGGGGAACCGCCGCCGCCGCGGCGTAGGCGTCATCATCGCTTTCGGGGGCGTGCCGAGCTTCAATCCGGGAAAGCCCGGTGATCGGAGCGGCGAGCGTGCTGTGGGCGAGAGTGGTGATCGACCCGTAGGCGATAGTGGTGATCGATACGCTGGCGGGTCGTCGTCGGCCCGTCGGAGGGGATGGAGGTGTGCGCTCCTCAGCTTCGACCGCGGCGGGGCGACTTCTTCCTCGCCATGGATCATGGATAGCGAGCGCTGAGCCAGAGCTCTTCGCTTCAGGTTGGCTAATGTAGGCGTGGTCGGTCTCGAGCCCTTCCGCCGCCGCGGCTGGCTTGGGCTCAACGGGCTGCTCGGCCTGTCCTCCCATCCCTTGGGCCGGTCGTCCCACCCTTTCCCGTCTTGGCTGAACGGCCGCGGCGTCGCTACGTCAATCACCAGGCCGGCCAACGGCCCCGAGCTGAGCTTCTTTCCGTGACCGTGTTTCTTGCCCGTCCTCTCGAGCGGCCGGAGGAGGTTCTCGATAGTCGCGCTCTTCGAGAATAGGGCCAGCGCGACGATACCGATCAGGATGACGAGCTGCGCGACTGACTTGCGCCGCTCGAAACCCAGCTCATCAGCCAGGGCGCGCAGCTGGGCCTGGGCTGCGTGTCTGTCCCGCTCTGAGGTTAGGCGTAGGTACTCTACCTGCGTTGACAGGCGGAGCAGTCTGGCGTCCGTGCCGGCGTTGGCGCGCTCGGCGTCGCTTCTCGCGGCGAGCAGGGTTGTCTGCACAGCTTCTAGCCGAGATACGGCCGCGCGCAAGGCTCGCGCTTGCTCATCGATATATCGCGCGACTAGCGTGCCGTTACCCTCCAGAGCGCTGAGACGGCGCACGATGTGTGCATAGATCGACTCGGACGAGTCGCGCTTCAGTGCGCTCGGCAGCGGCGCGGCCGAGGATGCCGAGCCGTTCTCCATGGGCGGGGCAGGCGGACCGACGGCCACGGTGGGCTGTGGGCCACCGCTGCTGGCGCTGAGGCTCGCGTTCGGGGCAGACGGTGCAACAGCTCCCTCCCCACCGGCGATGGGGTTGACACTGCCGGTGGCAACAGGGGCCGCAGAGCTGGAGCTAGCAGCGCTCAAAGGAGCGCACTGGATGATCTCCTCGTAGTCCAGCTCCCTACCCCGCCGCGCCTGTGCCTGCACGAGCTTCTCGAGCTCGCACAGCTCCTGTTCCCGCTTGTGCTCTTCCTCCCTCTCCTTTGCCTCTGCGGCGCGGCGCTCTGACTCCAGTCGCTCCTCCTCTTGCTGTGCTAGCTGCCGTTCCCGCTCGGCTTGCTCTGCCGCTTCGTCCCGCGTCGCTTCGGCTGAACGCTGTTGCTCCATCTTGAACGCCTCCATTTGGTTCAGGCCGTACACCTTCAGCTGCGACACGGGGCAGTAGTACTCTGTCCCGTAGTACGAGGGGAAGTCGAGGCGGACGAAGCGGTGGAAACTTGTTGGTTCGGGGAGCGTGAATGTCTGATGTCAGCTAGTGCTCGAGTGGAGGCTGTGCGGGGGCGGGTATGGCGTTGCCGGGGGTCATGTGGCCGAGCGTCACGATATGGTCCGATTTCGAAGCAGTAGGGGCGACGAGTTGATGAAGGGGAGATGGAGAGGAGGTAGAGAGACTCACCTGCACGCCGCGAACATTCTTGCCGATCCACTCGCCGACGGGCTTCCACTCCTCGTTCTCCTCTCCGCCGACGCTAAGGCGGACTGTCCTCACCACGCCAGAGAAGAACTCCCATACCGCGATCTCAATCGCCGAGATGCGAATCTCATCACAAAGCTCGACGATGACATAGTGCTCATTCGCCTTGCAGGGCGTGAGCATGTACCGGTCCTTGCTCTTGTGGAGGAGCGAGCTTGCGTGCTGCGTCTGGGGCGAGGAGGAGAGCACGCGGGCGGAACAGTCGGGTGAGGCGTAGTTGTACCGATTCGCCTTCTTGCCAGTCGCCAGCGGCGGAGGCGGCGGTGTGTTTGCGGCGTCAACGTTTGCGTTCGTTTCCGAGACCGCGGACTCGTTGTTGGCGGACGAGTTTGTCGAATGTGTCCGGTTGTCGATGGCGGCAGCCGGCTTGCGCACCTGCTCGGCGGCTTGTCGCGCCTTCCACTCCTCGAAGCTCTCGAAGCTGTCGAAACCGTCGTATGCCGCTGGCGCCTCTTCCGGCAGACAGCGGGGATGCACCAGCCCCAGCCTTATTATGAACGGCGTCTGGCCACCATCACCCGCTGGACAGGAGCCTCCACGCGAGACAGCCTGCGAGCTAGAGCCGGAGACGGCGCCAGCGCCTGTGTCGGCCGTGTACGTCGGGTTCGCGAATGCCAGCAGCGCCTGCACGAGCTGCAGAGTTAACGGGCGCATGTCATCGAGACTAGGCTGGACTTGTCGTCGGAGTAGAGAGACAGAGATAAGGTGGGCTGTTCTGTAGACTTGAGGCTGATGAAATTGTCGGTCAAAGGCTCGGTGGCTCGGTGGCTTGGAACCTTGGACCAGTCACTGATAGCACCGGAGGGCGCGGAGGGGGTCGGGATGCGGGGTAGAGTGCGGGGAACTCCCGCTTACCAGCGGACACGCTTCTCGTGTCATTCCGCTGCTTTCACTCCTGCCTGCCTGCACACCTGCGTCCATGTGTTTCTGAAACGGCGGCAAGGGCCGAGGTGGGGTCTCCCGTGCATATCTGCCGCGTTTCAACCAGGAGATCTAAGGTCCCATGCATGCATCTATGTAAGGCGTGGGTATTGTTGGTGGTTGTACAATGGCAAGGTATTGTCTACAGTTCGGTCGTCTAATGATGTTCTATCACACGCTGCGGGCATCAGCATCGCCAGTTCCTTCGCCACCAGGTCACAGTCGCCTCAACTCACCTCATGACGGCGATCAGGCGGAAGTTGGTGCCACCACCGGGGTCCTTGCTCTCACTGAGCAGCTCACACGTCACTGTGTGCTTGCCCTCCGGGAGGCCCTCTGCAATCGTCGCGAAGCGGCCAATGTTCCTGCCATTAGCTAGAGTTCAAGTCGATATATCGCTCAACTCACTCTGAGCGGTCCCAGAAGCCTACGACGGTGACGGCCTTGTCCTCACGTCCTTCAACCCAGCACTTGAGGTTACCAAGACCATACTCCCTGCTCCTGAGAGAGTACAGCTTGACGAGGCCGACGGTGGTCTCAAGCTCAAACTGGATCTTGGCTCCGGGCTGGTCGGCGATGAAGAACGGCTTGTCCTTGTGATCCTCGTGGACCCAGTATCGCCACCCTTCATTCAGTGTTGGCGTGATGTTGTACGCCGGATCAGGCGAGCGCGCAGAGTAGCAAGTCGGGTGCCAGGGACGCAGGGCGTGGTCGACGTGCGGATTCCACTTCTCCAGTGCCGACAAGCGCGGCAGGCGACCCAGTTCCGGCGGCGGCGTGAACATGCCGGGATACCAATTGTCGGACTCAGGCACTCCCTTGTCAAAGTCTGCATCGACGTGGTGCGACCACGGACGCTGCTCTATGCCCCAGCGCGCTGGCGCCTCGAGCGGAGTGTTGCCGTAAGCCGCGCGCAGGCGCTCGTCGAAAGACTCGTTCTCACTGCGCTCGACCGGCATCGGCGTCTTGGGCGGGAAGAGCACGTCCGGATCGTCCAGGCCCTCGCAGAGCGCGTCTCGCAGCAGGCTTTGCACGAGACGCGACGCATCAGCGTGCCCTCGCGAGTTCATGTGCCTTTTGTCGGGGTAGTGCCAGAAGCTGAGGTCAGCTACACCGCAGGTTCGTCAAAGCTCACTTTTCGGTAAAGTACCACGGCAGCAGCTCCGGGAAGCGCGCCCAGTGCGTCACAAGGGGATGTCGTTGGCTAGTTGTTAGTTTTGTCGTGGCTTCCATGCTCACTTGATGACGGGAACATCTGCAGGTCAGCTTATAATTCTGCTTGCAGCTATAGGAGCTCACCATAATATTGCGCAATAGGGAGGTGCTTTCGATATCCGCCACCGGCCATCTCGCCCTGGCTGAAGGCAACGACCTCGAGAAGCATGACTGCCGGTTGGTTGGGCAGATCGAGCAGGCCGCGCAGAAGGTTCTCCATGTTCTCCTCGTGCTCAGGAAGCGCCTCATCGTTCACGCCGAGCTCGACCACAACAAGATCAGCCTCCTCTGGGATGTGCAGCTTCATGCAGAAAGAGAAGTAGTCGCTGCCGCTTGCAGGGATGGCTCCGTTGACGGCGTTGACATCGGAGTGAGGAAAGCGGTCCGCGAGCCAGTCGCGCAACAGCGAGATCCACGTCTCCGAGTCGTAAATGTGATGTCCTTTAGTGACTGGAGTGAGCTTTGAAACAACAGAACATAACTCGCATCACCGCTGTCGTCTACCCACCACTACCTCCAATAGCCGCGACCGTAATGGGCTCTCCTCGGAGAGCTTTGCCGAGAAAGCGGTGTGTCCGTGCAAGCGAGCCTGGTTGTTAGTCACTTGTGCCGAGTCCGAGCTCCGGTGAACTCACCTTCATATCCTCTTGAACGGCGGAGATTGGCACGTCCGAAGCGGCGCTCGTATTCGTCGGGCGCTGCGCACCATTTGCGCAGCTTACGCGCAGTGCCTACGGCGGAGGCGGGCAGATCGGACGTCGATATCGGGTCCGTTGGAAGGCTCGACAGCAGACGTTCCGGGACCCAGGCGGTGGCGCGAGTAGGGAGGTGCTCGTACTCGAAAAGGAGGAAGGTGACGGTGCAAAGGGCGAGGGCGAACAGGACAGCGGCCTGCGATCGGGGGCTGCCCGGCAGGCGCTGTGTTGAGAACATGCCTAGCTTTGGCCCGGCACTCGTCATGCGTGGCCGGCCCGGTCTGCTTTGAAGAAGACAAGAATTGGAAAGGTCCAGGTACCGCTCGGCACGAAGGAAAGGCGTCGGCAGCGGTTGTGTGGTCAAGATGCAAGAAGGATGGTCGTCGATCGATTATAGGCAAGAACCAGAAGTGGATAGTAGTACGTGCTGCGCAATATCAGCCGGCGCGATGTGTTACATGACTGGGCATCTTTGGCGCGCAGCAGCGCAATCACGCTGTGGAGAAACCGGCCCCATATCTCATAGCCGCAAGTGCGTGCATGAAGTATGAGTGAGCCTAGTCCGTGGCGTATCTCGGATCTGCCAATGTACTCCCTGTCACTTTTGGCTGCTGCGGAGCCTTGTCAGGGGGGTCCGCGCGCAGGGGCCGCAGTCACTTTTGCACCACACGACTGGTCCACGGTCGCGAGGGCGCGCTCTGGACTGCGCCGGCGCACACATCTCGGCCCTTAGTCCGAGCGAGCGGGCCCTGACCCTGACAAGGGCCAACAAGGACCAGGGCTGAGCCGGTCGCTCCTTCTGTTAGCTGACGTACCTCTAAGGTTTATCAGCAAGAGGTCCCTGGACCGGCAACGGCCGCCCCATCCAATGCGATCGCACTCCAACTGCTGCACCAGAGCTTTGGCTTCGAGTGCAGACATGTTCTTAATTGTTTCGGACTCGTCCTTATACTCATCGCCACCTATACCATCGCCTGGACAGATGCATGATAGAGAGCAACGTCTTCAACCGCCTCTCATGTGAGACGAGCGCGGACAGTCTGTGGATGTCCAGGCACACAATGGCTGTTCAGAGTCTATCAGCACGTGGGCAAAGAAACTGTCTCATCCGAAGGCGCTCGGAGAGAAGCTGAGACTGGATCACTGCATCTCTGCGCAAGTTAAACGAGCGCCAGTATGTGAAACACCATGAGAGCTTGGGAGCGAGGCGTTCATATCAGGCTTGGCAGCTTTGCAATACTGGTTGCCGCACCTTGATAGTCCAGACAGCGCAAACCAAAGCATTGCCGCTCGCACTACGATCCGCATGACTACACTGATCGCGTAAACACATTGCTACTGATCTGATGGGAGCGAAGGGGGCGGAGTGTATGAAAGACGACTACGCTTGGTGTGCAGAAGACTGACGAGGCACCTCACTGGCCACATCTCCGTGGTTGTCTTTGATTATGCAGGACTGCCTTGCACAGAACTGACGCCATCGACAAGCACTATGAATTACTGACGATGAGATGAGCGTAGAGAGGGCCAAGCAAGTCTCGCGCAGACTGGACTGCCCAGCCTTTGCGCGATTCACCGCTTGTGTGCGTACTAGAGCATCTGCGGAGTGAGTCCTGTTCAATCCCCGCCTTGGATGGGCTTCTAAGAGTCATGTCCTTGCGCATTTGTGCAGAGCAATCGAGTCTCTTCCGAGACTCATAAACGAAAGGTCCAACAGAGCCCAGAGCTGAACACCTTCGTCCCGAGAGCTGCAGTGACCGTGCGGAGCCCATTCTGCTCCATACCGCGTCGCGGATAGCGGCTTGGGAGACTTCAATGACACGGTAACCTTGACAGCCAGCGTCAGCTAGCCAAGTTAGTAGGACGCAGTGGACCAAGGCATGCCGACGAGATGAAGGACTCCATAAGCTGCAAGCTGAACGCTGACCCGAAAACGACCCGTAGCGATCGGGCGACGGAGCCAATCCCCCTCAGCTCCATTCGATCCGAGTTTGAAAAGTCGGCGCGTACTGTGCCGCTCGATAGCGTCAACTGTTGCTGCCGACGAGACAGCAATGGAAATGGAAAATTATGCAAGTAAAGTGATGGTGGTGAGCATTATTTTTAAAGCATGCGGCGAAGACAAGATTGATGACCATGGCGAGGGCGTTCGTTGGCTGGGGCCGGGCGGAATCGGACAAAGTGCCACAACCCGTGGGTGGACGGCATTATGGTGCGAGACCCAGTCGGAGCCTGTCGGCTGAGTTTGCCTCGACCCGCCAATGGGTGCGGTGGGATTCGACGCTGGGCTGGGCCAGAGTTGAGTTGCTCCGTTCAGCGCTCAGTTGGTTGTCTTTGCTCTTGCTCACCACTCCCGCCCTCCCTCACCACCACTCCCCATGTCGTTCCTCCGCGCCCGCGCCGCCCCCGTCCTCCGCCGGTCGTACGCCACCGCCGCTGGCCCCGTTGAGGCCGCCGGCGTCAAGGTCCTCGGCATTGAGAACGGCCTCCGCCCCGCGACCACGTCTGTCACCATTGTCGTCAAGGGTGGCTCGCGCTACGAGCCCGTCGTCGGCACCGCCCACGTCCTCAAGAACTTTGCCTTCAAGGTGCGTTGTCGACCTCAAGACTGCGAGACCCGTGTGCCTGTAGGATGAAGGACAGCGAGAGAGCGAGCGAGCGAGCCGCGGACATCGCAGTTGCAGCTTGGCGGAATGTCTTCGGAGCATTCTCGTTCGGGACGTGCGGACCGTGTTTTAGCCGACCATCGATGCCGCGTTGTGTTTCTTTCGGATGCTGGGCGTAATCAAGCAAGGGAATGGGAGGATCGCCGACCGTTTCCGAGGGCTGCATGCGTGGGCTGATGTTGGCATGCCGCTGGTGCTTTGGGAAGAGTGATCGAGGCGATCGAAGTCTGCTGTCCTGCGATGCTCGAGTCTCGCGTCATGACCTTTGCCTATTGGAGAGAACGGAACGCTGACTGCTTCAGACGACCGCTGAGGGATCTGCTCTCAAGAACGTCCGCAAGACCGAGCTCTACGGTGGTGTCCTCTCGTCTGGTCTCGGCCGCGAGCACCTCTACCTGAACGCCGAGTTCCTTAAGGGCAACGAGTGAGCTAGCTTATTGACAGCTTTGACTGACCACCAGGGGTGTCTTCGTTCCCCTTCTCGCCTCCGTTCTTTCCTCGACTCAGTTCCTCCCCTGGGAGTACTCTGAGCTCGTCCTCCCCCACGTCCAGGGTGAGGCCCAGGCTGCCGCTGCCTGCCCCATCACCGCCGGTATCGACGCTGCCCACGCCGTTGCCTTCCGCCGCGGCCTCGGCAACTCCATCTTCGCCTCCCCCAACTCCCCCGTCACTCTTGACAACGTCAAGCAGTTCGCTCAGGCTGCGTTCGCCAAGAACAACGTCGCCGTCATCGGCCAGGGCATCTCCACCGAGGCCCTCGCCTCGGCTGTCCAGAAGGCCTTCGGCTCTGGCTCCGCCTCCGGCGCCAACCTCTCGTCGCCCGCTTCGCAGTACTACGGCGGTGAGGAGCGTCTCTCCCTCGACACTCACTCCAACCCCTCGGCCAAGCCCACCCTCGTCATCTCGTACGGACAGCAGGGCGCCGAGTCTGCTGAGCTCGCCGTTCTCCCCCACCTTCTCGGCGGTGAGTCGGCCCTGAAGTGGGCCACTGGCTCCAGCCCTCTCTCGCAGGCTGCCGCCAAGGTTCCCGGAGCCAAGGTCCGCTCGTTCACCACCGGCTACTCGGACGCCGCTCTCTTCAACGTCGTCATCCAGGCCCCCACCAACGAGGGTGTTCGTTCCGTCGCTCAGGAGGTTGCCCAGGCTATCAAGTCGAGCTCCGACGTTTCCGAGGACGCCTTCAAGCGCGCCATCGCCCAGGCTCGCTTCGCCGAGGCCACCAAGCTCGACACCGCCGAGTCCCTGATCGTCTCGACTGCCAACGAGGTCCTTGACGGCAAGGCCCCCAAGTTCCACGAGCTCGAGTCCCTGTCCGCTTCCGCCGTCGGCAAGGCTGCCGGCAACCTCTTCGAGGCCAAGCCGACAGTCGTTGCCATCGGCAACACCCACATCCTCCCTTACGCGTGAGTACAAATGCTTTTGTTGTCTGTCTTCGTGCTAACAATTCCACAGTGACGAACTCGGTCTGTAAGATGGCGGAGTAAAAAAAGACAGCGCTGCGCGGTAGATAGAGGCCTTCAAAATAGCTAAACCACACCACACTATCCAGATGCATCATGGTCTGGAATGGATCACAAAAATAATCGCACAGGCCGGGCAACAAATGGTCGCGAAGGCTCGTCAGCGAACGATCGCATAGGCTGATTGGCAAATGATACTAAAGCTTGTCTAAACGAGAGTCCGGCAGCAGAGGGTAGGTCAAGGACGCTGCTCGAGACCTGTAGGCTAGACTCTGGAGAGCAATGAGATGTCGCGAGGAGTGAAAGATGCGGCGGACTTTCTGTCGTGCTTCGATGCCGGTGATAATCCCCTACAGCTGCCTCCAGCGCTGAGGCTGAGCAGTCGAACGAAATCGCGCATTGAGCTGAGGGCGTACTAGTACACGAGGATTTCCCATGAAGTGGACATGCCCGAACGGACAGCGTCCTCTTCTGGTCGGCAGAAGTGGAAGGCTTCGCCATGTCAAGTGCTCTCCGAGGCGTCCGAGAGAGCATGGCAGCCACAAACCTCAACTACTACGTCAGGAGGGGGAGCTGGATCACGTGATATCATCGTTCCTCAACGTGACTTCAATCATGGCACGCGTGGGAGAGCTGCGCGTCGCGCTATGGCTGACTGGATTCATGAACTTCAATGACCGCGGTCCGGATTGTCAACAAATCCAGCAGTCGAGCGACTGTGCCTACCTTCCTCCGTCACTCAGCACCTTATTCAACTCTACGTCACT
Source organism: Trichosporon sp. DN520 (assembly GCA_030347605.1). Lineage (NCBI taxonomy): Eukaryota > Fungi > Basidiomycota > Tremellomycetes > Trichosporonales > Trichosporonaceae > Trichosporon > Trichosporon sp. DN520. The sequence goes on along the minus strand of JASJUY010000006.1, from coordinate 580,623 downwards.
TCCTAAGGCGTCTAAATCCCCCTCAGCATCGTCTCCGCTGTATCGCTCATGCAAGTCATGCGATGACTGACCTCGACACTGCAAATCCAGCAGGTCCGTCACGACCGGCAATCAGCCCCCCTCCACCACCGTCACCGCCGTCACCGCCGCCCGACGAGGAGCCCGAGCCAGAAGTACCCTCTTCAGACCCATGGACTGCCGAGGATCTCGCTGCCGTCGCAGCAGCAGAACAAGCCGAACGACAGCGGCTCAGCTTCGAGCGTAGTCTGGCTGGTCCTAGCGTAGGCAAGGCTGGTGAGTGCTTCCTGCCGATCATACCAAAGGACCTAGCTGATCCGCAGGCCTCCAACGGAACCAGACTGGTGAGCTTTCCCAGTCCTTATTGCTAGCTGACCTCAGAGATCAATCGTATCATCGCCGAGGCAAGCAAGGGCTCGAAGTGCGTCCCGCCCTTCTCTAACTCAGCTTTCCTGAGTTGCTTCGAGCTGACGGTCCAGATTCTACGAAAACCAAGTCCGGAAGGACAAGGAACTCACTGAGAAGATCAAGTGGTTCTGCGCCAAGCGGGATGAATTGTTGAAGCAGACGCCGAGGGAGAAGATTCTGGCCGACGCGGACCGCATCGTGAGCTATGGTCTCCACCGCAAGTAGCTAACGCACAGCTCATGGAGGTCGAAGCCGAGCGTGATCTGAGCCAGACCATCGTACATGTCGACGTGGACGCCTTCTACGCCGCGGTGGAGTGTAAGCGTGACCCGTCGCTTAAGGGGAAAGCGTTCGGCGTCGGGCAAGGCGTGCTCACGACTGCTAGTGTGAGCTTAGAATCCTTCGGCAAAGCTGACCGCAGTACGAGGCGCGCAAGTTTGGATGCCGGAGCGGCATGGCTGGCTTCATTGCGAAGAAGCTGTGCCCTCACATCATTCTGTGAGCTTCATGCCCACTAGGACCTCAAAGCTGACAAGCAGCACACCGCTCCACTTCGACTTGTACACCGAGGCGTCGAGGAAGATTCGCGAGGTGTTGCTTCGCGTGAGCTACGACAGGGTTCGCTTTAGCTGACATGCAGTACGACGAAAACCTCATGATGGCGGGCCTGGACGAGGGATACCTCAAGTAAGCTAACGCGTCTGCATCTAGCTGACGTCCAGCATCACGGCGTACATCAAGCAGCACGAAGTGACGGCACTCGAGGCGGTGGAGCGTCTGCGCGCCGAAGTCGAAGAAGCCACCGGTCTGACCATATCAGCCGGCATTGCGCCCAACAGGATGCTGGCTAAGGTATGTTGTGTCTCGTCTGCACGGTAACTGACACACAGATCTGTTCGGATAAGAACAAGCCGAACGGAGTTTACATGCTGGATTTTGACCGCGCAACGATAGTCAAGTTCATGCACGACCTGCCCGTGCGGTGAGACAGCTGCGCGGTCTACTGGATTCTAGCTAATTGAACAGGAAGATACCGGGTTTCGGCCGCGTGACGGAGCGATGTCTGGAGGGCTTTGGCGTCGAGGTGAGCTGTCTGCTCCAGGTAATCAAGCTTACAAGCAGACGTGTGGAGACATATACCGTCATCGCGCAGAACTACTGGTCATGAACCACTGGCTCGGCTTCAGGGGTCTCTGGTGAGCTTTCTGGTACAAGCGACAGCTGACAATCAGCAAAGCACACCTAGGCATAGCAGACAACACGGTCCAGCCGTACAAGCGAGAAGAGCGGAAGAGTGTCGGCGTAGAGCGGACGTTCAGGGACAAGTGGGAGGATGAGGACATACTGCAAGAATTGGCAAGCATAGCCCAAGAGCTCGAGGACGATCTCAAGCGCCTCCAATATTCGGGGAAGACGGTTACGGTGAAGTACAAGCTGCACACATATGAATGTAAGCTGCCCGGTGTACGTGAGTTCCAGCTGACACCTCGAAGCGAAGACAAGAGCCCTGTCAGTAAAGAAGAACATCAACACGAAAGACGAGATTCTTCCTGTAAGCTTACTTTCCTGTTTCTTGTAGCTGACGCCAAGATCGCCCTAGACCTGATGAAGAAGGAACTCCCCGTGCGCATTCGACTCCTAGGCATTCGGCTGTCGAATCTGAAAGACTTGACCGTGCCAGAAACGGGGATCAAGGATGTACGTATAGCTGGTCGCCGATCGCAGTATAAGCTGACGACAGTTCTTTTCCAAGTCGGCTTCTTCGAGTCCACAGAAGTCTAAACCAAGGAGATCTCCGGAGGTGGTTGACTTGAGCCAGATTGATGAGGCTGTTGAGGCGGGTTCGTCTGCTCCTGATCGACAGGACGCGGTGGCGTCGGGGGAGGCAAAGAGGGAGGGCACGGGCAACCCGTCGAGAGAAGCGTCGAGGGAGGGTACAAGGGAGGCATCAAGAGAGGCATCGACCGCTGAGTTGGACGGCGCAGTGGATACCGACCCGAGTCCAAGTAATCCTGGGCCTATGTGTCCTATCTGTTCACGCACCCTCGGCCCCGAGACGTCCAACGCCCAGCTGAATGAGCATATTGACCTGTGTCTTAACCGAGGCGTCGAGGGCATCGAGACTTCGCCTGTGAAACGGAGAGTTGAGCCGACGCAGACGCAAAAGCGGAGTGCTGAGCCCACAGCAACGCAGGGGAAGAGGAAGAAGAAGCGGAAGGAGGAGCCTACGGTTTTGGATTGGCTCAAGAGGAGGTAGAGATTGTAGCTTTAGATCTTATGGTATTGTTGTACATTGTTCTCACTGTTCTGACTCGCTTGCTAATCATATGGATGATGTGATTGCATGCGCTATGATACAGGACGACGATACGGGTTGATGATACAGATATGGACAATGTACACAAGGGAGCTTCGACGCTGAAAGTCGAAGGAAGAAGACCGCGAGGCCACGCAACTCACGACGCCTGATCCTCTGTACTCGCCTGCGCTATGTCGCTCGCCGCCTCGCTCTCCAGCGCAAGCACGCTCTGCAGCGTCCCCTTGAGGTCATTCTGGAGCTTGATGAGGTAGTCGACGACGCTGGGGTCATCCTCCGCCGAGTCCTGGAGGACATGCCTCAGCTTGCCACGAAGCTGGAGTCAGCTCAGAAATCAAGGGGTCCGTAGCTTTGCTTGCTCTCACTTCGAGAATGACCTTGCGGCGTGTAGCCTGTGCAGCGGCTAGGGTTGAGTTCCGGTCTGTTGTCAGCTCTTACCTACCTTGGCTAGCTTACCTCGCTGTTCGAGATCGTCAAGGCGCGTAGCTACCGACTTCGCAGTGGCGAGCACGTCACGCGGCAGTGACGCCAGTTCGGCCAGCTCGAGGCCGTAGTGCCTCCTCTCTGCTGCGCCTTCGACGACCTTGTACTGGAACGTAGACGCGAAGCCGACCCTTTCGTCTTCGTCTTCGGGCTCGCGCTCGTGCGTGACTTGCAGGTGCAGGCTGCGATTAGCTTGCTCAACTGGCGGAATGCTCACGCCACGACGCCAGGGTAGACCGAAAGTGTCTGGGCCAGTTCGTGGAAGTGGGTCGCGAAGAAGACGAACGACTGCGCGTTAATATACGGTACTGGTTAGGTAACGCACCCGGGTCTTGATGAGCTGCTCGGCTATGGCTTGACAGAGGCCTACGCCCTCGATTGGCGCTGTGCCGCGCCCGAGCTGGGGTCAGTTGCAGCACCGGAGTCTATTCAACTTCATCGATAAGGATCAGGGAGCGGCTTGTGGCCATGCCCATGATCATGGCTGAGGAGGCCATCTCGAGCGCAAAGGTCGACAGCGACTTGGCCATGTTGTCGTCGTTCGAGAGGCGGGTCAGCAGGTAGTCTGGTAGGCGGATTGTGGCGTGCTCTGCTGGCAGGCTGCGATCAGCTTTTCCTCAGGAACGGAAGACAGCTTACAAGCACCCGACCATGCCTTGCACTGTGAGGAGACCTATCTGGCGCAGGTACGTGCTCTTTCCGGACATGCTGAGGTTAGCTCTTAGCTGGAGGACGAGCTCACTTCGGCCCCTGGATCAGCTGGAAGTTTGCCGGACCGTCTGCCGCATACACGTCGTTCGGGATCACGGACCCTTGTGGCAGAGTGGCTTCAAGGATGGGATGGTGACCGTTGCGGATCGCGATGACGCTGCCGATCTTGGGGCGGACTGGTGTGAGCTCACTGAAGATGACCGCGCGTACCGTAGTCTGAACCTGTTGTCAGCTGTCTGTGTAGACTGGGGAGTAGCTCACTGGAAGAGATCTCGGCGAAGCTCGCGAGCATATCGAGCAGCGCCAGCTCCTCAGATGCATGGTAGAGACAGTCTGCTGGTCAGTAACGGTGAGTTTGATCAAGCTGACCGATGTGGCACACGATGTCCTGGACTACTTGAGCCACCGTCTCGTCGCTGAGCAGAAACACCTCTTGCTGTGTCTGCAGCATCCTCGAGTTTCTCTTCAGCTAAAGTGAGTCATGGCCCTCATGGCGACGAACCAGCTCGTGTGTGGTAAACTTGGCAGTATGCTTTGAGCGATCGATGCTGAGAAGCCCACGAGGGATCGGCTTGCCGTCAAGCTCGCTGCGAGGGCAGCTGAAGCGATAGCCCGTTTCGCACCATTCAAGGGAGACGCTGAGACCGAACTCCTCCTCTGTCTGCTCGACCACTGCCTGTCAGCCGGACCAAGGCTGTCGCTTACACTCCTGAATGTCGTCCTTGTTCTCCTTCAATGTCTCGCGGGCTAGATCAAGGAGCTGATTGTACGTGTTCTTCACGGCGAACAGCCTGGCGTTTCGCCTCTTCTGCTGCGTCGACCCGCGGCCACTGTCCAGCGTAGCATCATCGGTAATTGATTCTGAGATCAGTAGGCAGTCAGCGTACTAGCCTCGGCTACCGTTAATGATCTCCACAATCAGACCGTTATCAGCCTGCGAAAGCTTTCGTGATCAGTCGATGTCTCGGACTGTGAGGATACCTTATCAGCCAGAACTTGCAGGAGGGAAGACGATATCGTGCTGCTATTGAGGACTTTTGCGACTTCTGGCAGGACTGTGACGACTTTACGAAGCTGGAGGAGCCAGCCGATACGTTGCTCAGTTTGAGTGGGGCTGATTTCTTTACGTTCGTCTTGTGAGAACTTCGAAAGGTCAGTTGAAAACAGGCTCGGCCGTATAAGACATGCGTTTGCAATGATCCGATCAAAGTCGATCTACGGTTAGTTGCACATCCGAAATTCACGCACATTCTCAATGCTCTTGAGTAGCTTGCGGATTCCACGGAGCTTGTCAGGAGCCTCAATAAGTTCTGGCAGTCAATTGAGAGAAGGGTCAGCTTCTCGTGAGGTACACGACGTGCATGGGAACAGAGTGAGTACCTTCCACAGCGTCCAGACGATTCTCCACTGTCACGCGATCTGTTTTAGTAAGCATCTTCTCTGCGGGGCAAAGTAGAAGATCCGCACAGTTGTTCGGCTGCAGAATCGAGGCACGAAGCAGACGCTTGCCCATGGGGGTGAAGCACGAGTCCAGAGTGGCAAAACGGGTTAGCTTGCAGGTCACATGGTGGCTCTCAACCCACAGTAAAGTGTATTTTGGCCCTTCATGGTGAGGTTGTTCTGCACGAGCTCCAGATTGCGGGCAGACTCCGAGTTGATGAACATGTGACCTTGGAATCAGTTCCGGTCCCTATGTCTCCGCAGCAGTCCCACCCTTCATAGATTCGTAAACAATCCTCAGCGACTTGTCGTTGAACACGGCCTTGCGCTTGCTGCCTACGAAATGCAGCACCGCAGAGGCAGCGCACAGGGCATAGTACCGGTCCGACACAGTCATAAGGGTTGAGGATTTGGCACCGTCCTCGATGGCCAAACGTTTGATAAGATCGAGCCCTAATCGTTAGCCCCGCAGACGTCATGGCTCATGAAACCTCGACGCGCGTTCAGTCGCGTACCTGCTTCAGCATTCCAATGAACACGTGCGACGGTCTCGCACCGAACATCGTATTCGTCTTCGATTCGCTCGATTAGTTGGGGCCGCTCCTTTCGAGCAAACGCGGAGGCACTTTGACTGCTGGCTACCTGAGTGTCTGTCACGACTACCGAGGCAGGCGGGTGGAGCAGCAGATAGTGCAGAGTGTTGCTGTAAGCTGGTGGCGTCAGGCACTGCTCTCCGCCACCGTCTGAAGAGGGAAGGTAGGTACTCACCCGGCGTTTCGGCGCTCTTGCCCGACGTCAGCTGGTCTCTCCTCACTGCGGCTTCGTTCCAGTAGTTGTAGAGCCGACAGCTCACCTGGGTCAGCGTCAACTGAACGTCAGCCTCGCAGATCTAGGTGGAGGTAGTCGGGCGCTTCTTGCTCACTCGACCGGTGTCCAAGTTGATGGCTGCGAGGCCGACCTCAACGCCTGTGCCTGAATGATATGAGATTCCCAGCTATTACGGCATGTTCCATATCAAGGTCCCTCTCACCCTTGCTCTGCAATACAGCAACGGCATACGCGCCACCCTCTGCTGCGGTGGAGCCTGCTGTGCTGGGACGGGTTATTGACTGGCGACAACCGGCAGGCGTGCTGGATGATTGTCTTCCCTGCGACCCAATCGCTGGAAGCGAGGCGATCGAGTTGGGCCGGCGGCCGTTGTTCCTTGAGAGCACTGCTGAGCGGCTGGGTGACGAGGTTCTGGAAACATTCATGTTGCATTTGCAGGAACGGGTCTTTGGTAATGTCAGCTAGAGCTAGACAGAGGGGATGCTGTCTGATGAGTACGGGAGCGTGCTGGCGATGGTAATGGTGGGGGAGGCAAGAGGCTGGGAGGGGAAAGGAGGGAAGGTGAATTGCGATGTCTGGGATGCGATTTCCTGATCCGGTGATCTGCAGTTGAGCAGGATCCGAAGAAGCGGGCTCGGTTAGATAACGGCGAGCTGATGGTCGAGAGTCACTGCAGCGTGCGCTGTTCAATTGAAGCAAGCGAAGATACGGAGCTGTCGCGGAGAGAACAGGGAAGGAAGCTGCCAAGTACTGCAGACCGCAGAGCATGGAGAGAAGACAAAGGTAGTACGAGTGTCAAAGCCGGAGCTGGTGGCGAGGAACCCGATAAACCTTGGCTTAGACTTCGTCTTCTGCGGCCATGTACCTGAGCAATGCCTGATGCCTGATGGTTAATGCTAAATGTAATGGTCAATTGGTAGAGCGCGATTGCCTGAAGCCCAAGGTACCAAATACCGGAGTGCGCTATACGAATGTGCCAAGCCGAACGCTGTCGCTCGCTCTGCTCGCTCTGATGCTTCGACGACTGCGACAGCAGCCCAGGTAACTGCTTCATCCCTTGCCGCCGCCACCGCGCCATGCGCCACCGCGGTCATGGGCGTTTATCCTGGCAAGCCTCCTAGTCATGCCAGTCAGTCACCAGTGGCGCAGCTTTCCTGCATTTGACGTTTGACAAAGACTGCGAGGTCCACTACTCCATCTCCGGCTCGGACCCAATGATGTTCAGCTTTCTGCTCGGGCTTCGAGTTCGAGAGAACACAGAGGTCCAAGACAGTCGTGGTACATGGAAGGGTAGGGGTATTGCAGGGCGGTTGGGGATGCGGGTGGTCACGCTGTCAATCTTGGCGGGCATGTCAGGTGGATGCGTGGGATCAAACCAGCAAGGCACACCAAGTGGAGATTCGAGTCTACTCTTTCTGCCTGCGCGATCCGCGACTCTGGCGGAACCGAAAGACGGGGATCATCGCTGCGGGGCTTTGTCCGACGGGACGCGCCTACGCGGCCTGTCTGACAGACTGACAACTCAGTCTCTGCCGGAGATCCAGACGGGAGCCGTGTCAACTTGTCACTCGCACGTCGACGCCGTCGCCGCCGTCTCCGGACTATATCCATCGGGGCGGATTGGGGCGAGGCGACGCCGCCACAACCTGCCAGTTGGTAGACGAGTACGTCGTGGCTGGCTGAGAACGACGGTGGCAGCACTGCGGGGTTCTGTACGGCAATGGCAAGGCAAACCGTGCGATCCATCTTTGATCATGTCACGCTACGGCCGCATCACTGTGAGGGCAGCGTCGCTGATGGCGACTGAACAAACAATATCGAGAGGGTCGGAGGATGACCAAGGAATGCGATCAATCGTCTGCCGAGTCCAGTGTTCCACTTAATGCCCCGCTCCACTTCGCAGCAGCAGCTGCTGAGGCCAGGAGCCAGCTAGCGGTGTGTTTCCTGAGCCGCCGGGCGCGAAGACAGCAGCTGGATGAGACGGGAGACAAGCGCGGGTGAAGCAAGCTCCCTGGGTTCCCGTGTACCGTGATGATCTTAGTCGCATCAGCTAGCTGCTAGTTGATCGATCGACTTGCTAGTGACCGCGGACCGCAAGAGCTTGTGTTGGTGGTCGAACCAGCGCGGAAGGAGGGCCATCCAAGTGGGCCACGTGAATTGACGTCACTGGAGTCAGACAAGCTCCTGAGCGGCCCTGGATGTGCCGTCATAGGTGTGAAACGGGCTCTTGTGGAGAGCTTTCAGGCAGACAGACTCATGTACCTGAGCCTTTATGAAGTGGCCCTGAGATCACGCAAGCATCAAGCCTCAAGCAGCAGGCGACAGCTGCGGTCCCACACACTCGGACACTGGCCAACCTTGTTGGACCGCTGGCCACATGCATCTACAGCCCTAAGGCCCAGGGCCAAGGGGATACAGGGTTCGTCGCGGACAGAGGACAGAGGATGAGGGCGAGTGAATCAAGAATAGAGTCTGGACGCGCAAGACCTGGGTCCGGGCTCTAACGGACACGCTGGGCTCGACGGATGAGCTGCGCTAAGATGGGTAACTGGTCTGGTCTCATTACCTCTTCAGGTCGCCCTCCAACGTCAGGTTACAGTGTCAGCCAGACCACGGGCGCGACGGCCGTACCCTGCGCCCTGCGTCCCCTGCCCCTGGCCCATTGTCGGCGAGTCGAGCGACCATCAGGCGTACGGTGCACGGACAGGAAGCCGGGACGCCGGCCGGCATCGCACTGTCTGGATGTCTCCACGGCCTTCCTTGACCTTAGTTGCTTGCCTGTGCATCTTGGGGCCTTGCTCGTCGACCCACCGACCCTCGTGCTCCCATGCTCCTTGGCTCTTGTGCTTCATGCTCTTGGGGTGCTACCTGCCGCCGGCCACACGCTCCCCGGCTGGCGCGAATGTCCATGAATGGAAGAGAGACAGTGAGTGAGGGATGCATGAAGGAAAGGCAAGGAAAGGAAAGGGGTCAGCAAGATGGAGGTGCTCGCAGACTGCAGACTGTCCGGCCGCGCGCGCTCGTTGACCCGATGCCGGGCCCTGGGCGAAGGTTGGTCGTCGTCCTGACACGGCCTGCCGGACACGACCCACCCCAGAGTGCAGCGTGCAGCACGCAGCAGCAGCAGTAGTGTAGCAGAGTCTCGCCTCTGGCCTCTCTGGATCGTGCGGCTTTGGCCTAACCTGGGTCAGGCCACTTGACTACCGGACTCTTAGCCTGCCTCGCTACCGTCCGCCCGCTAGCACACTACCGCTGCTCCACCCACACTCATCTCCACATTCCCCTCAGCCAACACTACTTTTTGCACGCTGTCGGTGTTCTGTCTCCACAACATACCACCTGTGCGCTCTTTGCCAGTTTCCTACTCTTTTCCATAGACACCATCGACGACGACTCCCACCGTGGACACATAAACAAACGACATCAAACGCTTCCCTAACGATCTCGATCTCGGGAACTCAAGTACGGCCCGAAGCCTCCAAGCCCTCGCCTCCACTGACTGGTGACCGGTGCGGCCCTCAAGCGGACTTTGACTTTGTTGTTCCGGCACGTCCGCGCCAGCATTCTGGACCGGACCGCGAACATAGGCAAAAAGCCAGTCTGTAGCTGAGTGCATCGTGATCCTCAGAGCGACACGTCCGATACCCACCTTTCTCGATCCCCCTCTCCTTGTTGCTGCACCAGCACATACACATACACATCCACCCACCCACCCTCGACACAGGTCCCCTTTGCCCATCTCTCTTCCGCCAGCCATCCAACGCCATACCGACTGTCGCCTCCCTAACCTGCTGTGGCTTTTCGAACCCCTTACCGCATCCTACACTGTTTCCCTAGGCGAGAAGACAAAGTTCAGGACCGCCATGACCCAGTCGCTCGCGCCGAGCCCGGCATCGCCGCTCAGCCCCGACACCGCGTAAGTGCCTCGTCGACATCCTTTTCGGTCTTCTAGATCTGACACTTGCAGTATCACCAAAGCATCGTCTCCGGAAAAGGCCAAGCTGCTTGCAGAAGTGAGTGTGATCGAGATTCGAGAGGCGCCCGTCAATTGTCGCAGCTCTCGACGAGATCGTACCCAGCCGCGATCTCGTGACTTTAAACGCCGAGGGGCGTTCTGGTGCCGATGAGAATCGCACAACGCTGACTTTAATAGCCGCGACGTGCTCCTCGCTCTCCCCGTTCTCCCACCACAACTTCCGACTCCTCGCCCATGACCCGCAGCCATCCGCACCCTCTATCGCAGCCCCCGATAAACGCATCCGGTACTCAGACTCCTGGCGCCACCACCCCTGCTCCGCTGCCTTCCCCCTTGCCCGTGCTGCCTCTGCTCAAATCGCAGGCAGACGCTCCCCGGGAACGAGGTCTGCGCAGACGGCGCTCGTCCTTCCCGCCTGGAGTAGGATGCTCTGTCATCGGCGCCGGCTCACCTAGCTCGACTGCCGACGGTGCGGCGGCACAAGCATTCCCCTGGGTCGTCGGAGGCACGCCTTCCGGTCAGTCGTTCAGCTCGCTCATGTCCCGCGATCAGATGTCTGGATACGGCAACAATCTCGAGACGTCCAAAAGCAGCAGCCCATGGGAAGGGTCTTTGAAGCTGGATGAGGGCAAGTCTACCCCCTCGAAGGAGTCGCAGGTCAGCCCCTCCCCAGCATCTAAAGGTGTGTGGATCGACAATGGCACAAGCCTGACAAACACAGTCAACATGTCCCTGTCATCGAAGGCAATGATGCGAACGCCTTCCATGGAGAGAACGGCTTCAGGCTCAGAACATGGATGGAGGGTGTTGTTGAACCGCAATCTCGATGTCGACGGTATCGGCAGTATCGGAGTCGCCAGGCTGATGTCTGAGGTCTGGAAGCGGGGAGGACCGGAAGCCGTGAGTACCGAGCTCTCTCGCAAGGCACGAGATGTGCTGACGCCCTTCTAGATCACAGCCCAGAACCTCTGGCCGAGTGTTGTCATGTCGCTGACCCTGTCACCTGAGCACGGGTCCAGCATCCGACAGACGGCGTCGAACGCAGAGGCAGCTGCTGCATTGCACAAGGCTTACGAGGCGAATATCCGATGCCAGGAGTCGTTGGTGTTTGCGGGCTTCCTGGCCAACTACCTGGCGACGACGGCGCCACCCGCTGTGAACGCCTTCCAGGGTACCAAGGTCTACGGAGAGTCTACACCGACTATGGAGATCGATTTGTCGCAGTGGACTACTTTCACTCCTGGCGAGGAATGGCCATCACTGTCCACGACGCTGCCGTCCGGACCTGGTCTCACCCCTCGGCGTGAGATCACCCCGAATTTGGGCCTTCCACCAATCGACTTGTCGGAGAATCTTGAAACCATGTCTCGATCTGACTCAAGAGGAGGAATGGAAGGCGTTGGTGGTCTGAACGAGATCCTGGCTCAAATCGAAGAGAACAACACGCAGCGTGAGACTCAGAGCGACATGTACGAGTCGATGGGCGGAGACTGGGGCAGGGCGAGCAACATCTCGAGCACTGCTCAGAGCAGTTTGCAGCTCGGCACTCCGGAGACGAACATCGTTGACCTCGACAAGACTCCGGCGTCGACTGGTCCGAAGAGCGTGTTCCTGGACGAGTCGTCGAGCTCGAACTCGCCGGTGGACCAGGCCATCGGCTCGTCTCTCAACGTGTCCCCGCATGTTTCGTCTGGATCACTGCTTTCGGCGTCGACTGTGAGCTCGAACCTCCCTCTTGCGCCTCAGCAGTATCCTCAGCAGCCCATGGTGCAATCGCAGATCCCGGGTCCCATGCAGTCTTCCCAGCCGCAAGCGCAGCCCCAGCAATTCCCGCAGCAGCCGGCGCAGCCAGTGCAGCAGCCGCAGGCCATTGCCCCACGACCTATCAGCGCGCGAAGGGCACCCCCGCCGTCTCAGATTGCTCTGCAGCCTGTGCCATTCATTCCGCCACCGCCCATGTGTATGTTCTTTACGCCAGCATTCCGCGATCTGCAGAAAGGCAAGGTGGGAGTCTGGAAGGGCGACTTGGAGATCCGAGGGCGCGGAGGTGGCAAGTTCAACGTTCTCATTGTTGGCGAGGAGGGATCCGATCATCTCTGGTGAGCCACCCTATTGTGAACGCAGCTGACCATCTAGGCAATCCCACACCTGGTCCGATTCGCTAGTGTACCCGCCGCAGCCGACACTCACGGAGAGCTGCACGGCGACGATGATCCCGGTGTCGACGCTGGCGCGCGAGGGTCTACTGCCCGTGACGATGGGTATGGTGCTCTGCAACGACGAGAATATTGCGCCCTTCGTGCAAATGGTGCAGGGCCTGCACGCGGAGGGCGTCGCATTCCATCTGCCGCTTCCCGGCTCGGGGCTCCCGATTGTCTTCCTGCCTGCCAAGTTCGATGCGACAGACCAGCTCCAGCGTCTCGGCGTTGCGTACATGGCGAAGGGCGGCATTGCGCCGATCCCTCCCCGGCCCTCGTTCACCGCGGACGAGAAGGCGAAGAGCAGCCCCGCCGAGCCGCCGAAGAAGCGCCGCAAGTCGAACTCGGTAGGCCAGACGCGGACGTCGGCGCGCAGGAAGGCGACGCAGTAAAGGAGACGATCTCTGCTTTGGATGTTTTGCGCAATCTTGGTATTCTTTGAGTGTCAGACACATCTTCAACTCATCTCATCACAAATCATGTAGCACCATATCTGAAAGTAGCACATAGGTGGCGATGTAACATGTACAAGAAGGACGGCTTTTGAGTGTTCTCAGCGAGTGCAGCCAGCGTGCTGCGGGTACATTTCGAGGGAAGCTTGCATACATGCATGCGACGAGTTTCTGCTCTGGACTGGTGGATGCAGAGAGCGAAGATGCACAAACAATAGCCGGGCAGGAGCCGAACCCACGCCACAGGCTATAACGCCGTGGGAAATGGTCCCGTTCGGATCGCTCTCGCCCGTCCGTCATGATCGCCATGCAGCCGGGCAGTCGCGGCCGATAGCGAGCTCGCCTTGGACAGTGGCCCAGTCATCCGGTCACATACCAACCACCACTCTGCAAAATGCCTGCCGTCGAAGAGCTCATCGTTGGCTCCGGACCGGTCTATCCCGGCCGCGACCGCCTGGGCAACAAGGTGAGTTGACTGGCAATCCGTCGGAGTTTTCGGCTCGGTCGTGCGGTGCGCAATTAGGTCATTCCTCGACTTTCGGTCACACGCTCGGCGCGAGCTTTCGATCACGAGCAGTCCAATGCCTGACGACCTCGGCGAAGTGTCTATGGGTATCGCGGAGTCAAGCATAGTGGTGCAAGCGCTCTCGGCGTACTTTATGTGCTTTGCGGGCGCCGTAGCGAGATCGAAAGCTGGAATGAGAAGCACGGAGCGCAACGAAGCCATTCGGATGTTGACAGCTACCGCTGGTGATGATCGAGCATAGCTAACTTCAGCTCCCCATCTACACGTCGCCGGATGACGACCGTGTCGTCACCCTTGTGGTCACGCCGAACCCGCTGACCGACTACATTACGACCGGTCGTGTGGCTGCCGAGGGCGTTCTCGGCCAGGCTCGCGAGACCGTCCAGCGGGGTGTCCAGAACTGGGTTGGATTTGAGAGGAATGTCGAGCGTGAGTGTTAGAACCGTGGGGAAACGGTGCGCAAGTCTCGGTATCGGACTGGCGGACATGGACGCTCTGAATCCGCAAGAAGATGAGAGCCGAGCTCGGCGACGGGCGTTGTGCCGTCTTGTCGAGGTCTCTGCGAAGTGCCGTCATCACAAACTTCGCAGTCCCGATGATCTTCGGCGGACCCTAGTCCTCGGAGAAGATCGTGGTTCATCGGCATAATTCCCCTCTGCTTCCAAGCTGAGGCCTTCGTGAGAGTCAAGCTAACATCCAGGCGAGGTCAAGCAGATCATCGCCCCCGATGAGCCCCTCACGCCCGGCATCATCTACGTCCTCGTCGCCGGACTCACCGGCTCCGTGCTCACCCGTACCCGCTCCTTCCCTGTCCGTTTCCTCGCCCCTCCGCTCTTCACGCTGGCCGCGATGCCCTACTTCCTCCCGAAGACGTCGCACAACATCCGCGCCTACCTCTCGGACGTCGAGGACAAGCTCGCGCCCGAGTTTGCCGAGAAGCACGACCACTTCAACTCGATGATGAGCATGCACTGGCAGATGGCTCTCGACAAGCTCCGCGGAGCGAGCAGCGACGTCGACGGCTGGGCCCAGCGTGCGCGCCAGGGCGTGCAGGACGCCACTGGGCTGAACGTTGGCTCCTCAGGCTCGGCGCAGGCAAAGCAGTGGGCGGACCACGCCCGCGCCAACGCCGAGGGATGGAAGGCGCGCTCGCAGGAGGAGCTGCGCCACGCCGCCGACGTTGCCCAAGCCAAGCTCGACGCGGCCAAGGCCGCCGTGCAAGACAAGGTCGCTGAGCTCCACTCGTCCGCCCACCCCTCCGCAACCCCTGTCGACAACTACCCCTCCCCGACGTCTGACCACCGCGCGACCGGCTCCTCGGCCGCTGCCGGATCCAAGCCCGTCAACCCCCAGCAGGCCGCTGCCGGTGCCGCCCCGGCTACGCAGGAGTACACCACCGTCGCGACCGTCGTGGAGCAGAAGCCCATCGCACAGATCGTCGTCCCCGTCGAGTCTGCCCAGGGTGTCGCCCCCGCCACCGTCACTGTCGAGGACACGGAGAGCGTCGTCGTATCCGCCCCCCGCGACTTTGCAGACAAGCAGAAGCCCCGCGACGTCGTCGCGCCCCCCCAGCCCAAGGTCGAGGAGAGCGGAAAGCGCCTCGTCTAAATAGCGAAGCGCGCAGCGCGGAGCTGGAAGCTCGGAGCGTGGAGCTAGCTCGGCGCGGCAGTTTAGATAACAAAACACCATGCATTAGATTATAGCTGCGGGTGCGGACTGGTGGAACGGCGGCTATCTAGAGGGAAGCAGGAGAGTGCCGTCAGCGACCTAAGATCGACCTGCTGATGAAGGCGCAGGGTGGGAGCTCGAATCAGGTTGCTGTGTGTGACTTGAGCCTGTCGTCAGCTTGAAAGCACGCTGACAGCTTACAAGCTCTGCCCTGAGGGAGTCACGCAGGGTACCACTTCATGAACGACCGCATCTGATTGTCAGCTAGAACATACAGGCTTCGCAGCTCACCTCTCCGCTGTCGACTAGTGAACGACAAGTGGAAACAGCGACAGTCATGTCGCAATAAGCACCGTATCGGCACTAAACAATCCATGTCCACCACGCTTCTTCTGCCTTGCCCACTCGCGGAACTCGAGAGCCCTTACAGTCTCACCTCGCACGACTGTCAACCCGCGCCGCTGCTCATCAGGTTTCCAGCACGGCGGTGAAAGCTGCACACGCACCCAGAGCCTAGACTGCGGTCAGCTATCACTTCAAGCCAGGTAGCTCACCGACACGCGCCGGCGTCATTTTCCCTCGGCCGTGAAATAGACGATGTAGCCATCCAGCTGGAGTCTAAGCGGACTGGTCATTGCTGTCTTTGAGCAGCGACGGCTCATTGCCTTACACAGAGTGCGCAGCGCATACAAAAGCACTTGGCAGGACCATCTGAGCGGGCTGCAATCAGCTGAACCATCAAAGCCTGGATAGCTCACGATGGTCGCTGGTCCATTCTGTTTCTGTCCGTCAGCTCGTAACTCTCAATCATGCAGCTGCCCCACCTTTGTATCTCGGCCGATACGCCAATCATCCTGCGATCACAAAAACACCCGTGACAGGCCAGGAGCTCGGCTGCTTGTGAGCTTAGAAAGAGCCGACTGGGGAGCTCGCCTCGTCGCTGACCTGAGGCCTGCTCATTAGCTTGCGTGAGAAGCTAAGAGTGCATAGCAGACGAGTGGCAGATTGGGGCGAGGTATTGCATATGCCTCAGTATCCTGTTGTTAGCTCTCCGGAGATCTGGTCGGGAGCTCACCTGTCGAGACTATGGCAGGGGTCTGGTTGCCAGCTACAGCGCGCTTGTAGAGCTCACGAAGTCATACGAAGACCTTATCACCAGCATTCGGCTGTCGTGGACGCTCTTTCGGAGCAGATCGAGGCGCTGACCTCTCTGGGAGATTTGCTTCGCTACCAGGTCTGGCATCAGCTTCGACCGATCCTGGCAGCTCCCTCTATGATTGAAGCTTCCAGCTCTCACTGCTTGATCATGTCTGCATGTCAGCTTCTCTAGCGTTGCATCAGATGACCATCTATATTTTGGGTTGGCCGCGCCACAGGATGCTTGCAGACGGTCGATGACAGTCTTCGTCTTCGGCTGATATCAGCTAGACACCAGACGTTACTAGCAGCTTACGTTGCTAAGACTCATATCCGCAGCCTAGGGTTCAGCCCGCAAACCGCCTCGTACTTGCTGCGCTGTGCTGTGGTTCAGAGATCTCAGCCTGTGACTGGGTGTGAGCTTTTGGTGGTCGGTGGTGAGCTCACGTATGACTCCGTATGACTCCGAGAAGACGGGTCCTTGCTCAGCAATTGAGATAGCGTCACCACTTTCGCCTCTCTCAGCAACAATGCCACGCTCATCAGTAATCCAAGATTGCACTCAAACTATTCTTCAGCTTGCGAGTGGCTTTTAGCTTACAGCACCTTGCAAGACTTCGAACACTTCTACCTCGATTGAACAACAGCGTGACCCAACATACATGCATCTCTTCTTGGGCCGCTCTCGAGAGAGGGTCGTACTGATGTCAGCTTCTACCATGAGAGGATTCAGCTCGCCCACCAGCTACGGAGGCAAGATATGGCAGCCGAGGAGACCCCGCCCGGCCCACGGTCGCGGCGTAAGGCGAAGCGCCTTGCGTTCTGTCCCGCGCTGGATGAGGAGCGTCAGCGGTGTCTGTGGTTAGCTATGAGGAGTGCGAATTTTGCAGCTTACCCCTTCGCTCCGCTGCACCACCGGCCCAATGGCCGACATGGCTGTCGGCGCTTGGATGCCTGCGAAGGTGTAGATCAAGTCGCCGGCTTGCAGACCCTGCAGTGTTAGCTCACACGAGAGGGAAGATAGCTCGTACATGGTCTCAACGATCCGGCTGCTTAAAGAACTGGCAGTCGAGAGACAGAGACGTGTGGAGAGTCACAGAGAAAAGGACAGAGCAGAGAGGTCGGACAATGATCATGAGAAAGAGAGCACTTACAGCATCAGAGGCGGGACTTCCAGCGGCGACAGTGTTGACCTTGGCCAGCGGGCGCTCAGGCCAGGTATCGGGCAGATCGAAGCCGTTGGCTGCGCTCGACGTAGAAGCACCGTTACTGCGCCCGTTGGCTGACGATCCGTTTGATGTGCCGTTCGGCAGGGGTTCAGAAGCAGATGTCGCAGTCGATTCCAAGGACCCTCCTCCGCCGGACGAGAAGGCGCCCTCGAGCGCCGACGCTAAGCGGCGGACGACCTCGTTGCGGTCGTTTCTTAGCCGTGCCAGCGCTGCACGCGCATGTCGGATAGAGTACTGCTGTCAGCTGTGCCGACTGGGACTTAGTTCAGCAGAGTCATGGGTAGCGAACGCTTCGCGGGTCAAAGGCGTTTGGTCCATTGCGAGCCTGCTAGAATGCAGCAGCGTAGGCGTCATCTCGCTGAGGTCGCAGACTCACCACATCAATGTCGCCTCTGGGGTATCCCTCGGGGTCGACGAGCGGTGTGTTCGCGTTCGCATTGTGCTGCTGTCAGCTTTCCCGGCAGGTGTTGAAGCTTACCGAAGCGAGGACGTCGTTCAGTGTATCGATCTCCTTCTCAATGTCGTCCTTGCGCTGCATGAGAGCGCGCGCATATTCTCGCGGCTCGCCGGGGTACGCCTCTGGGTCTGGGAGCGGGAGCTGGACATCCTGGTAAGGTTCGGGAATGGACATGGTCGACAATGGTCGGAATGGTGTGATACTCAGAATACTGGAGGGCTGGTTACAGACGGATACCGTTATCGATGACGAAAGTGTGGGGGACCGGCTCTGATTTGGGAATTGGCCGGGACCGGCGTGCTTGCCTCACTCGTTTATTTTGACATTGCAGCCGATCAAACGGCAACGCCCAACGACCAACGACATTCGTCCCGCCGTCTCGCTCTGCACTTGTATGATCACTCTGCTCCGACTGACGCCGGCTCGCTTTCTTCGTCTTCGCCTTCCCCTCTATCACACACTCGCTCGGACATATCACACTACCGTCATGTCCTCGTCCCTTCCGTTCACCAAGTACAAGGCCGAGGCGGAGGTCGCCATCCTCTCGGTCCTTCGCGGATGTGGACTGTGAGTTGGGGAGCTTCCACCGCAACTGACATCCAGCACAAAGCAGGTCCAGGACACGCTCGTGACGCAGGACACGGTCATCAAGAAGGACAAGTCGCCCGTCACTGTCGCCGACCTGTCTGCGCAGGCGCTCATCTCGCTGCACCTCCTGCCCGCCTTCCCCAAGGATGAGATTATCGGCGAGGAGGACACGTCTGAGCTGCGCCGCAATGACGCCCTGTGCGAGAAGGTTGTCGACCTCGTCAACGAGGGCTTCACACGCGTGTCTGGCCCGATGCAGAACGACAAGTTCTCAAAGGACCAGATCCTCGAGGCGATCGACAAGGGCTCGGCCGCTGGAGGCCCCAAGGGCCGCTTCTGGACCATCGTGAGTTAACTGAGCCTCTTAGCCAACTGACACTCAAGGACCCGGTCGACGGCACGTCGGGCTTCATCCGTCACCAGCAGTACGCTGTGTGCCTTGCGCTGATTGTCGACGGTGAGGTCGAGCTCGGCGTCATCGGTTGCCCTAACCTTGGCCCGGAGCCGGCCAAGATCGGAGAGGAGGTCGTGCCGAACGGCAAGGGCGTGCTCATGGTCGCGGTGCGCGGCGAGGGCTCGTACTCCCGCCCTCTGACTGAGGACAAGTACACTCGTCTGACGCTCCCGCCGATGCCGCCTTCTGACAACCCGCTCACCTTCCTTGAAAGCGTCGAGGCTGGACACTCGGCGCACTCGATCCAGAAGCGCATCGGCGAGCTGCTCGGCGTCCAGCGCCCGTCGCTCCGCATGGACAGCCAGGCCAAGTACGCCTGTCTCGCGCGCGGTGAGGGTGGTGTCTACCTCCGTATTCCGACCAAGTACTCTGGTGGTAAGGAGTACGAAGAGAAGGTCTGGGACCACGCTTCGGGCGCCCTCCTGATCGCCGAGTCTGGTGGTGTGTGCTCGGACATGCGCGGAAAGCCCCTGGACTTCACGCAGGGCCGCACGCTCAAGGCGAACGAGGGTATCGTCGCTGCCGGAAAGGAGATGCACGAGAAGGCGGTCAAGGCCGTCCAGGAGGCCGTCGGCGAGGCTGGCTACAAGCTCTAAGGACAGCTATGATACAATACATATAGAACCAGACATGCGAACACTAGATAGACCTATGCAGCCACGAGCCCCGAATCGTCGAGCACGAACGTCCACCGCGCGCCCCGTGGTGTGCCTGCCTCCCCTGCTCCGCCTGGTATCCGCAGCAGGCCGATGTACTCCTGTGTCTGACCAAGACGGCGAGCCCGGAGGGCTTCGACCGCCGTCGTCTCGGCAGGGAACTGAAGTGGACGCTTCCGCCCCATTAGCGTGAGCTGGAAGGTGATGCCCCATCGTTGACCATCGAAAACCGCTGGGTACGGCGCTGGGAGATGGGGCTTGAACGAGTCTGAACCCGGGTCGGCCTTCTGTCAGCTCTTCCCAGCGGAAAGCCAGCTCACCTTCAGGCCCTGGATCGTAACGACCACGATCGCACCGACGGTCTGGCGTAGATGCGTGAGGGCATCCCATGCCTCCCGCATTGTATTGCCTGCGCGGCGCTCCTCTCGCTCCCAACGCTCGACCCAGTACCCGTCCGCGAAGCCGTCGCAAACTACCATCTCTAGATCCTTCCTAATGGCAAGCTTGCGCAAGGCGATCGCCCACGCCGTCCAGCGCGGCTGAGGCTTCAGAATTGTGAGATTCGCGAGCGCATCATCGATGACTCTCTCTACGTCAGCCGCCGAGTGCGCAATCTGCTGGAAGCAGTCTTCCACATGTCTGCGCATTGCGCGCCGCAGAGCCGGCTTCACAGGCGCATGGGAGGGCGGCGTGAGTATCGCTGCCTTCTTCCCCCTCCCGTCAATGGCGATCTTGACTGCGCCCAGCTTAACGGTCGCTGGCAACAGTGTCGTCATCAAGAGGAAGACACATAGTGCTGTCTTCCCCGATCCACTCGGTCCAATCACCTCGACGAGGTCCCCTCGCTGCAGCGTCGAGCCCCCTGGATGCGGCCGACTCGTAACGAGAAGTTCGTCTAGCGACTGAATGAAGGTCGGTCCCGGCGGTGAGTCTGCTGTCAGCTCAGCCCCTGGCGCGGAGCTCACTGGAGTACCGCGACGCAAGTAAGAGCTAGAGTTAGCTGTTGCTGTCTGAGCTCAGCTTACCTCGGATGCAGTGCCGCAGCCTATTTCGGCGAGCATAGATTGCGTGGTGACCATAACAGTGGCATGGGGAGGGAGTGCAAGGAGAACTGTGTGATGGCAAGAGTGTAATGAGAACTGATCCTCGGCTGATCAGGTCTGGACAAAGTGGACGGGCAGTCTTAATCTCCACTCCGCATATGAAGATCTGTGACCTGGTCGACCACCGACTGCTTCATTATGCACGTTGTTTTGAAGGCAATTGTCAAATGCATAGCATACCCTACTGCTCTCTTCTCTGCAGGAGTAATCTTGACACCGCAATCACAGCGTACTCATCTCCCTGCCTCTGCTCAACAGTGTCAATAGTACATGCAGCTGCAACCGGATTGTCAAATTCCCAATGGCTATGTCATCCACATCCCATGTGCATCTGCTACAGGATCCTACAAGGGCCGATACCTAATATCCTACAAGAAGGCAGCCGCTTAGCGCGACTGGAAGCCCTTCTGGACGGCGCGCTTGATGCCGAGCTGAGCGCGCTTGAGCTGGTCGGTGGTGGCGTCCTCGTTCTCGAGGACCTCGAGAGCCTTGGCAATCTCGGCCTCGATGGCGGACTTGGCACCACGACGGAGCTTGGAGGCGAGCTCGGGCGAGGTGATCTGGCCCTCGACGGAGTGGAGCTGAGCCTCGAGGTCCTGGCGGGCCTCGTGGCGGGCGGAGAAGTCCTTGTCGGCGTTGCGGTAGGTCTCGGCGTCCTTGATCATGTTCTGGATCTCGTCGGCAGAGAGACGGCCAACCGAGTTCTGGATGGTGATCTGGGCAGTCTTGCCCGAGGTCTTGTCCTTGGCCGAGACCTTGAGGAGACCGTTGGCGTCAACCTCGAAGGTACACAAGAGCTCGGCCTGGCCACGGGGCATGGGGGGGATGCCGGAGAGCTCGAACTCGCCGAGAAGACGGTTGTCCTTGCACTGAGTGCGCTCACCCTGTGATTACGTCAGCGAACGAATTTCGCGGCTAATTATCCGGTGTTTAACCGGGAATGTGGCACTTACCTCGTAGACGGGGAAAGTGACGGTGGTCTGGTTGTCCTCGACCGTGGTGAAGACACGAGACTTCGACGTCGGAATCGGGGTGTTGCGGGGAACAACGACACCAAAGATATCGCCGAGCATAGCAACACCGAGCGAAAGTGGGCTGACATCGAGAAGAAGAAGGTCGGCAGTCTTGTCGGAAGTCTGGTTGGTAAGGACGGCACCCTGGACGGCAGCTCCGTAAGCAACCGCCTCATCGGGGTTAATCGACTTGTTGAGGGCACGGCCATCGAAGAGCTCGGAAACGAGGGACTGGATCTTGGGGATACGAGTGGATCCACCGACAAGGACGATGTCGTCGACCTTGGAGGCAGGGATCTTCGAGTCCTTCAGAACACGCTCAACGGGCTCAATGGTGCTCTTGAAAGCAGCCGCGTTGATCTCCTCGAAACGGGCACGGGTGATGTTGGCCGAGAAGTCGATACCGTTGTACAGAGAGTCGACCTCGACGGTGGTCTGGGTGACGGAAGAAAGAGTACGCTTAGCACGCTCACAGGCCGAGCGAAGACGACGGAGGGCACGGGCGTCGTCCGAGATGTCGGCCTTGTTCTTGCGCTGGAACTCAGCCTTGAAGTGCTCAAGGAGGGTGTTGTCGAAGTCCTCACCACCGAGGTGGGTGTCACCAGCGGTGGCCTTGACGGCGAAGACACCACCGGTGATGGAAAGGAGCGAAACATCGAAGGTACCACCTCCGAGGTCGAAGATGAGGACGTTCTTCTCCTCCTTGGTCTGCGAGTCAAGGCCGTAAGCGATGGCAGCGGCGGTGGGCTCGTTGATGATACGGAGAACGTCGAGGCCAGCAATGGCACCGGCGTCCTTGGTGGCAAGACGCTGGGAGTCGTTGAAGTAGGCGGGGACGCTGGGGCATTAGCACGGTGGAAAAGTCGGAATGTGGAGGTTTAGAGACTCACGTGACGACGGCCTTCTTAACCTCCTTGCCGATCTTGGCCTCGGCAATCTCCTTCATCTTGGTGAGGACCATGGCGGAGATCTCCTGGGGAGAGAAGGTCTTCTTCTCACCGAGGTACTCGACCTCGACGAAGGGCGAGCCCTCCTTGTCAATGACGGTGAAAGGCCAGTGCTATTTAGTCAGTCCCTGAAATTTTCCCAATCCGCTTCTAGCGGCACAAAACACCAACCTTCATGTCCTTCTTAACGTCAGCGTCGTCGAAGCGACGGCCGATAAGACGCTTAGCGTCGAAGACGGTGTTGCGAGGGTTCATGGCCGACTGGTTCTTGGCGGCTGATTTATTAGTTCACTGATCTAAATCGCAGACGATCTGGCCTCTCCACTGCTCTACTCACCATCACCAATGAGACGCTCGCCGTCGGTGAAGGCAACGTACGAAGGGGTGGTACGGTTACCCTGGTCTGTATGTTGTTAGTACTCTGTTCATGGGGTCGAATTCAAAAATATTCACCGTTGGCGATGATCTGTTTGGAGTCAGCTTCCATTCCCACAACCGCGGCGGCTGCTGCTGCGCGCAATGCTCTCACTCACCTCAACACGGTCGTTGGCCCAGACACCGACACAAGAGTAGGTGGTACCAAGGTCTACACGGGGCGGTCAGCAAATCTTCTCGACTCGAAATGGCGTCCCAGGTCCCGAACTGATCGACGCTCCCGGGACGCGCTTGCAACTACGCACCAATGCCGATGGCACCCTCGTAAACGTCTTCGGCGGACATGATTGCTGCTTTTTGGTGGCTGTGGTCGGTGTGAGCGATGGAAGGGCGGGCAGATCGAGCAATTGACGCACCTAAGTACTGCCTTTTAGGATGGGGAGGGAGAGGAGATTGGAAAGGCAAACGAGATGCACGACGTGAGTGGTCGTCCCAGGTCTCGCCGGGGCTGCGGGCGCTACGCGCGATTTGTGCAATTTTCCAGGCGGTGATGCCCCTTACCCGCAAATTTGTGCCGAAAGTCCGCCCGCATGTGGCACTACCGAATTTTTCCACATGGCCGCACGCAAAGTTGTTATCGATAACCTCAGGCACGGGTTTATCATTCTACCGCTGTCGTATCTTGGCGTTTTTTAGAGTGTCTCGGCGATTTTTGCTCTCCATTGCGCCCTCAGGCTCTTCGCCGCTCATGCAGAACTTCGGTATGCGTGCCTTCGGCCTCTCCGAACGAGCTAGTGTGAGCTGCATCGGCATATCGGTCTTGTGTGGTGTGTGAGGGACGATCTTTTCGGCTTGTGTGTCGGTGGCCTGGACCGTGGCTTGAAGGTCAGGGGCGGCCGTTGTTCTTGAAAAAAGCTCTCGCTGAACAGGACTGAGACATGTGACCTCTACTTATTGAGAAGCGTCTGTGGTTTGAGTTCAGTCACTGACTTGGAGAGATAGGCACACACTGGTGAAGCGCGAGCCCGGAGTGCTCCCCAGCTCTCACAGAATAATGGCGGTTGGTGTGAGGCTTGGCTTGTTCTTCCACACAGCGAAGACCTCCCTTCGCCACCGCCCTTGGCCTAAACATGAAAGCCTCCCATTCACACCTCTTGGGACTTGCCAGCGAGGGCGCACAAGCGGTCTCTGATACATGATACAAGGATAACGGTCACCACTCTCTCACATCTCAGCTTGTAAAGCTACTCGTCGCTTCGCGGAAGCCGTGGAGGAGGAAGTCGGCTCCTGGAGTTCTTCTTTCGAAAACAGCTTTATCACAGATGCTGAGTAGCCTCCGCTGTACCTATGCTATGGCGTCTCGATTATGACAAGCCAAGTCGTAGACGCTGGAGAGCTGGAGGGCATCGGCAACTCTGCATCTTCTGGCCATAAGTCCTGGCTATGCAGCGGAGGTCGCAATGGCAAAGCCAATATTGCCACCATTAGCTCATTGCATTAATGGCGGAACCAAATACAGCGCTCGCTGTTTACATTCCTGTCTCAACTTAGCCCCGCGCTACATGATGCTACCCCGCATGCTTGCGTATCATCAGCAATCCGCGTATTCTAGTGCCGAACGTTGCACACCTTCATTGGCAACATCTTTCTTTCTTTTCCGACGCCAAACGCTTCCCATCACCATGGCCAAGATTGTTCCGCCCATGAACTTTGGCCTCGTCGAGGATGGTGAGCTGTGCGGCTTCTCCAGTAGCTAATGGCAGGCTTCTATCGCTCGGCGCAGCCTACCGAGCTGAACTTCAGCTTTCTAGAGAAGTTGAACCTTCGGACAGTGATCTGGGTTGGCGCTGAGGAGCCCAGCGACATCTTGTAAGCTGCACAATCCGTAGCCAGAGCTGACGTTCAGTGTGTCCTTCCTGGAATCCCAGGGCATCACACTTCACAACCTCGCGCCGCAAGTCAGCCTGAACCCGCACTTCCCTCCGCCATATTGCGATGCGGGCGTCGTTCCCCTCAGCGGACAGTGTAAGCCATTGCCTGTCGGGATGGAAGCTGACGATATCAGACCACCTGCCGCCGTTACCTCCACCAGCAGAGCCGCTTATCATTAGGGCGCTGTCGCTGCTCCTACAGGCTAACACGTTCCCTACGCTGGTATGCTGCAACATGGGAAGACATCGTACTGGTACCGTTGTTGGATGTTGGCGGAAGCTGCAGCGCTGGGCGCTCAGCTCTATTCTCGAGGAGTATCGGCGGTACGCGGGCATGAAGGTCCGCGTGCTGAACGAGCAGGTGAGTTCCACATTCTGCAGCTGAAGATCAACGTGCAGCAGCTGACGTGCCTCAGTTCATCGAGCTGTTCGACACCGACCTCGTCTCGATTACAGATGGGACGGAGAGCATCGCGGCGGCCGGCTAGGGACCGGCACCGCAGCCCCAATCCGTCCACGTACCGCTGGCCTACTGGACTGCAGCCAGCGTACAGCGCGCTACCCTCTCGCGCTCACCTCATCACATCCTGCCTTCGCTATATCAGTCCGTCAGGGGACCGCCCTTATAACACAGCGGGGCAGCAATTCACAGTCAACGCATAATGATCACAGGACGTCTCACGTCTCAAGTTTCTAGCATGGTATGAAATAATTGTACAAGTATTCTACAATCAGAACGTGACGACCTTGGCCTTCTTCTTTGGCGCCGCAGCAGCGGGAACAGGTGCCGGAGCCGGGGCATATGCTCCCTCCTCTCCCGGCTGCTTGGCCGGTCCGCGCATGCCGTTCTTGGCAGGCTCGTGCTTTGGCCTAGCATACGGCTTCTGCTGTTTCTGCTGCTTTTCCCGGCGCTTCTCGCGGTGCTCGATCCGGCGCTCGACCATGAAGTCGTCCTCGTCTGCGCCGGCTCCGTGGCCGGTGCCAATGGCCAGCTTGCCCGTCAGAGCACCCTCCGGCTTCGGCCGCTTGTCGTCGGGGCAGTCGTTTGCGCGGTGCTTGACGGAGCCGCAGACCTTGCACGCTCCGCCGTTCACGTACACGCCTCGGGGATTCTGCGGACAAGCACCCGAGAGGTGGCCCTGTCCAAGGCAGACGAAGCAAGTAGCGAACGGCGTGGGGTTCTCGGGGTCGACGGGCTTGGGACAGCGTGAGAGCGAGTGCTTATCAGAGTTACACCTGAACGTCAGCTTTCTCAAGTCCATCGTGCTTAGCTGTCGAGACCTGAAGTTTGGCCGGAAGGAGAGAGTACATGGCTCACCGGACGACCATGTATGTGGTCCAACACTCACCTGTAGCACTTTCCGCCGACGACGTCTCCGCCCTTCGCCTTCTTGTCCCTCTTGCCAGACTTGACCTTGCCCTCTCCCTCCACGAGCTCTGCCTGGCGCTTAGCCATCTCGTCAGCCTCGAGCAGCGCCGCGCTTCCCTTCTCGCCACTGGCAGCGAGCAGGATATTCGGGCATTCACGCGCAGCATGTCCAACGCCACGGCAGGCGAAGCAAGTCGTCTGCAGTGTGCGCAGCTCGGCGCGCTTGTGTCGGCGCTCCTCTGATCGCTCGGCTGCGCTGCGTGCGCGTTCTGTTGTCAGCTGTGATCGCGCGTAACGAAGGCAGCTTGCCATGCGGCTCCCTCCCTGCCCCGACTATAGCACTCCAGACCAATGCGTTAGGCTCAATTGCAGATGGCAGATGCAGAAAGGGCAGGCAGCAAGCGCTCCTTCGACGTACTAGCAATCTCTGGGTCCCGTCCCCATCCCTTCCTCTTCTTGGACGGTCCCGCTTCGCTCTGCTGCTGTCGCTGCTCGTTCGACTCGGCAGCAGCCTCCTTCTCCTCAGCCGTGGAAGCGACAAAGCGCTTCTTCGGCATGCCAATGTTCGTGAACCGCGCCATGGTGTCGACTGTTAGTTGAGCGGTATGGTAGTCGCACGATATGATGTCAACAATTTTGTCTCACCTCCACACCTGCTGATAATCTGAGCTTCCGAGCAAGGAGATCGAAATCTGGCCCGAAGGATGGAGTGGCAAAGATCACGTGATCTGGCCAGACTCGAACCCTCACGAGGTCATTTCGCGACGCGCGACGCGCGCGTGGTTTGCTCTTTAAAGTTTCAGGAACCAGGCACGACGCACTAACGCAACCCAAGTTTCGTGAATGCACAAAAGGGAGGTGGTGTGTGCACTGCCAAGTTGCTCATGAGCAAGAAGACTACTGCTTAGTCACAAAGTATGCGTGGAATGAGGAGCAGTGCAAGGTTGAGCGTTGAGCCCTCTTTGTTAAGAACAGGAATGAAGGAGCTAGAAGAGGCGGTCCGCTACGAGACGAAAGCGTATGCGCAAGTCCTATCCATTAGCGGTGTCGACTTACACAGCGACAACCTTCACCTTCGCTTTCGACCGGGCACGGGCACTCGCTCTTTCACGCTAAGTCTCCCGGCAACGGCAGGCGGACACTTTGTGAGCGGACATGGCATGGCCCCTGTGTCGTTGATTCTGCCTCAATTTTACATGCACTACTTGTCCATCCGCGGACGGTCCTGTCAGCGCAGTGACAAAAGGTGGTGCGTACTTCTGTCACATTTGCGCTTCGCTTCGCATTTCGAGCACACTGGCACACTGGCACCCAAGTTGGCACGCTGGCACCCGAGCACCTGACATGCACTACTACTCGGGTCCCCTGACTGCCATATGACTCTGCCACAGCTTCGCTCCGTCAAGTGCAGCAGTGGGCCGACGGCGATCTTGGAGGAGTGGGCGAAGTGCGCTGCCAAGTAGCCAAGTAGTGGCATGCGAGTGGGCCAAATAGGCCTTTGCACGCTTTGCGGGGCATGCGGCGCTGCGGGGGGCGGCGCAGCGAGCGGCGGTGATGCGGGGCGCTAAAGTGTGCAAGGCTCGCTGTAGACTGCTTTTGCACTATGTGCCGTGCCGTGCGGACATTGTGGGGCATGCGGCGTCTCACCTTGGCCCGTGGCGTGCGGTCTCATCCTGCGGTCTCACATTCTTTCTACCGATGCACGGGGGGGCTAGCAGCTCCATGCGCCGTGCCAGCTCCACTCTTTCGGCGTACTCAGCATGCGCAATAACAATAGGTGAATTGAGGGCGAGGGCCGAACTCGGCCCCGCGGCGGGACCACGCCGGCGGAGTCGTATGGAGTCGCATAAGCGACATGCGCTATGCGAAGCAGGACAGATAGACAATCAGCAGACGAAGTCTTCCTTGTGCTTCTGCAAAGGCCGCAAGAGGCGCAAATGTAGATGGCGTGGAAAGGAACAGTGCGCTCGCCTCGCTTGGCTTACACCTGTACGCCTGATCGCAAGTACGCCTGACAGCTTCGTAGGCGTCGCTTCGGAATCTGGCCATCGTGGCTAGATCCCGATCTCTTCATTGACATCCAGGAAGCGTCAGAAGCGGCAGAAGCGGTAGCACATGCGCCCCTCTAGCCGCCGACCTGCCATCGTCGTCACTGAGTATCGGCGTACTCTCCTGCTTGGTCTCAAAATATATGGAAAAACATGCGGCAACGCTCGCACCCCAATGGCCCGATGAGCGCGGTACGAGCGTGTCAGCTCGCTGATCCGATGCGTTGGAGTAGGTGCTCGTCACGGTGTCAAGTTGCGTGCCATCTCGCATCCGATCGATCGTGCCAGACCATCCGTTCATCCGTCCAGCCGCCCAGCCCTCGTAGCATGCGATGCACAGCAGATTAAGCGGGCACATAGGGCACAGAAGGGGAAGCAGAAGACAGTTGGAAGAATTCGGTATCCGACTCGGTCCCTTCGTCCCCGCAGGCCCGCATATGAAGTACGACTCAGACCGCAGACGCTAGGGGTAAACAAGAACGATGCAGGGTCGTGTGTGCTGAGGCTAGAAGGCTGCGAATTCGCGAGGGGCGTGTGGAGGCCTTCGGGACTTCGTGATCTGTGAATCGTGTTATGCGCCATTATGGGCGACTCACCCTTCCCAGATCGTTACGCAGCTCAATTGGACCTCGAAGACTACCCCAGCCCCCCAGTCTCCAGTCCCCAGCGAATCTGGAACCTGGGACCACCTCGCCGCACGAGGTTGCAACGTAATGCGATTAAGACCGAGGGATCGAAGAAAGAGGGACATCCGGCATGGACCGATATGGAGCGAAGGGCGGGCGCGAATGTGAATGCGCAAACAGCCCCGTACCTGGCCACCTGGGGGCCAAGCATGCAGCATGCGAGCGTCAGCAAGGGAGCTCAAGGGACGAGGAGTCGAGAAGTCAGGAAACACAAGGAACAACGAGGTCATGCAGACCAAGCAAATAACAAAGTAAGGGGCTTAACATTCAGGCTTTCAGGCTTTTCAGGCTCGCGAAGGGCTCGGAGGGGTTCGCGGGTGTGGTGTCGAGTGGGCGGGCGGCTTTGTGCGCCTGGAGCATTGGAGCACTGGAGCGCAGTGGTGCAGGACTCGGACACGGCAGCGGCCACGGATCCTAACATGTAGCCTCGATCCCAGGAGTTCAGGTGCAGGTGATCCTGAGACACCAAACCTGAGGGCTCTGCTCAGATTAAGCTCAGGCTTGCAGACTAAGCTCAGGCGGGCCAAGTGCGTCGAGTCACAGACGGCCAGATGCAACATGAGAGAGAACACAAGGGACGAGCGACGAGCGACGACAGATTCGAGATTGATTCTGCGCACGACATGGATGCGCGGTTCTTACGTGGTGTCGTGAGAGCTCACACGCTCTCGTCGGCGGGTCAGCGGTGCGCAATGCATGGACACATGGACGTCGAGGTCGAGGTCGGGAGCTCGTCGGTTGGTGTCTGCAGCAGAGTGACCGAGTCACTCTATTGTTGCGGGCTGAAGGTCAGGTCTAATCAGGTCAGGTCGGATTAGCCAGGTCAGGTTATCGTTAGTGTTTGGAGTGTGTACGAGGTCCTGTCGCCCTATCTCCCCAACATATCCACTCCAGCCATGCCATGCCACCTAGCATTCTAGGCAATCTAGGCGCACAGAGAGTGACCAAGTGACAGAACAGCGCAGCTGATCGTGGGATTCATTCCTCAAACACCAGGCCTGGGCGCGTGCGGCGACGTCTCCTGCCCCTCATCTTGTCCCTCCTGGCCTCCTCCTGACGTTCACTCCACAGTCGTCTGCGGCACTGCTGCGGCCTGGATCACTCTACGACCGACGGACCGCTTCCGCTGGCTCCCAGACGGATATGCAGACATCAGTATATACGGTGTATGCGGACCGCAGCCCATACGCCTTAGGTCAGTTGCCGTCAGAACAGACGCCAGACCATCCGTGAGACCAAGACGTTCCGACAACCCCTGACCCTCTCGATCAGCCCAACACCGACACCAGCGACACTCCGATACACACCAACACATCTTCGCCGACTGGCTGGACTTGGACTTCGAATCCCGGTCCGATCCCCGCTCGCACAGCAGCGCACAGCGCAATACACAGCTCAAAGCTCACAGCCCACACCCCGCCTCCGCCCCCGACCCCGCCCGCCCGCTCGCAAGCCCCCCTTCTCATTCTCATCTTCGCCTTCGACTGACTAGCGGGCTCTTATTATTCTCGCCTTCGTATCTGCCTCTTCTGGCCCCACGTCCAAAGTACAATCACACGGTCGTCGGGAAGACAATAACTCTGCGCAACAGACGCTCGTCTCACTCGCTCCGCCCGTGCTTTTTGCTTCGACCAGCCCCCATCCCCTGTCTACCCCGTCCCACCCGATTTACCCCTGTCATCCCTCCATCCCTGCTCCCTTCCTCCCTCCCTCCCTTGTCTCCCTTCTCCCTTGTGCCCTCTCGACTCTCGGCCCTCCCCTACAACCTGCCTTCCTTCCTGACTTCTACCTTCGTGCCCGCCTGACTGCCTGCCTGCCCGTCTAGCTTCGCCTAGCCCAACTGCGGTCCACCAGACAATCCGTACATTCGTCTTCTACCGACGAAACCGTCATCCCCGCCCGTTGCCCGTCGCCCGTGTCCCGAAGGGTCAGCGCATGCACAGGCTCACGCAACTCACACTCGTCCACCGACGCAATGCCCAATGCACACTAAGCACTAAGCACTAAGTCTCGCCTCGCCTCGAGCCTCGACTCCCCTTCGCTCCATCCTAGATCCTTCCTTTCGCCCATAGCCCACAGCCCACAGCCCATCGGCCACGGCTAAGCTACGGCGCTACGGCCACGAGACACTCGAGACACGGAAACACAGACAGACACTGCGCACCTGCGTACCCTTCCTCGCCTCCGCCTCGTCGGCCTGCAGTGCGACACACCCGCCTGGTCTCAACTACAACTCTTCTTCTGATTCATCATTCACATTTCACAGACAGACCCCAGCCCATCGTCGCCCATCATTGTGCAGCGCCAGCCTTGACGCCGGTCTTCTCATAAACCACCAACGGACGAACTCATCAACAAACAACAACAACGCCTCTTTTGATCATTTCGTTCACCCACCCCCCTCCCAAACCCTCCTTCCGCCTTCCCTCTGCGCACTCAGCATTCAGCACGACTGCCGCTTGCGTCGGCGTAACCTCCTCACAGCGACGACCAGAACGCCAGAGACAACGATCACGACGAACAGCAGACCTTCCTCCCAGCGGCAGCAGCACGCTTGCCACCCTCAATGAGCGCCAATTCGCCCATACGAGCTGTGCCGCACCAGGTTGCTGAGCCCAGCTACTTCATTCAGCGATTCCTCCGTTCGGTCCAGCCGTTCTACCACCAACATGCCCAGTATGGGCAAGAGTACTTTGAACGCTCACGGCGGACGGGAGACGTCCTACTCCCTGAGGATTGGGACTTGGCTCTTCAGTTCTCCCCCGAGTTGACCAACTCTGCGTTACCGAACTACCAGCAAGCCAACCCTATAGTTGCGCCTTCCCTGCCGTCGTCGTCACTCCTCGGTACGCAGCCTGTCGCTAGACAGCACAGCTCGAGTCCCGGGCCGGTTCCGGTCGACAATTCGTCGGGGCACGGAAAACAGACTCGCCCGCGGACAGGCAATGCTTTGCGCACAGCGCCCTATGCACGGCGTCCGAAGGAAGCCGCTCCTGTTCAATATCCGCACCATGCTTCGCCCGCATCACCGAGCTCAAACGAGGACCTAGGGGACAACAGGAGGCACACTGGTGCTGGCCAAGAGCGCCGAGTGGTGTCTGCTGACGACAATGTCCGTGCGTATTGCTTTGCAGATTTCGTCTCCCAATCTTGTGTTATTGTGCTGACAGGGTTCCCAGACATTGCGCTGCTCAAGCAGCAGTACAACGAGCGACGTCGACGAAGCAGCGAGGAGCAACAAGGGCAGGTTCTGCCCTCTGTCACGGTCCCGGATAGCAGTGAGAAGAGGAACAGGGCTTCGCGACCCCCTGACCTCGATTTCGGTCACCAGAAGACCAGATCACGCTCGATTCAAGCTGAGGCCGGCCGCCTCACACTGCACCCTGTGGCCGCCCCTCCAGCAGATGTTCAGCATCCGCGTGGAATCTTCTTGCGGGGCGTGGCGTCGCACCCAGTGGCTGTGTCGCAGCCCCCACCGGTGCCCGATGCGAACGCCCGAGCGGGCTCAAGCGGATTCAACCAGCTGCGCTTCCTTGGCGTGAACGATGAAGCGCAACAGCAACAGCAGCACTACCAGCAACACCACCATTACCCATCGACCCTCGCGGCTTCCAACCAAGCCCTGCCACAGGCGTCTAAGCGCACGGCGCCTCCCGATGTTCAATTACCTCCTCTCCGCACATTGGACGCGGACGCCCACGCCCCCCGCTACCGTGAGACTGTGGATCAGACACCAGTGTGGCAGGCAGAGCGCACGACTCCTCCACACGACGCTGCCGGTTATGCGTCTTACCCGCCGTATGGAGACCACGGGCGTGAGATCACCCCGCCGACTGTGACTGTCACTCCAGAGGTGGGAACAGCGAGCTACTGGGAAACGGCCTATCCGACAGCTGCACGACAATCGCATGTTCTGGAGCTTCAGCGCCAGCAACAGCAGTACCAGCAGTACAACACGAATCAGGTCCATTCGCCGTATCACCAACCGCCATTCCCGACGAACGACTACGCTGCATACCCTTATGCGTCGTGGGCCAATGCTGCGTACCCCACCGAAACAACGACAATGCACCGCAGAAGCGGCGGTGCCGACCGTGCCGTTTCTGCTGATCTGAGGAGATACGACGACACCCGGTCTTGGGACCGACCGTTCTCCGCGCCTCCTCCCCTTGGCCGAGAGAGTTCGCACCTTCTTAACGCCATTCGGGGTGAGCCGCCCGCCCCACGACCGCGACCAACGCAGTGGCCGTCGGCTCCCATTGTGCAGCAGAGCTCCCAAGGATCCCCGCCTCGCGACAACAGGAAGCAGTGGACTCCTGTCGGACCTGAAATCGCGCACACGAAGGTGGCAGGGACGTCTGACTGGCCCGAGCCCATCACCGTGCCAGGCAGCTCGCCGACCTCGGACCCATCGCCCACGAGCTCTCACTTCCAGGTTCCGTACACGCCGCAGCCGTACGCAGCCCCACTCTTCCCTGTTCCCACCGCAGCGTGCATCATGCCCCCCACGATCGGAAAGCAAGCTCCCCCTGTTGACATGTACCATACGACCGCCATGCCGTTCTACTGAACACCACCTTTCCATTGCATCATTGCCGACAATACAAACCCGAACAATGCACGTCTCTCCAAGTCCCCAGCAACTCTCATCGCATATATAATGAACAATTGTGTTATTCTACGCTCTCATAGGCCTCGTCATCGCATCGTCGTCACACCTGCACGATATAATCTGTACTCGTCCTCATTTGTCATGTATGGCACATCAAAGCGGAAAGAAGCATTGGGCACGAGTAGCTGCGGCCCTGTCAGAAGCCCGAATGCCGTGTGATCGAGCCAGATGAGAGACAAGATCGACGAGGCGACCGGAGTCGAGTCCAGGCTCGGTCGGCGGCGGCTGAAAGCCCCGTGTCAAGGTAAGGTGGCGCCACTGTCCGCCACACAGGACCCCTCGTCTCGCCATCCCAATTCTCTGGCGCCATCTGCAACATGGACAAAGGGTCAATGCATATCTAACTGACAGATGATAAATACAAAATACAAGGCTCCTGGCTGCGGTGTCCCATCCCCACTCCACGGTAGTTCCGTTAAGATGATCTCATCAAAGGGCGTTGGCCGTTAAGCGTTCAATCTCGCGCTCAATCTCGGCCAAGGCGGCGCTGAGCGCCTTGCTATCGTCGTACTTTCTCTGTGCGTTGGCCTGCGCAATGAAAGATCTGGACTGTCAGCTAGAACTCTACAGCGTGGAAGCTTAAGAGGGCCGCCACGAGGACGCTGACGGCGGGGAAAGAGGGGACACTTACTCAAGCTGAGCCTGCTGCTCTAACAAGGGCTGGAGCTCACGTGCGAGGTCGTCCTCAGCACTAGTGACACTGCCAAGATCGTGGACGACGAGTCCCTTGGACTGTTTTTGCAGAATGCGGCGCTGCAGTTTGCCAACAGAGTGGACCTGGCTCATGCACTTTGCGAGGTAGATGCTAGCGATCCGGACGATGGTGGCTTTCACGTCGTCGGCCTGTTTGTGGCTCTCGCCCTCCTTCTGCCCTCCCTCGAGGAGGACGGCGCCGACCTTCTTATCGTCCGGCTTGTCGCCCACGGGCGTCGGTGGCGGGCCGAACTGCACCGACGCCAGCTGCTTCGTGACCGTGTCGTACTCTGCCAACAGCGATAACAGCGTCTTGTGGTTCTCGAGCAGGTCCGAGAGGTCGATCTTGTCCCATTCCCCGGCCTCCAACAGCGCGTCCGCGTGCCGAATCCCCCCGTCCAGATCGGGCAGGATGCCGTCAATCTCGCTCTGGATGAGACGGAGCGTCTCATACAGCCTCGCGAAGCGAGAGGGCTTCATCGAGTCGGCAATGATCTGCTTGCGCGACACGATGCGCCAGCACTCCCTGCAAACCCTTATGCCCCGGACTTGCACCTCCTGCGGCTGCTGGGGCAGCGGCGTGCTCGTCCCGCTCCCCGGCGCGCTGCCTCCAGGACTAGCAACCGCGCTACCGCTGCTCGTATTCCGCACGTGCCGCTTCGCAAAAGTCTGCTCGCGCTCGGCAGGCCCTTCCTCGGGCTCGAGCGACATCCACCCGACAAAGCCCTCGTCGACCTCCTCGCCCCGGCCCGTCTTCCAGTCCGCGACTAGGAGGAGGGAACATCGCTCCCGCCTGAATCCGGCAGGCACGTGGTCCGGGTCTCCGCCGAAGAGGTCGTACTGGATCTGCAGCAGGCCAGGCGGGCTGGGCGGGAGGGAGCACACAATCCGCCCACAGAGTCGGCAGTGGTGTTTCCGGTTCGAGAGCGAGAAGGACGTCGCGCAGATCCGGCACTTCTTCACCTCGCTGTCCGGCTCCCACTTCACTATACTCTGCTCGACGGCTCGTTTTCGCGCCTCGTCCGCCGAAGGTCCCGCTGCGGCCTTCAGGCCCCGCCAGACTTCCTTTGGGTTCAGCGAGTCGAAGGCGCCGTCGAACGTCGACTTCTTCGCGGGCTGTGGAGGCGGCCCTGGACGAGAAGCCAGGGATGGGTTGAAGTGCAGGTCGACGAGCTGTTGTCAGTTGGGAAGACTATAAGCAGAACTTACCTTCGCCCATCGCCTTCCCAAACGGCCCTCCTCCTTCTCGCGCTCGCCTGCCTTCTCTTTCCGCTGGCGCAGGAACTCCTCGGTGCGGTCGCTTCGTACTCCGCTTGGCTGGAAGCCGATCTTGTACGGCTGGCCACGGGATCGGCTCGCCGTCAAGCTCGGTGTTGGAGTGTGGTTCCGACTGGACGTGCTCCCTGCGAGCTTGCTGGAGCTGCTCGCTGTACTGGCGTTCAATGGCGTGCTGCTCGTTCCAGTTGGGGCACTCGGTGCAGGGGAGCCGCTTGGTGACGGCGATGAGAATACTCGGTGGGGCTGCGGCTGCTGTAATTGCGGTCCTGGCTGGGGATGCGAAGTCGACTGCGACAGCATGGATGTCGACGCCGCGCTGCCACTGCGCTGGTGGCTTCGCTCGCGCGGTGCGTACGTTGTCGGGATCGGCTGTTGATTGAAAGACCGTTGCGTCGGACTTGTGACCGGGCTTCCGGTCGATAATGGAATGTTCACACTCTGCGGCCGGTCGGTGGGTTCTGGCGTGCTGGCCTTGGGCAGGCGGGAGGCGTTGGCTGGCGCCGCGGCTCGGCGCAGCGGAGCAGCCGGCTGGGGCGACAGCGATCCAACAGGCGGCGGACTCGTCGCGACTAGCGAGTTCGGCCGTGATCCACGGTCGCGGATGAAGCCATTCACCTCCTGCGCTGCCGTCGAGGCCACCGTCGCCACTCCGCTGAGCGTGCTGGTGAGGAACTCGCGTGACCGCCCCTCTCCGCGCGGCGCAAGCGCCTGCAGCCAGTTGCTTGCTCGCTCGACAGCCGCCCCGCTCGCGCTGCTCACGCTGCGCTGTCGCTGCACCTCAGGGCGACCCGTAGGGCTCAGCACCGGTGTCCCGTGCGCCGAGGCCGCGTGGCCAGTCGCATTCGACCCATTCGGCCCAGGGGCGAGGGATCCGTTACTGCTCGATTTCGGTATTCCGTTCCGCGCGATTCCCTGCCATGATGTCGGCGCTGAGCCGACGCTCGCCTGCCCCCGCTGATGCCGTGTTGTTGAGGAGCGGAGGCCGTTGGTTGCCGGAGTCGAAGCCGAGGTCGAACCAGCCGACGCAGCCGACGCCGTCGAGTTGACCGACGCCGTACCGAACGCCCGGCGCGGGGGCGTGCTGGCGCTGGTACTGGCCATGGTTGTGAGTGCTCGAGTGCTCGATGCTGGAGCTGGAGATGGTGGGTAAGGACAACGCGGCACCGACCAGACAGATGAATCGCACCAGCGTCACTGCTCTCGGTCCTGGCCACCACCCATGCCGGCCAGGCATCTGGTCCCGCCAGGTGGAGGGCATGGAGGGGCGCCTCAGCCCAGGTGGACAAAGGTGGACCGTGGGGGTGGAGGTGGCTTTGAGCGGCAGATTCGAGAGGCTTGAACATTCCTGAATGCCGAACTTTTGACCTCCAACTCGTCTTATCTCGCCCCCCGTATCCGACTGCCTAATATCTCGTCGCCCAACATGGGTCGCTCGGCCAAGATGATGAAGCGCCCGACGCAGAAGCAGAAGATGGTGTCGAAGATCGCAAAGGCAGCCGCCCAACCTCTCAAGATGCGAGAACCGACACCGGAGCCGGAGCAGCAGTCGAGTGGAGGTGGGGGCGGCAAGAAGAAGCGCAAGAGCATGCGCGCGAAGGCGGACAAGGTGAGTTCAACCGGGATTTTTGGTTGTTGAGCAGTGACACATTGTGAACGGAAAACAACATGCTGACTGCGACCAGAAATCCAAGGCATAAGACACCCGGTTCTCAACGGCGGTCGTCCGACCTTTCCAACTCATCTCTCTGTTGACATTATCTCTCGGCGCGACTGTCTACTGTATGCATGTAACCCTAATACCCAAGACAACAGAGGCAGGATGATACTGCAACACCGAACAAGATCTATATGTCTACAATACACGGGCGCCTCCAGAGCCATCGTCAAGCCGCCGTTGCTGAGCCCGATGAAGGCAAGGCAACGCATGCCATAATACCCTTCCTCAGTCCTTAAGCAAGCTTCGTCGCCTTCACCTGGAGCCAGATGCGGTACATCTTAAGCTGCTTCTTTCGGTTCACAAGAAGGCGACGGTCCTCAGCAAGCTGCTGGATAGAGAACATGCTGCCCTCCTCCTGGCCAAGAGGCGGGGCCGTGAGCATGTCACCAAGCTCCTCCTTCTCGAAGAAGTACACACGGGTACCATCACCACGGATGTAGAGGTTGGGGACATCGAGCAGGCGCTCCTTCTTGATACGAAGCTGGGCGAGGTCGTGACGGCCGTAGTCACGGACAAGAAGGAGACCACCAGGCTTCAGTGCCGTGTACAGGTTATGCACAGCCTGCTTCCACTCGTCGGGGTGGAGGGCCGAGAGCACGTACACAACAGTCAGAACATCGACAGTTCCCGGCTCAACACCCTCGGGGAGGGCGTACGTGACTCCGCTTCCTTCGGCGGGCTTCTGAGTAATATCCCAAACGGCAGCACGAATCTCGCCGATGCCGTGCTCAGCCTTCGGGTACAGCTCGCTCGATTGGACGACCTTCACAGCCTGCGCGGAGTAGTCGGTCGCGACAATCTTCAGGTCGGGGTTCTCGTTGTGCATGAGCAGCGGGAAGACGGTGTTGCCAGCCCCGCATCCGACCTCGAGCACGAGCTTCGGCCCAGCATCCGGCTCGCAGCACATGACAAGCTCAGGGAACTCGAGGGGAAGCCAGCGCCGATTTTTGAAGAACTGATCGCGGTGGTTCGAGTAGAACTTGTCCCAGTACTTGGTGGGCTTGCCGTTGTACTCCTTCGTCTTCTCCTCGGGCACAGGCGAGTTGCGGTGCTTCTCCATGATCTCTGCAGCTCGCTCCTCAAAGTCATCCGGCAGCTCAGCGTGGTCCCTGTATGTCAGTTCCAGCTACGCCATATGCGCCGCTCAACTCACCATGCATTGTTGCTGAACACATCATCAGACTCCTGCAACTTCCTTGCGCCGAAAGAGGTACCCTTAGGAGGACCAGCGGGGTTGAGCCACTTGTCGATGACCGACTGCCTGATCGTTGTCGAGGGTCCAGCATCGGCCTCCGGCTGAGGGACCGGAGGCGTCGTGGTGCCATCCGCGGGCGTTCCAGGAGTGTGTGTCGGGGGAGGGGAGTCCATGCTATGTGCCAAGTTTCTTCGGGAAGCGTCAACAACACAGCAGCAACTGCTCGCTCGCTCGCGTAGACACTCACCTCCGGCGCGACCAGCAGCTGCCCTAACTTTCTCGTCTAGCCCAACTTTCTGCTGTTCACGTGATCTGGCGCCACGTGGCTTGAATAGGGCTGCCGGTGGAGGGTCGCCTCTGCACCTCGATTGGCTGTTGTTGGCTGAAAGATGCGGGGCCGGCGGTATACGGTTCTAGCGGGGGATGGGCTTGGCGATCATTCGTCACGTGGCCGCGGCGTTCAAGGTATTAAGGAAAAGCTGTATTCGGCGCTGTCGGCCTCCTAATCGCAAGTCTAGAGCTGAGACAAGGGCCGATAATCGGCCGACTGGGCGATGACGCTGCTCGTGATATTCCCTTTGGCTTTTACCCTGACTGGTCGTCGCTCCTTGATCCTACCTCCAGCTGGTGATAGCTTTTCAACGGCATCTGTCTATCGCAACAACATCCTCATCCTCACCTGTCTCCGGTCTTAGCGCCCCATCCTCCCTCCCTTCCCCACCACCCACACAACAATGTTCGCTGCTCGTGCCTCCGCCTCCAGCGCCATCCGCGCGGCCGTCCGCTCTCAGGTACGTTTCACCACTCGAGTTCTCACAGCAAATGCTCCACTGCGGATCGTCGACAATTTTGACCAGCGATTTGTATGCTGACCTGCGCAGCGCGTCCCCGTCGCCAGGACCATGGCTACCCTCACCGAGGAGACTCGCGTAAGTTGACCTGCATGAAGAGCATACTTCGGCGATCAATGCGCTGACGGAACAGCTGCCGGCCAAGTTTGGTGGTCAGTGTTTATCGGACTTGCGCGAGGCGATCATCTGTTTGAACTTCTGCGATCGGGATGCGCAATAGCTCGGATGTGCCCGTCCAGCCACGGCCAGAAGGGACGACGGATGATCAAGCGCTTTTACGACGTCCATCGCTTCGTTCTGCACAGTAGCTGACCCCGCAGGCAAGTACACTGTCACCCTCGTTCCTGGAGACGGTATCGGCCCCGAGGTCGCTGACTCCGTCAAGGAGGTCTTCGAGTCTCTCAAGGTCCCCGTCCAGTGGGAGCAGTACGACGTTACTGGCGAGAACCCCGACGACAACCTTTTCCTCGAGGCCATGGAGTCGCTGAAGCGCAACAAGGTCGGCCTCAAGGGTATCCTCTACACCCCCTCGACCGTCAGCGGCCACAACTCGTGGAACGTCGCCATGCGCCAGCAGCTCGACATCTACGCCTCCGTCGTTGTCTGCAAGTCGCTCCCTGGTCTTCACCTCCGCCACAAGGACGTCGACTTCGCCATCATCCGTGAGAACACCGAGGGCGAGTACTCTGGTCTTGAGCACCAGTCCTACCCCGGTGTCGTTGAGTCGCTCAAGGTCACCACC
The DNA here is from genome assembly GCA_030347605.1 of Trichosporon sp. DN520. NCBI lineage: Eukaryota > Fungi > Basidiomycota > Tremellomycetes > Trichosporonales > Trichosporonaceae > Trichosporon > Trichosporon sp. DN520. The sequence continues at coordinate 540,457 of JASJUY010000006.1, read as the reverse complement.
CGTGCCAAGGCTGAGCGCATCGCCCGCTTCGCCTTTGACTTTGCCATCAAGAACAACCGCAAGAAGGTCACCTGTGTTCACAAGGCCAACATCATGAAGCTCGGTGACGGTCTCTTCCTCAACACCTGCAAGCGTGTCGCTGAGGAGGAGTACGGCCACACTGGCATCAAGTTCGAGACCATGATCGTCGACAACGCCTCCATGCAGCTTGTCTCCAAGCCCCAGCAGTTCGACGTTGTCGTCCTCCCCAACCTTTACGGAAACATCATCTCCAACATTGGTGCTGGTCTCGTCGGTGGACCCGGTATCGTCCCGGGATGCAACTTCGGTCGCGAGTACGCCCTCTTCGAGCCCGGATGCCGTCACATCGGCAAGGACATCATGGGCAAGAACAAGGCCAACCCCACCGCTCTCCTCCTCTCCTCCACTATGCTCCTCCGCCACCTCGGCCTCGACGAGCAGGCCAACCTGATCGCCAAGGCCACCTACGACGTTATCGCCGACGGCAAGCACAAGACTGCCGACGTTGGCGGCAACACCTCGACGACCGACTTCACCAAGGCCGTCATCGAGAAGGTCATCTCGTAAACAACTCAATCCTCTGCCAAATAACATCAACTCCCCCCGCACACTCATAAACCTTCTCCCGAAGAAGGACACTACGCGCTACCCATTGGGTTTTAGAGACCTCCGGCATCGCGCATGTTTGGAATAATTGTATATCAAAAAACGGATGATCTGAACGAGATGCATCCGTGGATCCAACAAGTGGAAAGGCACGGCGCCCGTGCGCGTCTGTGTAGCACGTTTGTGGAATGCTATCGCTGACGGACTCGTGCTCTTTCTGACCGTCTATTGCACCGTTGCTCACAACAGATCGCTCTCTGCGGACGGACTACGTGCTACACGACTACCATGGCACACCGGCTTCAACATGAGCCGAAGATCGGAGGGCATGAGCTCGCAGAAGCATGACATAAGCTGTCTGAAGGCATGCGTGAGGACGCTTGGGCCGTTAGGCTAGGCAGGGAGCGGCGCGGGCGTCAGGCGCGCTGGCGTTTAGGCTTCGTGAAGATCTGAGAGGCTCAAGGCTGCCAAGGGGCCACCGAGGAAGGGGCGTAGACATTGCGCTAGCCTCCTTTGATGGCCGACTCTTGAACACCCTGTACCCAGACAAACACATGCCGACGCCGCCCTCTTCCTTCCTTTCAACCACTAACCTTCCTTTGACAACTACTTCCTCATCCCTTCCTCACTGTTCACAGCCTCGACGTCCGACCTCGTGCCCTCCCGCCCTCGCCATGTCCGAAGACGGATCATGGTGGCGGCGCCTGGGCTCCGCCTTTCAACCCCGCTCCGAGGTGACCGGCGCAGCCCAGGCCATGGCGAATGTCAACAGTGTCGGACGCGCCCAGAACGCTGGCGTTGGTTTCGCAGCACTTTCGGTGCGATCGACCGCTTCCCATCGACACCGCCGTTCGGCGCTGGAGAACGTTAGGGCGACCTCTTCCAGCTCACATATCACCACTTCCTCCTCCGAGCTGGCTCCTCCAGCGTCGATCCTTCCTCCCCGTTCACCATCCACTCCTCCCGCATACCAAAGAAAACAACACCACAACCACCAACAACAACCAAAATCATGTCCTTCCTCGCCGCCAAGATCTACGCCTCAGCCGCAGCCAAGGAGCACTTCCCAACCCACGAGCACTCCCCGACAAGGGGCCCCCCAGTCTGACACTGCTGCTGCCGATTTGCGCCCCGGAAGAAGCCCTCAGCCTCCCGAGGCTACCGTTCAGAACGCCATGCCGCAACCTAAGCAGCCGTTCCCACAACCTCCGCCGCAACTTTCCCAGCAACAGCAGACCCCTCCCTCTCAGATGACCATTCCGGTCATGCATCGTCATCCTTCCACTATAGCGGAAGAGGGTGCACCCGACTCTCCCGCAGGCGACCATGACAGCAACAAGACACCAGCGTCCTCGCCACTACCCGTGAGGTCGTTGTCTGCTCAGAACCTTCAACCCGGCCATCTGCTCTCCAGTCCAGGAACCCCAGCCACTTCTGGTCATTCCAGAGCGAGCCCAGGCTCGCCATTCTCTACCATGACCCGCTCGAAGCGTTCGGCGTCCCTGCCACGCCCTGTCTCAGTGATTTTGTCCTCGCCTAGGGCCTCTAGGGACGACTACTACCACCAGAGGACACATGGCGGCCACATTATCATGCACCCATCACATCGGCGGAGAGCGAGCTCCACCGGATCGCTGGCAGAGGCCGCGAATCTTGTTGCCACAAGTCGCCAGTACTCCGCGACCTTGGCTTCGCTTCTTTCCATGGGTTACTCCAAGCAACGCGCCGAAGAGGCACTATGGAAGCACCCGAACAAAGCGGCTGCTTATCTGGAACATCAAGACCATGCCGGGCAGGACATCTTGGTGAGCGACTGCGAATGGTGCATTCCTTGGTTAGGTCTCGCACACATGATCGAAGTCGGTTCGCCTCCGAAGCCCAAGCCCAAGCCTCAATTCAAGTCCGAACCGGCCGCACCTAGGAAGATCGAGAAGCCCATACTGGTTGAGAACCCTCGAGACAGCGGAGGAGGCACGACGAGCCTCCCTCGAGCAAAGCAAGACACGCCCAGTCCGTCCAAGACCGACGATTCCGCGAAGACTAGAGTGGACCATTCCACACCGACGAAGAAGAACAGGAAGTCGATGCAAAGTCAGACGAGTACCTCACAGGCCAGTGTCTACAGCCAGGAGACGACGACCGACTCTATCGTGCCCGTCATCGGCCACGCCAATGGTGAGAACTGCCAGATCTGCAAGACGGCAGTGGGCGGAGTGTGTCAGTGGAGTGACTGGGGTTGGGAGCACGGGAAGTGGGAGTATGAGTTCTTTAACGAAGATGATTAACGCGGTGCGCAGGTGCAGGGAGAAAACGACGGAGCCACCGTCCCATGTTCAAAACTCTGATGAGACGACTGTACAAGGAGAAGACGATGACCTTTTTGAGGAATAGACGATAGACTGTGTCACGACCGCAAGACAAGCAGCTTAGATTTACGACCGGCGCACCACACCACACCATTCCACCCAATCACCCTCATTCACACTCACACACACACCCACACACACGTACACAACATACGCACGCATACACACGCTTTCCAGCCCCTCCTTAATTGTATTTTACTAGTTGACCAGCCTTATGCCAGTATCTTATCCACGCACTCGCTAGATATGTAATGAGTGATATACATTGTGCGCCGCTACAGCTGTATATTTAAATGCTAAGGTCGCGGACGCCCTGCTCGATGTCCTCGAGGTGAAGGACGTCTACGCGCTTGCCTAGTCCCGGCCACGGCTTGCCCTGCGGCTGAGACTGTGTCGACTCGGTCGCAGTTGGGGTAGTCGCCGGCGCAGCCGTTGGCGGCGAGTTGGCCGTAACACGTCCCGGCACAGTTGCCCTTGTCGTCGGCATCGCCGAAGCCCGGCCTGCGCGCATTGGCGGGGGCACGCCGTCCTGGATCTTCTTCAGCGTAGCATAGACAAAGTTGGCGTCTGTGAGGGGCGAAAGGTCCTCGGGGTTCTCAAGGTACTGCGGTCAGCATGATCCACCTGTGGCACCATCTCTACCGCGTCTTGTGAGAGAACTCAACAGTAGCACGAGGCCAGCACAAAGTCGGGATACTCACAGCCTTGACCTGGTCATACCCCGCCTCCAACCCACAACTCTCTCTAACGACCTCATGACTCCCAAAAGAGTGGAAAACTCTCGTGTCAAAAATACGGAACACGACAGCGTCGACGCGCACAAATAACCGCGCAAGGACGAAGAAGGCATGCGGCATGACGCGGACGCGGACGTTGAGCTCTGACCCGCCGTGGTCGTGCAGTTCGTCTTCGTACAGTGGCACGTCGTCGTAGAAGAGTATACGGTCTAGGACTGGGTCCTGGCGCGCGAGGAGCTGGAGTGGGATGGCGTGGGTGGAGGAGGGGGTGAAGGTCTGTGTAGTTTGTCAGCTTTGGAGGCGAATACAGGAGAGCTGCCGTTCCATCGCCTCGTCTCATGATCGAGGAGAGGGGGGATGGTAAAGATGAGAGACGGGGTACTTACTCTGCTCGATCCGGCGCTCGCACTTGCGTCGTTGCCTACGCCGTTGTCTACGCCTGCTCCATTGCCTGCTCCATTGCCTGCCCCATTGCCTGCCCCATTGCCTACGCCAGCGTCTCCAGCTGCGCCGTCGCCTGCGGCGCCGACTGGTGGAGAAGTGCTGCCATTGAAGCAAGTACTAAATGTCCAGTCGTGCGGCCTAACCGGCTTGGCAGCGACATCCTCGACCTTGCGATTCTTCCACGCATCAGCCATGGAGACGAGTACGCCGCCACCGCACCGTTCCTCCCACCCTTCGCCGACTGGGACTGCCCGCAAGGCGCCCAATGTATCGAAGGAGAGCGTGACGCGGGGATGGGAGAGGACGAGCGAGTTGTGTCCGAATGTCATTTCGGGCAAGGGGAGGCGAAGCTCCTTCTCGAGTCTGATGTTAGCTATTGCACGTCTTGCGCGGCAGCTTAGTCCATCCAAACACCAGAGAGCGCATCAGCCTGCGCCAGAGGATTGAATATCTGGACCCAGCCGCTCTGGCCTCAGCTGGCTTGGCAGGCTGATCAAGCAGCAGCTCAAAGCTGAGAGGAGGCGGGAGGAGTCAGTTGACCAGAGCAGGTCATGGCCTCCCTTTGGTCAACCAGAGGGCGGTTCACTCACGCATCAATCTCCTTGCCATTCAGAATTGGCCGCTTGGTCGTCCTAACCTCCCAATCTCCAATACGCAGACGGCGCACGTGCTTGCCCTCTTCTAGGGCGTATTTTGGACCCAAAGCAGAGCGGGGCGGCATGCTCGCTGCTGCTGGCGGCATTGTGGGAGGCATGGCTGATGCTCCTGGACGTGCTGTTGCTCCGGGGTAGCCTGTTGCGCCTGTTGCGCCTGTTGCGCCGGGATAGCCTGTCGGCGCTGATGCTGCGGGATAACCTGTCGCTTGAGGAAACGTCGAAGCGCCCGGAAAGCCCGTCGCTGATGGGACTCCGTCGGTCCTTGGAGCTCTTGTCGAGCCGGGGAAACGTGTTGGCTCGGACATGACGATTCGAGTTGAGGTTGGCAAAAGGAGATCAAAGGATGGTGGACTCGAAACACGCGTTGCACACGGTCATTCACGTCGGTGACTTATTCGGCTTGGCCGAGTTGATTGTCCGGGACCAAACCGTGGTCAGCTGGGTGGCAAATGCCCGCTGGAGGAACTGGTATCTGATAACAGATGTCAATTGCCAGGTGTTCGTGCATTCTTGGCAAGCTCGGACTCGAGGACATGGGACGGCTAACAGGACCGGAGTGGGCCACCGGGGCCAAATGCATTCGAACAACCGATTACACAGTGCTAGATACAGGGTATAAGATTGACAACAGGATAGAGAGGAGTGAGATGGGATTCGCCTACGCCTACGCCGTCGTCGGCACGGCAGCTACAGCAGGAGCAGGGCTCGACGCTGCTGAGAGCTCCTCATAGAATCGCTGCTTCTGTTTGATGACTGGGCAAACGGCGAGAAGTACGCGCTCCTCCTCTCGACTCCACAGCCCGCCAGCCTCCTGCCTCACCTCGAGGAAGCCCTTGCTCCCCACTCCCCGCGAGACGAGGGCGTGCTTGATCGACTCGAAGCGACGCTGCCGCTCGAGCGTGTAGATCTTGGATGCAAGGCGCCCGCGCACATTTGGCACAGGCAGAATGCCGCGCTCGATTAGCGACTCACGCGTGGGCCGCGCACCCAGGAACGCTGTCAGGAAGCGTCGCCGGTTACTCTGCGTGAGCCGTTCGTGGATCATCGACAGCCGCACCGCCTGCCTGTCAGCTTCTATTCAAGGTACTGGAAGCTTACGCTGTTAGAGGCCCAGTACGTCCCATTTCGAATGCTGTTCACTATCGCTATGCCTCGCAATGTGCCTCGTCGCACGAGCTCTAGCGGGTCTGGTCTATAGGCGAAGAAGTGCGACAGGCGAGACGGTACAGTCTGCTTGTTAGCTCAATGTTAACTGCATGGAAGCTCATCTTGCCACTCCAAGTGTGACTGAAGTGCAGCGGATCTCCCGCCCCTCATTTGAAGCAGTTTCCGCGGTCACGGCGTGTCACGGAGCCCTCCCTAAACATCCACTCACTCTACGCATCCACACCGTCCTGAGGTACTCGTCCTTCTCGATGCCGCTCAGCTGCGGCACAGACGAGAGCACGCCGAGCTCATCCGGCGACAGGAAGAGCAGGATCTGCGTCTGAAGCTCTGTCGGCAGATTCAGGAAGCGCGACGCAAACGGACTCGGGATCGGCATCGGCATTCCGGTCGGCGATGACGTAGTGTCCGCGGTGAGCGCGCCGGTGGCGACGACCGCGTCGTGGGTGCCGATGGGGGGCTTTGAGGTGGTGTTCATTGCGGGAGGGCAGTGATCATGGCTAGCGAAGCAAGGAAGGTGGAGCGGTTGAGAAGGTGCGCTGAAATATGAGGAGGAAGCAGGAACGGAAAGCCAGAGGCTGGCAGTGGAGGCCGTTGTTGTTGTTACCGGAGACTAAAACACGAGACCACCCACCCTCCCTCCCGCTCGCCCGCTCATGCCGCTCACTTGCCCGCGCTAGCCGAGCTGCCGGGGGTGAGCTGTTCATGGCGTGGGCTGTGGCCCGACCGTGAAACACACCAGCCACTCCTGTGGCATTCACCCTCTTTCGCTTGCCCCTTCGCATGCGCTCGCTATGCACATTGCGGTGCGGGCGAGCTGTGCTGCGCGTGGAGTTTGATCGCGTGCATCAACGGACGCGGTGCACACGCACATCACATGCCTCAGCGTGCTGTCCATCCGTCGACCAAGAGACGTGACACAGGAGGACCCCAAGACCTGCAACGCAATACAATCGCTTGCACTGCGACCCACCAGCCGTCCAGAGTGTGCAGGGCATAAGAATTACATTATAGACTCATAATATGAAAGGTATAGGACGAAAGGTGACTCCAGAAACCCGATCCACGAACAACTGGGCGCCGTTCAGTCAGTCGCGAGCGGGCGCCGCCCATAGGCACATCAGGTCCGCCAGATTCAACAACAGGCACTCGCTCCTCTAGCAGCTACACGCACTCTGCGCCTCGGCCTGCGGCGGGTTGACCTTGACGCCTTGCGGGCCAGTCTTGGGGGCGTTCAGCGGGAGGGTCTTGGCTGTATCGAGTCAGCTGATGATCTCAAGATGCTTGGATAAATGAGCCGAACGCTCGGACCTCGGGTCCGGCGATTCCCCACTTCATGTCACTCACCGATCTCCATGAACATTCCCTCGACGCCCTCGCCCGACTTCGCACTCGCCTCGCAGAAGAGCAGCCCCTCTTCCTGAGCAAACTGCTCACCAAGCTCGCGGGGAGTCTTGCGCTGCGAAGCGAGATCGAGCTTGTTTCCAACGAGCATGATCACAATGTTGGGGTCCGCCTGGCGCTGCAGCTCGCGCACCCACGCCTTTGCCTTGTCGAAAGAGTTCTGATGTCAGCTAAGCGTCTACAGGAAGGCGGAAGCTGCGACTCACCTCTGGGGGCTGCGTGATGTCGTACACAATGATCGCAGCATTGGCATTCCGGAAGTAGATCGGGGCGAGACTCTTGTAACCTGAGGTTAGATGAAAGATAGAGCGTGTCACGGTACTAACGCTCTTGTCCAGCCTGCTAGTTAGTTGAGCCGTTCGTGGAGCACAAGAAAACTCACAGTGTCCCAGATCTCAAACTTTACGTTCGTACTGTCATCGAGCTTCACGGTCTGCGTGAGGAAAGCGGCTGCCGTTAGTCAATGAATATGTGTGTGGAGCTTAGTGTGCTGGCCTCAACTCACCACCTGTATATGCAAAGACACCAGCGTCAGCATCGGGTACCACCTGTGCAACAAAGCACTAACCAATGGTCGATTCCCTGCTGTTAGCTAACAATCATTGTTCGAGTATCAAGAGGCTCACCGGAAGTCGGAGAACTCGTTCCGGACCTGGCGTTAGCTTGGCATTTTCGGCGCGGCGACGAACAAAGCGGAGCACAAGGGAACTCTTGCCAACGGCGGACTCGCCTGCATGTAAGCTCAAGTGGTCGATAAAGTCAGCTGCGCACCGAGAAGGACAAGCTTGTTAGAAATGGTCCTAGGCATTGTGGTATGCGGGTCGTGGAAGATAGGGCAAAGTTGAGTGTCGTTTGAGACGGTCGGGTGGCAACATCCATGCGCGGCCGTAGTCCCTGGCGGTGACGTTAGGGTCTGCCCGAAGCGCGGCAGCAGCATCCACCGGTTGTACGGTGCGTGATTAGATGCCGATCCATTTACACGTCAGAAAAAAAGTTCACAACACCTCCACCCATCAAAGCTTCGAGGCTAGTCGCGCAGTGGGTTACATGAAATCGCTGAATATTCTACCTGTTATCGACGATAACGAGCAGCAACAATGGGTCGCAAAGCCAGATTAAAGCAGGCGCCGCCTCAGCCTCTTCCCGGGAGCGACATGGACAAGAAGAGGAAGAAGAGGGGGTCTGCCGCGCCCAATCCCGCCAAGGCTATCAAGGCGACCAAGCTCGCGCCGGTGAAGCGCAAGCAGCGCGTCAAGGCTGTCGACCGAGTGGACGAGGACAGTGACGATGAGGATGCTCTCCAGGGAGGGTGAGTTTTACCGATGGCAGCTCAGCAACTGACAAGCAGTGACTGGTCCTCGGACGAGGAGGAGATCCCCAAGAAGAAGGCGAAGAAGTCGAAGGGCAAGAAGAAGGAGGACTCGCCCGACATCGATCGTGGAGAGGTCCGCGAGCTTGTCTTCTCCGACAGTGAGGACGAGATCGACGCCAACGGCAAGGAGAACATGCCCGCTGGTCAGCACATGTTCGATCTCGACCAGGCCCCGGAGGACGAGAGTGACGAGGAAGACGAGATGGAGGATGACGAGTTCGCCTTCCCGGATGACGAGGACATGGAGGACGACGACGACGAGGACAGCGCTTTCGCCTCTAGCGACGAGGGAGAGCCGGAGGAGGCTATGGATGAGGACGAGGCTGAGGAGGGCGACGATGATGGCATCCAGACCAACCTCGAGGACGATCTGGAGGACGAGGGCTTCACTCTGCCCGCTGTCGACGGCATCGTGGAGGAGTACGAGCACGGTGTTTCGCTGCGTGACGTCGAGAACCGCATGCGCTGGCTCACGCGGGTGTGCTCTGCGAAGGACGAGAAGATCAACGGTGTTCCCGGCAAGTCAAGATCGGACCACCTCCTGCAGCTCGAGCACGACATTGCCACCTACTTCGGCTACAACCACTTCCTCGTGAACAAGCTTATGAAGCTGTTCAACGCGGATGAGGCGCTCGCCTTCTTTGAGTCCAACGAGTCTCCCCGTCCCGTCACGATCCGCGCCAACACGCTCCGCACGCGTCGCCGTGATCTCGCCCAGGCTCTTATCAACCGCGGTGTTACTCTCGAGCCGATCGGCAAGTGGTCCAAGGTTGGACTGCAGGTGTTCGAGTCTCCTGTCCCCGTTGGTGCTACTCCCGAGTACCTCGCTGGACACTACATGCTCCAGGCCGCCTCTTCCTTCCTCCCTGTCATCGCCCTCGCCCCGCAACCCGGAGAGCGAGTGCTCGACATGGCCTCTGCCCCGGGAGGAAAGACGACATACCTGTCCGCGCTCATGCAGAACACTGGTATCGTCTTCGCGAACGACTCGAACAAGGCGCGAACGAAGTCGCTCACGGCCAACGTGCACCGTATGGGGTGCAAGAACGTCGTCGTGTGCAACTACGATGCGCGCGAGTTCCCGAGGGTGATTGGTGGCTTTGACCGTGTGCTGCTCGACGCGCCGTGTTCCGGAACCGGTGTTATCTCGAAGGACGCCAGTGTCAAGGTGAACAAGACGGAGAAGGACTTCCAGATGCTGGCGCACCTGCAGAAGCAGCTCATTCTGTGTGCGCTCGACTCGGTCAACCCCAACTCGGCTACGGGAGGCTACGTTGTCTACTCTACGTGTTCGATCACGGTGGACGAGGACGAGAGCGTTGTCGACTACGCGCTCCGAAAACGACCCCACGTCAAGCTTGTCGAGACTGGGCTCGAGTTCGGTGTTCCTGGATTCACGTCGTTCGAGGGCAAGCACTTCCACCCCTCCCTGTCGCTCACACGGAGGTACTACCCGCACAAGCACAACATGGATGGCTTTTACGTTGCCAAGTTCAAGGTTGGCAAGCGTCTCAAGAAGTCGGAACGCAAGCAGGAGGAGGAGTCGGCCGCCCCCGCCGCTGACGGAGACGTTGAGATCAAGGACGACGAGAAGAAGTCTGCATTCAACGCCGAGGAGGACGAGGAGTACATCAAGGAGAGCAAGCGCAAGCACCTTCTCAAGACGAAGGGCATCAAGCTTGCCAAGAAGGGAGGCAAGGAGGAGGAGCAGCAGAAGCCTGAGCCCCAGCCTGCGAAGGCTAAGAAGAGCAAGAAGGTGACTGAGAAGAGGAGGAAGTAGTTTGTTTTTGTTCTGTGGCACCCGCACCCATGACCTCGTATCATCTCTAGATTATGCATTTTACTGCCTACCCAGGTATTGACTCCACCACTCTCCGAATGGCGTCTCTTCCTTCACATTGACACCAAGGTCCTCGAGGACCTTGACGCTCAGCTCCGTGTTCCAGGGACGCTCAGTTCCCGACGTGGGCTTGGTGGACACCGGGGTAATATGGTCAAGCGGCAAGTTCAGCGACTTGCCAATGGCCTTGACCATGTCCCACTTGGTGTAGGGCGGACCGGTTGAGCGGAAGTGCGCAATGGGGGGAAGCTTATCCGTGGGGAGATGGCTAAGCTCATAGCAGACGCGGGCGACGTCCTTCACGTTCGTCGGGTTACGGATTTGGTAGTCGTCCATGGTGTACTTCTTGCCGCTCTGGTCCTGAACGACTAAATTGTCAGCTCACGAACTGTACCTTGCAGCTGCTGTGTGGGTGACTCACCATCGACGAGAATGTTGACAGCCGACTCGTCGTTCTTCTCGGTCTCGCCGTACAGTACAGGGACACGAAGAACGACGACCTTGGCACCCTTATCCTTGGTCTCGAGTGTGACCTGCTCGCCCTGCAGTTTCTGCCGGCCGTACTGGTTAAGAGGGTTGGGCTTGGCGTCGACCTCGTAGGGCGGGCTGTCATCAGCTTGAACTCCGAAAGATCTCAGCTGAGTGGCGTTACTTACTTCCTGCCATCGAAAACGTAGTCCGTAGAGATGTAGATCAGAGTGAAGCCGTACTTGAGGGCAAGCTCAGACAGATGCTTCGAAGCATCAACGTTGATCCTCTCGGCGGCCTCAGGGTTCGCCTCGGCGACATCAGGTCGGCGCTCGGCAGCGCAGTGCACGACGACGTCGACCTTGTTGTTGGCGAAGAACTCGTCAACGGCCTTGGCATCGGTAAGGTCGAGCTTCACATCGGCCGAACGGGTGAAGCCAAGGCGAGTGACTGGCGGTCAGTCCTCCATTCACATGCCATAGCCGCTCATCTACAGCATCTCAGTGACTCACCCTTGTCGCCCTTTTTGAGGAAGTAGCGGGACACGGCTCGACCCAGCAGACCGCTGGCACCTGTGACATCAGTTTCAAAGAGTGTACGTTCACAACTCACCAGTGATAACGACGTTCTTGCTCATCTTGCTCCTGTAGTGTGTTACGATGAGAAAGCGGATCGTAGAAGCCGCTTATCTCGTTGCGGCTAGAAGGATCCAGGCACGGTCAACGCGGCAATGCAGCTGCGGACCGTCGCGTCATGAAAAGTGGAGGCCGACCGGGACACGAGCACGTCCAGATATATCTGCGATCGATCGATGATCGACACTCACAACGCACAAGGCAAACCCTTTCACCAAGTAACCATGGCTCTCATTTCTGTATTCGTTTCGTCCCCGGACACGCATAGCGAGCGTCGCTTCGACTCGGACCTCACCATCGGCCAGCTCAAGGTGAGCCTTCTCAGCCTCTCACTGCAGCCCAAAAATGACGGCGACGCACGGTCGTTCAGCAGCTGACGAAGCAGGACAAGCTCTACCCTGCCACTGGCATTCTGCAGCAGTACCAGGTTCTAAGCCTGTATCAGAACTCTGAGTCTCAGCAGCCTCTCGCCTCTCTTAGCGATGACAACCGGACACTCGCCTCGTATGGCGTCCAGGAGTTCAACTGCATCAAGGTGAGCTGTAGTCGGCCTCTTCTAGCTGACCGAACAGGTCGAGAGCACCGATCCCAATGCCCGCCCAGGAGAGTTCTCCGACCTGTCTGCCGTTGACAAGTTTGAGCTCTCGCAGGAGGAGTACGAGAAGCGCAGCGGTAAGCTCATCAACGAGTATGCTAGAGCTGACTTAGCAGACACCGTGCTGGCGCACCTGAAGGCGCACAAGCTCGGCCGCTTTGCCGACACTCCCACTCCTATTGCGTTCAAGCCTCCTCCGGCAGAGACAGTCTCTGACGAGTACAAGGTCGGCGCCCGGTGCGAGGTCCGGAGCGATGACAACATGCCGCGAATCGGCACTGTTAGGTTTGTCGGCAAGACCGAGTTTGGCAACAAGGCTGGGATCTGGATCGGAGTAGAGCTCGACGAGCCGACAGGCAAGGGAGACGGATCGTGAGTATAGCTGCGCTTCTCTGGATGTTGTAGCTGACAACGCCAGGGTCGACGGTAAGCGCTATTTCACCTGCTCGCCTAAGCACGCCGTGTTCGTGCGGCCGGAAAAGGTCACGATCGGTGACTTCCCGGAGGAGGACCTCATGGCCAGCGATGATGAGATCTAAGACGACGACTAGAACTTGCATAGGAGGGACTGTTACGCTAGGCATGATGTGACGATGTGGTGACGGACATTGCTGAGCAGGAAGGGGGCACTGATGGGGCGCTGTTCATCATACAGTGGATCGTCTCTCCGGCCCCGCAGCAAGCTACACAGCACACACAGGTGTAGTGGACTGCACTCCGCCCTTTTGACACTCCTCACACTACTTCCTCGTCCCTTCACTCACTCTACCACTCACCGTATTATGCCAGCTGTCCGCAAGACCAGAAAGAGTGCGAAAGCTGCCGCCGATCCCTACGTCAAGGCTGAGACCGAGGCGTCAGTGAAGGACGAAACAACCACCAGCGGCGGGGAAGACAAGCCAAAACTCAACACCAGCACGAGCACCTACGACCGTGTGCAAATGTTCTCCGACATTATCAGAGTGAGATAGCCGTCGTCGAACATTAACTGACCATGAGGGTACCAAGCCAGACTGGCCCGCACTTGCCAAAAAGGTCAACAAGAGCGTCACCCGTAAGCTACATGTTCTCGGTGTCCAGCTAACAACAGAGTGCAAAGATGTCTGGCGCAAGGTCATCCTTCCAGCCTTGCTCGACGGACGCGAATGGTCCACTTCAGGCACCTCGGGGTGGGACACTAAGGCCAAGATTGCAGTCCTTAACACTGTGCTCAAAGTCAGCTGTAGGGGGCGAAACAAGAAGCTGACGAACAGGGCATAGATCCGGACTGGAATCATGTCGCTACTGCCCAGGGAAGGACGATTACCCGTGAGCTGTGCCGACAGACTACGTGCGTGTAGCTGACAAAACAGAGGTGAAGGACATGTGGCGCAAAGTTCTGCAGCCCAGATTGCTCAAGGGCGGGACACTCTCGTGAACCTCTGTAACCGACTCGAGAAATTTACATGGCTGAAGCTGCTCTCGCATGCTCTCAGCGGCAACATCTGACTCAGGTGATGATCACAAGTGCTGGCCCCGGGGGCGCAGCTGGGACCGCGAAGCACAATGTTTAAAACCGTAGGGTACGCTGCGCAGTCGAGGGCGCAACTGATCGCAGAATACCCGTTGACTACTCTCATGCATACTCTAATCTGTGCACTGTGCAGAATCAATAGCCGACACCCTTCTGAACCCTTTCTCCTCAATCCCAGCTCTCAGCTAAGAGATTCAATCTGACTTCTGCGGCCAGAAAGATGCGTTAATCGGGCACCTATATGCCGTAGCGAGAGGGACGAGTGAGCTGTTTCGCGCTGCAGCGTTAGCTAACATCCAGATAAGACATTGTTCTTCATGTGCAACGTCCATCTTACCAACACTAAGTACTGATCGCTGCTCCCATCATGCCGCCCACAGTGAGGAAGGGATGAGTCCGCATCACGGAGGCTGACAAGTCACTCCGCCACATGCTGACGTCCTCTTAGGCCCTCTGCGTTGGAGTCCAAATGAATTGTGGCCATACAGCACGCACTCATTCTGCCAGTATCCATGCTTGAGACGGGCTCACAGTAGCCGGCGCCGAGCTGCAGACCACAAGGGAAAGACTCCTCAACGATGAAGCGACGCTCAGGCGTACGGTCCGGGTGAGCTCACCGGCCACTAGCTTAGCTAACGCCAGTCCCCGCGTGGCCTCTGGCTAAGGCAGTCCTCATCAAATTCGCAGGGCGAGAGACAAGCAGCCATACGTAGGGCATGGTCACGTCCCGCTTTCCTGTGCTCACGACATTTTCAAGGTGGACAGGCCGAGGAAGATCTAATCATGTCGTCAACTGGACTCGTTCATACAACAATGCATCACAATCGCCTCATTGCCTCTGATCGTTGATCCACTCAGTGATGGCTGCGCGGAGCTGTTCCCCGTCCTCTCTCCGCGCGTAAAAGTGTCCGCCTCCCTCTACTTCGATCTTCTTTACTCTGTCCCCGCCGAGTGATCGGAGCGTTGAAGCGCCAGTGAAGTCGTCGCTCGTGCCGAAGATGCAGACAACGGAGGTCGCCGCGAGAGTTGCGTCGAGGCCCTGAGCAAATGTCGGCCCACCGAGAGCCGTGAGCGCTTTGAAGAGTGTGGGCGCGGGCGAGACGAGCATCACGCCACCGAGAGGTGTGGATATAGGCGCGTTCAGCGCGGGGATGGTCCCGTATGAGTAGCCCTGAGAGTCAGCTATATACAGCCTCTGGACAGCTGCGACGTATGCAATGCCTGCTGCCGACTGCAGATATGCTCAGAGAGTGAACCAAGAGGTGGCGTCTCGGTGATGTTTATGCAAAAATCATGAAGGAAGACATCCGGGGAAGACACGAGAAGACGAGTGGGCGGCCGAAGAGAGGAAGACACTCACCAGCCTGTAGATTTTCTCAGCACCGGTTAAGTCTCTTCCGGCTTCCTCGACAGCGGCGAAATCGAGATGGTCGTTACCAGGGTATGCACCCGGCCATGGCTGGGATCCTTCAGACTTGCCGATGCCGCGAGCATTGAATGTCAGCACGGCTGTGTCCGGTCCGACCGCAGCAGGGAGATGATTCGCGACAACACTACGGTCAGCTTCGAGGATTTGCGGATAGCTGAGCGACTTTCGGGACCGAGCTGGAGAGGACGTGAGCGACTCACGGGAAGTCCTGGTTGCCTCCGAGACGACCCCAGGGGTGAGCGGCTGTAACCAGCTTGCGCAGACCAAGAGCACGGACGAGCGGTTTGATCTCGTCTGAAGAGGTCGAGGGTGGCGTAAGCTGCGAGGGAAGGTATAGACGGCATTCGAGTAAGACACCAGGTGTCGCGCTCGGCAGCATCAGGCTCAGTGCCCTGCGCATTGTCGCATGCGTTCAATTGTTCAGTCGTTCAGTGAAAGATCAGAGAGCGTCGGGCAGAGGAGGTGTATCGTCACCAAGCAAGTTGAGCGGACGTCGCAGGTGGAGGTCTCTCGAGCATCTGGTGGAGGTCCGTGGCGGTGACTGGTGACGACGTGTCGCGTGGTTCTTGACCGGGCCTGCCGATCACTTGGCCAGCCAGTAGAAAGCATCGACCAGACCTTCCCCAGGCGGAGTAATCAGTTGTCAAGCTGTTCTTATTAGGACGCCAAGCAGAGCATATCTTCCCTTGTCTCCTAGGTTGATCCTGCCTCCACGAGGTTGTGGGTCAGCGTAAGAAGATCGAGGCCATAGTGCGCCAGTAATATTGACTTTCGGGGGCCTGGGCGAATTTTTGGTTCCAGCGTGCTTAACTTTGCGCCCCCAAGCGCCTGATAAGATACGCCGCCGAGTGGAGCTGCGCAACTGTACGCAGGCTGACGAAGAGGTCACGAAAGCGATGAGTAACGTTTTTGAGCATATTTGCCATGCAGACCACGCCTCGTGTGGTTGGCTAGAACTCATCCGTCGCTCCAACATATCGCCGCAGGCCGAGCCCGCCGAGCCGCGTGGTGGTGACGCCGCCGCTCGGCACAGAATTGAGTGCGGGCGTCGTCGTACATCGTACCTCTCTTGGTCCCTCTGTTCCTCTGTACCTTGCTCGCGGCGCTTACGATGCATGCCATCTCGGCCCGTCAGCACTCCATTCAAGGGCCGCCGCGCTCCGCATGCATGTCACTCGTTTCGGCGATCAGTCTCGCTGGCTGGACCTCGGGTGGCATATTCTGATTAGGTGCGTGCAAGAGTTAGTGACCGCCCTCCTATCTCCTGTATCTGTGGCTGATGGTAGTGACCGATACTGCGGTATGGCGCTTCTGGCCGTGCTGGTACCGGCGCCGACGTTATTGACTGTACGGTGCATCGGGCTGGAATTGCGGTCCTGCCCTTCCGTAATCAGGAAGAGCAAGTCGGTGATCGAAGCCAGCACGGCGGAACCGGCACTGCGGCAAGGGGCGGATCAGGTAGAGCCCTGCTAGCCGAGTGCCGCGGGGGCTCGAGCGGTGCCGCTCTTTGTTTCGACGACCCAGAAAACGTCTGTGCGATGAAATAAACAGGGGGGGCTTGCCGCGGCTGACACAGTGTGGCGGCTTCAGTCTCACCCATAATCACCCAACCCACCGCCGTCTCACGTCTCAGTTGCCCGTTTCTAGCCATTTGAGGCTTTCGGCTACCCACGGCATTCCAGAAGACGACATGCGGCGGCAGACAATGTCCTAGACTATGCGGCGGACCGGTGCGCAGTATTCCACACTCTGCGAGCTGCCGAGCAACCTCATCCTCTATCGTCAGTATCGACAGACAGACAGATAGCGAGCAATCCCATTCAATGCTGAGCACAGCACAATAGGGGCGTAAGGGCTGCTGCGCAGCGGCGTCCTGTCCGAGGTCCGAGGGCCGTGGGCCGGATTAAATGACATTAAGGGCGACTAACTCGGTCGTGTTTGGACCACTCTCTTGGAGTCTGTGGCTCGATCACAGATTCAGCGGAGTATCTTCGCTCGTCATAGCGGCTGAATGGCTGCTGCTTGTGCGGAATGGCGAGTCACCTATCTGATGCCATCTCACAGATCACAAATTCGCTGGCCGTCAAGACAGCACCGAGGACAACATCGCTTCCGAAAAGCCGACAAAAAGATTGGCCAAGCCCAGAGTGGTGAGAGTATGCAGCCATGCGTATGAGGATGTCCCTCTTCGCCGCAGCACAATGCTGACCAAATCAAGACGAGCAGGCTAGCGAAAGACCTCAGGAGGATCACGCAGCTGTAACGGTGACCCTGACCCGTCCCTCGGAATCCCTGAGAGATGTTCCTGGGCGTTCAGGGCGGTGTGATGGACACGACAGAGTGGTCATTGTGCGTTCACACTGCTGCCGCTTCGTCTGCTTGTGAGCGCGCGCAATGCAGCTTGCAGCCCGGCATACACCGCCAGGTTCCCCCGCCCGTCGTGGTCTCGTAAGCACCCGAGTTTACTCTTCACATACCGGGTGAGAAAGCTGGTGGAGACGAGCAGGTCCACTCGGTTCCTTGCTCTCAGCAGGTCACCTTATGTTTGGGTCTTAGGTTCCCTCCGAACGTCAGCCGTGGTTCCTGTGCGATGACTGCTGTTCCTTGCATATTGGCGTGCACTGAAAAATTAATTCTCACCCAGGACGTGCAGATCAGCCGCAACTCGGACACGCTCACAGCGCCTTGCGGCACTCCTGCGCAGTGATGAGCCATCATGATCTACTCAATGAGCTCCATGCTCGGCCCGTTCCCATGTGGCTGACTGTGAATGTTTTCTTTTTCGGCTCCATGCGGGCAGGCCGCTATGCGCTATGCCTGAATGCGATCTCAAACACATCAATTCCGTCCTCCAGACACTGGCGATTGGGGATCTCTGCCACCCATCAGCAGGTGGCTCCAATGCAGCGCCAGAAGAAAGGCTAGCGTCAGTAGCGGGACTTCAGGAAGGTCTAGCGGCCAAGGCCGGATGTCTGAGCGAGATGAAGGCCAGGGGCGGGACTCAGGGCAACAACTGCTCGAGAGGTGGTGAATGGACGGAGACGCTGGGTGCGGTTACGTTAGAGGGGTGAGCTTTCCCTCGATTTCCGTCAGAACCCTCAAGTATGCAACAAGTACTCCCATTTTTTCCTTATGTCGTCGATATTCGGGCCCTCGATGCGACCGCAGGCTGATGCAGAGGCAGCCTCTCGCCGGACTTGCGGTGCCAGCATGCCCGTAGCGCATTCGTCTCAAGGGCGCAGGATGAGCGTTGACTGTTGTGTGCGCCAGCGACCGAACGACCAAGAGTGGATCCAGCAAGCAGATGGGACCCACAATGCTGACTGTTGCGCGTCAACATTTCACGATTCTCCACACCCTCCCACCTCACCCACTCGGCCCTGGAACCTGCCACCGCTCGCCTGGCTCAGCTGCTGCGCTGCTCATCCCTTACTATCAGCGCATCTGTAGAAGTTGGCCGCGCCCGTCGCCCGACCTCTGCGACTGAAACCCGCAATCAGCCGCCCTGCCGAGTCCACCTACTACTGCGTGTCGGCATCGTATCCGCAACGCGCCGGTCAACATCTCATCTTGCATCCATTCTTTATCTCACAGAGTTGTTTTCACCGACCTCGCTGATCGGTCCCGCCACTTTGCAGCGCACGAGCGAGCTGTGCGACGGTAGATCCCAGTGTCCAAGCTGTGAGTTAGTCTCTCCAACCCTGCCTCTCCCCTATGCGTGCCGTTCAGGTCCTTCGCCTCCTCGGGTGTTGTAATCTCGAGTGCCCAGCCAGACCGTTGAGCTCTACCGATTTGCAGCGGGTGTCTCGTCAGCAAGCGAACTTGCGTAAGCGATTGCCTTCCCAATGCCCTCTGCGTATCGCGACTTGTCCCATAGTAAGGGCTTGATGAGAAGTGCGTGGTCTAGGAACATTTGTGTCTTCCTCGCTAGCCTTGCACGGTTTCCGTTCCGACAATGCTGCGCTCGGACATCACATCAGGAAGCAATGATCTGTGCAGTGATTCGACCCTCGATCATGCGCCACGGCGTTGTCACCCACACACCCAACACCGTTCTTCAAGCGGTCGGTTGGTAGCTGCGGTCCAAGCTCTTGGTCGCCCTTTCTTTGTTATCTGTTTGTTTTCATCGCCGCGCCGAAAGAAGGAAAAGATCGGACGCGCAAGACGCAACGACCAGCAAGTGGTCATGAAACCAGGAGACGAGCCATACATCGACTTTGTATGCCCTCTGAGCGACACGCATGGCCCTGATCAGCACCTCCAGTGTTCCCCATCGCCCTCGCCATCACCCTTCTCCTGACCGGCACTGCAACCCTCAAGACTCTCCGCTCATCTCCACTCTTCCCTCTCGTTCATGCGCTGACATTGCTCTTATGACTGCCCACCACCCGCGACCCCCTTCTCCTTGTGATGTCGGTCATCTATACCCTCAAAAATACTCGACGCCGATCCCCATACCCACGGTCACAATTGCCTTCCCCAATTGTGATGATGACCTCGACTATTATGGCGGCTACAACAATTCGTACTGCGGCTCCGATTTCACCGCGACCACGACTACAACCTCTTCTGCTGGTCGTTTCTCCTCCATTCGTCGACTCACTCGCAGCTCGTCAAGCCTAGGGTTGAAATCTGGGCAGAGGGGCCGCGCATCCAGCAGCGGGGCATCGACCAGCCTTGGCGACTTTGCTGAAGCGGCCCGTGACACAATGGTCGAGAGAAGGAGGCCTTGGGGGCGAGCGGGCTCGTTTCGGGCATCTCGTCTCGATAGCCCCGACTCAAGAAGTGCTCCGCTGTCGGCTGACGATGACGACCTCGATGGCTACGTTCCGTATCGCCCACCTTATGTCTCACAGCCTTCGCCTTCCACGAGCCAGCCCATCGTCATCAAGCCGTCAGGCGCCCAAGGTATTGGGCTAGCTCCCAAGCGGACACCGCCGAAACATGGCCACCCACCAATCTCGAAGAAACCCAGCTTCTTTCGCAAACTGCTTGGCGCGGCGCGCAACGAAAGGTCCAAGCTCACGTCCGCGTCGACGCCCTCTCTCGGCATGCACGACACAGCTGAACGTCCTCACTATCACCAGCATCAGCACCAGCACTATCACTACCAACGCCACGGACGGCAGCCGTCTCAATCTTCAACACAGTTCTACCAGGCTAAGACCTACAGCAGCAGGCATTATCAGACAAAGCGACATGACTCCCGAAACATACCTTCTGTTGGCACGGGGCTTTCTGGACCGTCCGTGCTCTTCTCACCCCTCACTCGTGACAGCAGTGTGCGACACAGCGTGCGACATGGGTCTACTGGCGATTCCAACGTGAGCAATCTCAACGTTGCACTGTTAGGGGACTCTTCAAACATGAACATTCAGCCAGCCATGAACCGCCATCTGTACGCCAGCACCCCTAATCTCAACGATATGTCGGAGAAGCAGAGCCAGTCTGCTCGCGATTGGCGACACACGAGGGAGCATCGCCGGCCTGGAGCGAGCATAACCCACTCAAACTCGAATACACAAGCCACACCTCCCACACGCAGGAGGTCATTGCGTCGGGGTGAATCGACTCTGTCCCTGCACAGCGAAGGGTCACGATCGCGGTTGGCGGTTAGTACCATGTGTGACGCCTTGACATTCCCTCGACCTAGAATGAACGCCCACGAAGTCACTCCTCCGGACTCGCCTACGGACGACGAGGCAATGAGCTCTCAGGTCAACACCAACGTCAGCGAGTTCAAGCAGGCCATGCAGGCAACAAAGTCACGCAACACGGAGAGGGAGGACTGGGCTGCGATGACTCGGCGGCCGAGCGGCAGTAGCATGCATCGCAAGAGCTCGAGTTGGAGCCGTGGCTCTGACTGTTCGCACTCGCAGCCCTCCATTGTTGGCGGACCAAACCCAGCCTTCAACACGCCAGGAAGACACAGGCGAGGCTCCTCCCGCGACCGTG
The DNA here is from genome assembly GCA_030347605.1 of Trichosporon sp. DN520. Lineage (NCBI taxonomy): Eukaryota > Fungi > Basidiomycota > Tremellomycetes > Trichosporonales > Trichosporonaceae > Trichosporon > Trichosporon sp. DN520. The sequence goes on along the minus strand of JASJUY010000006.1, from coordinate 519,252 downwards.
GCGAACGCGATTACGGGGAGCGGATATATCCTCAGCGTACCCATTCTGCTTCAGGATCCCTCAGGTCCTTCTTCATTGGCTCGAGCAACACCGCTCATTCCGAGGACAACCTTCTCAATGCAGTCGGCAGGCGGTCGCGCCCAAGCTCACGGATGTCTTACAGTGACACGGAACAGAGTTCGAACCTGCACTCGGGTTCCATCAGACCTGGTTCCGCCTCATCCGGACACAGCTTTACCGTTTTGGGAAGCTCGCGTGGGCTGCCCAAGAGTACGAGCACGCCGTCTCTTGTGCCTCACAAGTTGCCGAGACCCGCCAGTCACGGCCCGAGAAGGTCGAAGAGCCATCGTCACTCGCGCCGCAACTCTGTAAACACTGCAGACTCGCATGTGCCGCCACCACCGGTCATCCGTCATGCTGGACCACCCCGCGCCTTCCAGTTCCATCTGCAGTCGGCTGCCAAGGGGCACACCGGAGTAGTCACCATAGGTGGAACTTCTCAGGAGCGCTCGCGGCACTTCCGCCCACCACCGCCCCCTCCTGTTTCAGCACGTCCGGTCGATTTCGCCCAGGCAAGATTGCGACGACCGCAGTCCTCGGAGCCTCCCGCTCAGCGCCGCAGTCGGCCCCGCCGCTTGTCGTCTCCCGTCAACCTTGACGGCCCTCCTGTCCGAATGGTCAGCATCAAGGCTGCGGCAGACGATGAGATTGGCCTGGCTGTATCGACTGATCGAAACCAACCATCGCGTTCGCCCGTCCGCAAACGTCTGGATATTGATGACGATTCGGCGTCGGCACACGCTCGTTACCTGGCGGCGCGCCAGCAGCGACAGAACGCTTCCGTTCCTTCGCTTCTTTCGGATGGCCCTGTCACACCGACAGCTGACCGGCAGGTGCTGCCTCCTCCGAAGACTCAACCGACTTCTGGGCCATTCCAGTTCCGATCGAAAACGTCTTCTGTGGTGCCTGTCACGCCGAAGGAGTCTCAAGGGACCTCGGAGAGGAAGGACCGTTTCCTATCTAGTTCGGACGTCCCTCCTGTTCCAGCCCTCCAAGCGAGCTGGTACGCTGCCCACGCTCGTTCACCCAGCACTCCACCTCTCGCCACACAATCGGTGGTGAACATTCCGGCTGAGACGGACGCTGGTCCCTCATCACCCAGGAGATTCTCCAGGAAGGGCTCCGAACGAGGATCAGTCATCTCAGACAAGCCCATCAGGATTCTCACTACGCCGACTGCATCCTCATCCTATCCCGAGTCGCCCTCTGGGTCCACAGCACCCCAGTCCTTCGATTCTCCGACGACAAGCCCCTTTGCAGATGTCCATCGCGCCCCCGCTTCGGCGCCGGCTAGGATCCCGCCACGCCGAGCTCCTCCTACACACCCACCACCGCCGGCGCCTGTGTTCGCTCCCTCGCATTCTCGTGACAACTCTCAGTCCCGATCTGGCTCGTCATGGAAGTTCAACGCTCCATCTGTCTCGAGCGGATCTCAGTACAGCCAGACTTTGGTGACCCCTGCACGGTCGAAGTCGATGACGGCCAACATGACGCCTCTAGGCTTTCTGGCGGCTGCTTCTCCGCCCAAATCTGTCCGCGAACTTACTCCAGAGGACCAAGAGCCTGCCATGGAGGAGTCCCCGGAAGGAACGCAACCCAGGTCGGATACTCCTCCACCCAAGGCGCGGGAGACGCTCATGGACGAGTCGCCTACGCCTATCCGTACATTTAGAGTGAAGGCGCTTGCCCCTCCTCGCTCATCGGCCACTGCAACCACTTCGTTCGCGGCCCAACAGGCGGCGGCTCCCCTCTCTGCCTCTGGCGCCTCTGCAGCACAGCCTTTGTCACCGTCGGCTCCCCTCTCGCCATCGACACCACTCGGCAGTCGTCTCAACATGGGCTCTACAAGCTCCTTGGTCCCTGTTCCCGTGCTACCAGATTCGTTGCCTGATTCGTCTCCGCTCATCGGTCAGGTTTCGCCTGTGTCACCGTCTCAACCTCTCGCCTCGCCTGCGCCGGAGACGCCCACATTCGGCGCGGATCGCAACCGCTCAACTGAGTCCGTCAGTACTACGACATCAGCAGTTATGCCGTCAATGAGAGATCGTGGTGGGGACACCATGGAGCGTTCACCAGCGGCCGCTGCGGCGATCCTTAAGCGCCGTGGCCAGGGCAACCTTTCCATTCAGACTAGCCCCTCTGCCGACCGCATCCGTCAGGATCACCGCCACCTCAGCGTCACTCGTTCTCTCACTCCAGACTCGATTGCTCGGTCTATCTTATCCTCGGAGATGAGTGAGACCACTCTTCCTGATCTCTTTGCGCCACCCGAAGAGTCAGAAGCCTCACATTATTCCTCCGCCATGGACGAGGGTCCTGTAGATCATCGCGGAACCAGTCCCGAGCAATACTTCACCCCGACGACAGAGGAGCAGCAGCCGATGTTCCCAGACTTCCATCTGGAATCCATTGAGCAGGCCTTGCGACCGTTCCCCAAGCCGCCAACGGCGTCGGAGCGCGATAGACCACTACCGCCACCGCCCTCCCTCACTACGCGGGGCGCCCTGAGCAGCCTGGACGCCATCCCCGGACCCAGCCGTCCCACTGCCGTCCGCGCTTCCTCCACTGGTGCTATCACGACAATCAGTTCGAAGAGCTCCAATCAATCAATCCGTTTCGCTGCTACCGTCAAGCAGCAGGAGGAGAAGCGGTCTGCGACCGGCTCCAAGGACGTGCTGGAGAAGTTGCTCACCACTCCTCGAGTCTTATCTCGCCGCAGTTCTGGCCACTCTACCGCACACTCCACAGCCTTCGAGTACGACAAGCGCAGCTCGCTGATCTCTCTGTCGTCGGGCAGTGAGGGGTCGTTACGCCCCAGCTTGGATGGCGACTTCAACGGGCTGTTCTTCAGAGCACCTCCGGCCCCGGCGCCGCTCGGTCATCCTTTCAATCGCAACTCTCAGCACCGTTCCTCCATGTCTTCTGAGTCGCCCTCAGGTTCCGTCATTGCACCATTGGCCTCTATCAAGCGAACGCCTTTGAACGAGCAGCAAAGCAATCAACGCCATGCTGTTGCAGAGTCACCGGCGGTCGGAGGCAGCGAGGGCACTCCTGAACTGCGCACTCCCCTGACAGGCGATCCACAGTTCGGCCGCTTGTCGACGCTGCCTACTCCCCCTCATCCGCCGTCGCCTCGAGCGTCTCCTCCCAGGGTCACTCTGGACCTGGGGGTGCTTGAAAGTCCGCCACGCACTGTTTCATACGAGCCACGCGGCGAAATTGATATTAGCGCCTCGCCGCTTCCCACCCCCGCAAGTCGTCTTGACGAGCACTCGTGGATCACCAATTGTGAGCATCTCGTGCCATCGCCATCACCATTGCATGCATAGCTAACTCATCAGCCTACAGGTTGTCTCAGCAATCTGTGGTTGTTCGGTCCCGAAGTGCCACATCGAGTCGCGGGTCCTCGTTCCGCAAACCCCGGTCCGCGAGTGGTAGCGGCGATGTCTCGTTCTCGCCAACGACGTTCGGCGTCCACTCCCTACCATCGTCAGCGCCGGGCAGCGGGACCTCCACCCCGATCCTTCTAGACGAAATCCGTGTCCAGAGGCAACTTTCGTCCTCGTCTTCGAGGAGGCGCTCCTGAGCTCCTACCTCTGCACACATTCTGACCTATCCTCATGGATTCCACCATGTCCACCGCCACTGAAGATCAGCCTATGACGTCGTCGCTACCAGAGCAGCATGCTTCCGCATTCGGTCAATTAGTTACAGGCCCTCCAGGTGCGGGCAAGTCAACCTACTGTCATGGCATGTACCAGGTGAGCTGACTCGCGCTCGACCGTGGCTGACAATCAGTTCTTAACGGCTCTTGGAAGACCAGTCAAGGTCATCAACCTCGACCCAGCTGTTACCGATCCACCATACCCTTGCGCTGTTTCCGTCACCGAACTCATTACCTTGCAAGAGGTCATGGACGAGTACGGTCTCGGACCGAATGGCGCAATGCTGTACTGCATGGAGTACTTGGAAGAGAACTTTGACTGGCTGCTCAGCCGCTTGGACGAGACTCTAGCCGGAGAGGGGGGCAATGGCTACATTGTCATCGATACACCTGGTCAAGCTGAGCTGTGGACGAATCACGACTCTCTCAAGCACATCATCCAGAAGCTGCAGAAGCTCGACTATCGACTCGCTGCTGTCCACTTGACGGACGCGCACGCTATCACGGATGCCAGCAAGTACATCTCCGCCGTGCTGCTGGCTTTGCGAGCTATGCTTCAGTTGGAGATGCCGCACATCAACGTCCTCAGCAAGATTGACTCCATAGGGGGCTTCGGCGAGCTACCTTTCAACCTCGAATACTACACCCAAGTGCAGGATCTCGGCTACCTCCTGCAGACGCTGCAGGATCAGCCCCGCGCCGGCGGGAAGAAGATGGCGAAGCTGAACGAAGCCATGGTCGAGCTCATCGAGGACTTTAGCTTGGTCGGCTTTGAGACGCTGGCTGTCGAGGACAAGCAGAGTATGATGCACCTTGTGCGCGTCATCGACAAGGCGACCGGTTACATCTTCATCCCGCTTGACGGGTCGACAACAGACGACAACATGCACGCTTTGTTCTCGACAGCAGCCCGGCCGATGGATTACGACGTGAACGACGTGCAGGAGCGATACAGTGCGGAGAACAAGGAGGCATACGACAAGTTCCAGGAGGAGCAGTGGGAGAAGGAGTGGGCTGCAAGGCATCAAGCCGAGGCCATCAAGAAGGCGATGCTGGGGCAGCAGGCACCCGAGGGAGCCGATGCTGCTGACCCGCAAGAAAACACAGAAGACGACCCCCGAAGCGGGCGTGTCCAGATCCGACCTAGAGACTTCAAGGACGAAATAGACTAGACTTATACATCACGCGACCACCCACCATCACTTGACGAACATTGGAAGAACGACTTTTTCCCGTTTGGACCAGCCTGCACCACATCTTCATCATTCATCCCCATCTACATTTCCGGGTCATCTCCACCTCATTCGCATCTTGCTCATTTGAAGAGACTCGCAACATCTGACTATAATTTAGCATTTCATACACCATCTCTTTCGCGCAATCTTCGCTGTTGTATTCCCCATTCCACACACTCAACTAGTCAATACAATAGATGCTTTATATGTGAAGCAGCCGGCAGGCATTGCAACAATTATGAGCGAAGTGGCCCTATGTCGCATTGATCATGTGCCTTGTGTTTGCATAACAGATATGGGCAACTCGTCTAACTATACTATAAATCTTTCGTATCCAGTGTCCGCATTACCGGCGACCGGGTCCGCGAGGGCGCGCGAAGCCTCCGCCGCTGCCTACGCGGGGTCCGAAGGCGTCGAACGCATTCCTAATGCGCTCCTTGGAGTCATCATCGTCGTCCGCCTTCCTCTCGCTAGCAGCCGAGTCCTCATTGGGATCGAGGGTGTGTGAGCGCTGAGGCGCGCGGCCAAAGCCAGCGGGAGCCGGTGCGCCGAAGATGGGAGCCGGGCTGCCAGGCTTGGGGGCGCCAAAGCCGTGCACGCGCGTGCGAGGCATGGGGAAGGCGGGGCCGGCCGAGTGGCTCTTGGCCGGCGTGTTGGCGCCAGTCGACGCGGCGGTGCTGGAGGCGATAGAGTCCTTGAGCTCCTTGGCCGAGACGTCGGAGCGGTCGCTCGCCTCGAGCTTGCCCGCGAGCGCGATGCCGGCCTTGTCCTGCGCGTCCTGCTGCATGCCGCGCACTGTTGTCGAGTACACCATGCGGAACTTGACGGGCGAGCCTGGCGGGCACCAGTAGATGAACACGACGCGGCCCTTGGACGGCGCAGGGCTGGGGCTGGAGGAGGGAGGGAGGGGAGAAGGCGAGCGCGTGATGCGGTCGGGCTGGTCGATCGTCAGGTTGGACACGGAGGGCGTGGCCTCCTTCTCCTTCTCGTCTCCGCCCTCGGCCTGCTCATCCTGAGATCCCTTCGAAGCCTTCCTCTCCAGATCGTCACCGTCCTCGGGCTTCTCCCCCTGCTCCTCATCCTTCTCCGCCGCCTTGTCGGCTTCGTCAGACTTGTCGGCGTCATCCTTCTCCTCCTCGTCGTAGCGCGGCGCATTGCTCGTCTCGACGAGACGCTTACCGCCAGCCGTAGCCTGGAAGACATTCTTGGCAGCGGCAGGAGCAGAGGGCTGCGCCGGGGGCGGGGCCACAGGCGGCGGGGTAGGGTAAGAGTAGAAGACGTACGCCGGGTTCTTGTCCGGGAGCTTGCCAGCAAGCTCCTCCGGTTTGCACGCCTCGGAGGTCAGGAGCTCGATCGTCTTGGCGTCCTTTCCGATCTGGACCGCGACGATCCAACCGTCATCACTGCGCTCAGCGGCCTTGGCCAACGCATCGGCCACGCCGTCGCTCCACTGCGTCTTGCCCCCGAGGCCGATGACGGCCTGCCGCCGCGCCTTGTTCGTCTCGGCGTCCATGGCTGCGCGCTTCGCCTCCTCCGCCTCGGCAGCCTTGACCTCCGCCAGAGCCGCCTCCGACGCAGTCAGCGGCGGAGGAGACAGGATGTGCTCCAGGTGTGCCTTGAGCGCGCGGGGCGTCAGGTCATCGTGCGACGTCGCGAACCAGTCGTGCTTGAAGTTGTTCGCGCCGAGCGCCTTCATCAGCCCAGCGCGAGAGGACGCCTGCAGCATCTTTGCCCGCACCTGACGTCAGTTACTGAAGGGCAAAGCAGAATGACTCACGCCAGCATCGTCAGGGACGAACGTGATCATCATCCACTCGTACAGCCCACCCTTCTTCGTGTCGAGGCGGTAGGCAAACGACGCGGGCGTCTGAGGCGTCGGAAGAGTAGGACTGAGGAGCGAGACGTCGTCAGTCCAGCTGCCCTTCGGCGCGACCGTGTCGTGGTGCTTGTACTCCTCTGCATGATCAGCTCGGCTCTGTGCGCAGCGGCAGAGCATGTGTGGCTACTGTGCTGAGCGGCAGCGACCCGGCGGGTGCCAGCTGTATCTTCTCCGACGCGCCAACTGCGGCGAGCCAACTCACCGCCCTCAATGATGAAGACCAGCGCGCGGGTGCTCTCAGCGTTGCTCTTCGCGTCTGCAAACGCGGAGGTGAGCGACTCCGGAACCTTGATCCCCGACGGCGCCGACATGTTGTTTGGTTTCGTAGTGCAGCGAGGAAGAGGTGATGGGGAGAGAGTTGAGACAGCAAGAACTCGAGCCTATGTGTAGTGACGGGGTGGCCGTGGCCTGGTGGGAGAGTGCGTTGTTGGCTCAAGCCAGGCGCTCAGGCACGGACCTCCACCTTGACCCAAGCATGGGCGCGTGTATGACGAAAGGATCGTCTCGCCCTGGATGCAGGATGCAGCATGGCCTGGTCCAATTGCGCGTGCTGGTGTGCACTATCGTTGCCAGAATCATGCAAGTGCGATGCATTGTGTACATGTAGATCTATGCGTGGGAGAATCGATGAGCTACTTCTTCGTCTTCTTCTTCACACCGCCTGCTGGTTCCCCAGGACGCTTCTGCTTGCTGTCCGCCTTGCTGTCGGTCTTGTCGCCGTTGGCTTCGTCCTTCGTGTCCGTGGTCGCCTGCTCGGCCCCAGCCCGCTCCTTATCTCCTTCGGACTGCTCTCCTGGACCAGGGACCAATCGAGGAGTTGATACGACCGCCTTGTAGGTCCGTCGGGCCTCTGCAAGTTAGCGGGAGAGCACACACGAGATTGTCAGCTTTGACTTACGCGCTCTGAGCAACACCGCCTTGGGCGTTCGCGACAACGCATCCTTCGCGAGGTTGGCAGGAACGCCCAAAATCGTCGCCAAGTTGACGACATCGAGAGGTCCACGAATACCGTCCGGAGCGCCGCCGGGGCCTGAGGTGAAAATGATGTCCTTGCCACCTGTGACTCGGACGAGCTCTCGTGCATTCGTGAGGAAGTTCTGGCGATACCGCCGCGCGATGTCCGACGGCACCGACTTCGATGGGAACAGTCCGGCAGCATACGGGATCTCGAACTGTACGTCAGTCAGCCGTCCTGAGAAAAGTCACTTACAACTACTCCGTTTCTCTGCGCCTGGCGGATCTGTTTCCGGTTCAGGCGGAAGTGGTAGGGTCGCTCGTGCAGGGGGACAGAAATGATGGAGATCTGCGGTCAGTTACTGCAAAGAAAGCCAATAACTACGCACCTGATTGGGACCAGGGTTGGCAAGGTCAGTACAAGCTACCTGTAGCGCCTTGTCGCAACCGACATGGACGGAAAGCAGATCGTAGTCGCGCAAAGTCGCCGTGTTCGTAGCAGTCTGAGGTCAGCTCTCACCTCCTTCTAGAGCAGCTCACGATCGGATTGACCTTCCCATCATCAAGACGCATGTGATAGCGAGTCACCTGCACCAATGTTGGCTGCGAAGGTCCGGCAAGGTCAGCGTACCGCGGATCTAGCGAAGGATACGGCAAGCTGCGGTCATCGGGGCCGCCGAACGGCGAAGGGATAACGTTCGGGGACTGCTCGGCCGTGATGGTGTACGCAATGACCGTATATCCCACTGACGACAATTAGTATGAGGAAGGACTGTTAACTCACGATGACCAGCCAAGGACACCTTCCTCGCGACATCGGCACGCTCCGTCGCCGACAAGCCCGCCCAGCAGTTCGGTGGTGCCTTAGGCTCCTCCTCCTTCGCCTTTCCCTTGTCCTTGCCCTTCTTCTTCGGAGCGACGTCCGGCGTCCTGTACGGGACGTGTAGGTCGTAGTACATGGCGTCCCGGAGGTGGAGTGCAGGCAAGTTGCCTTAGCTGCGGTTCACTGGCTCGAAATTAGTGAGATAATCAACGTGACAGTTATCACGATCAAAACAAGAAGAATTTCCGACCACGTAATTTTCTGCGCTGGCAAATCAATAATTAATCTTCAGCCGGTTACATCAACCCTTCACCCCCTCTCGATATTTGCTGTCCTCCTCATTCCGGTGCAGTACCGTCTCAGCAGCCTCACTCCGACTGCATAGCACGCTCCCCGCTCCGGACACCGACTCATCTCCTCAAAATGGCTGCTCCTACCGCCCCTGCCAACGGCGACGCGCCGTCCGCCGGCAACATGACTTCGGCCGACTAGTGAGTAACCGTGCGGTGGTCCTAAAGGCTGCGCGTCTCGAGATCGCACCAAGAGTCCAATGACTGACAACACAGCTACGCCGACTCGTATGCCCACTTCGGTATCCACGAGGAGATGCTCAAGGACCAGGTCCGGACGCTGAGCTACCGCAATGCCATCATCCAGAACAAGCACCTGTTCAAGGACAAGGTCGTCCTCGATGTGAGTTGGCTGAAGCTGCGCCGAGTACAACGTAGAGCTGACAGACAGGTCGGCTGTGGAACTGGTATCCTCTCGATGTTCGCCGCGAAGGCCGGTGCCAAGCAGGTTATTGGTATCGACATGTCGAACATCCTCGACACGGCTCAGAAGATCATCGACGCCAACGGCTTCACTGACAGTAGGTCGATCGGGTCGCCTTTGCGCTAATCTTTTCTCAGAGATCACTCTTCTCAAGGGCAAGCTCGAGGACGTCGAGCTCCCCGTGAAGCAGGTTGACATCATCATCTCGGAGTGGATGGGCTACTTCCTGCTCTACGAATCCATGCTGGACACCGTCCTGCTTGCTCGTGACAAGTACCTTGCGCCGGACGGACTTCTGTTCCCGGACAACGCCACGATCTACCTCGCGGCTATCGAGGACCAGGACTACAAGGAGGAGAAGATCAACTTCTGGGATGACGTCTACGGCTTTGACTACTCGTGCATCAAGGAGATTGCGCTCAAGGAGCCGCTGGTCGACTGCGTTGAGCTCAAGAGCGTCGTCACGCAGCCGTGTGCGATCAAGCACATCGACATCCGCACCGTGAAGAAGGAGGACCTCGACTTCACTGTTCCGTTCGAGCTCAAGGCTACCCGCAACGACTACATCCACGCCTTCCTCGGCTGGTTCGACATCTCCTTCTCGTGCTGCCACAAGCCGGTGCAGTTCTCTACTGGCCCTCACGCCAAGTACACGCACTGGAAGCAGACCGTGTTCTACACCCCCGACACCCTCACCGTCTCAGAAGGCGATGTTGTCAAGGGCACCCTCAAGTGCTCGCCGAACGCCCGCAACAACCGTGACCTTGACATTGAGATCGACTACGAGGTCCAGGGTGTTGAGGCTGTCAAGAACAAGATGGTTTACAAGATGTAAGTCAACTCAGACTGGGCAAAGAGTGAGGAAAGCTGATCTGACCAGGTCCTAATCGTCTCGACTCGTGATACACCCACTGTTCTTTCCTTCCTTCTCTTCGCCTTCCGTGTTACTTCGTGTTCATTACATGTTCCCCACTTTATCCCCACACCTCATCGTCTGTCCCTCATCAACATACAACAATCGATCTCCTATCATACCCCGGTCTCCAACAACAGGTACTGAGGTTGAAGACGTCTAGTAGAAAGTGCATTGTACGATACCCCCACTTCATGCGACTTGCAATATTGCATGGGTTTAGCCATATATCTAAGCTGCGGAGCCGCGTAGAGCGCTCAACGTGACACTTTCGTGAGGCGACTGATCATTCTCTGCCAGTCGGTACCGGCATCATACTGGCATGGTCTCTATTGTCTGTACTTCTTCCATATCTATACGACCTCTCTTTTTGTCTAAGCGACAAGGCGCTTTCGCTCTCCCCACGAGTCGTCCACACGGTTCAGCTCCCCCTGTAGGCGCTTCACGCCATCCTTGCGCTCCTGGCGAGCAGCCTTCCACTCTGACGGGATGTTGACGCCGTCAAGGTCGAGCAGTCCGCGGAGCAGCAGCTCGGAGAGGCGCGCATGCTCGCGCTGCAGCGTCTCGAAGGGCGGGACCTGCTTGGGGCGGTTCTTCGCATGCGGGTTCGTGTAGGAGACAAAGGTAGCGATAGCGGGCTCTAACGGCTCGACGACGCCGTTGACGAGCTTCCGGATCCAGTCCGTCAGGACGTCCTCCTGGTCCGTCTCCGGCTGCACGTTCTTCTTCTTGACGACCTGCTGCGGCTTCGGCGCCGGGGGCTCGGGGCCCTTGCCCTCCTTGCCTACCAATGCCAGATCTGCTCCGTCTCCAATACCGTACGACGCTATCGTAAGGGACTGGTCTTTGAGCACGGCGCCCTTGTAAATGAGCTTCAGCTGGGCTGCCGGCACTCCAGTCTGGTGCGCCAGCGTTCCGATAAGCTGGGCCAGAGGCGTCAGGTTCGGATTCGGGATCGGAATGTTGAAGCTGTCGTCAGCTTGAACACACCTCTTCAAAGCTGCAGACGGCACCACTCTGGAGCTCAAGCTACTGTCGATTGCAACACAGCAACACCGTCAAGTGCACGATGCCGTATCCAGCCAAGCCACAGCGCCGTACTCACCGGTCTCGTCCCCACTTGACGTGAACGGTGATCTGTCCCGACTCATTCTCCTGCTGCGCACGTTTGAAGGGATTCTTGAACTGGGACATGGCTGCTCGACCGGTGAACGGTGGCACTGTGGGTCAGCTAAGCACCAGGAGAGGAATGTAAAGCAGTTTAGAGCTCAGTACTCACCGATGGAATCGAGAGCTGAGAACGACAGGTTGGGCGGTTGTTAAGGGGGCCGCAGACGGATTAAAGGAGTCACGGTGGTGGACGCGAGTACTAGTACGCCAAAAGATCCACCGCACACCGTCATCATCCACCGCTGCCTGGGCTGCCGCCGGCAGACCGCGATATAAGCCGAGGCGGGACCTAATCGGTGTTGCGCCTCCGAGCTTGGCGGTCTTCAGCCGACCTCCGTCTGGAGCTGTCGCCGAGCAGACGGCGGCGAGCTTGGCGCCGCCATGCATTGGTGGCGGAGTCTGGCCACATTGCTGAAGCTGTAGAGAGGGGAAAGGAGGGCGAGTATGAGAGATGGAGAGATGCATGCACACCCGGTATGATTATCCTACAACATGTACTCATGAAACTTGCGTTACTAAACTTCTCACCTCCACAGGCCCGAGAGGCGCGTCTTGATGCTCTCCCAGTCGTCAAGCGCGGGGCGGGCGTCGATGTAGAAGGCCATCTTCTGGGGGTTGTTCGGGTCGGCTTTTCCAGTGTAGAAGTCGATCACGTAGCGGATCTGAGTTCCGCAGCGGTCAACGATCCAGTCGTGACGGTCGAATGGCGGTGTGTAGCTGTACGTTAGCTGATTATCGCGGCAGCGACATTAAGCTCCGACTCACCCAAACATGGTCTTGATCCAAGCCTTGGGCGAGCGCTCCTTCGGACGTCCGACAAAGCTCGTAAGGCGGACACCGCCACAGCGGTCGCCTCCCTTTCCTGCCTCCCACATGAGAATGTCCTCCCAGGCCTTCTCGTTCACGGCATTGTGAATCGGAACAATCGTGCGCATGTCCGCCTGACGGGGCTTGTGGTTTTTGCGCAGCATTGCGTTGAAGAACTGCTGTTCTGAGGGGTAGACCCACTTGTCGGTCTGCTCCTCCTCTGGCGTCGGAAGCGCAGCCTGCTCCGAGTTGTGGGTGTACGTGCTGTGTGACGAGCGAGGGATCGACGAAATCTCGCGCTCGGTCGAAAGCGTAGCCCGCTTCGGCATACCTGCAGGAGCAGCCTTCTGCGCCTGCTCCGCAACCTCGGTCCAGACCTTGCGAGCGTCGTCGTTCACGGGGCACGCGTCCGCGCCCATACCGGCCGGCACTGGCGGGTGGTCAGCCGGCATGGCAGCAGCGGGCTTGGCGTGCATGCCCTCGGGGCAGCTCTTGGGAGCCTCTGGCATCGAGTCGGCGCCGATGTTGAACTTCATGGCCGAGTCTGTGGTGGCGAGAGACGAATCAAGAAGCGGTCGAGGTGGACAGGTGAGCTGAGCTCGAAAGAACCGAGATATCGAGAATCAAATCTCGGAAGATCGGACCTACCTCATCTCGATGGCTTGAGCTGCCCTTCCCTGCCTCGACTTTTCTGCGGAAGCAAGTCGCATGCACACATATCCGTGCCTGAGCCCCGGCCTCGCGTGGCCCAGGAACCGGACCCTTCCGCGCGGTCTCAGCGCACGACGATGCGTGACGACAGGCCAGGCGACCGCTCAGAGAGAGAACATTAGAGCGCTGCATGCCCGGTGCATTGTTGTCAACATCAGTCACCCTCCCCGACGGCGCAGTGTGTAGGACCCATGGCGGCGAACAACCAGCAGCAAGAGACTCCTTCGGGGAGCTTCAATGCTGCGCCTCCGTTCGACACCAGCCGCTTCGCCCTGCTGCAGCGCCATCGTTCTGGTGGCCAGGGATCGATAGGCCGTGCAGTCGACGGCGGTCCCCGCGACGAGCCCGACGCCGGCCCTCCGGCAGGCGGGCAAGATGGCGTCTCCCTCGGCCAGATCAAGAACGCCCAGATGGCAGCTAAGCAGAAGGTAAGCTACTCGGACCTTCGAGAGCTGACGTGCAGACACAGCGATTCGATTTCCGATATGACGACACGGATACGACCATGAATGAGCTCGACGAGTTCTATCCGTACATCGAGATGAGTCAGGTTGCCCAGATGCACACACGCTTCGAGGGTTCTTTCGACGGAGATTGGACGGCGGCTCCAGCAGCAAAGCGGCGAGCGTTCATCGAGACGCAGCTAGAGTACCTCGAGTCTCCAGTCAGCGATACGCGTCGGGCTGCTCAAGGCCGCTTGCTGTATCTTCTGCAAGGTGAGCTGTTTGGCTCTACGTTAGCTAACGCCAGGTTGCTTCGCGGAGACGACTTCCCCGAGCATGCAGTTGCACTGGATCATCGAGAATGCGAAGATGATCCGGTCTCTCGATGGCATTTCGACTCTCGTGTACGGCTTGCGCGACGCGGCCCGCAGATACGACGCTAATGAGTAGGTATCATCCCGCTGTACGTTTCTGACCCAGCAGCGTGATGGAGAAGCCCGGAAGTGGCCCACCAGCTGGCGGCACCCGCGAGCGAGCCGGGTCTACGAATCTTGTCTCCATGGACCCGTACGATGCTCATAGCGCTGAGCTTATGGATGTCCTTGCGATGCTCTACTTCATCGTTGAGGTGTTCCGCACGGATGAGACGTTCGGAGATGAGCTCATGGCAATGGACCCGCCACTACCGTTGATGCTGGTGGGCATGGTGGCCGGCCTGAAGGACAAGAAGGTGCCTAAAGGATACCCGGTCAAGAAGGTGCTCCTCTTACTGTGGAAGACTCTCCTCGCATGTTTGGGAGGTATGACGGAGGCTGCGAAGGCGAAGGCTCTCTCGCGAGAGCTGGAAGGTTTGGGCCCAGAGAAGAAGGGTAAGTTAAGAGATCTTAGATTCTCAGTAGCTGACATCAGACTTCACCCGCGCGTCACCCATGGATGTTGCCACTTGGCGGCGAGATACCTCGATCAAGTACCCAACCTTTGCCCCTCCTCCTTCTGTTCCCCCGGGTGTGCCGACGTCCACAGAGGCTCTAGCAGAGAGCATCAAGCCGCTTCCGAACCGGCCAAACTACCACTCAACGGAGATCCCGGAAAGCTCGTCATCGGCGCCCTTTAGCACAGGAAGCATGCCCCAGCCCGGCACTCCCGCTCCCACACCGCCCCAAACGCCTCAGCAGCGACCCAAGAAGCTGCAATTTCAGACGGACCCGACGCGGCCGTTCGTATTCCCGTACTCCCAGACATCGACTGGACCACCTAACAGTTTGGTCCCGTACGCGATCGCCGAGGCGGACAAGCTGTACAACTCGCACCTGTTCGTCTCGCTGGGTCTTTATCAGCTGTGGAAGGCGAGGGAAGAGTGTCTACGAGAAGAGCGAGGACTGGGAGTCTCTGGACTGATCGGATTCTCAAATCTAAACATAGACGATGAAGAGGATGAGGCTGCTGAGCAGGCCATGCGTCGGGACTGGAAGTACGAGGAAGAGGAGGAGAAGGCTCGGGAGAAGGGAGACACGGCTGGAGTGAAGCTCGCGCAAGACAAGCGAGCAGCCTCGAGACGCCTGTATCGTGTTGAGGTCATCTACGTAAGTTATTTCTCCGTGGACGTAACTAACTCTCAGCGATCGATGCTGCCCATGATGCAGAACACGGTTATCGTCCTGCTGAAGCTGCTCTTAGCCACTGTCACCGGCACAGGTGCGCAAGGAAGCCAGCTGGGTGCTGGAGGAATGGCGCCGCCACTAGGCTCTCCGACGCAGGACATGCCGCCTCAGCAAGAGGCACTGCCACCTCCAACGAAAGAGGAGATCGACATTGCTCGTCACCGCGAGATCACATCCAAGGCGGTCTCAGCCATCATATTGCTGCTGCTCAAGTGGTTCAAGGCATCGCACATCCTCAAATTCCACCACCTCACGCAACTTCTTCTGGACTCGAACTGTCTTGTGCTCGTACTCAAGATCTTCGGCTTACAGGAGCTGTCGCAGATGGTGCAGACGAAGAACGAGATGCCCGAGTGCAGCTTCTTCCAGTACTTGCACCTGAACGCTTCCAAGGCGGCGAGGGACAAGACTGCCGAGCCGGAGCCTCCAGTAGAAAACTCGGTCAGGGTGACAGAGGAGAATGGCGAGGAGATCGAGGTCATCACAGACTACTCGTGGCGCAACTTCTTCGCTGCCATCAACCTCCTCAAGATCCTGCAGAAGATCACAAAGCACCGAGTGCACCGCATCCTGCTCATGTGCCAGTACAAGAGCTCGGCCATTCTCAAGCGCGTCCTTCGTGTGAACCACCCGATGTTGCAGCTGCAGGTGTTAAAGCTGGTCAAGAGCCAGATGCCCTACTTTGGTCGCAAGTGGAGATCAAGTGAGTTTAGAATGACCCCGACGCGATAACTGACATTCAGCGAATATGAAGATCATTACCTCGATCTACCTGAACTGCCGACCGGAGCTGCGGAACGACTGGCTCGTCGGCGTCGAAGCCGACCTCGAGGCCGAGGACCAAGCGGTCGGTATCCCGCAAGAGCACGCCCTGCGCTCCCTGATCGCGTTCTACAATAAGAAGAACTATGCCGCGCACATGTCGCCGTCAATGCCGGACGAGCACTACCGACGAACAGAGACTGGCGGGTTCCTCGATCCCGCCCCGCTCAGCCCGAATCGCCGGCGGTCTCGCCTCGACTCACTCTCGGGCACGTCCGAGGACATCTTCGACGCCACGCGCGACCCGTCGCTGCCGTACAACCCCGACGGCATGATCGAGTTCTGGATGCACGAGTACGAGGATGTGCTCCGGGACGTCTTTGGCGAGGGAACGCGCGACGAGTGGACGGACACCGGCAGCCCTGCCTCGCCTGCAGCACCTGGTCCAGCCGAGGGACGGAACGACGCAGCGTGGATCCGCCTCGGCGAGCTCATGCGCGCGCGAGGCGCGCCAGAGGACGACACGATCTCGGACTCGGAGAGTGTCGTCTCGGTCGGTGAGCTGGGCGAGGACGCCCGCCTCGAGGCCGAGACCGAGGGACGCACCATGTTCGCGGCGATGCAGGAGCGCAAGAGGCGCACATCTCAGGGTGACGAGAACACTTGGGAGGTAAGCTCTTATATTCCCGTAGTGGAGCTGACAGCAGCACATGAGCCCGACGACGATGAAGCTCCTGCCCCGAAGGCCGTCCGACCGGCGGCGGAGCAGCAGTGGCGGATCACCGCTTCGTCCCGTCATGGGCCTTGGGCCGGTCGAAGACCTCGACGTGTTCGAGGACGAGGAGCTGCCCGGCCCCATGCCGATCACGGAAGGCACGCCCGACGAGATCGAGCGCGACTTCGGCGCTGTCGACGAGGTCGAGTACTTCTACAATGCGTAATCACAGTCTCGTTCAGTTGACTGGTGGGGTGTCGCGAGGTTGCAGCCTAATATCACAAGACATAGGCCAGTGGCAGCAATACAGCTGAAGTAGGTACATAGATAGATGCAGCTATAGGCATACTAGAGTAAAGAGTGTGAATGCGTGTGCGATGTAAAATTACAACTTGGTCGGAGGGGGGAGAGACCACCTTCGACGACCGACTATTGACCAGGGATTTCGACTTCAGGACGAGCTTCAAGACCATGCTCGTGCTCGCCGGGAAGGACGGGCTCGACGAGCGCTTCTCCCGCAGCGACGGCGTTGACCGGCTCGACGACTGGAACAGGCTGCTCGGCAGGTCGGTCCGCGGCAACGTTGACGTTCTGCCCCGGCTGCTGCTGAGGCTGCGCCTCGGCTGCCATCTGGACCAAGACCTCGCGACCGGCGTCGGTCACCGGTCTCTGGCGCTTGAACTTCTCACGCGAGCGCCTCCATACCTCCTGCCACCCGTCGACTGTGCGCCACCTTCTGTCTCGGAGCCACTTGCGGCCCCATGACCGGTTCTCCTTCCTCTGAGTCGCCTGTTCGCGAGACGGTTCGACGATCTCGCTCTCAGTAAAGCGGAGGGCGAAGAGCGCACAGGCATGGAGCGCGTCGTAGACTTGCACGATCGAGTTGGCAACGCCCAGCAGCACGAATCCGACGATAACGTTCCGGCTGCCGCCCACTATACTGAGCGCAGGGCTGATGTCGACGATGCCCGAGAGCGAGATCGTGTACAGTAACTGCAGTGGCGCGAGGAGTCGCAGAGACCCGAGAAGTGAGAGAGCGCTGAGAGCGCCGAGAAGAGCCACACCGAGCAGGAATCGCAGAATGAAGTCCAGCATTAGCGGCGTAACCCATCGAGACCCCTCGAACATGTCGAAGGCCCGCGCAGTGATCGCAATGAAGGCGTTGATGCTGTCGTCGATCAGGTCGAGAATGAACGTCGCACCGCCCATGTACACGACCATGCTTCCGTCCTCGGACTCCCATGTCGTACCTACGGCCGAGGACGAGTGCGTGCCCTTCTGATACAGGTTCAGGAGGAAGTGGAGCAGGAAGTGACCGGTGATGAGCGACATGAGGAGGAAGGTCGTCGCCGTAGCGGCGGTGAGCGTGCGAGTTGACAGCAGGACGTCGCCCCAGCGACCACGACGCAGAACGTAGGTGTACTTGCACTGGGGACACTCGATGAACGTCTTGCTGTTCTTCGCGCGCCACATGCCCAGACATTGGACGTGCACGTACCGCATCGAGCCGGAGCAGAGACATGGAGAGATCAGGCGCCCCATCTCTCCCTCCTCGTCCACACCGCCGAAGCAGATACGGCACGAGCGTTCCTTAGCACCCTCCGCTTCTGCGTCGTTGCTGGTTACGCCCCCGCTCGCGGCTCGAGCCTCCTCGGCTTGCTTCGTCTCATTCGCCTGCTCGGTCGCAGAGACTGCCGAGGGCTGCAGACCCTCCGAGGCTTCGCCCGGTACGACCGGTGGCCTAGCTGAAGGCTCCTCAGCTACCTCGTACTCTGGCAAAGGAACTGTCGGCGTCGGTGTTGGCTGCTCTTGGATATTTTGGAGCTGTTGATCGAACGAGTGTGCTGTGCTGGTGGCAGTAGTGGGGAAGCCGCCGGCGGCCGGCCCTGAGTAGCCAACGTCGCCGGCGTCGCGCGACGGCGAAGCGGCGGCCGCCTCGAGCTCTGCGTGGGCAACGTTGCGACGGCGGAGCTGGTGCTCTAGCTCGTTGTCTATCCTGGACTCGTCAAAGTGCGAGCCCTCGCGATCCGGGTCTATCGAGGACATGGTGTGAGAAGGAGTGGTTGTGGGGAATGGTGGAGAGATTGCGGTAATCAACCAAATGTCGGGTGGAGGGTGGCCGAGCCAGGCCAGGCCAGGGTGCAGATCTCCCTCGACCGGCCCCGCTGGCCGCCGCGCCCGCCCGCCGCGCTTCAATACAGTCAGGCACGGCCTATGCGAAGCCTCCGTCGCCACTATAGAGTGTAAGCTGCACTGCTTGTGTGGTTCGTAGGTCCTTTGCTGCAGAGGACGCGGCAGTCGGCTTTCTGTAACTACACATTCCTCCACTCCCGCTTCACACCTACTTACACCCTTATAATACGCAACACCATGAGCGACGCACCGACATCCTTCTCCAGCCTCAAAGACTTCAAGCGCGGCAAGTCGCTGCGCGAGCCTCGCGCCCCGCCCCCGCCCGGAGGCTACAAAAGCTCGGGGTGGAGTGGCTCCAACTCTAACAGAGGTTACGGTGATGAGCACATCTCGTCGTCGACCGGCTACGTACCCCCCGTCTCGAGCCACACACCGACACTCTCGGGACCATCAACGCCGGGCGACCAAGGCGAGCGCAAGGGCTGGTTCAGCCGCTCATCATCGACTGATGTCCAGCCGACTTCATCCGGGAAAAGCGAAGGCGGTGGCTGGTTCGGGCGCTCGGCGTCCCCTGCGCAGTCGCAGCCGGCACGCACCACATCGCCCATGCAGGGCAACGGCATCCGGCACTCGACCTTACCGAGCCACGCTCGCCAGGCCAGCGGCTCGAAGCGCATCCCGAACGGCACAACGCATGAGAAGGAAAAGACCGGTGGATGGGGCCTTCCGACACCCAGCCTTCCGTTCGGCAAGAAGGAGGAGCAGAAGGAGCCTAAGATGGGCCGCGGTGGCCGTGTTCAGCGCTACATCCCGCCAAGCGAGCGCGAGGCCGGCGAGCAGTTCACCGGCCGTCCCATGCGCAACCGCTCGCACCAGTACACCGAGGACGAGATCGACGAAAATGTCTACGGCGGCGTCAAGAAGCCTCAGACTTGGACTGAATGGGGCAACGAGCAGCTCAAGTGGGCGAAGGAGACAGCGAACGAGACGGGCGTGGCTGCTCAGAAGCAGTGGCAGGAGGCAACTAGCGGCGATACCCGCGATCGTGTAAGTTTGCTTGCCGATTCTAACATTTCAGAGCTAACCTCCAGGTCTTGACCGGTGTCGGAAACGGAGTCACCAAAGCCGCAGGAGCTGCTATCAAGTATACGGGCAAGGGCATCTGGGCTATCGGCAAGGCCGCGACGCGATAGCACTCCCAGGCCATTATTATCTGTTCATGCCTAGCTGGCCACATCTTTCCTATGTTGTAGACAATGAAATAGTGCGAGCGCGCACTTATAATGCGAGTCCCTTACTCCGCTGTACCTTAACTTCACAACTTCACGCCTTCTGCAGCGTCCCGCGAGACCGGGGGCCCGTTACAGAGCACAGGCATAGTGACGAAAGTTTATGCATTGCAGCGAAGCGTCCTCGCTGCTTTAAGTACTCTACTTGACAGCCAGGTCTTGCGGTGAACACTGCATTGCGTCAGATCCACGTGGTCTGGAATGTGACATCACGTGACCTCGACCGATTTCTGAATGTTGCTCTTCCGCAGACTGCAAGTCAGTCCAGGTGAGATCATCAGCGTCATACTTTCCAACAGCTAGCAAGATGTTCAAGGTCTCGAGGATAGCGCCGCCGCCAGAGTACGAGCCGAAGACGGTGGAGCAGGACGAGAATGGCATGGAGCTCGACGAGCCCACCGGCAGCCATGTCGTCACGCCCGGCGAGGCCATTGCGAGCTCGAAGGAGTACATGAGGTGAGCACAGTCTGGCGCCGGCTTGAGCTGCAGAGCACGAAACAAGGCGCCTGGTGACAGGTGAGCTTTGGCGCTTCAGTCCTAGTACAGCAGATTGGAGCGGCTTTGCGATATCCAGTCGCTATACCGCCTCTGCAGTCTCGTGTTCTTGCTGTTTCTTGTGGGGGATATGGAGTACCGATGGACATGCTTCAGCTGTTGGAAGAGCGATCAAAGCCAAGCTGACACGCAGGGGCCACGGAACATACGTCGAGAATGACACAATCACATCATCAGTCGCGGGCACGCTGGAGCGTGTCAACAAGCTGATCAGTGTGCGACCGCTGAGCACACGCTATGTGCCCGAGGTCGGTGATTTGGTGATCGGGCGCATTGTCGAGGTCGCCGGACAGCGGTGGAAGGTCGAGGCGAACGCGCGCCAGGATGCCGTCCTCATGCTGTCCTCTGTGAACTTGCCCGGAGGTGTGCAGAGGCGAAAGGTCGAGAGCGACTCGCTCAAGATGCGAGAGTTCCTTGCTGAAGGTGATGTGAGTACAGTTTGACGGCCTGCGCCCTGCACGGCGTCTTCTCATCAGCAGATGTAGACACGGCGAGCCCCCTGAGCTAAGTTCAAGGTGCTTGGTTAGCTAACGTTCAGCTACTTGTCGCCGAGGTGCAGGCGTTCTTCTCGGACGGCGCGATGTCTCTCCACACACGATCGTTGAAGTACGGCAAGCTGCGCAATGGCATGCTGCTGTCCTTCTCTCCGCGCCTCATCCGACGACTTAAGAGTCACTTCATCCACCTCCCTGCACCGTGTGGACCGCACGGAGTCGACGTTATCCTCGGCCTGAACGGATACGTCTGGGTTTCGCTCGGCTCCAAGCAGTCAAGAGAAGGCGCCGAGGGTCTCGAGTCCGAGGGCGTGTACCGCAACGACAACGACGAGATGGATGCAGAGGACCGCGCGGCGATCACTGACGTCGCGAACGTCATCTCGATGCTGGCGGCTCACGACGTGCCGCTATCCGACACACTGATCTCTGAGGGATACGCCTGGCTCAGAGAGGTGGGCGTTACGCCCGGCGCCCCGGCTAGCAAGGAGCTGGGCGACCGCCTCGTCCGCGAGCTCGCTCTCACAGAGTAAACAACCCATCAGCCGACCTGGTGCTGGTGGCTGCGGCGTGTGGCGGCAGCGTTATCATTCCTCACTTACCCATGAGGAGGTGAGCGCTGGCACATGATAAGGAAAGGCGACGTCGACTCATGCCATGCAGTCTCGGATTGCGAGATGCGCTGCGCAGTGGCTGCTCGTATGCATCAAGAGCCGCTGCCCGAATTGGCGGCGCCTTCTGGGCGAGCAGGCTTGTGCAGTATGGTGTCACGCGCACACTGTGGTGAGTCACCTGCTGTTACGGGCAAGGCGGGTGACTTTTCTGATGCGCAGGAGGCGTCGTGGAAGGAGGTTTGAGCCATTCAGGTGTAAGAATGGGTGTGAGACATGGCATGGCATGATCTGTAGCTGGATGATCGATCGCCGGAGTATGGATCTGGCGGTAGATTACCGCGGAGTGGGCCACCGGTATGGAGAACTGGCGGGGGAACCGACGACGACAACGATTGGGACAATCGGATCTCGACTGTGAGCACTTCCGCATGGAAGAGTTCGGTCATGTAACATTAGACATTCCAACGTATGCATGCATGTGATCGAGACGTTTACAGTGGTGATGAGCGTCTGGACATGACCCCAAAACGTAGTTGAAAGCTACTCTAATGTGACAGTGGTTCCGAGGTGGTGGGTATCGGAAGAAGCTCGATCGCGATTGTAGGAATCGAACTCTAGAATGGCAGATGACGCACTAGCAAGGGAGATCGAGATAGTGAATGTTTCCAGTGACCAGGCTACCTCGTCAACCGGAACAGACGGTCAGCGCTAGTCGAGTAAGCAGGATCCGCAGACGGTGTGGAGACCAAAAGATGAATTGACCTGCTCGGCAGCGCTGTGCCGGATGTTGGGATGTTGCCATTTCCAATACCAAGGCAGGTTGTTGGGAAGATGCAGAAGATTAGTGCGGAATGCCAACCTTTCTGATGTGCTCGATGTCGCAGAATCACAGGAAATCGGAGGATAATGTGAAGAAGCACGGTAAAGTGCTGCGTAGTGTATTATGCTGCAGGGTGTGTGCTTTCTTGGATTGAATGACACTCACAACCGGTGGGCTTGATGAAACTGCGAGACCACCGTGGTGACTCAAGTACATTCAATGAACCCTTCACACTACCTGCACTAAATCAGCCGCACAAGGTTCAACCGATGATACAGGCAGAAATCTGGAAGATGGAAGAGCTGGCAATCTCCTCCAGGTGCAGGGAAAAGAAACAATCAGGACAATTCGCATAGATAAACACGACAGCTGAATACAGACGTTCAGGACAGAAGGAAGCTGGAATCAACAGTCTAGAACCACCTTCACTGAAACCCTCGCCTGCGTTCAATCATCGTCGTGACTGTCTTTCTCACCGATGTCACTCTTTATCGACGAGAATGCTGCGAGAACCTGTGTCAACCACGCATACAGCACTGCCAGTTGAGTCAGAGAAGACGCAATGTAAGGGCTACAGCGCCTTCTACAGCGCCACTGTGGGTCGCACTGAAAGCCTAGAAACGCCCGCCAGCGCCTCGTTGCGGCAAACGACGCCAAGAGGCGCTGCTCCACCAACTACCGACATCCGACAGGTTCAAGGCTGGCATGTCCTAAGCTTGCCTAACGACGAGCAGAGAGGCATTTTTTCCATCAATTCGAGGGCGATTCGAGTAGATCTCGAAACGAGTGGCCGTGCCTCTGCATAGCCTCGCATCGCCTAACATCGTCTGGCGCTACAGAGCAGACGTGATTTCCCTGTGGTCCTTCCAAATAGACTGCCACCCCACCTGGCACGCGGAACGGCGAGATGATGCGGAAAAGGTCGTTCGCTATTGATCGACGTATGACCGAGACATACCACAAAGTATATCATGTGGTCAAAGTCCATGAGCCCGGTTCCGCGGCCTCGCTAAGCTGCCGAGCTGCCGATTAGCCTGCCGCGCGATCATCATGCTCATCGAAAGTCAGTCTCAGCAAGAAAGAGCCAGAGCTTGAAGTTTGCACCCATCACCGACAGCATTGTCCGGTCCATGCAGTTGGACGTCCTGAATCGGAATGCTAGTGTCAACGACTCCGTGTGCAAACCCCGAGACCCCATTCGATAAGGCAAGCCACGAACAGCCATGGCGTTCTTTCATGGAAATTCAAGTGTCGGACTGCTCGAGGCCCAGGGTCGCACAGGCTGTGTTGGAATCCTGAACAGCCCCCCTGCATCACCTGCATCGCTCGCGCGTGGTCATGCCTTTACGGCCGTTTCCAGACTGACATGTCGCCCGCAGGTATCGGACGTGAAACTCGTGAACATTGTGACCGAGAGGATCGAGAGGACGGTCGAAGGGATACAGGACGAAGTAAACGCTAACGCATCAGGACCAGAGTTCTGGGCTCTTGCGTGACGTCTTACAGCCCTTAAGCGAGTGCGGCAAGTATGTCCATGACATTCCTCCAGGCTCACTCGTTAGCTAATGGCAAGCTAGCCACAATATCTACAACCGAGCGCATTGGTGTGTGGATGTTCGTTCGGCCCACGGTACGCCCTGCCTGCCCTACACTGGATCTTGTCAACCCTGGCAAGAGTTGCTGGACCAGTTTCGGGGCTCTTATCTCATTCATGGCCGAATCTCGCCGCTCTCCGCACGTTTATGAGCTCGGTCTCGCACAGCAACGCCCGTGCGCCAGCGGTAGCCGTCGTGAGGATCACTATGTCCACATGTGGGATCGCTAGGCCGGCCGCCGGTGGACCGGAAGTCCTCGGGGGCCAGCTTGGGCCGGAATGATCTTCGTGACGCCCATGGTCTGGCCTGTTCGCGCAGCGCTCGCTAAACTCTATTGTCCTTGGGACACCTAACATCTTGCGCTTGCATGAATGTCCGAGAGCGCTATCAGTATCCGCTCGGGTACGCAACGCACTGGCGATCCCGCTATGGTCGCCTGTTCCGCGTGCTGCGTCCTACGACCCCAAATTCTACATGAAGGCGCTGAAGTCTGGCCGGACCGACACTTAGGCACAGCAGATGGGTGGTATAGCTGCACCTTTCTTTATGCCGAGCAATACTACAACGTAGACCAGTAGTCCCTAAGCAGGGCATCAGACTGTCTGCACTGCAATAGGTGCCACAGGTGCGCGGTTGAGGGCCAGGCCTCGTCGTGATGCAAGTCGCAGGCCGGTCAGTGATGGTCGCTTTCGGACATGCCGGAACACGTTCGGCTTTGCTTTTCGGACGAAATGATTCGGTCCATTCGGGCGGACCGAGCCCCGCTGATTCGAGGAATGGCGGAGGTGGAGGCGGTCAGAGCGCCAGAGCGGATGTAGTGGCGGACGTCAAGAGTTGTCAGGCGCACAGACGTTCCATGCTGCGTCCTGAGTGGCGTTCCCCTGGCCATGCTTCACAGACTTATGCATGCCACTGGAACCAGATATATCCATTTAGACGCAACTGTCTTTGGCGTTGAGGGGCATGTTAACCCCTCGTGCTACTGCCCTGCGAGTACGTAGCCCGAAGTACCTTCGTGACGACCCCGCCAGTTGTGTCGCCGTGTTTCGTTGCTCGAAACGTACCCCGGCATTCTGTGGCGTGGTCTCCGGTCTAAAGACGCCGAGGGCGACGGGAATAGCCAACTGATGAACATTCTAAAGAGATGGGGTAGTCAACTGTGAGGCGTGCTGAGGGTGCAGAATGGCGCAGAGGGGGTCGAGGGGGTGTCAGAGGGTCACGATATACGTCAGGCAGACGTCAGACACCGCGAGCAGCACAATGTGTGCTCACGCATACTACACACCAGTGCGCCCCTCAACCCAAACTGCAACAAGCTTTGTTCTGTCGCTTCTCTCGGGCGATTCGGCCCACGGAACTCGATTACAATTGACCCGATGCGACCGGGTGAAGGAGTTGGAGCGAACAAGGTTCGCCGCCCGGCCCGGAGGTGATGTACGTACACCGTCGGCGGGCAGTCCTGGCGTTCAGCGAACTCCTGCTCAACATCTCCAGATCCTCGACACTACTCGCGTGGGGCGCCTTCCGAGCATTATGCAAGCAAGTGGCACCCCACGATGGGTCTGCGCAGCAATTGCATCAGAGACCACAGGGAAGTGTGATCAAGTCCTGAAGATGGCGCCGCTGGCAGCCGAGCAAGTCAGCCTTAAATTGTCCCTGGATCCCAGGTCGCTTGCTTCATCGTCTGGCACGCTTTGATTGTAGTCTACCGTGCTACCACCAATCCTACAAAGGTATGCCGCGAAACCCTTTCCAATTTAGCGAAAGAAATAGAAGGTCGTCTTGTTTAGTGCACTAGTGTTACGAAGCAACCTGGAGTCGCTTCGACCGAGAGTGCCGATCAGAGAGAAGATGCAGAAGACAGGCAGTAGACAGAGCAACACGACGAGAAGTATTCAGGCAGGACCTTCACTCGCACTGACTGGTGGGGACTGTGATCGCGCTCCAACGAAACGTAAGCTCTGATTCGACTACCACCTTGCGTCGTGAAGTCTGTAGTCGTCAGTGCCAAGTGGTGCCGCTGCGGAGCGGGACTGGAGATCTCAAAGCATATCATGCAAGGAGTAGTAATCTCGTCGTTTCATGACGCGCGAATCTGCAGCCCATGTGGTCTGCGCGGCATAGGCACGCTTCTGCCTCGGTCCTGTACAGGTTCTGGATCCCCTGGACTGCGAAAGACATATCAAGGTCTCGCGGCGGAAACCGCTTCTGCGGTCGGAGGTGGACGGTGCCGTGGCGCTAGGCCCTACAGGTCCGTCATGATCCGTCAGGATTAGGAGGAGAAATAGGGTATCCACGATAGGGTCAACAACGACTCACCGACCTGTCAGTGGGCACACGCGCGCACCCGCACCTGACCTCGTGTGGTGAGCCGCCGGGGGGTTCAGAAACAGCACAGAAGGTTCGCGGGATCGTGCAGGATCACAGGAGCATGGCAGGAACGCAGGACAGCTATGACAGGAAACACAGGTAGGTCAGGCGGCGCAGAACGACCTCGAAAGAGCAGCAAACACGCCAAGAACGCCATGACAGCCCAACGTGAAGCTGCACCCCAGACTCTGAAATAGTGCAGGATCTTCTGAATGCTCACGAGGCGGCGACTGGGTGTAATTGGTGACATCGCTCGTCAGCCAACCACCGATCACACTGAATACGGATCTTTGCCCTCTAGCCCTACATGCACCCCCCTCGCAAGCCTCGTCGCTCCTGAATCTCACAGCGAGCAAACTGATAAGATGACCCTGACTAGCGAGCGACGCTGGCAGCTGCCGAGCTGCTCCGGCTGGCGCCAGGCGATCTCGTGCACTCTGTTCGGCTCTCCTCCCGACTTTGACATTGCACGGTCGTCGGGCGTGCGCCCACCGTGCGCCGTGTGCCGTGCGCCGTGGCCCCGATGCGCCGCCCGCGGCGTCCACCCTCACCCGGACGCCCACGCCCATTGCCGAGTTCCACAGACGCCATGCTCTTAGCCAGGCACTCCTAGCACACCGGAATTGTAGGCCTCAAGGCTAGTACCTAAGGCGACATCGAGGCCCCTCGATCCCTTGAGATCAGCACTCGACACGCGCCTTACCTCTGGTACCTCCTGTTGCATCGTGCCCACGCCGACCGCGCTGCTGGGCTGGCTCTCGGCCTGCAGCCTTTCGAGCTCGTAGCCCCTGATCGCCTCGCGACTATGCCTTTGATCTGGACCGCCTTGCTGCCTCCTTTAAAGCAGCAGATAACAGCCAGACCTGAACCCTCTCCCAACTCAACCTTGTCATTAACTGCCACCCACCCCATCGCCTTGCGCAGTCATAATGGTGACAGTCTTGTACCAAGACTCACCTCCCCCCTCTCCAATCTGGACACCAACTGGAACCGAGGCAACGAACGACTACTTCCTGTCAGACGGCTGGCTACACGACGATCGCTCCCTGCTCGACCTGACGCGGCGGACCGTCGACCCGAAAGCGCATCTCTCCGCCGTCACTCCGGTCAAGGTCGCCAAGGCGCAGTCTGTGTCTTTTGCGTCCACGACCAACTCGGAGACCGCCAGCTCCGCCGAGTCATACTACTCGTCATCTAGCTATGCCCCATCGTCACCAGATGAGAGGCGAGCTTCAAAACAGTTGCGACCAGTTTCAGTGCACACCAACCCCAAAACACCGACAATGGAGGAGTTTGCACCTGCCCTCCCGGAGTCACCCGACGTAGCTACAGCCGCATACCACACCCCTCTCCTGAGCGGACCCCGTCCGAAGAATACATTGCAGCGAAAACTCGCCCCAAACCTAACTGAATCGCTCGAGCTGCTTGTGGACGTCCACCACCGCCGCGACGCCGATCGCCTCCTCGCTGGGGCTGGGGTCGACAAGAACTTGCCGTTGCGTGGCGATGTGCTTGCGGCGTTGAAGCGCGAGTCGATCAACCGGAGCCGTACTTCGTTAGTCCCGAGTGGTCAACCGGCCCACACGCCTCTTCCGCCTGAGCCCACGGTCCGTGGCCTCGGGCTGTACTCTGCTCCCTACCGGGGGGCTGAGAGTGTCAACGCCGTCTATGCCGTTGCGTCACGCCCGGAACGAGCGGCACGTAGCGCTTCCACTCCTGCTGTGCAGAGCTCATTGGCACGCTGTGCCACAGCCGAGATGGGCGCTAGTCTCATGTCGATCAACTCTGTCACGTCCATCCGTCGCGGCAGCCTTACTACCAACGGGACTGCCGAGAGTGTCCCTACACTTCCTAGCTTGCCTAGTCTGCCCGAAGCTGCGCCTGTCGAACACATCGCCTCCTACGCTGAGATCAAAGCTGCTCGCGCCGCAGCTGCCGCCGCCGATGCGCAGAGGTTTGACTCCTCGGCCCCACCGCCCGCTCAGCAAATCGACTATGCTGCCAAGCTCGAGCTTTTCGACGCCACGGGCGCCCGGGTCCAGTTCGGAGACCTCATCAGCCAGCGCACCCTCGTGATCTTTGTTCGTCACTGGTACTCGCCCTCCTGCGCAGAGTACGTCCGTGCCGTTGCCCACTCCATCACCGACGATGTGCTGGCGTCGACCGAGACGCAGGTCATCATCGTCGGCCATGGCTCGCCCTCCATGATTCCCGGATACCGCAAGCACCTCGCCTGCCCTTTCCCGATCTACACGGATCCTACGCGGAAGCTGCAGGATGCACTTGGCATCCTGCCGGCTCCGTTGTCCGGTAATGACAGTGTGGCCCGTCAGAAATTCCTTCTGCGCCTCAACCGTGCCTTCGACATGTTCGTCGCTGCCACCAAGATGTCCTCGTTCCGCGGCGGAGACCGAAGACAGCTCGGCGGCGAGTTCATCATGATGGAATCATCGTGTTCCTTTGCGCACCGCATGCGCCTTCCTGCGGACCACACGCCTGTGCCTACCTTACTCAAGGCCCTTACGAAGAAGGAGCACCGTCAGTCGTACCGCGTTTCGATTCACGGCAAGAGTGTGAACAGTGTCTTGATCGGACCGAACCCCTCCGTCCTCGGCTTAGGCATCACGGTCTCGCCGGTCCAAGAGGAGACGGAGCGTTGGGAGCCGGAGCGCGGCGTCGCTCTGTAAGTCTCTGAGTCGTGAGAGCGGCTGATGATCTTGGTGATCATGTTCGTATAATTGTATTATCACAGGCTGTTCGCCTTGTTGTAACGAATGCCGAGGCCGGCCGTAATGTGTACATTAGTCTCCACCACAGATGTAAGAAGTGATCTTCAATGTCGGACTGTCGCATGTATCTCGTGAAGTCACAATGCTGCTTGAGGGTGCGAGCCGTTCAAGGTGATCGTGGGTTCCTAGTAGGCCAGTGATAGGCAGCGACCTCGACATTCGGAAGAGCCAAGTATGCAGGAGGCAGTCCGCTTTAGCTTGACATATCGCGATCTTGACGAGTACAGCTCGCAATGTTGCGCAAGTCTGAGCCAGATGTGGGACGAGAGGGGCGATGTCTCAAGTCCACTGCTGAAGTACGATAACAAGTGAGAGTGGTGCGAACATGTCAGTGCAAGGGTCAACCGACCGAGCCCGAGCGCCGAGCGCTGTGCGCTTCCTTCGACCCTTCTATCCACTCCGCGAGCGGAAAGGGAGAGTGAACAAGCGGATTCGGGTCGGATTGCGCAAAGAGTTGTGGAGTGCGGGCAGCGCGCTCGGACGCGAAAGACCTGCCTGGGACTTCGGGTCAAGTTCTAGCCCTCTCGATGCCTCTCGATGTTACCCGATTCATCCATTCCGGCCATCTCGACGTCGCCCCGGTCGCAACTTCCGCAGCGCTCGGTGCTCACGTAGCAGTGTTTACTCGACGCTCGGCCCGGCGAGCGGGCGGCCGGCGTGCTCAAGCGCCAGTCAACTCTCGTTCGACCGACGGGCCTAGCGCTGCGCGACCACCCTAACATAGATGTTCGATTCGACTTGTTAAGCTGCTCGGATTGGTGTTGTCAATCGAGTTGACCCGCTGCTGGCGGCGGATTCGTGAGCCTGGCGCTTTGCGTGTCTTCCTCTCTGTCGTCTTTGTTACCGCCATCGCTCAACACGATATCGTGACAGCAAGCCTCTCTATCGCTTCACGTTATCCGACGACTCGACTCCCACTCTGTCCTGAAGACAACCAACCTGGGTGGCTCCTGTCCGCTGGCCACGACATCCTCAGACTCGTCGCCACCCCACCCAGCTCACTAGACCGCAACGATGACTCTTCCGGTCCCACTCTCACTTGGATCGCTCTTCTCGCGCAGCCGCTCCCAATCGCGCGAGTATGAGCGAACCCCCTTGATCGAGAAGCTCGACCGCTTTCGTCCAGAGCAGCAGCGCCTTCGAAGGAAGGCCGCGACGGCGAAGCACTGGATTCTCGACCGCATCGCCTGGGCGCGTCAAACTCACGCCCAGCGCGCACTCCGACTCCGCGACGGCAGCGACACCCTCGTGGACGAGGCCGAGACGCCCGCCGCCGAAGTAAAGCCCAATGGCCATTCCCGAGACAATAGCGTAAGTCACCTGCGCAGGGGGGTTCAGCTGACGCCCAGCTCGATTGGAAGGAAGTCAGTGCCAATGAGTGGTGCCTCGGTGCCGAGTTTGTGGACACGTACGCCACTGTCCCGCCGCGGAGGCGGGTGCGCTCCTCCAGCCGCCTGAACCGCACACGCTCGCTGAGCTCATCGAGCGTCGACTCTGACCCGTGGAAGTACCACCCGTTCTCGCCCGAGACATGGACGTTCTCCGAGCGACCTGTTTTCAGCGACGACAACGCGCGGGTCCGCAAGATGTCGATCGGCGAGAGGCGCCCGCTCGGGAGCGTCAGGAGCGGCGGCAAGCGGTGCCCGCACGAGCGCGGGCATGCGCGCTCCCTGTCCGATAGCATCACGGTCGCCTCGATTCGAGAGGCGCTGTACAGCCCGCAGCGTAGGCGGGCATCGTTCAGCCCCGTCGCGCCCCTGGAACCGCTTGCAGAGACCGCTGAGCTCGCCAAGGTCGACCTCACGGACGACAGCGATGCCAGCTCCGACACTGAGCTGCATACGCCCCCTCCTTCGGACGGGTACCTGTCCAGCCCCGCGCTGTCGCCCACCTTGGAGCCGTCGAACCCATACACATCCCCCACGATCCCCGCGAAGGAGCTGCAGCTCCAGCCATCTAATCCTTACACATCCCCCCTAATGCCTGTGAAGGAGCTGCAGCCCCCGGCCATCCCTCCGCGTCCGACCCGCCTTCAACTGGCTGCCGCCATGCCGTTCCTCTCGACGCCGCCCAAGTCGCGGCCAACAACGCCGACAAGCGATCCCAGCCCCACCCGCCTGACACCCCGCCCTGTGCTGAAGCTCGGCACCTCGAGATCCTTCACCTTCCCACTGTCGGAACGTGCAAGGGCCGAGGAGCTCGACAACCCTGTGTGGTCGGACCCGGAGGACGACAAGCTGCGCTCGCGCCGCCGCCCGGGTGCGCAGAAACGTGTACGCTTCGCAGCCGCCCCGAGGGTTACCGAGATCCACTGCAGTGTTTACACCAACGAACATGAGGGAGGTGAGGCCGCTGGCTGGCGTTAGGAATAATTTAGTAGCCTGTATACGCAATGTATCACCTGCTCCCTCGGCCATTCTGTCTGCCCGCTGTCCGCTGCCTCATCAACGTCCTTAGTCTAATAGTATACATGGTCCTTCTTCCGTCATTGCGCTCATTGCGGTCCCTGGCCGCCGGGGACGAGCTGGCATTAGCTGTCGTCCGGACAGTGTTAGCTCACCATGGCGATGTTGTTGCCGTTCAGTAGCGTCTGGCCAAGCTTCGTCTTCGTGATGCCCTGCGGCGTCACCTCGCTGCGAGGGTTAGTTGTGGTCAGTCGGTGTGCTGATAAGACTACGCACTACTCCGTCACGTCCTTCAGCACCATGTCTGCGGTCAGCAAAGCTCATATCCATTCACACCGATGCGATACTCACTGACATAGTCGTCAAAGCCCATGAGAGTGCCGGTGAACTCGCGCTCGTTCTTCATGACGACCCAGATCGGCGAGCCGATACACCGGTCAACGAGCTCGAGGGGGAGGATCGTGCTTGCTGTCGCCATTGCCGCTGCCGTTGGTGATGCTATTCGAGTCCGAGTCCGTCACCGTCTCGATGTCGACATCTCGACATGTTGACGAGCAGTCAGGACGGCCGGTGGAGGTGAACTCGCGCCACGTGGAATATCCTGGTCACATTTTTGGGTACGATTTATCCCACCCTGCTCTGGATAAACTGTTAATCCGGACGATCTTGGGACGGGGGGGTGGAGTTATGTCCGCCGCGACTCGCGCTAGTGCGCGCGGTCTGTGCGATACTTTCCGCGTGAGCGCGTGCTCCATCTGGACTGTGATCCTGTGCGACGGCTAGCTCCAAGCTCCAGGCTCAGAGCAGCCCCGAGCCTAGCGCTGAGACTCTCGGGGCAGCTCTGGACGACCGGGAACATGAAGGAAGGAATGCGACACGGCTGAGCGCTAACTTGCTAACTTGGGGTGAATGGGCAATGTGGTACATGTGTTAGTTGTGGGTAGAATTACTGAATCGGTCGGAGCATGGCGACGAGCACAGGATGTCCAGCTAGCGTCTCGAGGTGGCCAGGTGAATGATGCGCCACACCTAGAGGTCATTCGCTCATTTGCTCTTGGCTTGCCCCAGAGATGCATAGTGTCTTGCGTACAGCCTCGGATGATCGGATGGTGTCGCGTGTGTCATCTCTAGCTCGAATCTCGAAGCTCGCCGACCAGACGCGCAGATCGCGCAGACGGGCGATGGGTGATGGACGATGGGCAGTGGCGTGCATTCTAGGGCGTCACGGGCGTAGTGCACCGCCGTGGATCATTCGAGGCTGAAAGCGTGCAGATCCCAGGACGATCGAGGCGCGCTAAGGAGCGAGGCAGGCGCTCAATGCATGTGGCGTCGTCGAGGTCTAGCGCAGCCTGAAACGCTGTCTCCACCCAGTGCGAGGCACATTTGGCGACTTTCAATCTCACACAGACGGAGCCGGTAGCTCCGAGGGCGGTTTAGCTCACGATCAGTACGTACGAGACGTACGAGATCCATCGTTGCGGCTGTGAGTGTGTAAACGGGCACGGGTGCCACTTTCAAGCATCAAGCGAGCGAGATTAGGTCTGGCGCGTGGACAGAGCCCACCCACCCGTGCGGAACAGAGATGAAAGCGGGGAGCCACGGGCGGGATGCGTGTGGGTCGGATGCTGCGCGATCGGGTCATGATTGCGCCTCGGTGAGAGCGGAAAGCGGATACTTGGTGGCCTGCCTGCCTGGTGGGGGCCCAGTGCAGTGTGCCAGTGTGACTCAGCAGGTCCCAGACTCATGTCAGCAAGGCACTCACGCACTCACTGTGGCCGGGGCCGGATAGCTGTGCGGTGGTGCCTCACTAACCCGAGCCTCGGAACCGGGGCTGGTGGGAGTGGCATGCAAGCTGCAGATGCAGATCCAAGGTCCCGGACAGAGCCGGTTCCCAGCCGTGTCCTACCTGCGCCTAGCCAAGCAGGCCAGCCTGACATGGCTGTCAGCCTGCCTCGGGTCGAGCCCACTTCGAGTGCTGCATGGAAGATCTTGGCAATGCTTAGCGATCAGATGGAGAGTATGACCTTCGGGCATATCATCTGGGTTCTCAGGTCCTCAGCTCGGTTTCAAGTGGAGGCCGGGATCGATGTTGCTGAGCCATTAGGGAGGGACGAGCGGCATACGAGGCTCGGTGAAGCTGGTGGAGTGCCTGCGGCTCCACAGTCGATCGTACGAAACGAAACGCACGAAGCGCCCGACATGCTACATGCGGAGTAGATCGAGCGAGCATCCGAAGCACAGAAGCTCGGAAGGTCTGAGGCAGAATGTGCTCTGGTCGCTTGCGTCGGCTGGTCGTCTTCCGCCCATTCACACTTCCGCGATTCCGAGGGGCAGGAGGAGCATTATAGTATTATCGCAGGCCAACCAGAGAGCGCGCAGTCCCCAGCACTGGTTGAAGCGGGTTGCGCGGGCTGATCGCCGGTGCTGTCTCGAGGCGATCGCACCAATCAAGTCCCGCCAGGAGTCGGTGAGCGGCAGCGCCGTGCCTGGCTCCACAACGACAATCGAGACGATCACAAGATCAGCGGGGCGCGGGAAAGAACAAAGAAAGGGAGGGCTCGGGCTATATCGGTCCCACTACTGCTGTTTAGCCAAAAGCTCGATTCAGCACCAGCACCGAGTGCATTGCGCGGACTCCTTAAGGTCCCCCACCCTCACCCTCGTGCCTCCCTGACAGCAAGGTCCGGTCAGTCAGTCGGGCGGTCGGTCAGTCGGTCTGAGCGAGCGTCGCAATCTGGGCTCACAGGACAATGTCGTAAGCGCCCCTGCCTGAGACCAGGAGGGATCAGCAGATCAGCGCGGCCGCCCCACGCGCGTCTTTCTTATCAACGGACAGTTAGTCACCCCATGAAATGCCAGCCGCCCACCGTTCCACCGCTTACCCCTGCACACGTACGAAGCTTGATGCGAACAAGCTCACTGCGCAATGACACGGGTGCCCTCGGGTCTCGGGTCTCACGCGAGGCGTGGCATGCGAGTTTGCAAGTTTGGCGATACATCGACCGCCGCTCAGTCGGGTTAGTTAGCCGTCCGCTGAGCCGCTGAATGCTGAATGATGAATGGCGATGGAGCAAAGTGTCGTTACGCATCCAGAGCGTCGTGGTCTCATGTTTTCCGCAGCTGGTAATCGTACTTTAGTAACCTACGATGCGGGTGGTACAGCGGAGAATACCCGTCACTATGATGGGGCGATTCAATCATTAAGTAAGCGCTACCACTAGCGGCGTAACCTGGTTCCGTACTCGTTTCGATCGCGCTTTGAGAGAGTGTCGTGCACATCTGCAAAGTCCTGGCGGCGCCGAGCACGCTGAGGTAACCTTGTCAATACCGCATGCGTGAGCGTCATCTGGCGCCACTCAGATTTGCTCAGACAGGAGACAGCAGCGGCGGAAAATCCGGCAAGTGTGAATTTCAAGTGATGGCTGCCGCCATTTGCCGTGCCGTAAATAGACGCTGCTGCTGTTTGTCCTTGCCTCAAACGCAAGGGTGGTCGGTGCGTAGATCTCGATTGTAAGGGGTAGAAGTCTGTCGCGCTTCGTCACTCACATGTCAAGCCGATGTGCAAGGAGTGCATCCTGGAAGCTGTCACCCGATCCGCCACCGACATGCCGACAGCCAGCCGGTGTGGGATCGCCAGGAAGCAGTCAGGTCGCAACGTGCGGCTGCCGATCGTAGCGGCCCTGGTGACCGAGTTGAACGGCGGGGTTCGGGCCAGCCAGCACAGCAGCACCTAGCACCGGATGTTTTGAGGTTGAAGCTTCCAATGAGTTTGAAATTAAGGGCACCGCACACAGCTTAGCAAAAGTACCCGCTTGCCAAGACCATCCTCCCGCGCAAGTGGGGGAGTAACGAGAGGGCTGTATGGCGGATGTCCGGGCTGGTTTGAATGAGTTGAAGCGCGGAGAGAGTCAATCACAAGATGCCGACGATAGCGGATCACGCTACGCCGGAGCACGGAGTCGGAGTTGCAGAGTTGTGGTTACGTTGCGTGCACATGTGCGCACCGCTGCCAATGCAGAGAAAGCCGAGCCTAATGTGGCTATGACGTCGATGCGTATGACCGGCAGGGGTGGTTAGTAGCCAGCTCAGCCAGACCTGTTTCAGTGCGAGATTCATTCGCCGACCTGAGCTACCTGAGCAGTGCCGAGGCTGCTTAGCGTGTGCTCGGGCCGTCTGAACACTAGTCTGTCGCCGCGGTCTTTCCGTGGCTCGATCGGTGAGGGACCATGCGATGCGCATGCTGCCTGCTGCCTGCATCGCATGCGGAGACGGCCCTTGCACGCTCAAGGGTAACAGGATGGTGTATATGCCGGTCGCCAGGCTTGACTGGCTATTGCTACAATGCTGTGTCGCCTACTGCGAAACATCGCATAGGATGCGGTAGGTTGTAAGGGTTCAAGACACGTACCAGCGAATGCCAGGCTCTGTCCGCTGTCTAGGAACTCGCGCTACCACATTAGCGCGGCTTTAAGGTTTGATGGTTCCTAGATTCGCGCCGTTTCGACAGGATGTTCCACTAGAGCCGAGTGGAACAGCACAGCACGGTGCCACAGGCGACCGGATATGCCGGAGAGGAGAGGCGACGCCCATGCATGCATTTAGCCTCAACTCCGAGTGCCCAGGTCGGGTCGCGGAGATCGGCTGCACCGTGCTCTCATGCTGTCCGTGTCACACCTTGCAACCCCAGCTAGTTTTACGCAACACACGGAAGGTTTCACGCTCATGAGGCGCAGATCCGCATCTGTGATGGGGCTGGGGCTGGGGCAAACCTTCAGCAATGATTCACAGTCGGAGTGAAGGTCACACAAGAGATCTGCGTAAATCACCGGGCGTGATGCACGGCTGAAGGGGATGTGCATCACGGGGGGTGACGACGGCGGCGGTGGCGTGACTGAAGCCAGCATGCAGCATGCCTTCTAGCGCAGAATAATTGTGCGCTCTGACATGAAATGCGTGACGGTGACCCCCCTTTGGCGCCGAACATGCCATCTGTGCTGCATGTGCTGTGTGTCCTTCCCCGTCATTTGTGGAGCACTGGCACAGAGTGGACAGGTGAATCTGCATTCAGTCGACGTGGGTGCACGATGGGTGCGACATGCGGCGCTCCGACGCGGCGGCGTACTGACTGGTGGTGGCCCAGTGCGCCAGTGCCGCTCGGTATGGTCGGCGCAGTCAGACGAGCAGACGTCGCAGCCACATAGTCATAGTCTTCGGCTCGCACTAGCCACACCCTTCATATCCAGCAGGACCGGCCGAGCGCCAGGGTTCACGATCGAGGGCTGGGTTGAATTCCGACTCAAATGCCACCATGCCGCCCTTACCGTTCTGCGGCCTCCGGCGGCGCTTACACCGCCGAAGGATATTTTGGGCCTGCGCACGTCTCAGACTTTGACCGAACAGGCTCGAAACGCTGCGCCGAAGCTAGGTCAGGCTCATCGTCTTATTTAGGACAATCGCCGTCTTTTGTGACTCTCAATGGCGGATGATCTGGCCTTCAAGTATTCATTATTAGGAAGCTTCAGCGGTCAACGATTGGAGACAAACCCAACGTCGTCATCCCCTTGCAATGTCGTAAGCGGCAGTCACCGCCCGCAATGAGCCATGGGACTAGTGGAGACTTGGCGGGAGCGGTACGACGAAGGCCTATGCGGAGCAGACGCCGCTGTCTCAGACCCCATTTATCCTGATCAGATCTCGACGGCATGCCTCCTCTTGCGTAGTCTCCGTACTTCCGGTTGCACCCACCCCTGCACTCAGCCCAATGTTCCCGCGACGCCGCCGGGGGCGCGGAGTCTAGACCAAGCACAACTGTTTGCTGCCTTCATTTTGGAGCAACTCCCGCATCACCAACATGTCGGCGCAGCTATACGCTATGCGCCACAGCTCCAGTATATCGGTACAATCGGCACTGACATGCCAGCAGCTCCCCATGACTTCGGTTCTTCCGTGAGAGTGCAATTTTGACACGGGGCGGGCACTGGCCTTCCCTGGCACACGGCAATCTGACACGGGGCGGGCAACCTTATTCAAGCATGTAGGCCACAACTTGGTCTCTCGCGTCAGTAAGAGGCGACGAGAGCACGCGTCGCGGCCAGAGTTTGCGCATCATGCTGGTATGCTTGTGGTGAGTCTCATCGTTTTGTTGCTGCTCGTAGGTGGAAGACATGTAGCAGCGATCCGTGCCCTTCTAACGGACACCTGCGTTTCGTCGCCATGAACACCGCTGCCGAAAATAGCCGAGCTCAAGTTGTCACTTACAACGTCCCAATGGAGGATGATACTGAACACACAAGCATTCCACTGTCGATCTTTTCGTTCTGCCGCGCTCGGCGTGTCCATTAGCTGCCCAGCCTCGGCTAGCCGTGGACGTCATTGTCCTAGTATGCAGCCGACGGGTCGTTACAACCTGACACAATGCCGGAAGGTATGCAAGCTTAAGCCTTGAAGCTACGATCATAACAGGACTCGAGACGGCTCGACACGGCACGGGCTTCACTCGACACGAGGCCTCAACTTCTCCGATGCAACGTACTTCCTCTCCACGTTCCCGCATCAACTACTGCTCATGTCTGGACCTGATCAGCTGCGGCTGCTTCTGCTTCGGCCGAGTGAAACATGTCATCCGGTGTCGCAAAACTCGGTCTGAACGTCGGACATGAGCACAGCCCGGAGCAAGAGCGTAAGTGGCTTGGCCCGCGTGTGGAGCGCTCGACATTGACTTTCCGAGCCGGGGCAAGGTGTTAGAGAGCACATGCTGTACCACAGCCTCCCGGAAGCGCAGGTCTGGACTGCAGAGCTGTGCAAGGTACATCCGGAGCGTAATGGGTGTGTCACCTCGAGTCATCGTAGCTGTTACACTCGATACTCTAAACTTCCTGTTCCTACATTCGTAACAAATCGCTAATGTACTGGCGTCGCACCCCCAGAGCGTTCAGGTCCAAGTCGTTCAGGCCCATCAGGCCCATCAGGCCCCAGGCCCGGCACATCCCCCCTCCCCTTAGAAGAAGAGTGGGTTCACTGTTCCTTTGGTTCCTGACCGGAGATCTTTCACGGCAGTGCACCAGCGACCGCATTCAAGGCTGTGTCGATTGATCTCCAGATCAGCAGCAATCTCTGTCTCAGCCGCGGGCTTTGGCTATGCCGGCTCCGGGTCCTGGGGAAGATCACGGCGGATCGCCAGCCACAACGCCCAACCTCATCTCCTTCGTCAGTGCGCGTAGAAACGTCTCAGAGAGCAAGTGCTTGCTGGGCCTGCAGACAAAGCCTTGGTCGGATAAGCGGTAGAGGAGCGTTCCGAGCTCATCATTGTTTCCCGAGTATTTATCATCATGCACATCTGGGACAACTCGCGATACGTGCCGTCCTGAAGAATCAATTGTGTCTGCCGTTCGTTGTCGGATTGGTGGATGGCACAAGAACACAAGGTCGTAAAGAGCATCAGGGTTTCTGATGACGGCAATCTGAAAGGGACACCGCTCCTGGTACCTTGCTGCTCCCTGCCCCGGTTCAGACTGAATGGTAGCAATCGATGAGTCCTCGTCAACCCTACTCCTTCTTGGGCAAGTGGCTCGCCGGCACATGCAGCGGCATAGCATTGCCGAGGCCAAGATTTCCGAGACCAAAGGCGGTTTTGGCCGTCCAAGCTCGCCAGCATATGCCGACAGGCCCGGTCGACGACTGTTCCATTAGAGCTGGTGACTGCTGTGGACACGAAGGACGTCTTGGGTTTCAGTAGAGCAAGCTTACAGGGGTTCTGTGCACTGTGAGCAGCATCAGTCCAAACTCTCTTTCGGCGCACAGCCAGTATGCTTCTTGAGATGCTAAGGAACGGCGAACTGTCATCAGCCGCTCTGTCTGTCAGTCGACGCATACAATGTCGGTGAAAAAACAATGAGCGTGGGCGTCTGGTGGTAATAGCTCCCAAGCTCATTGCTTGTAGAAGATCGATACTTCCTCATCGCCTTCCTCGAACGCAGGATATGGAGAACTCATGCATGACCTCACGGGGCCAAAGACACGTGTTTACCAGGCACGTGCCTGAAAATCCAGTGAGCTGGTCTGGATACCTCCGCTCGCCGCTCGACGGAACAGTGGTCATTACACCACGACGAAAGGGCGGCATCTCTGGCGGCTGGCGGGCCCCTTCGCCGGACCGTTTAGCTTTGGGCCCCTGATAGGCCGGTAGCCGCGAGAGTGTACGAGGACTCGCAGCGCCGAGTCGACGACCCCAACAAGGTTTGATTCTCGGTTTCTCGGAACTGAAGCACACGGGTCACCACATTCCTGCCATGCATCTCCCTAGCGCGCACAGTGACGTGACCAGCGTAAGGCGTGCTCCTCGTCTCGTCGTATATCGGCTGGACGCTGACAGCTAGCTGGGAATGTGGTCTGACGATCTGATGGATGGATGGGCGGTCGGCCGGCGACAGTCCTTCTAGAGCTTCCCTTTCCACATTAGGCGACCGCGCGACTGCAACAGTCCAGGGCCTCATGGTACTAGCCGTAATCGTCAGTTCGTTTCCTGTCTCCTCTTACCCTTGCTTCTTTTCATCTTTACCGTTCCACACATCATCTTTGCTATCGCTCTCTCTCTCCGCATACACGCCGTTTGCAACTTTCTGCGCGCCCGACGAGGAACACATCGACCTGCGACATACACGGCTGCATCAAGGTCAATCTGCTTTCGTCCCAGCTTCTTCCCACAGCTCTAGCCCTCTCAGTCCCACCACTTTGCCCTCAGGCTCACCCTGCCTTACCTCACCTCACCTTCGTCGCCCCCTTAACGGCTATCCTACCAGTCTGCCCATCATCCCCGCAGCCGACCCCCCGTACCCTTTGCATCCTTCCGGCTGTCAGTAGTCTAGATCATACCCCATCGGCTGTCAAAGTCAAGACTATCCACCGGTCCAGCCAGAGTCCAGCCCAGCTTAGCCGGTTTCAGTCCTTGGCCTTCTGAGAACCGTCAACAGTCTCGTCACCGACAGTTCCGCCCGCCGATCGTCGACTGCCTAGCGTCCCGTTCAAGATCTTCGTTTCCACCCTCAGCTGACCTCCGGTATCATCCTGGCCGGCGCTCCGATACACCTCCCACTGCTAGTTCTCACAGCGAGGACTTCCGACAAAGGTCAACTTCTCGAAACACCTAATCAACCTAGCTACCCCGCCCGTCGATCTCTCCGGTCCCGACGCGGGTATACCATAATCGAAGATCGTCAGTCAGCGCGATCGGCGTACAGCTCCACGCCAAGCACAGTCGCACTCCCCAGGTTCTACAATCACCTATCGTGCACCATTCCAGCCATCTCCAACATCCTTCCCATCGTCCACACCGCCAGACCTCGCTCTGCGTGCTTCAGAAACCACGTCGCGACCGTCTATTCATCCATTCTTCAAATCACTGATCTCGTTGCATCACGCGTGCAACGCTGAATCTCCCGGTAAGTGCTTGTTTTGTTTCACAGTTGTGGGGGTCCAAGCGGAGCTCGGACCTGCTGCGGGATCTGCGGTCGTCAGTGAGCTGCGAGAGGGGGAGGCAAGGATCTGCACAGTATGGGCCTTGGTGCCCGCGCAAGCGACTTTCTGGAAGTGAC
Organism: Trichosporon sp. DN520; assembly: GCA_030347605.1. Taxonomy (NCBI): domain Eukaryota; kingdom Fungi; phylum Basidiomycota; class Tremellomycetes; order Trichosporonales; family Trichosporonaceae; genus Trichosporon; species Trichosporon sp. DN520. The sequence continues at coordinate 478,027 of JASJUY010000006.1, read as the reverse complement.
TGCATGCGCGGAGCACTATGCCGCGCTTGGCCAGAATATCCAGTGTCTATCATCCACAATTCGCATTGTGCAATTTGTGGTGCATGAATGGGCTCGGATGGTGGGATGAATGTGGTGGCGAAGAGGTCGATCTCTGCGGATCCTTGAATGATCAACGGATTTTCTCCAGCAGATCAATGATCGCCTGAAGAGACACCGTTTTTCGAAATTCAAGAATCCTGATGTGGTTGTTCGTCCGCCCTTTCTCTGCGCGTCATGCAACATCGTTCGTGTCCGAGGTCCCACTATGAGGATCTAGGATGGGGGGCGACACACGGCATGCGGCTCAGAGGCTGGGCTAGCCTCGGGACTGCAGACGCCGAGGCCGCGACCCCGCCAGGACGCTTCAACTCGATCCGTCCTGAACGCTTGACCTCTTGGCCGAGGCCTGGCATGCCAGACATTCCTGATATACTTGGCGAAGTCGGCATGCCTGGCGGACAGTCTGCTGAACGCCCTGCCCCGAGCCCCACTATAATGCGCCACCTGCTTTTCTGCGGCAGTGGCTTCCAGTAAAATATGGTGGAGACTGCTTTCTATTGTTCGTACCACATGCCCGCGGAGCATGTTGGTATGCAACGGAAACAGCGCCGGTCGGAGTTGTCCGTCGTGATCCCGGCAAAGACGGCAGAGCTCTGGGGGGGTCGCTGCTATTTGGGTATCTGGAGTTTGCCTTACCCCCCACCCTGTGCGCATGTGTGCATGTGAGCATGTGCAGCCCCGCAGTCTAAGTTAAAGGCGACTGCCCCCGACTCGGTCGGACCAGATATTACTGGCTGATCCTTCACTACTCGGCGAGCCAGGAACTCCGTCAGCCTTGCTGCTGCCGGTGCGGCCTCGGCGCTGCCGTGGCGTGCATGTCGGAGCTGCGTACCCTCAGTCCCCGGAACGCCGCTTGCGCATGCTAGTTGGTGCCCTCGGCTCGCCGATCGGAGCAGCCTCTGCTTTTCTTCACAGCGCGGTCATTCCGCAGCACCTGTAATCGGTCTGAGCAGCGATGGCCCTTGTCTTCCCCGCGATCTTCTGATATGACCTCCCTTCTGCTGCTGTACCTCTGCGATGGACTGCGTGCTGACATAGCTTCTTCCTCCCCTCCTCTTCCCCCTCTCCTCCTCCTCGTCAAACCTATGTACTGCAATCTGCCGATCCGATATTGTTCGCTTCGCCACTGCTATTTCGCCGTCGACGTCCGCCCGACCTGACTATCGATGGATTGCGCACGGTTGACTTGATCTCATTTGACGACCGACGATCGCTCGGTCCCCATCCGATCCACCCGCAAACTGCCCTACACCCTGCATCTCGCTTGTGCGATCTGCGTTTCCGCCCGGCCCCACTCGATGTGGTCCCACTCACGGTGAACTTTGTGCGGCTGATTCCATTGTTGGTGGACATGACCACTACCATGATGGCGTGCGTGTGGTGATTGTCCGGACGTGTGCATTCCGTGCGTCGGATCTGCGGCCACGTCGCAAACAAACGACGATCTGTGCGGGCTCTGGGACGGTGTGGCTCTGTGGTGGATTTGGCTCGACTGGCTGGCTGCCCATTGTCTTGTTCGGTGGGACCTGACATGCCGATTAAACGCCGTTGTGACTGTCAACTCGCATGGTGGCGAAAACGGTGCGGACGCTGGTTGGCTGCGTGTGTGGTCTGCTGCCCTGGTGCCCTGGTGCCGTCATCTGGGGCCGAACGAATACGCTTGCTTGTGTATATCGTGGCTTTGTTTCTGTTTCTGTCGCGTCTGCCTGCCTGCCTGCCTCTGGACTGTGATCTGTGGTGTACGTACGTACCCCTTACCTTACCCCGGTCGGTCCGCTGGCCGCTGAACCCGCTGTCAACTGTGGCCGGTGGCTCGATTCCTCGAATCTCTCTCTCCCTCTCTCTGATCCGAAAATTGTAATCCTAAAAACAAATCGTCGAATTTGGCGTGTCGGCGGTCTGTATATCCTCTGATCGCCCGCCCGCCTTTGGTCTTTGATGATCCCTCTGCTCATCTGCCTCGCCCGACCACGCACCCCTCCCCTTCCTTTGGCAACCCTCCCCTGGGCTCGCTGACCCTCGCTCGCTCGCTCACCCACCCATCCACCCACCCTTCATCTTCCTCCCTCCCTCCCTTGCATCTCCCTCACCCTGCCCATGCCTCTTCCCTGCGCCGCCCTCCGCCGCCGCCGCCCTGCATCTCCTGCATCTCCTGTGTCCCCTTACTCCCTTACCTTATCCCTGCGGTCTCTGCCCCCCTACCTTCCTCCCTGGCGCCTCACCCCTCACCCCTCATCCCCTCCCTCACCCTCCTGGTCCTCCTTCCTTGCTCGCTCACTTTGTCTCCTGATCGACACTCGGGCACTCGGTCCATCGGTTCTTGCATCTACCCCCTTGCCACCTCAACATCCACAACCCGTCTCACTCTTTCCCCACTATCTCACACATTACTCCACATTCTTCATCGCTTCCGTCACGCACGCACGCACACATCACACTCACAGCCGCCGCACGCATCACATCGCATAGCTTCGGCCACCCCCATCCAACAATTACAACCACCCACAGCCGACCATGCCCACCGTGGCTACAGTCGCCGCAAGACAACAGCCTCCTCCTCCATCCCATGCACCACTGCACGACTCTGTCGACCCGGTAGACTCGTCGTGCTCGCCCCTCGCTTCACCAACCCACACCGCCGCATCCACTCCTCAACAGTCTCCCCGCAGGTTCCAGTTCCGGCAGTCGTCCATCCCCCCGCCGGGTGCACGTCCACCCACAATGATCCGCAGGGCTTCCCGCTTTGACCCAATGGACACCTCGGCGTCGCCTGCTAATGAAGAAGAGCATGGCCACGGCGAACTCGGTGCCAGGCATCCGCTCCGCAGAATACGAGAAGACGTCGCCCCGCACGAGAAGCAGCAGCCGCAACCTCAGCAAGCTCCTTCTCGGCAGAACTCGGGCGACAGCGTCAGTCTTCCTGGCATCAAGGCTCTTCTCAACGTTGCGGACCAACCACCCCTCCTGTCCTCTCCTTTCGGCAACACCTTGTTCTCCTCTCCGACCGCCGCGTCTGCATCCTCCGCCGTGTCGCCCCTGGACTCTCCGCGCTCCCGCACATCTCGCTTCTCGTCCTTTGCCTCGTCTGAGCCCGGATGGTGGGCGCCCGACGACCGGGAGCGCTCTGGCTCGTTCTCCAGTGTCTCGCAGCCTCGCGGATCGTTCAGTCGTGGACCGCTCAACGAGGAACCCGACTTCAAGCGACGCCGGTCTGATCTCCCTCCCGCCCTCGAGGATGCTGACGAGGTGGCGCGCCTGAAGTGGCAGGCGCAGAGCAGGAATGCTTCGTTCCCAGCTTCCGGCTCCGGGTCCATCTCGGGAGGCTCTGGAGGGTTCGGACATGGCCTGCGCACCATGCTGTACCCGCCCATCGCGTCTGGCTCTCGAGGATCGATTTCTGGCAATCTGCCATCGCCTTTGTCGCCGTCTATGGAGTCCCGGTACGACAGCGACTACCACTCGTCGTCACTGCGAAACTCGCCCATGACGGGCCCGCTAGCCCGCTCATTCGCCGAGCTGTCCGCTAATGACAACGGATTGTCTGATCGACGGCCATCGAACCTTTCTCGGCGATCAAACGACTCGATCCCACCTTTGCCTCCAAGCCGCCGAGAGTCGGTCGCTAGCCTGGTGGCCCCCGACGATCATCCCGGACGCTCACTGACACGACCCTCTTCGCCCGAGCCGTCCAACAAGCAGGGTGCACCGCGCAGGTCGTCTCTCGCAGAGCTTATCATGGCGCACAGCGGAGACGATGTCGCGCTGCGACGTTCGAGGGAGAACCAGTACCTATCGACTCCGCCCGTTAAGAACGGAGATGCGGGGTCTCCCAAGCTGTTCCACCTCGCCCCTCGACGTGAATCCACCGAGTCCGCGATGTCGGTTCAGTCAGTGCCCGCCTTCTCCGATCCTTTATCCCCTAAGCGTCTCGCTGTCCACAACAGCCGCCGAGAATCAGCGACTTCCACGCCTAAAGCCATGGCCGATCTCCGACGATCCTCCTTTGCCTCCACGGTCGCTGGAGCAGAAGACGACGAGCTCGATGTGAAGGGAGATCCAGGGATGCACGGCATGGAGGTTCTCGCCGAGTCTGCTCGACGCGTTGCGGATGCTGAGCGCAACAAAGCCGCCTCCAGCAACAACGCCAGTAGCAATGGCGATGTCGAGTCATCACCACCAAAAGCCAGCGGATCAAGCAGCGGGCCCAAGTATACGTGCCAGTTCTGCCACAAGACGTTCTCTCGGCCGTCGTCATTGAGGATCCACACATACTCTCGTGAGTTTTGCAGACTGTTTGTGCGCATCAGGGCTGTGGCTAACTTTACTTTTAGACACCGGTGAGCGACCCTACGTGTGCAAGGAGCCGACATGTCGCCGACGATTCTCTGTTCAGTCGAACCTGAAGCGGCACGCCAAGGTGCACCAGATCCAGGCGCAGCAAGCGCAAGCTTCGCAGATGGCGCACCAGGCGCATCAGGCTCACCAAAGGAGTGTGCCGCCACCACATCCGGGGCATCTGGGTGGACCGATGGGCCACCCGCCACCGCCTCCGGTGTACAATTACGCCGGACGCCCGCCTCACCCTGGACCTCACATGGGTCACCCGTCAATGGGAGGTCCTCCCAACGGACCACCAGGTCCTGGGCCGGGCTATCATGGCCCTCCGCCGTTCATGAGCCATCCCTATGACATGCCACCTCACCGAGGCGGACCGGGAGGTCCGGGAGGACCACCAGGCCATGGACCACCACCTCACGACGTTGGTCCGATGCACTATCGTCCAGGCCCACCAGGCCCTCCAGGACCTCCTGGGCCACCCGGTCCAGCACCCGGAGATGCTGGTCGGCGAGCGGGTCGGAACGGATTTGGACCAGGTGGTGGCGGCGGTTCAGGGCCCGGGGGAAAGTGGGTGACGACCGATGAGGAGGATGAGCTCGATGATGATGTGCATTGCAAGAGAGAGCCGGCATGAGTGTCCTGTCCCTCGTGTCCCCTTTGTTACCTGCAAGTATAATGTTCTGCATAGTTGCCTGTCTAGCCGCGAGCTGGCAGGATTGTCATTGGTACAATAATGAGCCTACCTCATTGATCATTATCATTACGATATGTGATGCCATCATTAGTTCTTGGCCTGTAGCTTCTCATTGCTGCTCGAAATGTTAGAGTCGCAGTCGCTAACTGACATAGGACGTAGCAGATGGCCCAGCTGTTGATCCTGTGTCCCCACTACATGGTACAGAGCTAGTCAGGCGACCCGGTGTACAGATATTCCGCGATCTACGTGTTTGTCATGTCGCAGTGCTCAGAGGCTTACTCAAGCAAGCGGCTACGCCCGAAGCATGGCGGATGGTGATGTAAGTGCACGTGACGATCACGTGTGGCGGACATGGAGGTCGAGGTCCGAAAGCTCTGTGGTGGGTAGTCGGGCAAAGGCGGGACCTGATTGACAAGTGGAGGTCAGGCTCAAAAAAGATGGTACGACGATTTTTTCTGACACGTCGATCCTCAGGTCAAGAGGCCAGCCAGCAGCCAGCCAGAAAAAAATGTGGCACGACGATCTGAACGGTAAATAGCAGAGGGAGCCGGAGTTAGAATGGGAGATTGCCGCCGCCCTCCATAGTGATAGCACCATCATGGACGCGACGCGCCGCCGAGCCCTTCCTTGCCTCCTCTGCCAGGACGCATTGCAGCCTGCCTAGCAAGGATGGAATGCCCGGGCCCCTCCGGTGTCCGACCTCAATGCAATCGCACGATTCAGGGAGCCAACCAACCAAACGGCCAGCCAAGCGGCCTACCACCGCGGGGTCGTATCATAATCCTGTCGTTTGTGATTATTGCGTCCAGGACAGCTCTAGCTGCTGCAACTTAAAGTTCATACTTGCACTTCTCACTTTTGTTTCTCGTCTCGTCTAGCCTGCTCGTTACTTGTGCGGCACCGACACCGAAGCAACAATGTCGATCGTCCAAGGCGCCGTCGAGGCGGCACTCGCCCTCCCGCTGCTGTACAAGCTCGCGGGCATCTTTATCGGCCTGCCCGCCCTCGCTATCGTGCTGAACGTCCTGTCCCAGCTGGTAAGTTTCACTTCGGAGTAATTGCACTGCAACTGGAGAGCTTTCAAGAGCCTGCTTGTGCTTTAGACGAAGCTAGCGCAGAGAGCAGAGCTGGTTCAGAGCGTTGCTGGCCCTCTGAGGAGCTTCCTGTACAGCGCTTCCCCGCGTCATGACACGCTGCGACAGCAGCAAGAAGCAATGTGCATGCTAACACTCAGCTCCTTCCCAAGGACCCGACGCTTCCCCCCGTTGTCTTCTACATCATCCCTTGGTTCGGCTCTGCGGCGTCGTACGGTATGGACCCGTACAAGTTCCTCTTTGACTGCCGCGACAAGTACGGAGATGTCTTCACTTTCGTCATGCTTGGTCGCCGCATGACCGTTGCGCTTGGCCCGAAGGGAAACAACCTCTCGCTCGGAGGCAAGATCACCCACGTCTCGGCTGAGGAGGCGTACACTCACCTTACCACCCCGGTGTTCGGCAAGGGTGTTGTCTACGACTGCCCCAACGACATGCTCATGCAGCAGAAGAAGTTTGTGAGTCTGGCTTCTATAGGGGATTGCTCGGCCGTGATCGGTCGGGATGACATCGCAGCGATCGATCTGCTGTGTGTCTTCCCTCGGCTGCTTCTTGGTGTGCTGTTCTGGAGTTCGGACATCTATACGCCAGGACCGGTTACAGCGCACGGTCTGGCTCTGCCGCTAGTCCGCCTTTCGGGCAGCCAGAAGTCCGAGATCCCGGCTGTCGAGCGCGACCGTGCATTCCCTCGGCGAGACCCGATACAGAATTCCGCTGACTCTGCAGATCAAGCACGGCCTGACGACTGAGGCGCTCTCCTCGTACGCCGATCTGATGCGCGGCGAGACCCGCCAGTACTTCCGCGACCACATTGTCACCGGCAAGCCCTTCGAGGTGCTCGAGATGATGCAGCAGCTCATCATCCTGACTGCCTCGCGCACGCTGCAGGGCAAGGAGGTGCGCGAGAACCTGGACATCCGTTTCGCCAAGCTTCTCGAGGACCTCGACAAGGGCTTCACCCCCGTCAACTTTTTGTTCCCCAACCTGCCCCTGCCGTCCTACAAGCGCCGCGACAAGGCTCAGCGCGAGATGTCCGACTTCTACATGTCCATTATCGAGAAGCGCCGCTCTGGCGAGCACGACCACGAGAACGACATGATCGCCGCTCTCCAGGGCTCTGTCTACAAGAACGGCGTTCCCCTCTCTGACCGTGACATCTCCCACATCATGGTGAGTCCCACTGATCTCTTCCGATGTCTGTAGCGTGCTGACAGCTTCTCAGATTGCGCTCCTCATGGCCGGCCAGCACACCAGCTCTGCCACGAGCTCCTGGTTCCTCCTCCACCTCGCCCACGACCAGGAGTTCCAGCAGATGCTCTACGACGAGCAGGTTGAGAAGTTCGGCAACCCTGACGGCACTTTCCGCGAGATGACCCTCGAGGACACCCGCGAGCTGCCGCTCATGACCGCCTCTATCCGCGAGACTCTCCGCATGCACGCCCCGATCCACTCGATCTACCGCAAGGTCACTCAGGACATTGCCGTGCCTCCCTCGCTCGCCGCGCCGAGCAAGGACGGCTCGTACGTGATCCCCAAGGGACACTTCATCGTCGCCGCCCCCGGTGTGTCGCAGATGGACCCGCAGATCTGGAAGGACGCCCAGGCGTGGCGCCCCACCCGCTGGCTTGAGGAGGACGGTGTCGCCAGCGCCGCCAACGAGCAGTACACCTCTGGCGAGCGTGTCGACTACGGTTTCGGCGCCGTCTCGAAGGGTACCGAGTCGCCGTACCAGCCCTTTGGCGCCGGTCGCCACCGCTGCGTCGGAGAGCAGTTCGCCTACCTCCAGCTCACCATTCTTGTTGCCGAGATCATCCGAAACTACAAGCTCAAGCAGGTCTCGCCCGAGTTCCCCAAGACCAACTTCCAGACCATGATTGTGCTTCCTCTCGACGGAAGGATCATTCTCGAGCCCCGCAAGTAAGCGCTCTCTCTCTTAAGCAGCATGGCGCTTTGGTTTAGCACGCCGTGCCCTCTATCTATACCCGTAATCACATAATAGAATGGCCGTAGATCTCTCATGCTAGGTTCTTTGCATACTCTGTCTGGTGGGTGCGGTGACTGGAGCTGTGACAACTAGACAGGTCAAGCTAGCAAAAGTCTTGACCTCCTGGTAAACTTATGAGGTCGAATGTCAGGTTGCCCGGAAGCCACGGGTGGGCCGACTAGCCAGACGAGAACATCACGCTACCTGCACGCCTGCGATCCTCTGCAGATCGATCGTGCCATTCCAACGGCGTGCCTGTGCATGCTTTACAGAAGCCACCGGTGACCATGTGCTCGTCGAGGGCTTGAGACTGGGGTATATCACAGTTCCTAATAGTGACGTACCAGAGGACAGAGGGATCTCTAATACAAAGTCGATCAGATTGAGTGTCCAGCCCCACTGATGTCATTTGCCGCTTCCTTTATCTCGGAGTTGACTAACCCGATCGACGAAAAGTCAGGTCAAGTCCGGCTGACACCGATCCACCCAGATCTGACCTACTTCTCTCTCCACCTTGCCGACTTTCTTACACCTCTCGTCCTCAATCTTCCCACATACTGCAAAGTCGATCTTATACTCTTGGTCGACCACTCGCACGACCACCATGGTGCGCATCTCGATTCCAAAGCTGCCAGAACGGCCACCACTCCCGCCCGGCCCACTGACAAAGCTCCCCGTCGCCGAGGCGGGCAAGTGGGTCGCGAGCTTCCTCCGCGGCGAGAAGGATGCAGAGGCGAGCCGCGCTGGCATGAAGGAAGACACGCAGCCTCCGGAACCGAGGGGCGCAGAGGGCACGCTGATCATCACGGGAGCGGGCGTTAGCGTCGATTCGGGCATTCGCGCCTATCGCGGAAAGGAGGGGGCGTATATGAACCCTAACTATCAGTGAGTCCTTCCTTTCTCTCATCTGTGTCGTATCACACAACGAGGAAGACATATTATTTACCCTTGCGCGCAAGGGAGGCACCAGCAACACTCTGTGGGCCTTGATAGCTACAGTAGGTCTTCGTCCAGCTAACACCAGCCCAATCCTGTATGGCGAGCTCGTCGAGAACTCGCCCCGCGGCGAGCTGTTCCGGAAACGCTGTGAGTATTCCTTCCTTCAGATGCTACAGCGTAGACGCCAGAAAGCTGACACCAGACTGGGCACGATCCTTCCTCGGATACCCGCCAGTAAAGGCAGCTCAACCCAACCCTCTGCACGTGTACATCGCCTCTCTGCAGGCACTGGGCATGAGCCACGGCCTGCTGACGCAGAATGTGGACAACTTGCACCGCAAGGCTCTCGCCCGTCTACAGGCTGCCTTTGGCGAGCACGGCGCCCGCGCAGCTTCGTCCAAGATCCTCGAGCTGCACGGCACGCTTGCCAAGGTGCACTGCCTGAAGAATGGACACGAGGGCACGAGAGACGAGTGGCAGGAGATGCTGGGGAAGCTGAACCCGGTCTGGGACCAGGAGGCGCGCGACATGGTCGCGGAGGGAAGGTGAGTCCGAGGCTGATTGCGCAAGAGAGCTAGGTTGGTTTTGAGATCGAAGCTGACGGCAGAATGCCCCGTACAAATCCGGACGGAGACGTCGAGCTCCCTGGTGCAGATTATGCTAGCTTTGTCGTACCGCCATGCTCCCAGTGCGCCGCTATCGGAGAAGAGGGCGTCGTGAAGCCCAACGTCATCTTCTTCGGCGAGACGCTTCCTAAACACGTCAAGGAGGAGTCGTGAGTGTCCCTTCGCAGGACCCACAGCTGCCTTGCCCTGTGGCCTCCAAGCTATACGAGTTATGAGGAAGCTGACATCCAGGTTCCAATTGATCGACTCTGCATCCCGACTGCTAGTCCTTGGCTCAACGCTTGCGACTTACTCCGCCTTCCGCCTCATTAAGCGGGCATACGAGGCAGGCAAGCCCGTCCTGCTTATTTCACAGGGGCCGTCTCGGGCTGATGATCTCGACGTGTTCCGCATGGACCGCATTGCGGGACCTGTGATGCGTGCGGCGCTCGAGGAGTTGATGAAGTAAGTATTGAGCTCATCGCTGTCGCCTCTAGCGATTTGCCTGCCTATTTTGTGACGAAGCCGAGGCAACGGATGAGAGCTGTATCCCAGTGGAAAGTAGCTGACCGCAGTGGCCGTAACGACCCCGCCGCACAGGCCGTGCGCGATGTCTGGGACTCGGGCATCGTGACTGCTCCCGGAGCGCAGCTGCCACAGCTGCCGCGCCTCGAGGATCGCGTGGAGAAGATCTCGAACCTGGCTCCGAAGGCTGCTCAGGCGGCATGAATGCGAGCCGAGTCTCGAAGTCTGCCCTTAACGGGTGCCGATGGAGCAAGGGGGATCCTGTCAGCAGCTCTGAGCAGTCCTGCAGAGCTACTGGTCCTCTGCCGCGACTCCTCAAGTTCAGAATCCTAGCACCTCACTACGCTGAAGGCCACTTGAAGGGAAGGACTGTAAGCTTGACATGCAGTGAGTGTAGCTTATGACGTTATTGCCTGCTAGCTAACGACATCAGTTCAGTGGTATAGCTTCCTCAATCTGTTGCTGTTATGTTCGTCGATTCAAGACCTCCCTGACCTTACGCTCGCTGCGGGTTCTTGGCAACATTGATTTCCTATACCAAGGTGCTCTCGTCGCTATCTGCGGCATCATTTTATTGTTGCCCTTCCATTGCTCCATCATCATGCCCACAAAGCTTTCATTTAGAGTCATAGATATGCATAGTTTAGTCGTGAACTTGAATAGGAGCTGGTACGCCGAGACTGCGGTGTGGGCAACCCAGTCTTCTTCGACGTCCTCACGACAGTAATGAGCGCTGCTCTGACCTCATCTGCACAATCGTCCTTCTGAACTTCTCACTGCTTTCATCGTTTACCTAGATCTACATACAGCTACTGCGGGGCGCACATACCCCTTTAAACTAACTAGAGTTTACTCTCCCCGCCGGCTAGTCACTTAGCAGCAGCGGTAGGATACTCCTTCGGCTGTCCCTTTCCATGGATCGCGAATCGGGGCTCGTCGTGACCGTATACAGGCTGGTCCGAGTCCCAAGGCCAACCCCCAAAGTGAGTCCTCTGATACTCTGCAAAAGCCTGATTCAGCTCCTGCTCCGAGTTGGTAACAAAGGGTCCACGCTGAACGTAGGGTTCATCGATAGGCACACCTTGCAACACAAGGATAGTCGACTCCTTAGGCCCGTTGGTAATGAGCAGTCTGTCGCTCTTCGTCTGCTTGAACCCGTGTCCGTCGGTAACGACCTGGCCGTCGATCTTGACAGCGCCGCCCTTGTGGACGTATAGCATGCGCTCCGTCTTGTCGCTAGCCATGGCGGGGATCTTGATCGCAGAATGAGGTTCCATGGTAATGAGCCAGATGGCGACGTCGGCTTCTTTCTCGGCCGCGTAGCTGTTTTTGGGCGGGGGGAGGGCTTCGACGCCGTCAAAAGTTCCGGCAATGACGCGGACAGAGGCGCAACCTTGGCCTGTCTCGCGCCTCACGGTCGGGATCTTCTCGTCCCATTGCATTTGGAACTCGGCCGGGATTCGCTTCTTCGCCGCGGGCAGGTTTAGCCACAGCTGGTATAGCTCAAACGGGTTTGGCGCGTCGTCCTTCAACAAGGGGAACATCTCGCTGTGCACTACGCCTTTGCCTGTCGTTACCCACTGCACGTCGCCTTTGCCGTAGCGCGCGCCCGCGCCGAGGGAGTCGGCGTGGTCGACAATGCCGTCGCCGACCTGGGAGTTAGCTTGTGTTCACGACGTGTAGCTTGTTTCTTGCTGCTCTGAAGAAACCCATCGGACTCCGCCCGTCCAAAGCGCCGAGCAATCGAGGACGTCACAATAGTATTCAGAGCGACCAAGCCAGAGCGACCAGCCCAGAGAAACTAGCAGAGCAGCTGCGCGGCCTGTCGGCCGCTTGCTTGAACACTTACAATCGAAACCGTCTCAAACCCAGTGTGCGGATGCGCCGGAAACCCCGGCACAGTTTCTCCATGGTACATGTTCCACCCCGTCCCGCTAGCATTACGCATATCCATGCCAATGTTGCGCCCCTTGAGGAGCTCCTTGGGCGGGCCGAGCGTACCCTTCGCAGCGGCAGGATACTTGTCCACATGGTGGGTTGCGAAGATGAAAGGTCCGATACCCTTCCATGGCAGGCCGAGCTCGACGACCTCTCCGAGGCCCTTGGACATTCTGAGGATACGTGTGGGGTTTATGGTGGCTGGAGCGTGATTCGAGCGAAGCGAGAAAATGCGCTCCGGGAGTGTAGCGGGGGTGAGGTGTTTAGGTGAGAGGGCTAAGAGGGGGTGAGAGGGGTTGAGATGGTGGGTGGGAATGAGATACGACACTTGAGGTCCGATGCATTTCGGTATTTATATGGGTTGCTACTCAAGTGTAGCAGCGGTGATCGACAGGGTTGACTACATGGGCAGATGAAGCAAGGGGATATGACATGATGACCGAGCTGGCCGAGCTGACCGAGAGGGTGTGACCGAGCCGTACCTAGCGAGCATCAGCGAGCCGTAGGCCGGCAAGCCTGGGCAGACCGTCCGGTCCGCAAGGGTTGGCTGGCTGACTGTGAATGAGACGGTGCCTAACCCCTGTCCTTCATGGACTTGAAGCCTGGAATCGCATCCCAGTCCCCAGGCGTTGCCAGTTGCCCAAATGGTAGACAAGGACCGAGATGCGATATGGCCCACGCCCGCACACAGCTCGCAAGTGCTAGAGATGACGTTATATCACACCCAGATCGGCCAATCACAGTCGTTGATTTGCCTCCAGAGATGCCAGAACGTGCTCCTCCTGCTCTAATCTCAAGTCTGATCCCGCTCATTCCGCACCGTGCACGCAGCGGCCGCAGCGGAGTGCGGCTTGCGAATCCGTGTACGAAGGGTTCGAGACGATGCATGATGCATGCGATAAGATGAGCTACCAACGACAGTCAGTGCTCGCGGCGATCAGTGATCTGCAGTCTGAGCGAACACGCTCGAGCATGCTCGAAGCAAGTGGGCGACGATCCCAGTCAATCGACCGGCGTGCAGGGATGGGCGCACGACGCCCTTGATGACCGAGGTTGTGGAACGGGGGAGATCTGGCTACGGTTTGGGCTGCTTCATTGGGTGAGGATAAGCGAGCCTCTGTCGTCTCATTCGATGAGACCTGGCTTTGAGCTGCTGGCGCTGCAGGCGACTGGTCGCGCTGCGATATACGTGCATGCGGCTGCGAGGTGATCTGCGGGAAGGGGTGGGGAGAGGGGCGGAATAGCCGCGGCTGATAAGCGAGGGGCGGGTGACGATCTCGATCGCTCGCATCCTGTCGGTCCGTAACGCGGTCAATCTGAGCTGGGCGTCTCTTGAAGCATGAGTGCAGTTGCGTAGATGCGCATCTCAAGACTGCACTGGCTCCGCGTACATAGCACCTGGGACGATGGCATGATAGTATCTGCAGTCAGGCATGGTCTCGAGACATCGGGACTGTTTAAGGTAGGGAGGAGGTTGATCAAGGTTGCATCTCAACAGCCTACAGCTCCGAGAGCGGAGTACCGCGATTGCCGAGCTTCTGAACTCAACGCGATCCATGCGTTGTTCAGAGGCAAGGGACGTGGCCATGCTACGCTGCTCGGTGCGGCAGAACTTCAGCTTGATACAAGGTCTTGCCTTCCGTTCAATCACAGCTACCGCCTGTACTGAGCAGGCGTTTGAGCGCTGCTGCTAGGGCTTCTGACCGGGCGAGTTCAAGTAGAGCAGAATGATTCGTAGGCTGCCCTGTCCTCGAAACAGATGATCACCTCCCCTTCAAGTGACCAGCACTTCCTAGCTTCGCCCAAGGTTCTAGATTCCCACAGATATCCCACGCCACGAGGAGATTGAGAGGCAACAAGGCCATAAGATAGGAGAAGTTTGACCGGACCAGCGTTGCGAGAAGGGAGAGGGGAACCAAACAACTGCATAAACTTCATACCTACTTCTGCCTTCTCTGCCTTCTCTGCCTTCTCTGCCTTCTCTGCCTTCTCTGCCTTCTCTGCCTTCTCTGCCTTCTCTGCCTATACCGTCGCGCTACTCAGGCGCACTAACGTCCTGCACCCTATAATCCCAAGGCATCTCAATCTCCTCCTTCCTGTCAACCGGCACGCCAGCGCGCACGAACGCGAGGCGTTCGCCGTCGCCCTTACCCTCCTCCGTGCTGCCGCCGATGGCATAGTCGTGCCACTTGCCGCCCTTCTTGTGCTTGCCGCGGTGCGAGTTTGCGTCTGCTACGCCGCCGCCTACGATTGCGCTGGGTGTTAGCACGCTGCTGCGAAGCTACGGCGAAGCCGGAGCTGAGTAGTTGGTATGTGTGGGGAGCTGTGGTCTGGGATGTGGTTACTGCGAGGCAGTCCGGCCAATGTGCGGAGGCAAGAGCTTAGGGTGCGAGCAAGAGAGCTCGGAGAAGGCCCGCTGCACACCAGAGGTCCGAAATCCGGTCCAAGACTGGCCAACAGAGCCCAGCCAATGCTCACGAGCAACCACGCAAGACTCAGTTGAGCGCAAGCTGTGCTCATTGAGATTCTGTAGAGTCCACTTGCGCCCAAGGCATAAAGCCCATAGGGACAAGTTCCCAGCTTTGAGAGCCGGGAGAAAGGAGAGATGTGAAGGAGACAATCGACTCACCCAGCAACGATATAGATCAACAAGGCCCAAAACACAGTCGCCCAAAACCGTCTCCTAGCCCTCATAATAGCGTAGATATACTCTCTCTCGGGGACCATGACGACGTCCTCTTCAGCACCATCAGGACCGCCTCCGAAGGCCGCGAAAGCGAAGAGCCCACCGCCGCCGGCGACGGGGGCGCCGTGCTGGGGGTGACCATGCCCGCCACGCTGGGTAGACAAATGGTGCGAGTGGGGGTGGCTCGAGGCGCCAGCCGAGGCCCCGTGGCCGCCGTGGCCGGCGGAACGATCGCCCGGCGAAGGCGACCTCGCATGGTGCGAATTGGGCAGGTGCAGCGCATACCCCTTCCCCCCGGACGATTGGGACTGGGCGGACGATCCCTTGGCGTTGTTGGCAGAGTAGGCTGGCGGAGCATCTTCAGAGGAAGGGCCGCCTTCGGCTACTGCGTCGGCGTACGTCTCGCCTGGCTTTAGGCGGGCGTTGTGGTCTGGAGTTTCCGAGGAGGAGGTGCCCTCCCTCACGGCGTCCGCGAAGGATTCGCCGGGTTGGACTTTAGAGTCTTTGCCTTTGTTCGACATTGCGTTGTCGTGGGCCGTTTCGTTGGTCGTGAGAGTGAGGTTTTGGGCAAGTGTCAAAGAGGTGTCAAAGGTTGTGGTCGGATAGTTGACTGCAGATGCTCAAGACACTGCTGTGGAGATGAGGAAACGAGGAGATAATGATAGCCAGCGGTGTTCGAGGCGGTGACGCATGTGATCCACTATATCAAGCTGGGCGGTCGGTGGCGACATTACAGGGCATGATGTCATTGGCGTCGTTGCCGGACGTAGGCGTACGACTTGGCATATTCGTTGTGGCGATATGGGTGTTTCGTGCTTGCTACTTAGCACACTGCAGTGCATGCTGCTCGTTAGCTAGCAGTGCCTCTTCCTAGATACACATGCATGCATGTTGCTTCCATGTAGCACACGCACATCACTTAGAAAGAGAGAGGGCACGGCAAGCCAGTTTTAGACGCCGCTAGCAGACATGCCTACAAAGTGCCTGAGCTGTTATTTGAAAGTAGCATTCATCGCTCACTTTTGCTTATCACCATTGCAGTGCATGCTCACGCTCAGAGCACTACCCGCTTCGCGCTTCGTGCTCCTTCACTCTCGCCAAGACCAATGTGTATTCATAACAACCTAGCAATGTCTGGGACTACCCGGTACAGTTGGTACAATTCGATACAGTGTATATAAGTGCGCAAGACTTGGGGGCGACTCGGCCACCGGCATATTGCGCAACTCACTAATAGTGTCTGCAGCGGACTAAGCTGCAAGCACCTTTCGCACCTATAAGAGCTCTACAGCGCCTAGTGCGCTTTGTTGAGCTTTTGAGCCTGAAACACTTTCATGAACACCTCAGTCACCTGCGGCGCCTTCGGTGGCTCAGGCCGTGACGGCCTTCGCGGCCGCCTTCTCCATGCTCTCCCGCCTGTGCTCCTCTGCCGCCGACACCAGCGCGTCGATACCGAGCAGCGGGCCGGCGGGCCAGTCGCGGCGCGGGGGCGAGAGACGGGCGCGCTTCTCGGCGTCCCACTCGCGGTCACCGAGCCTTGGCGCGTGGAGGGAGGGCAGCTCGCGGTCCGAGCGGACCGAGTGGGCGGAGCGCGAGGAGCGCGCCGGCGAGGGGGAGCGGCCGTCGTTGGCTGCCCTCAGCGGGGGAAGGACGGGGTAGCGCGGGTGGTTCGGCTCGTTGGGCGTAACGACGGCGTGGCTCGTCGTGCTGCTCGCGCTCGAGTCCATTACGGGCGAGGTCTGTCGATAAAGACCAAGCGCGGGGGGCTCGTACCGCCTCGCAGCTACGCTGGGGAAGGGGCGATCGCGGACCGAGTCGCGCTCGGCGCGCTCGACTGCTCCGCCGCCAATCGTCTCGAGGTTGGGGAAGATGCCGCGCTCGAGCGTCTCGCGGCGCTCCCAGCCCCACTCGCGGGCTACGTCCGCCCACCACGCGTTCACACGCTCCTCCATTGCGCTGTGGACGCTGGCCGGCTTCGTCGCCGCAATGTGGTCCATCCAGCACGTCACGATCATGATCGGGAAGAACATGAGGGGACCCTCGCGGCCGCGCTCGCCGAACGACTCGATAATGACCGTCAGGTTGTCGACGGCCTGACCCTGGCGCTGCACGGCGAAGGGGGCGCCCGTGTGCTTCGACTGTAGGTAGAACATGCCGCACTCGGCGACTGCGTGCATGTAGGCGAATGACCAGCCGGCCAGCGCAACCTCGGCGACAGGCGACTGGATCTTGGCCATCGACAGAGACAGGTTCACCTCGTCGAAGCGCAGGTGCCGCGGCAGATCCAGCGCCCACGACTTGAGCGCCTGCTCGTAGTGCGACGGAGAGAGGTGGCGCGCCTCCTGCGAGCCGGCGCCGCCGTTGTTCGTAATCGCCATGATGTTGGAGAAGAGCACGAGAATGCGCACGATGTGCCCGATCTCGCCGACCTGGCCCTCCTCAGAGTGCCAGTTGCCGGTGCCGACCGCCAGGCAGTCACGGCGAAGAGGCTCGCGGCCGTTCGACGCCATGCCACCGTAGCGAGTCCAGTACATCTCCGGACCGGGAAGCGAGACGTTGGCAAACTCGTGGTCGCGGATCGTACGGGGGCGCCCAGATGCCGCAGGGAACATGTCGCCCATGACACACAGCCAGAAGGTACGGTTGCGCACCTCGGCGAGCGTGTAGAACTCGGGGGTTGACAGGTTCAGGCGGGCCGAGGGCGGGGGCAGCAGGCCGTTGGCGCCAGGGCGCAGCACAGACAGCGCGACGTCAAGGTAGAAGAGACCGAGGCGTGGCTGACGTGTGGAGATGAAGTAGACGCTGAGGAGAAGGGCGCTCTGCACAAACTCGGTCTCCTCCCACGTACCAGAGTCCATCTGGTGGTCCTCCTCGGTCCAGCGGTTGCGCATCTCGACAATGCGGTCGAGGTTAGCGCTGCAGCGGTCCGCGAACGGCTTGCCGCGGAGATGCGAGGGGACTGATGCGGGGAAAGCCGAGACGAAGGTAGGATGCTCGCACAAGCGCGCCGCCATTGCGTAAATGGCGTCCATGAGGATGGGCGAGACCTGACCCAGGTACTGCCGGTGGAGGAACGTCGGCACGTGAAGCATCGAGGCGTAGGGGGGCGTGCGCTTGAGGAAGACTGCATGTTAGCTTTCACTGCT
Organism: Trichosporon sp. DN520; assembly: GCA_030347605.1. NCBI lineage: Eukaryota > Fungi > Basidiomycota > Tremellomycetes > Trichosporonales > Trichosporonaceae > Trichosporon > Trichosporon sp. DN520. Next base: position 459,994 of record JASJUY010000006.1, on the reverse strand, counting down.
CGGTGATGAGGCTCGTTTAGCTGTACTCACTTTCGAGGAGCTCTGCGGCGAGCGCGGGGTCGTTCTCGACGGCCTCGAGAGGGCCGTAGGGAGGGTGCTGCTCGCCGTAGCGCCAGTGGGCATCGCCGCCCGCGGCGCCAGGGTAGTCACGGCCAGCCCAGTCCTCCGGGACAGGACCAGGCGCACCCTCCACCTTGCCTCCACTCAGCCGACGCTCGGGCACAGGGACGGCGGGGATGAACTGCTTGCCGTCGTTCGAAGTGCCCTTGTTCATGGGGATAGTGCTGGTGTCGCGGGTGCGGGGAGGAGGAATCTGCTCTCCCTGCGCGTTGAGGTAGATGCATGGGCGGGCAGAGAACTCGCAGTTGGAGCAGGGGGCAAAGCCATCGCAGCGGCGCTTGTTCTTGTGGCACGCGCTGCACGCCTTAGCGAGACGTTTGCGCTTGCGACCCTTGGTCGTGAGCTCCTCCTTCTCGAGCTCCTTCGGCCTAGGAGCGGGAAGAGGCTCACGGCCTGGAGCAGCGAAGCCACCGGCGCCGAACATGGTCTCGTTGTAGGCAATGCTGGCCATGCCGGGGCGCGGGGCGGGACGAACAGGATGCGGCGTCGTCTTGCCGTCCTTGTCCATCTTCGCGGGCGTTCGTGACCGGGGCTGGAGTGGCGGAGGGTTCGACTTGGGAGGAGCCTGGGCAGGCTCGATGGGGCTATCGTTGGGCATCGGTGCCACTTTCGATCAGGATATAAGAGGATGCGGGAGATGAGCGTTGGAGCGAGCACAGCTCGATCTACAATGCCTTTTCAGTGGTGATGCGAGGCGGCGATGGGGAGAAGCGGGCAGAAGGAAGATCGCAAGCGACTAGATGTTTCGCCGTTTGTTATCAAGCGTCGCGGCTAATGCTTTACGCAAGCGGCTGTGTAACTTTTATTTCGCAGCAGTGGACTTGACTTGTCTCGTTGGCTGCGCCACCTCCTATGTAGTGGAAGCGGGAGGGCAGAGTGTGGTGCGGCTTGGGTCAAGCTTGGGGCCGAACGAGGCGTTCAGAGGCGTCGACTAAGGCTGCTGTTGGTCAAGAGGCCATTTTCGAGGTGAGAGTGGCAGAAGCCATTTGTGAGTCAGGTCAGAGTAGTGCCGAGAAATATTGTTTGTTATTAGGTGAAAATGCGGGGGAGCACAGGCGCCGATGAGGGGTAGAGCGGGCAGAACAGGGTGAGAGCCGACGGCATGAGTGGGATGGGTGGGATTTTAGCCAAGACAGAGTTGGCAATAGGGGATGATCATTCGAGACGAGGGCCGGGGCGGGGAAGGGAGTGAGTGAGGGGCAACATCGGATCGTCGGGGGAGCGGGGTGGGGGGGGGGCCCGCGGCGGTAGTGAGAGGGAATGCGGCAGGCGCAGGAGCAGGCCAGGCGGCACGGCAAGCCAAGAAGGTGAGGGCGTGAGGGCGTGAGGGATGAGGCGCATGAGACGAGCCGGACGAGTTGCCGAGGTGGATCAGGTGGTTATGAGGCGGTCCAAGCGGGGAATGACGAGCGAGAAGAGCAGACGTCGGGCGAAACATGGCCAGCCAGGTAAGGTGGATATGCCGGGTATGTGCCAGGCGCAGGAGTCAGAATAATCAGGTCAGGTCAAGCAAAGTCCAGCCAGGTCGCCAGGTCAGGAGCGGTCGTGCGCGAGCCGGCGGGAATTGCAGCGGCCAAGATGAGACGGACGAGCCCGAGAGGCGGCGAAGGGACGAGGGACAAGGTCGTGGGTGGTGGCAGAATCAAGCCAAGCCGAGCCGACAATACCGATGTGGGGTCGTGGCAGATGGCAGCCGTCAAGACGTCAAGAGTCAGACGCCGGTGGTCAGACCATTGCACCGTGCGTTGAGCGATGTGCGATGATGCGCGATGTGCGGCAAGAGCAGGCCGCAGTGTGACATAGGTGGCACGAGCGCGAGGGTGAGGGTGAGGGTGAGGGTGAGCGGGGTGGGTGATGAGCGGACGAGAAGGTGCGATGGAAGAGGGAGAAGCAAGCCGTTCAGCAGTCAGAACAAAAGCGGGGGCGGGCGAGATCGAAGTTGTGGAAGCGGGGAAGCAAGGAGGTCCATGTCAGCTCGAGCTCTGTGCGTTGACATCTGCCGGTGTGCGCCGGGGGCGCAAAGCGACTCACCCTTTCGAAGAGATGTGGTGGTAATTGTGGAGGTGGTGGACAGGAGACGGCCGGCGTGCGTGAGTGAGGGACGTCGGTAGTTGTCGGTAGCAAACAACAGGCGGTAGATGGGTGTGGATGTGCAAGTGGGAGTAGAGTTGTTCGTGAGAGCGATGTCAAGATGGAATCGAGTATCGCGGGATGGAGAGGAGGTGAGATGCGACAGTCAGCAGCCAGCTACTACCTCGCCTTTGCAAGCATGCATCAGCAGGAGGAGCAGGAGGAGCGGCAGCGGCAGCGGCAGTGGATGGCAGTGGATGGGATGGGACAGATGGTCCTTCTCGTTGGGGCGCTAATCGAGAGAGGCCGGATGAGCGCGCGGGCGGGCGGGGAAGAGCAAAGGTTGTCGGCTCAAGGTCCAGGGATTTGCGGGGTGACTAGTTGTTGCATGCATGCAGCAGTGGGTTGCCACTGTCCACCCCGTGCTCACTGTAGCCACTGTGGATTGCTGAGGGGAGCAGAGCAGAGGCGCAGAGGGCTGCCAACTGCCGCAAATCAAAGGAACCGGAACCGGGGCCGGGGCCGGGTTTGCGCGTCTGTTCGTATGCCGGCGGCTGTTTGGGCCCAGTAATTGTTCCTTCTTCCTTCCTGCCTTCCCCCCTTGCCTCAAGCTCGAGGCCGTAGTTCCACGGCCAAGCTCAGTCTCAGTCCTGTAAATCCACTCTGTCTCCGGCGGGCTTGCTTGATGGCGTTGGCAGCGTGACTCGTTGCTCCGGCTCCAGCCAACCACAATCGACCCGCGCCCAACCGCCGGTATCGGCCATGCATGTGCCGCACCGCGCACCTCGTCAGTTTTTACCCCACACTCGCCCCCCGAGTGCCGTCGGCTCTGGCAACAGCAACAGAGGGTAGCGCGGCATCGGCCAGCGGGGGGCGGCTCCAGTTCGACTCTGACTCCCTTCCCGCCCCTTTGCGTCTACAAGCAAACCATCGACCTTCGTGGGGATGCTTATGCCAGCAAGGTGAGGGACAAGCCGGCCGATCGAATCGATCTTGTCATTTTTCCTGTCTGTCTGCGTGCGTGCGTGCGTGTGTGCTGCGTAACAATATTCATGCAATTTCGTGATCCCCTCTGCTGCCTCGCCCAAGGAGCCCACTAGACACTGGCCGACAATCCTGGAGATCTAGCCCATCTCACCCATCTGGCCCCATGTACCCCCTCACGTCCATCCCTTGCCGCTTTGGAGCCCTCGCATTCAGACCACGGCAAGGCAAGGAGCTGCGCTGCAGACTTGTCCTATCTTGCTCGCTCGCGGATTTCGGTACTCGGTGTAAACAGGGATTGGCCAATCGAGTCGGCGTGTGCCGCTTGTCAGCCAGCCCAGCCAGGCCATTGCCGCATTGCCGCATTGGCATTGCCAAAAAGTCGAAAAGAGGTCCAAGACGGGCCCAAGTTGGCCCAAGTGGCCCAAGTGGGGGGGCCTAGAGGGCCTAGGGAGGCGCGTTCCGGCGGTATAGTGCTGGGTTTCAGGGTGCATTGGAGATGTGCTCAGCTGGTGCAAGCATCCGAGACGACTGTGAAATCTTGGTGGGATGCGGCATGCTTGGCCTAGGTGCTTTAGGCGTTCAGGCTGCGAGGCGGGCTACCATGAGCCGAAAGAGGTGGCGAGGCATGCTCAGCCGCTCATCCAGGCGAACAGTCTGCCAGGCTGGCAGCCACAAGGAGAGCCAAGAGGGCCAGCGGCATCCACGACTCTCAGCACAAATCTGCGGCGCCGCACAAAGCCGGTTTCCCCGCATTTTGGAGTCACCCAGCAAGATCATCTCCACATCAACTCGCTCGGGACGAAGATATTCGCGAGCCATAGTCAATCCATCCATCACATCATGCATACGTCTCTTCTCACGATCACGTCGGCTGCTTGGGGAGGCGAAGGGAGAAGGGAGGATCGGATCGGCGTGTCCGAAAGCAATCAAATTCCCTCAGACTTGCATCAGCAAGCAAGCACCCTCAAGCAGAGCGGGGAGGAATTAATCGAGGAAAGAGGGGAGCAGGGGGAGCAACTTGCATTTGCCGGGGTTGCCGTTGCCGCGGGCTACGCGCAGCAAGGTAAAAGGCGGGCACGGCGGGCACTGCTGGCTGGCGTGGGTTCGCTTTGTCGCTTTGTCTAGCGCAGCCTAGCCTAGTTGGAACTCGTAATCTTCTCTACCCCGCATCAACATGAGCAGGTGCCCCGCATATCAAGGCCGGTCCGAACCGCATATTTCCGAGATTGAGCACGGGGTAGGCACGCCTTAGGCTGTTCCCTGCCGTTCCTAGCGTCAGCCCACGACGTGTGCATGCCATGTGTCCGCGTGCCACAGCCGCCGGTACAATCCCCTGACTCAGGAAACCCTGTTGTCGAGGACCCTGTAATCGGCAAGAGCGAGTCGCCGGTGCGTGCTCAACTGAGAGGCGCCGAAGTGAAAGTCTACGCCGAGCTTCTAGCAACGAATGTGCACTGGCCGCTGTCTTTGCCGTGCACTTGCGCTATGGGCGAGCGGTCCATCGGTCCGCTCACCCGCTCTCTAGTCTACTACATGGTGTCCGTTGGAAGAAACGTTGGTAGCTCTGGATGTGCTTTGTGGTGGTGGCTAGGTGGTGGCTAGTGGCTGCGGTGGGGCGGGCAGCCAGCAAACAGCCCAGCGGCGGGCAGGTTTACCGGATTTACCACGCCCATGCCGTCTCACCCACGTCCCGGCCCCGGCCTTGCGATGATCGCTACGCACCGCCAAAATCCAGCGGCACACGCAGAGCACATGACCACATGACTATTGCCCCCTGGCCGCCCCTATCCCCGTAGGACCAATCTGCCAATGGAAAACCAGACAACCCGGGAATCTCATCTTAAGGTTCGTTTGGCCCAACCTTCGACCATACAGCTGTATGCAATGACGCATGCGAGGTGCCTACATACTTCGCAAGAGCGCAGCCATTGCTTTGGAAATTCTGCGAAATTGGCCGGAAAAATCAAAACGGCCCAATCTCTCCTACTGCCTATGATAGTCTGTCTTGGCCAGTGAAAAATCGCTCACTCTAACTCTGTCTGGCTGGGGCTAATTTGTGCAAATCTGGATGCATCGGGACATGCACATCGGCAAGACTATAATATGCGAGCGCTCGCCTGCCACTCGCCACAACGGACTACGGCTATCTCCTAGTCTATGTTGACAAGCGCTTTTAGTGCGTGGTCGGTTGACATGCCTGGCTAGTCTTAGTTGTGAACGTGCTAGGCAATCGGCTTGACGGACCGTAGTCTGGCCACTACTGGCTACTATTGATACTGGTCGGCTACGGGCTGACAAAACTGATAAATTCGCTGGCACGCAAACTGAAAGCTGAAGGGGTACTGAAGGGGTAGCGGAGAAATACCACCAACAGTGCTAGACGCCGCTATGCCGACGCCGTCTGTCCGAGCGTGCGAGCGTGCCGGGGGTGACGTAGTTTGCCAGCGCTGAGCGCTGGCAAGGGAAGCACTGGAGGGAGGATGGGAGGAGGAGCACGTCCTAATTTGGCCGTATGTGGAGGCCGCCAGCGTACGAGGCCGCTTGCGCGAGCGAGCGAGCGAGCGAGAGCGAGCGAGCGAGATGGGTCCAGCGAGGCGCAGTGGACTTGACATGAGGCGTCAGGAGTCGTCCAAACGTGCCATAAATCTTCGGCACTGGGATATAGACGAATAGAGGACAGAATATGGCAGGGTTGGACCTGGTACGCAGGGCCACGAACAAGGATGGCAGCAAGGGGGGGGATAGGGGCAATTTCCCGGCCGCAATCGGCATCGGCCGCCGCGCCGATAAACCATGCAGCTGGCGTCCAGTGTCGCCAGCCAGCTGGCTGGATCCCCCTGCCAAGCTCACGCCCGTGCGTCCAGTCCCTTCCCAAAGCACGAGCAGCGGACAAGAGGGCCGCTCACCCCTGGGTATGACTTGCGTCAGCCGCGAACTTGCGGCTTGCGGCTGCAGCTCTAGCTCTTGCAAGGGTAGCGGCTCTGGCGAGCCGCAGCACCAGAGCCGCAGAGCCGCAGATTGAGCCCCACACTGTACCGCCGGCGCAAAGCGGACGAGCGAGCGTGTCGAGCGTGTCGCAGACACGCGAGACGTAGAGCGACTGTGAGACGGGTATCGCCGCCGATTGGTCCATACATTCTTCAGGCTTACCCCGCATTTTCTCACTCGGCCCTCACCAGCAACGCTCACTCACTCGCACTCATAATCTGTCCGCTGTCTGTCCGAAGGGTGAGGGGATCGGCTATGCACAACGTTAGCGAGCGCCAGCCGCGAGCCATGCGAGCGCCGAGTCGCTTCACTGACTGGCCTAGATCGTCCATGGACGTTCACTCCGTGGACGTATCTTCCTCCCTGGTCCAATCGTACTAGCCAGCTTGATCATCCCCAATGGCCTCAATGGCCTCGTGACAAGCCCCCAAGTCCAAGTCGAGTCACAAGTCCTACCCCGCATTTCATGTCAGAGTTTGCCCGAAACACCTTATGCTTGTGGAGCTCAGCTCGAAGCAAGGCTTCGGATGTAAGCTGATCCACCCAGGATAATCCTTGTTGCGCCCTGCCTGCACTTCGATGCCGCTGGCGCTGCTGCCGCTCCTTGCTGCCAACTAGAGCTGACCCTGTGTGCATCACGTAGGCATTCTGCAAACGGCTGCCGCTGCCGCTGCCCCTAGCCTTATGTCCAGCTTGCAGTTGGCACTGCAGCTGGCGCTGAAAGCTAACGCTTCCTAACGCTACTGACGCTCGCTGACGCTCGCGCTCACGCTCGCGGTCATAGCCGCGGACCACTCCCCCGAGCCACATGGCTTTCTCCATCCCGATACCCGACCTCTTTACTCCGGCTATCTCACCTCGCTTGTCTACCAGTGACTCTCACTCCCACCGTAGGGCTGACCTGCTCGACTATCTCCAATCCATGGTCTGCCCTACTCTTCCCTCACTTGGCACACGCTGTCCCCTAGCTTGGCGCCGCAGCTCCAACTCACCGCTCACCGCGCAGATATGGAATGCTGCCACCTGCTCACGCGTACACGTACACGGGTACAATGTCTTTGCATAATTACGACTCCCTCAACTCCACTACCACTCCACTCAACTCGACTCCACAGCCACACCCCCACAAGTCAAAGTCCGGGCCAACGGCTAGATTAGGCTAAAGAAGGAATTATACATGACCGAGCTCAGGACCGGAGTGTCATCAGGCCATCCGGGGCCGGCGGATATGGGTTTGTCGAAGAGTAAGCTGTGAGCGAGCAGCGATGGTCGAGGGGCTCGGCGAAACGTCGGAAAATCGCCGCTTAGATTAGCAGATTGGTGCGCACCACTTACTGGCCGGTACGTGTATCAACGGCTCAGGGGTGCGATGTGGGCATGATCGGTTGCTCTTGCCGGCAAGTGACGGCGACTTGGTCGCACTTGCCGCCGGCGACTTGCAGTCACCGTTTTGTTGGCCTGCCTGTTGCGCTTTACAGTCTTGCAACAGCGGAATTGCGGGATGCGGGGCTGTGGGTGGGGTAAGGGCATGAAAGGGAGCGCGTGTGGGCGAACGCTTACAGCGCTCAGAAAGGTGACACTCATAGCGCGTGCACATCGGTAAGCGGCATAGGTGGGGAGATCTTGGGCGGCTGCGGAACGAGGGGTGAACGGCGGATTGCTTTGGTCGGTTCGAACGGCTCGAATGGAGCCGGATTTTGCTCAGGGGAGGGAGAAAATGGCCCGAGTGGGGACGAAGCAGCACAGGGCGAACCGATCGACAGCCTGTGTCCCCCGCTAAAGGTCGAGTAGGGCGAGGTTGGCTGCTGCTGGAACGGTGTCCCCATTCCGCGGGTGTAGCTGGGGAAGCGGACCATGGGCGGTTTGCCGGGCGGTCGACGGTAACTCACGGGAGAAGTCGAAAACGACTCCTCACTGGACGGTGTCGCGGTAGCGTTGAAGCGCATGTTCGAAGAATACAGAGAGCTCGTGCTGTAGAGTGACCCCGAGTCCGAGGTCATGTCGGGTGACGAGGCGCCGAGGTACGAGCTCGTCTCGATCGACGGACTGCTCGGAGGCGTATTGGCGCTCAGCTGGATCGCCGACCGCGCGGGCGGAGGCACCGTGATGGTCAAGTCTCTGCGGCCGTACATACGAGTGCCGAAGCTGGAAGGTGGTGTCGCCAAGGAGCGGGACTGGTGAGCGTGCAACTGCGACTTGAGCCGGCGCGGGTGGTCGACTGCTTCGGTCTCGTTGACGGTGGGCAAGCGGGAGAGCCGAGACGTGGGCGAGGTCGGAGACGAAGAGGACCTGGACGACGACGAACGGCACGGCGACGACCTCCGGACGGGGATCTCTTTGTTCGCAAGCCGACTGAGTACTCGCTGAACTGCAGCGATGAGCTCGGGCTGCGACAACTGAGAACGTTAGTGAAGCTGACAATAACTAAACAAGTCATTTCTAATGCATCATCAGACAACACTCACTTCGTTCGCCACTTCCTCGAGCAGCCAAGCAAGACGAACGCGCGCTTCAACATCAAACTCCTCCCCCTGAGCCGTCATGCGCTCCTCCTCGCACTGCACTGCCTTTTCCAGCATTTGCTCAACCGCATCGGGAGTCAAGCTGCTGCGCTGAGAGAATAACGTCAGGATCACGCCGAGGGGCGTCTTGTTAGATCCAGGGCTGATAGGCTCGCCGTCCACAATGACCATCTGCCGATGGCGACGACTGCGATCATCGGGACTAGAGACGGTCGGGGTCCGGGAATCGGCTCGCTCAATGGGAGAGGCAGACAGCCTCTGGTAAGACGGTGCTCTCACTGATGAGGAGGAGGGTTCAAAGGTGGGTGGAGGCGAAGGCGGCCCCGAGACAGCAGCAGTGTGGCGTTCACCGGCGGGACGTGCAGTGCCCGGTGGAGAGCCGAATGGCGAAAGAATGGGCGAGATGGAAAAGTCGACTCCGTTAGGAGAGGTTCTGGGTGTGGGTGAAATGAGTGGCACTTGAACGGATCCTCGATCGTGTCTGCGGGAGGGCGCCTCGTCGGCAGTCGTAAAGTCGAACTCGGTCTTGCTGAGAGGAGCAGTGAACGCTGGCATGGGGTCAAAGCACCGCATTGGACTCCGACGCGAACGCAGCTCGGGCATCCTCGTGTACAGATCGGGGTCCGACAGCATAGAGAGCGACTTGGAGTGACGCCGAAGGGGCTTCGGATCATCGTCATGGTCTGTGAGCTTCTGGGCTTTGCGGACAGGAGACTCGTGCTCAACCGGCACACGCACAGCCTCGCAGATGACAAAGTCGGAGATGGTCGAGCCGCGGCGGCCGCTCGCGGTCGAGAGAGCACTCGAGGTAGACGTAAAGGAGAAGTGGGACACTTCGGAAGAGATCGAAGAGCGCGTGTCGGGTCCAGGACCGGCACGTAGACCGGGGCATTCAATGCTCAGACCGTGCTCCTTTTCCTCCTTGTTGGCGACCATGATCTCCATCTTCGGTGAGTCGTCTTCGTCGCCCGGCTTGAGCGTGGAGCTTGAGGAATCAGGACCGTCGCAGGAGATATCGGCCATGTACTGATCGAGATCGAACGAGACGTCACGCTCATGAATGATCGGAGTGGTCTCCAAGCTTGGTGTAGTAACATGAAGGCCAATTCTCCTCGGCTGGACAAGCGGATCGACCTCGGTGCTGGGAGACATCATGGTCAAGCCAAGCTTGTTGCTCACAGCAGGATCGGGCAGCTTGAAGATGCGACGGAGCTCGAAAAGCGTGTCGCGCAGCTCTTCGCTGTCCGGAAAGTGGTTGACAATCTCAGCCGCCTTGTCTTGCCCAGTGCCGAGGAACCAACCATCGCAGTCGGCGCCCAGGCGGTAGCGCAACTCGAGGATCTGATCCACAACGGCGACACGGACGGCCGAAGGGTCTAAGAGCGCAGAGTGGCTGCCCCCTGCAGTAGGCGTAGGAGTGTGGCACGGCGAGCCATCGGGAGACGGACGGAGTTGCCCATCTCCTTGCATTGGGATCGGCCACGAGATCTGAGTCGGCTCCGCTGGCGTGAGGAGAGTCGGCAGGGAAGGGCGGCGGCCCTCGTCGCTTGTGTTGAAACGTGCGCTGTTCCGAGGTAACCAGTGGGGGAACGGCATCGTCCTGCGCTTTGTGGGTGAAACGCGAGGTGGACTCTGAAACGAGCGCGAAGTGATCCTGTTGCGAGTGCGAGGCGGTGACTCCTTGCCCGATGTGCGACGCCCATCAAGCCCAAAGGAAGACAAAACGGTCTTGACTGCATCCTGGTGAGGCGCGTGGTGGAGGAGATCGCGGAGATGGAACAGCGCCTCGGCCACAGATTGCGGAAGCTGAGAGGCGTTGAGCCTGCGCACTGCCCAAGTGTGGATAAGCTGGCCGGCGCTGGGACAGCAGTCGTCCCTGAGGAAGGCAGCCTGGGTGTTCAGGCGAGAAGCCAGCTGGGCTGCGGAGACGAGGCCGAGCTGGAAACGGAGGCGGTGGATCGTGGCAATGGCGATGGAGCATCTGCTAGGCTCGTTGGCTTCGACCTGAGCAGAGTTAGAGAGACGCAAATCGTCGTAACTCACATCAGAAACAATCTCGGACAGCTTTTTTGCGATGCACTCTACGTCGCCTTCGGTCGCATGCCACTTCCGGCCGATGTACTCGAGAGTGATCTCTTGTACTCGTGCGTCGATAGGGACACGGTCTCGCACGAGACGAAGAAGGACGTCCACAACTTGCTTGCGGGTGATGGCATTGAAGGATGAAGGAGGCAGAAGCGGCGGCGTGTGAGCACCCGATGCCGCGTCTGCGGCAAGATCGTAAGGGAAGAGAAGCCGTGTGGGATTGTGAGTGATGACCACTCGCACCTGATCCATCGAAGTCTGCAGATTAGCTTAGATGCGCACTACAGGGAAGCTGAGGGGAGAAGGTGAAGCGACGTCTGAGTCGATCTAGGCGTCGCTGGCGAGGGGACAGTAGGCCACCACAGCCCTCGCTCATCCATGTGGTCAGCGATGAGGTTACTCACAGCACAGACAGCGAACGTCGCGTTCTCGCAGTAGTCGCGCACTCGAACTCTTGCGATGAGGGAGCGCCAGGCATACTCTTCCAGCGTCGGCATGGGGTCGGAGCCCTCGCGCAGCGCAGTCCCGAGGGCTGCCTCGCGTGCGCCGCTGTACATGTTTGGGAAAGCTGGCTTGGGGTCGGCGGAAGTCTCAACGTTGTCTGCCGAAACAACAGTCTCGGACAGTCGAGTAAGGGAACGCGAAATAGGGAGGGGAAGGCGGCTACGGAAGCTGCGGATGCGGCTGGGAGCTGGCGTCGGTGATGGACTAGGCGGTGCTGCGGGGAGAGGAAGGAACTTCTCGTCCTTGAGGTAGTCGGTAAGAAGGGAAGGAGCCAGCGAGCGGAGAGAGGAAGGCTTGTCAGACTTGGGAGCTCCAGGGGTGTTTCGAGAGATGGGAGGAAGAACGATGTCAGAAGATGGTGGGGAGGCGATGTCGTCGGGCGATGAAGAAGAAGAAGAGGGCGGCGGGTTCAGTGAGTGTGAACGAGAGTGAGAGTGAGAGCTTTTGAGAGACGTCGACTCCGGGGAAAGAGCGTGTTTGCTTAACGAACGGCAGCGCTGTCTGGGCGATATCAACAGGGAAGGACCAGCTATGTTGTGCTCGATCGCCTCGATCACGTTGCTCGAGGACCGGGTTGGCCAGGACGCAGACGCGCTGATGAGACCGTAACGGCTGGGCCGGGAGGGACCGGCGGATGGACCTTTCGACACTGCTAGATCAGGAAGACGAGGGCCAGCTGCAGGGTTTGGAGAGGGCGAAGATGTCGACAACGCTGAGGGAAAGGAGGGCTGGCGTTTGGAAAAAGTCTGCTGATGGGCGCGGAGGTGGGACTGGGACTGGGTGGACTGGGGGGACTGGGTGGACTGGGATAGAGCAGGGTGACGACGGTGGCGGCCGCTAGTCGACTTGCTCGACCTGATCGAGGTCCGATCCAGGCTATCGGGGCTATCTTTGCGCGTCTCGCGAGTCTCCCGAGTCTCGACGCTAGAGCGCTTGTCCCCGCGCTCTCCGCGTCGCGCTGGTCGACTGAGACCATCAAAGGGCTTTGAGGCTGGCGCGACTCCGACACCATCAGAGTGGGCACTTTGTCCGCGCGGCGAAGGGACTCCAACTCCGGCAGCGGTCATCGCGATGTGCGCTCGGAAGTAGAGCTCGGGACGGCCTGGACAGTTGCGAGTCCAATGGACGGAACAGAGACGAGGATCGTGCTTGATGAAGATGTCGAGTGACTGCAATAGGCGTTTGACGTCAACGGGGTGATTGTGAGCGAGACGTTAGCATGTCCATCAGTGAGTCGCTGAGACTGGATCGACGAGGGGCGCGGGCAATTCGACAGTCACCTAGTCCCATGGGGTTAGGCAAACCCCCAGCCGTCGACGCTGCGGGCCGTGATAAGCGGGGTGCGGACACGCATTGGTGACTGATGACTGCTTGCGAGACATTGACGCCGCGCGCCGTTAGCCATTGAGTAGTGAGGCTAGTCAAGCTAAACGAAGGCTGGCCGTTGTGGGGGTCCGATCCACCACGGAGTGCGAGGACGAGGCATGTTCCAGTCGTGTGTGTTGTGTGTCAGTTCGCTGCTGTTCATCAGTGGTAGTGCCAGCCCCGAGGTGCAAAAGGCGGCTCGGCTCGCTTTAGACTTTAGTTGTTTTGGATGGAGCGCCCTCTTCGGCGCCCATTTGCGTCACGGTGACAATAGCAGCAGTCACCGACATGCACTGTGCGCAACAGTGCACAGCTGTGAAGGGCGTGCTCACCGCAAGGGTGCCCCGGCGCCAATCGATAGGCCGCGCGCTGTGCAGTACAAGACAAGACGTCATGATCCGCATGACTAGTGTGTCGAACGATTTGTATTCCTCGCGAAGGGCGGAGGACCAAGGAGGACGAAGAAAGACGAATAGCGGAGAGCGGCCAGCAGATCGCTACAGCGGACAAGCAGCAAAAAGGACCGTGGTAGCGTCAAAGATCGAAATGTGAGTGTGAGACACTGAGACAGCGGTGCGACAATCGTGTGTACACCCTTTGGGTTGCCGGCGGCGTGTTAGCGCAATCTGGCTGATCTGGCTAATCTTTGATCCGCGCTTCGCAATTGCGCGAATCCGTTATCTCGCACCAATCTGGCGCTTGGTTGGCCTACTTGGCCTGGTTGGTCCCTGTGTAACACGCGCTTTGGTGCACGCCCCGGCGTACCTTGTCCTCTTACCTGATCTAGTACTGAGCTTGCTTGAGGATGGGAGCGAGCCCTGACTTTCCTGCATGAGCTCGACCAGATCTGTAAATGCTGGTGCTCATGCGGCGGGATACGACGAAGTCCGTTGCGGATGCACGGTGCATGCAGTGAGCAATGCACAATGCACAGGCTACCGATGCTGCGGCGGAGCAGAGTAATGCGCAGCAAGGGGCCTGACGATCATCCGGACGATGGCGATCGAGCTAGCGTCGAATGAGCAGGCGGTGCTAGATCTACGATCTACGATCTACGATTCCATGCTACTCCCGCTAGACAATGGGAAGCTCTCAAAGCTCATGAACGTTCTGATCGTTCTGAGTTGGTCAGTCTGTGGTTCTGATAGGGAGGAGAAAGGACAACGGACGAACATATCCTCCAGAGTTTTGCCGCCGGGGTCTCGCAGTCTCGCAAAACAGCCCTCAGCCTTAATCGTCGATGTGGACATGACATGACCTTCCCTCGCCATGTGCCTGTGGCGTCTCCGGCATGACCGGCAGTCATCTCATCTATCTTAAGTCGACGGATCGGCACGACTTCGGCACAGCACAGTGCTTTCTCCCTAGCGCATTTAGTTCACTTCGTGTGATCAGCTCATCTCTTCATCTCACGATGCAGAATCCAACAAACATTGACATGTTGCATCCTACTGCGGTCCTCGCGGAGATCCTATTGCTACACTGCCCCAATCGCACGGTCCGCGATCGTCGTCACTGCCTTCAACGTCCCGTGCACAAGCGCTGCGTAGTAGTCTTTAGGATTCGCCTTAGCACCATGGCGCCAGTCTCAGCTCCAGATACACTGCTTACTGCATAAAGTAGCTATCTACATGTGATCAACGACGGCGGAAACGAAAACTCTATATACATGCTGCTGAGGCTTGCTGCGGCTTGCTCGGTGCCTTTACTTCGGGTCCTTCATAGCGGCCTTGAGAGCCTTCTCGAGCTGGTCGAGGTCGTCCTTGTTGCGAGCGTCGATGGGCGTCATGGGCTTGCCCAAGGCATCTTCAATGGCCTTAACATCTCTGCCAGACCGCTCGCCGTCAATGAAAGTGACTGCACAACCCTTGCGGCCGAAACGACCGGTACGGCCTGGATGTTAGCTGATCTACGTTCCATGGTAGCTTACCAATGCGGTGGATGTAGGTCTCGACATCGGGCTGCCAGCCCTCCTCGGGACCCAGGATGGGAACGTCATAGTTGACGACCATGTTGACTTGCTGAATGTCGATACCGCGGGCCACGACGTTGGTGGTGATGAGGACCTTGGTCTTGCCTTGGCGGAAGTCGTCGAGGATCTTATCACGCTCGTCCGACATCTTGTCGCCGTGGAGACAGGCGACCGAGTGTCCGTCGGCCTCGAGGCGTGCCGAGATGTCGTCGGCCGTCACCTTCTTCTTGCAGAAGACCATGCTCTGGCCAATGGTCATGACGTCGTAGAGGAGGGCGAGGACGTCGAACTTGTCTGCCTCGTTCGCGCACTCGATCTTGAGCTGCTTGATGGCATCGACCGTGATCTCCTCCTTCCTGAGGCGGATCGAGTTTGCTTTGGGGCTGAACAGGTCGGCGTACTCCTGCACAGTGTCGGGGAAGGTCGCGGAGAACAGCACCATCTGGCAGCCCGGGGGGATCATCCTCTTGATACGCATAGTCTGGTCACCCAATCCCTGAAGGGCAAGCATCTCGTCGGCCTCGTCAACAACGCAGATACGGATCTGCGAGTGATCCATGACGCGTCCGCCGCGAGAGATGATGTCTACAAGCGTTCCGGGGGTTCCCACTACGACCTGCTCAGTGATCTTCGAGCTGCGCTGCCAAGAGCCAGGGACAGCGAGCTTGACCTTGATGTCGGTAAACTGAGCCAGCTTCTCGATGACATCGACTGTCTGGCGGGCCAGCTCACGGGACGGGGCAAGGCAGATCGCCTGAGGCGTGCAGAGCGCCGCATCGACGCGCGAAAGCATAGCCAGCGAAAATGCAGCAGTCTTGCCTGTTCCCGACTGACTCTGGCCGATGAAGTTGGAAGGGCTGAGGTCAGTTCAGATGCCATAGTCTCAGCACTTACGGGCTCGACATGAGCAGAGGCAGGGCATTCTCCTGGATCTTCGACGGCTTGGTAAAGTTCATGGCGTAGATTCCCTTCAGTAGGTCCTCGTGACTGATGTCAGCTTTGTCCAGAGGATAATACAGCGTACATGGGGAGCTCCTCAAAGGTCTTGGCAGAGTACAGCGGCGAGTTGGGGTCAGCCTGCTGGTCGGCAAGCTTGACCTCGACCTGGAAGTCGTTGCTGATAAGGCCGCTCGACCTGGGCTGCTCAGCCTGAGCAGTGCCGTTGCCGTTGGCCGAAGGGGCGGGAGTCCCCCATCCTGAAGTCAGCTAGGAGTCCGAGAATCCAAAGCCTCACCATCATCAGCGGCGCTCATTTTGTCCTTGGGAGCGTCTTCCTTCTGCTGTCCGGAGGAGGATGATGCAGATGATCGCTCGGCGTTGGCTCCAGCGAGAGCTTTTCCAAGCAATGGGTTGGATTTATCAACGCTTGGGCGCTGCTTCTCTGATGAAGGCTGCTTCGAGTCCTTCTCGTCGTTGTCGTCGGTAGCGAGGGCGCCGATGCGAGAAGCGAGCGACTGGGCTGCCGGAGAGGGTTTTGAGTCGGGTGCTGGTGAGTCGTCTTTAGCTGAAGAGGACGTCAGCGAATTTCAGACGTCGAAGGCAGCGGAAAGCGCGATAGAGTGGAGACAGAAGTAGGGAGTGATGGGAAAGGGGCAAGAGTGCGTTGACACGAGTACGTCGAGTCGACTGTGACTGTGACAGCAAGGCAAAGGAATGATGTGCGTCAAGAGGGCGCAGGGTGCTGCGGGTGGAGGCACGTAGCGACGGCGATGGAGTGATAGGCGTCTCGCGTCTCGACACACAGGTACACAGACCCATCGGTCACAACACCCTCATCTCCTTGCACTAGTTTCCTAACGTTCTGGCTCAACAACAACAAAGGGAACGAAGGTAGTCGAGCTCGCCAAGTTTCTTCAGACAGCTCCGAACACTGCGCCCCTTCAGCTTAACTCACCGAAACCACTAAGTCGCGAAGCAAGGTCAGAACCAATCTCGTCGTCGTCGTCCTCAACGTCTGCCCAACTCTTGGACGGCTTATGACCTGACATGATTGTCGCGAGGCAGGTGCGGGGCGCAGGGGACAGAGGGGAGGGGAACGGGGGGTAGGCGTGCGGGTCTGTGCGCCAGGGATCGGCGGTGCGGCGAGCCAGGTGTCTAGGTGGCTTAGGCGTGCGGGCGCAGGGGCTGCTGTTGGGGATTGCTTTCGCGCCTCTGTGCTCTAGGTGGCAGGTAGTTGCGCAGTCGCAGCAGATCGTTTCGTCGGAAACAAGACACAAGAAAGTCGGTCAGTCCGTAAGAGATGCTGAGCTCGGAACGTCACTCCAGCACTCAAAGAGAAATCACAATGACGGTAGTGTGCACAATTGCCGCATCGGGCAATTCCTTGTTTACGCGATGGGCCGTGTGGCGATTTGAGCGGAAAGTGACAATTGCAGCTCGGCTTGGTCAGCGGACACGAAGTCGAGGTTGTAACACCAGAACAGCCATTGCCTGATCGTCTTGGCCGTTAAGAAGAGAGTCGATCGTAAATATTGCATCGATGAGGAAGTCTACAGCTTATTTCACTACATTAGATACACGATCAGGAAGGGTAGTTGTCCACAGGTCGTTACCATCGCTGGCTCCCATTCTCGTGCCTCCATCAACTTCGTAGGAAGACCGACGATGTCGTGGGCGATGGCATTGGAGATGCCATTGGAGGTGCCGTTGCTTGGCCTCCTAACTCACACATTCCGCAGGAAGATGTGATGCGATTCTGTCTCAACTGGCAGCTCTGAAACTGGCCGCTGCACAGCTCGCCTCCGCTTGTCAGCGAGTTGTCACTGAAATCCACATCCTCTAGGGACCGCGGCAGTCGGCCGATTTCCGTCAGCTCGCACGCCGATGCCTTGAGCGTCTTGAGCTCAATGTTGATGTCGGGAAGGCGGCCTCTGAGCGGGTTGAAGCTCACGTCCCTGAGGTTAGTTCCGTCACTAACCCCTCACTTACAGGTACTGGAGTGTCGTGGGAAGCTTGGCCGTGTCGAGCTTGTCGAGTCTCTGATATGTCAGACCGCTGGGAGTCAGTGCGAGGTCCGACTGAGTAAACAGGCAAAACTCACAGATTGGTGATCGTCGTATTGCTCAGATCAGGAACGGTGAGCTTGGGATTGTTGACGAGGAGGAGGCTCGCCAGGTTGTCGAGTTTGATCTCCTCGAGCAGCGTCCAATCCGCTTTCAGGACGGTCAAGTTGGCAAGCTTGCTCACGTCCAGTGTACCGGTTGGCGAGGATCCGTTCCCGGTCAGAAATAGCCGCTCTAGGCTGACCAGGTGCTGCAAGTCGGGCATAGAGCTCGGCATCGCTGGAGCGCGGAGATCAAGGCTCAC
Organism: Trichosporon sp. DN520; assembly: GCA_030347605.1. Taxonomy (NCBI): domain Eukaryota; kingdom Fungi; phylum Basidiomycota; class Tremellomycetes; order Trichosporonales; family Trichosporonaceae; genus Trichosporon; species Trichosporon sp. DN520. Next base: position 442,075 of record JASJUY010000006.1, on the reverse strand, counting down.
CACTCGGCCGTTATTGTCGCACGTGATGCCCTCCCAGCGGCACGGGCTCTGGGAACTGCCCCAACTCCCGATTCGATTCTGGCCAGGAAGGCGGCTCCAGATGTCTTTGAGGGTACAGTATTGCAGCGCCTCCCCGACGCCCTTTGTTCCATTGGCTACCACGTAGTCGTTGGGAAGCTTGGACAGTGGCCCAACGCACTGGTCGCATTTGAGCTGTTTGTAATTTTCGACCCACCAACGAGCGCATTCGAGCCCCTTTGAGTCAAGCGGCGCTTCCTTCGGTTCGGGCTGTTGCGGTGCTTGCTGCGAGGCTTGCTTCTTCCCAGCTTCAACAGTTTGGCTGTTGCCGCTCTCCGCAGCAACCTCCTTCCTGTCCTCGGAGGACGCAGATGCTGACGCTGGTGCGGTGTGCGAGCTGCGGTTCTTGTTCTTGACGACAAGGATGGCGGTCAGGATGGCAATAACGACGAGGGCGGCGATACCGAGCCAAAGCGCAAGGCGCTGTCGTCAGTTTCGAACTCAATGAGAAACTCCATGCCTACGGGCACGGCCGCATGAGGGCTGCAGGAAAATGGAAAGGAATACTCACCTTCTTGCGCTTCTTATCCTCGACCAACAACTTCGAAACCCTCTTCCTAGCAACACCAGGCAATCCGGCCTCAGCAGTCCCAGCACTCCTCGGCGTCCTCGGTGTGCGGGGCGTGAGTCCCGGACTCCTCGGCGGAAGAGCGCTAGACATAGCCTGGGGGATCTGCAGCGTGACCTTCTTCTTCTTTCCGCTGCTCGGGGCTGGATCGTGGAGACTAACCTCACTCCCGAGCCTGACCGGTTTCGCTCCGGCCCACTCGCCCTTCCCCCCACCCCCGACGCCCCAGCCACCAGCCCCGACACCCCAGCCCCCGCCGGGCTCGTTCCTCGCTCCGGAAGTGGCGGAGCGACTGGTCCGGAGGGAGTACCACGACCGCCCTGCTGGCCTGTTAGGCTTGCTGACGGAGTAGGGGCGGTGTTGGCTGAAATCTACCGCGAGCGGGGTGAGGGCGATATCGTGCATTTGTCCTGGAGAGAGAGGTGTGTGGGGAGTGTGCGGCGCGAAGGGTCGGGTATGCGGTGGTGGGGATGGGGGTCGGGGTGGGCGGAGTGGCCTGACTGCCGGTCCGAGGGGCTGGGCACAGAAGCCGAGTTGCTGAGCTGAGAGTCCGAGGGACTGGGAGCTGCGGGGCGTGGTACGCAGTGGCGAGCGGGGTGGACGGGGTGGTGGGCTCGTCGGTCCGACTGTTGGACCGACGACGGAGGGGAGTAGGCCACGGGGAGGCTGGAAGGTATACTTCTCCCTCTCTTTCCCCTCTTCCTCCCTGCCTTCCTTCCCATCACCTGGCTGTTCCCCCATCTCCTTCGCCGCCTGAGGCTGAGTCTCCGCATCGAGGAATGCAGTTGGCGGCTCGACAGGTGTGACGTCCCTCAACTCCCTCTCCTGCATCTCAACAACATGGTTCCTCTTCCCCGTCAACGCCATCATGGCCTCAGCAATAGGCAAAGGAGTCTCATACCTCTCCCGCGGCGAGTCTGGCGCCACGCTCGGCACTTGCACTCCGGGTCTGAGGGGCGGTAGAGGTCCCCGTCGCGTCTGCCGGCGCGAAATGGGACTAGGGGCAGGCGTAAAGTCGACCGGAGCAGTATCATTGATCTGCGCCTCGATGGCGCGGAGCAGCTGGCTCTGCGTTGGGGCGTGGTGGGGCGTGCGGCGTCGGTGGGGCGGGACGTAGACTTCCTCGATGGAGCTGCCTGAGAGGTCCGATTCCTCCTTGCCAGCTGTGCCATTTGCACGGCTCGCAGTTGTTCTCTCAGCATTCATGGCATCGGCACTCCGAGCTCCTCGCGAGTGGGGACTCTGGCCCGAATGAGGGCTCAGGCTTGAGCCAGAATGAGGACCAGGCTGAGACCGAGACTGAGAACCAGGCTGTGAACCAGGCAGAGACCCAGACCCAGGCGATCCAAAGTGCGAGCCCACATCAGACCGAGATCGCAGCGGAGAGTAATGACTCCCCGCGCCCGGCCCAAAAGACCCATGCGACAGTATGCTCTCGCTATCGTGATACGCATACCTCAACACCCCATTGTGCGAGTCTTCGCTCGCTGCGAATCCTGCCAAATCGACAACAATGGCCGGGTTCCGCTGCACTGACACCGAGTGCGCGCGCTGGACTGTTGTGCCGAAGTGGATCTCCTCCTCGTCTGAGGAGTCGGGACTCGTCCTGGAGTTTGGTAGAGTGGACGCTGGAGTGGGCCCGATCAACTCGGCACTGCGGTGGTGGGATGCATGGGCGGTGTCGGAGGCTATGGCGGGGATAGCAGGGATGCGGCCGATGCGCTGGAGACGGGATCCGGAGCGTTGAAGTCCGGCTGGTTGAGGGTTGTGACTATCGCCGTTGTTGTGGGTATGCTCCCGGTGGTCGCGGCGGTCGCGATGCGTGGCAGTGTCGTGTGTTTGATTGTCGTTAGTCGAGCAGTGGGCGTGAGTGGCGGCAGCGTGTGCGGCACGACCGGCATTGTGGCTCTGGCTCGTCTGGGTGGTCTGATAAGTCTTGGAGGTATTGGACGTATGCGTAGTAGTCGACTTGTACGACTTTTGCGAACCCTGGCGATCAAGTGGAAAGTTGGGAGCAGGAATGGCGAATGGGTGACCTGGGAGAGAACTACTCGAAGACCTTAGGTGCTGATAATGCCTCTCTACCCTCTCAACCCTCTCAGCCCTCTCAGCTCGCTCAGCTCTCTGCAACCTCTCCAACCTCTCCCGCCGCTGTGTCTCCCTCCACTGCTCAACAACAGCCGGCCCACCCTGTAGCGCCTTTGCTCCGGTCAAATCAAGCGGCGGAGGTGGCAGAGCTCGGCCTCCGGAAGCCAATGAATCAGAAAAAGACCTCGAGTGGACCTTGTACTCCCTCCCCGAGCTTGCCGAGCTGACTGACCTGGTCGGGTTCGATGGGTCGGGCAGAGGCCGACGAGGCAAAGGACGAGGCGGCAGCGGAATCGTCGGCGGAGGGCCCGGTGGCGGAGGGGTGATGGCACTTCTGGACGATTTGGGCGGGAGCAGAGGTTGGGTCTTGCTGGGGGGATCGTAGAGTGGCAGTGGAGGCGGGTTGCTGGTCGAATCGTACAGCGGCAGAGCGGGCAGAGCGGGCAGGGAGGACAACGGTGGCAGTGGGGGCAGGGGTGGCAGGGGTGGCAGGGGAGGCAACGGAGGCAGCGGAGGCAGCCTCATACCCACCGGCACAAGGTCCATCCCCTCATTGCTCCAGGAAGGAGACGGAGATGGCGATTCTGGCCAGAGCGAATTGTGAAACCTCCTCTTACTCGACGGGGTGCGTGCCCAGTCCTCGACGTTGAGGTCTACCGCGTACGTCTTCCCCTCACCATCCGCCGCTCGCCTGTCAGGCTTCGAGTCGGAATCGTCCGCACAGGTTGAAGGCGACGAGGGCGCACTACTCGCCTCATCGACACTACTCAGCTCCTTCTCCTTCCTCGCTGGCCGTGACTGTGTCGGCGCAGTGCATACTGAGACCCTGGCCGAGGCGCGGACAGCGGCTGGCGGTAAGATCGTGGGATGTTTTGGCGGTGACCCGCTCAGCGCCGTGTCCTTTAGTGCGTCGCGTCGTGGGGTGAGTGGGCCGAGGGCGAAGTCTTGGAACATATTGGCTAGTGTAGTCAGGTCGTGGTCGCGGTCGGGGGTCGGGTCGTGGTCAGACAGGACGGTGCTTAGGCCGTGGTCGTTGAGTCTGGTCTGGTCAAGTCGGTGTCGTTGGGTCAGGTCAAGTTGTGGTCGTTGAGTCTGGTCAAGTCGTGGTCGTTGAATCGGGCCAAGTCGTGGTCGGAAGGGAACACTGGGCAAGGGGCAACACAGAGTGGGGACATTGCGATGGGCGAACAGCGTACGCTTACATATCAAGTTGTCCACGCTGCACACTCACGCCGGACAACACGGGAAATGGATACAATGCAGACTTTAGAAACGGGGGGATCAGCTGTGCGGTTTTGACAATAAGCCTTTTGTCTACCGCTTGAGACTTCGGATCACCCCTCATTCATAATGGGGGCCTACGATGTTTTGCTACCCGACTTGACACTGCCTCGTTGCCTCACGACCTTTGTTCTGCGAACTCCTCTTCCACTTCCACGATCGGCTACTACGTCTTCCACTGTCACTTCTACGCTCGGCAACTCCAACTTCCCAGCCAGCCACTCACAATTACACGATCGACCTCTCCCTAGCTTCCACGATCAGCTGTTTAGGAAAATGCTCACTCGCTCACGCGCTTCGCGCGTAAGCTCGAAGTTGCGGATATCACGGGCCCAAAGGACCCTGCATTAAAGCACTGGGGCGTGTATATAGTTATGACAAGCTTTTAGACTACGGTGTGACAGGACAGTTTGATAGACTACCTTGTTCTGACTGACGGACTCTGTGGCTTCGGATCTCCTCTCCTCCTGGTCTGCTTCCTCAACTGCTTCCTCGACTTGCAGTTTACAGCCTCGGGCCTTCCGGCCTGCGACTTGCAGCCTACAGCCTCGGGCCAGCGGCCCTCGGCTTGCGACCTTACAGCCTCAGCCTCAGGCCTACGGCCTTCGGCTGTCGGCTGCCTTACTTCCTCGAGCTCTTCGACCTCGAACTTCCCTTACTCCTCACGCTGCTGCTCGACTTTCCCGACTTGGACTTTGTCCTGATCTTGTCAAAGTTACCGTCATTCTTAATGAGGTGCTTTCTAGCCTTGGCATAGGCCGGGTCGAGCTCGTCCTCCTCCGAGCTCGTGTCCTCGCGCATGCGGCCGATGCGCGTGCCCCAGTCGGCCGGGGCGCTGCGGCGGGGCTGGAGGTCGTCCGAGTCCATCGAGTCGCGCGGCGCCGAGTCGGGCACGGGCGTGATAAAGTTGGTAGTCTTCACCTCGCGGTAGTCGCCGTTGCCGTTGCCGGCCGCAGGGGCGGCAGGGGCCGGCGCGGGCGTCTCGCCGGGGACGTGCACGCGCACGCTCTTGCGGCGGCCGAGCTCGTTGCCGTCAGAGTAGCCGCTGGGCTGGTAGCCGGCAATCTCGGTCGCGTCGTCATCGACGTTGCCGTCGTTGTACAGGCGCGAGTCGGCGTCCTCGGCTGACTCGTAGACCGAGTCGCCCGTCGTGTGCGACGCACGCGACTTGGTGCGCGGGCGGTCAATGTCCGGCTTGTCGTCGGGGCCATCGGTGAGCAGGCCGGCCACCTCGGGCGTGGCCTCGACCTTCTCGGGCTTCTTGCCGAGGTGGTGCTCCTCGTAGTCGACCTCCTTCTCGTCGACCTGGACGGGGCCGGGCGCCTGGACGCTGTACAGCGTCGTGATGCGCGGGTCGGGCGAGAGCTGGCGCTCAATTGGCGTAGGCGACGTCGGGCGCAGAGCCGACTTGAGGGGAGGGGGCTTCAGCTTCGACGGAGTGTGCGACGAGACGGGACCCTTCTCGAAGCTCTCCGTCGAGGGACGCATGGGCGACTTGTACGGACGGCCGGGGGCAGACCTCGTGCTGTTGGAGCGGGAGATCGAGTCCTGCGGGCGCAGCGTGTCCGTGTCGTAGTCGCGCTTCTTCTTGGGCGTCGTGTTGTGCGAGAGAGCGGGAGCCTGCTGCACGGCGCTGTGCGTCGAGTGGCGCGCAGTGTGGTGCACAGCGGGCTGGTACTTGGGCTCAACGGTGAGCGCCGAGCCAGGGGCCTTGGCGAGCTCGAGCTGCGGGCCGACGCTGGGCGCCTTGGGGACGTCGGGCATCGACGGCGTGGGCGCGTCAACAATCGACATGATGCTGTTGTCCGCACGGCCCTGAGGCGACGACACACGCTTGGACGTGCGGCCGATGCTGCCGTTGGGCCGCGTCTTAGGCTTGCCCGTGGAGCGGTTCGACCGGCTGCTCTTGACAGTGGGGGTCTTGGACACGACGCTCATGGCGGCGCGGGGAGTGGCCGAGCCAGCGTGCGACCGCGCCTTGGTCGAGGGCGAGCGGATAAGACCAGGGTGCGTCGGGTGGTTGACCGAGACACGGCCAACGTCAGCGACGGTCCACGAGGGCTGGTTGGGCTGGTTGGCGACGATCGCAAAGTTGGACAGGGACTCCTCGTCCGAGCTCGAGTCGGCACGGCGCGTGCGCGGGTTGAGCGACTTCTGGCGCTTGATGTTATCATCCGTGCGCGTGTGCCAGGCACCCTTCCTATAGGGCGACTCGCGGCCGGAGCGGTTCTGCTGGTCGTGGTGAGGACCCTTGAAGAAGCGGGCGATCGACGAGAAGAAGCCGCCCTTCTTCTTGTCCCTCTCCTTGCCGCGGTGGTAGGCAGACGTGTGGGCGTTCACGCTCGAGCTGTCAGACCTCTCGTCGACACGGCTGAGACCGTGGTCGCTGGAGCGGGTGCGGCGGAGAGAGCGGGTTCCAGGAGGCTTGTAGGTGCCGCCGGTGCCGAGCTCGCTGGTCGCCTTACGGCCAGTGGCCCTGCTGCCCGCGTGCGAGTGACGGCGGGAGACGGCAGGCGAGTTGGCGCTGTTGTTGGCCCTCAGGTTGGCCTCAGTGACCCGGGTGTTCTCGTGCATGACAAGGTTGGCAGGGGGCTGCTCGTCCTCCGAGCTGCCGCCGCCCTCCTCCTCCTCGGCGATGCTCTCGTTGATGGAGCCGGGGCCACGGGCAACGCCGCGGCGACCGGCAGTGAGGGAGCGGGAGTGCTTGTGGCCAGCGGGCCCGAAGTCACGCTCGTCAAAGCCCATCTGGGAAGCAGACTGCGAGGGGGCAAGCGAGGCGTTCGACTGGAGGTCGTAGTCCTGGCCCTCACCCTCGGCGGGAAGACCCTTCTCAAGGTCCTGGAGACCGCGGCGAGCCTGACCGATCCACATCTGACCGACAGCCTCCATGGCGTGGAAGCGCTCCTCAAGACCAGCGTACATGACCTTGTTGCGCTCCGACTCGATGCGGACCTCGAGGCTGCGGAGGTGCTCCTCACAGCCGAGAAGCTCGGCCTGAGCCTCCTGCATCTTCTGGGCACGCTTGGCCTCGCGGGTCGAGATGTGGCCCGACATGTCAGACGAGTACGAGTAGGCCGAGCCGGTCGAGGAGAGGACAGAGCCGCCGTCGTTCTGGCGGAAGCTGGTCGACAGAGACGAAGACATGTCCTTGATGTCGCGCTTGGTGGGGCGAGACTTGGTCGTCTTGATGAGACGAGAGACGAGAATCTGACGGTCACGCTTGACGCGGCTCATCTCCTCCTCGAGCTCGTGAATCTTCTTGAGATTTTTGCGGAAGTCCTCGAGGCTGGAGACGTAGGCAGCCCAACCGAGGTTCTCGCCGTCGCCCATGATCGAGCTGGTGCCGCCGGTACCGTGCTCGCCGCCGGCAGAGAGAGGGCCTTCGAATGCCGCATGTCGCACAGCTCGGCGGATAGGGAGAAGCACGCCGGGAGACGAGGTAACGTAGGCCAGAAGCGACGAAGTCGAAGTGTGCGAGTGAGACAGGAGCGTCAGAAGAGCCGTTGTGAGACCTTTCTGCGAGTCCCTGTGGGAAGCGTTAGTAAGGAGCGTGCTAGCAAATCCGTAGTAGAGAGAACGTACATGTAATTGTTGAGCAGCCTATCGGAGCTGCTCCGGTGCCCGCCACCCATGAAGGAGCTCATTGCGGGCCGGGGGAGGTAGTTGGTGGGGGATAGTTACAGAAACGAGGGTGGAGAGGCGTTGGAGCTGGCTGGGAAGCCGATGTCGAATGGGTTATAAGACACTAGGGTGAAGAGTCGAAGTTGGGGGGTGCCGGCGGCTTTGAGCGGTGACGTCGATCGATCGCCGAGGGGAATTGGCTGGTTTGGAGGCGGGGCGTCGGTTGTCGGTGGGATGGATGGGTGGATGGGTGTCGCCGAACAGCAAGCAAAGTAAGTGTTCGATGGATGAAGAAAGGAAAAGAAGAAGGAGATGGATGAGAAGGGGGTGGGTGGGTAATAAGAGTGAGTGAGTGAGTGAGTGGTGTGCGAGCTAGGTTAGCTATCGATGGTGGGTGGATCCGAGGGGGTATGACGACGACGGCGGCGAAGACACAGGATAGGTGAATGATGCTGATGATGCTCGCCAAAAGTGTCTGGTCTTCGGAGGGGGAGGGAGGCCAGGGGGAAGGGGGAGACCGGGAGCTGGAGCTAGGGGGGAGGGGCCGGAGAAGGAGGGCCCGGGAGCAGAGGGAGGGGAGAGGGGAGAGAGGGCCTGGGTCCGAGGTCGAGGTCGAAGAGGAGGGAGGTGGGCCTGACGCCTAGATGGTGATGGTGGATGGTGGATGATGGTCCTGGGCCAAATGCTGAGGAGAGCAGAGAGCTGCAACGTCTGAGAATCGCAAGGACGGCTCTGGTCACAATGCTGTTTGGCGTATTGGCGTTTGAGGCGAGCAAAGGCGAGGCGTCGCTGATCTGATCGGTGAATACGTCATGGCATCGTTGGTAGGCATGGCACGGAGCTGCAGCCAGAAGAGCGGAGAGAGGGGGAGCAAGACCCAACCACATTTCGAGACCAGACCTCGACCTCGCTACGCTACTCTATACTGGTACGCTCTCCTTCATTACAGGGCATACGATACGCATGCCTGACAATCCTCACCCTCACTCCTGCCCACCCTTACCCTCTCTCGCTCTGCTGGATACTTCCATTACCAGCATTCCAGGCGTCCTCATGTCCCTCATGTCCCCTCACGTCCCCTCCCTCATGTTGTCCTCTAGCACCCTATTCTATGTCATTTCTGGCCACTAGACTAGGCTGACCGAAGCCCCGAAGCCCCAGCGCCGAAGACAGACCCCACCATCCACCACCTCATGGCCTTCACCAACCTCGCTACATGCAGCAAGTGCCTCAGGGTCCACTCCGGTTAGGTTGGAATTTAGACTTGCAATGACGTCGACTTTCGGCCCTCCACCACCAACCAATGTCCTGCCTGCGCTGGATCGCTGGATCGCTGGGATGACACTGCCGATGATTTCGAGGGTGCACGGCAGTCAGTCATAGGTCCGCTGTTGGTTGGGTGCCCTTGCCGAGTTTGCCCTGCTCTACCCTCAACTCTCTTCCGGACAGCCGACGCCGTACGCCGTGCACCGGCATCTCCAACTGCTTGCCCAACTTGGTCTTGGCTGAGGCGTAAACATGCAGGGCAGACCAAGCCAACCAAGCGAGCGGACTGAATTGACCCCGTCTGTCTTACTGCTTTCAGAAACATTGATTGTCAGGCACTGTCGCTCTCTCTTATCACAAAGTGGTCCTCTCCGACCTCCACTCTTCGTACAACGCCACCTCATTGTCACTCTTCTGTCACGTGCCTCCACATCTTCACCACGTGGGCCACGTGCGTGATCGCCTAGCGCGTAGTTACGTGCCAGCATGGCAGCCGCTGCGGCACGTCGTCTCGTTGATTGCGCGCGCGCCGGCACAAGCAGGCTATCTCGTAGCCTCTCCTCGTTATCAACAACAACAACCACCCTCCCTTCCCAAAACCGGCTCTATGGCACCCAAATCCAAGGCCGGTGCCGCTGCGGCCTCGGCGCCGCCGCCACGAAAGGAGGCGTCCATCACGGTCATCGAGGACGACATCCCTCCACCCGTCGAGATTGTCGAGGCAGACGTCGCGGAGTACGCCTACCCTGTGCCGCAACTGCCAAAGGAGACGGTCGACAACACGCTGAGCTTCCTGCGCTTGGCTATTCTGCTGCTCATCTGTGGTGCGGCTGTTGCGAGCCGACTGTTCGCCGTCATCAGGTTCGAGAGTGTCATCCACGAGTTCGACCCGTGGTTCAACTAGTGAGTTGCCTGACACGCAGTACAACTGACCGCAGCCGAGCAACCAAGGTCCTGGTGAACAAGGGGTTCTATGTGAGTGATTACTCGTCGACAGGGTTGTGATGTTCCGCAGTTTGCTAACCCGCCGCAGGAGTTCTGGAACTGGTTCGACCCGACTGCCTGGTATCCTCTCGGACGTACTGTCGGTGGCACCGTCTACCCGGGTCTCATGGTGACCTCGGGCCTCATCTGGAGCTTCCTCCACTACATCAACATGCCCGTGGACATCCGGAATGTCTGTGTTCTCCTGGCTCCCGGTTTCTCTGGCCTTACGGCTTTCGCTACTTACCTGTGAGTTGTGACCTGCACGAAGCTCAACTGACGCCAGGTTCACGAATGAGATGGCCTCTTCTGGAGCTGCCCTGCTCTCTGCCGCCTTCATCGGCATTGTTCCCGGCTACATCTCTCGTTCAGTTGCCGGCTCGTACGACAACGAGGCCATCGCCATCTTCCTGCTCATGTCGACGTTCTACCTATGGATCAAGGCGCTCAAGACCGGATCGACGTTCTGGGGCACCTGGGCTGCGCTCTTCTACGGCTGGATGGTGGCTGCCTGGGGAGGCTACGTGTTCATCACCAACATGGTGCCTCTGCACGTCTTCGTGCTCCTGCTCATGGGCCGGTACAACAACCGGATCTACTCGGCCTACTGCTCGTGGTACGTGCTTGGCACAATCGCCTCGATGCAGGTACCGTTTGTCGAGTTCCTGCCCATCCGTACGTCGGAGGGTATGGCCGCGCTCGGTGTCTTCGGTCTCCTCCAGCTCGTCGCTTTTGTCGAGACGTGCCGCCGCCTCGTCCCCGACAAGGCGTTCACGGTGCTGCTCCGCGCGTTCGTCGTGCTCGTCGCTGTGGTCGCCTTCATCGCGCTCGTGCTCCTCACGTTCTCGGGCTGGATCGCGCCCTGGACGGGCCGCTTCTACTCGCTCTGGGACACGGGCTACGCCAAGGTTCACAGTGAGTCACCCGTGTCAGGTGTGTGTCTGTGCTATATCTAACTCTAACAGTGCCCATCATCGCGTCCGTGTCTGAGCACCAGCCGACTGCCTGGCCCGCGTACTTCTTCGACCTGAACTGGCTCATCTGGGTCTTCCCAGCGGGCCTATTCTGGTGCTTCCGCTGGCTGCGCGACGAGCACGTCTTTGTCATCATCTACGCCGTGTTCGCGGCGTACTTCTCAGGCGTGATGGTGCGCCTGATGCTAGTGCTCACGCCGGTGGTGTGTGTCTCGTCGGCGATCGCCCTGTCAAAGCTGCTCGAGGCGTACCTGGACCCGAAGCTCGAAGTGGAGGAGGTGAAAGAGGCCTCTGTGCCGTCCAAGAAGGCTTCGAAGAAGGCGTCCAAGGCTTCTTCGTCGGAGCCCACGTTCGGGTTCACAGGCTTCATGTCAGGCCGCAAGTCGCGCGGCATCTGGTCCTGGGAGTCTCGCGCCCTGGTCGTCGGTGTGCTAATGTACTTCATGATCTTCTTCGTGAAGCACTGCACGTACGTCACGTCGTCGGCCTACTCTTCCCCGAGTGTCGTGTTGGCGTCGAGGAACCAGGACGGGTCGCAGAACATAATCGACGACTTCCGCGAGGCGTACTACTGGCTACGCCAGAACACGGAGAAGGACGCAGTAGTAATGTCCTGGTGGGACTACGGCTACCAAATCGCGGGCATGGCGGACCGCACGACGCTGGTAGACAACAACACCTGGAACAACACGCACATAGCGACAGTGGGGAAGGCAATGGCGTCGAGCGAGGACATTGCCTACCCCATCCTCCGGCGGCATGACGTCGACTACGTCCTTGTCATTTTTGGCGGATTGCTCGGCTATTCGGGAGACGACATTAACAAGTTCCTCTGGATGGTGCGCATCGCGCAGGGCGAGTGGCCCGATGAAGTCCAAGAGAGTAAATACTTTACTCCCAGGGGGGAGTATGCCGTCGACGACCGCGCTAGCCCCACGATGAGGAACTCGCTCATGTACAAGATGAGCTATCACCGCTTCCCGGAGCTCTACGGTGGGCATCCGGCCCAGGACCGCGTCCGTGGCCAGCGCATTCCGGAACATGGGACTCATGAGCAGCTCGAAACTATTGAGGAGGCTTTTACGAGCGAGAATTGGATTGTGCGCATTTATGCTGTTAAGAAGGACGATCCGTTTGGGAGGAAGCATAAGGATGCTATTCAGTTTAGGAAGGGCTTCCTCAGGCAGGCGGAGAGTAAGTAGTACCCGGCAGAGATAGTAGTAGACATCAAAAAGCAGAATGCATGCGATATAGACTGAAGGTGATGCGGCTGGCTGCGTAGCGGGCGGGGGCGGGGGCGGTGGGGCGTTGAACGCTTGTGAGCGCTGTGAGCGCGATGAGTGAGGTGAGTGGAGAGGGTGCGGTGAGCAGCGCGGGCACGACAAGCAGGGGAGCATATGACATATGGAATAAGAGCTTGAGCGCTGACAGCGGGACAACTGAAGCTGGGTAGTGACCGATCCGGCCATGCGAGACATAGGCTTGACTGATCGCGTATCCACAGGGGCAGCAAGAATGAGTGAGGCGTTGGCGGTGACGAGTGAGGCGTAGGTAGTGGCAGAGGTGTCGTCCAAGGCTCGCACTACACTGGCGGCAGGTCAGGCCATAGTCTCTCAAGCTTCCACGCGTAGTCTCTCGAGCTTCCATACATCCGGTGCGAGTTAGACTGGGTGCAAAGGTGTCTTACGTGAACCGCACACCGTTTACACTGCCGCAGGATTACACCGCTCGCTCTCGACGCTCCGCGTCTCTCGTTGTAGTGTTGCTTTCACTCAGGCTCGCCACACACTCCCTGTCTCAGACCACTCTTGAGCCAGCCGCTCCTTACACTTCTTGCAGCTACCACCACTCGAGATGCACTCCACTGGACATTCTAAGGACACAGCCCACTCCGCTGTCGACTTTGCGACCCGATTAGCCTACAAGGGACTTAAACGTATACCCTCCGTCTCACCCCACAGCGCCATAGCGTCTCCAGCTCCCTCGCCACAGTGACCCGTCTCAAGGACGCTCATCAGCCAGCCATCCCTTCACATCTCGCAACCCCCCAGAGCCCGAAATCAAGTGCAATGCACAATCTGAGGACGTACAGCTGTCCATTGCCCCCTATGTCAGTAATCAAGCAGGTAAGGGCCTTAAGCGTCGTATCCATTCGTCTTGCAGAGCGCCGTAAACCGAAGACAGAAGTCAGCTCATGTGGCCATCAGCCATGATGGTCAGCCACCATTACACCTTGGGCCCACTCCCAGCATCCGAAGCAGATCCCAAAGCACGTTTTGAGCACGTTCAGTTGTCCATTGCCACCTATGCGAGCGATTAAGAAGGGTAGGGTCTTAAGCGTCTGCACTTGTCCGCTTTGCAGAGCGCCGTAAACCGAAGGCCACAGTCAGCGACATGCGGCCCTCGGCCAGGCCGGCCGTCAGCCAGGTCAGTCGTCAGCCAGCAGTATACCGTGCTCAGTGCAACGGACATCGTACCAGAGGAGCACCACCGAGCTGTCATCACTCACGCTAGTAATCATCAGTGGTTTCCGATGCAGGACTCCATCAAGAAGCGCCGGTCACGACACAGTCATCCTCGACGAGGAAGTGGTAGGCCACTCCGACACTTCCGTCTCAATCCCTCTCCATCACCGAGATACATCGTCATCGTCCCCCTCTACTCGGACACCCGATCGCAGACAGCCTCGTAACGGTGTTCGCGAACGTGCACACCATCAGTCGATCACTCCTCAGAACGAACGACGTGACGACTGCTTGTGCGTGCGTTAGCCGACGAAGACACTACGTCATACCCCCTTCCCTCCCCCTCCCTCCCTCCGATCCCTCCGGACACCTCCCTCCCGCACACAACTCTCCCACGATCGCCCTCACCACGCCGGCTGTCGCACTTCGCCGCGTCCCATCCCCGCCCTACCTGATCCGCCGCGCGTTCTGCCCGACTCACCGATTCGGAGTAAGCGCATTCCGCACGAGTTCCACCCCTCCACCTCTAATCCCTCTGCATCCTGACCGCCCTCAGGAATCTATACGCGTCGGCCATTGTTCTTCCCCTTACAAACAGCCTGACGCCCTTCGACGTCCCTTGACCCTCCCTACAACTCTCAGTTTGCATCTTGGCAAGCAAAGAAACGAGCGTGCACGAGCTCTCATGTTGGATAACAGTGAGGGGAGAAGGGAGGGGGAAGCCTTTCAATTCACCGCACACACTTCCTGCACATGTTATCAATTCCGTTCCTTGTCCCTCCATTTGCCCTTATCCCCACACCTCATGCACACGCTGACTTGTCGGTACAAACAAATCTTCACCCCCACTTCACCCTCCCCCTCACACTCACACCCCCCTCCACTCTCACACTGATCACGCATCGCCCAACACGAGAGCAGACACAGCAAACAAATGTCACGGACTATGCACATAATTCATAAGATTCTAGATGCGAAGGAGGGAAACTCATTATACAAATCACGAGGAGGGGGTTACAAACAACAAGACAGATAGATCTTGAGCTCGCTGTGAGCGAGCGTAGCGAGCTCTACAGGAGCATAACTACAGTGCACCTCACGAGTGATCGCGCAAAGCGACACACTGCACGGGTACACATTAGTTCATGCGACTCACCGCCCTTTGGCCTGGCCGTGGACTTCTCCGGCCAAGTCTTCGGCTTGGTCTTCAGTCGGGCCGTCGACCCAGCCTCAGGCTTCGCCTTCAGCCAGACCTTCGACGCAGCCTCAGGCTTCGCCTTCGGCATTGCCTCCGGCCTGGCGGCCTCCGGGCAGCTCGTCGCCTCGCCCCTATCTGTCATAGTCGCGCATACGTGCCGGCGCCTGAGTCTCCCTCCTCGACCTCTCGCGGACCATGGGCTGGTTCTCGCTCTGCACTCGGCGCATATCCGTTGCCGACTCTTCGTTCTTGACGCCGTTGCTGTCGCCGCTGCCGCCGTTGGCGATGTTCTTCCGCGGGCTAGCCTCGGGCAGACTACTGGCCGATCCAGCAGGCGAGGTGCTATTCCTCGTCGCGCGGGTTGGCGGGCTTTCAGCGAGTCGGGAACGCTTTCTTGGCGCCGGGGCTGCTGCGGGCTCGTCGTCGTCGTGCTTGTCGTCGTCGGCTGATGTTACCGCCCTGAGGGGACTGTTGACATTGACCCCGTTGCCGAGGGCGGGGAGGTTGCTCGACCTCGTCCGCTTCAGCGTGCGGGGCACGTCGCCGTCTTCGGGCTCGGCGGTCGCGAGCTTGAACGCCGCTGCGTCGGCGGCATGAGCTTCCGCGGCTGCGGCCTCGGCGCTACGGGCTCGCTGGGCGGCAACGGCGCGCTGGATGGGTGGGATCATCGGTGTCGGCGTCGGCGTGGCTACGGCGCTCGAACCACGGGTACCCCTCGACCTGAGCGCCTTGCGTCGGCGAGCGAGCGCCGCAGCCGCTCGCGCAGCCGCAGCGTTCTCCTTCTTCTGCCGCGCCTTCTCCTCCTCTGCGCGCTCGGCGCGGAGGAGCTCCTGCGGTGAAGGGATCGTCGAGCGCGTGTTCGCCAGATCGTGCAGGCGATTGTAAGGGTGCACTGCTGGTCCGGTCGCTGGAACCGAGGGGGTCGGCGAGGCTGCGGGGGTCTGGTGCGAAGAGCGCTTCTTGTTCGTCGGCGGAGGGGAGGGGACCTTCGGCCGGACCAGGCAGCGGGCTACGATCGTCACGTTCAGAGGTCGCATTTTTGACGAGAGCCGCTCAGTCGCTGGCGAGGGGACTATGACGGCGCTCTTCCGGCGCTGGTTGAAGGTCAGCGCTGGGGTTGGAGGCGGGGTCGGAGAGCGGGGAGGGGCAAGCGTGAAGGACACGAAGGATTTGCCGGCCTCGGTCGCGGGGGGAGCGAAGATGATGGGTTGGGGGGGCATGGCTGCTGAGCGAGCGCGATCGCGAGCGGAGCGAGCGAGGAGCGCGAGTAGGAGCTGTGTAGAGGGTGGGGCTAGATGATGGAGGGAGCTCTGCTAGCTGGATGGAGTGGCAAGTTATCCCGGTGAGAAGTTTAGCTGATGAAGCTGGGGAGTGGGGAGATGAGTCGGGAGGAGTGGTGGTGATGAGAGTGGTGAGTGGTGGTGGTGGTGGTGCGGTGATGATGTCGTGATGAGAGCCGAGGTAGGAAAAGTTGATCTGTAACTCTGGGTGTGCTCTGGAAGAGAACAGGAGCAAAGATACAGCCGAGCTCACTATCTAGGAGTGATGTGGGGGATGGAGAAGAAGACATGCAGGAGGAGTTGACTATGCCGCGCGGAGACCGGTGAGGGGAGCCCAGAGCCCATGGCTCGCGGCACCCACCCAAGCAAGCACCATAAGCACCATGGCACCCAGCGCGGCCGTATGGCCGACTGACCGTATCACTGGACTGGACCTGGCGGGGTGGAGGTTGATTCATTTTGATTGCGATCAACCACCTGGCACGGCTACGGCGGGCGGGTACACAGGGCGCCAAGGGCAGGACCACAGGAGGCACAGACAGGGACCGGCCCCGCGGCCTAGCGGCGTTGGCTCCTGGCGACTTGGCTAGGGTCAGAGGGGGAGGCACAGACGCTGGGCGCATCTACGACACGTGGTTATGTGGGGGGAAGATACAGCAGTAACGGCGCGTGTTGCGTTGACCTCGATTGCTCCCGCTGTACTATCAATCTGCTCACCATAGAGCACACGCGCGCATCAGCCATCACCCAGCCAGCCAGCGATCACGGCCCAGTCCCGGCTTCATTAGACGTTTAGCCGTTCATACCCACACGCACACGGCGTCCTCCGTCGCCCCGTCTGTCACTCACTCACTCCCCCCATCGCTCGCTCACTCAGTCACATCGGAATAGCGGCATGACGTCCTACATTCATCAATGGGTGACGAAGACTCGGTCACAGATGCGATGCTGGAGCGACCGCTGAGTAACGGGCTACGTTTGTATCGGGTGTTCCGTCGCAGAAAACGCAAGAGTTGCTTCACAATGAATGCATGGGTGAGCGCATCAATGCCCCTCCATTCTGAGCACCTGTTGCCAGGCAGGGGCTCGTGTATCTGTGTGTTTCGAACTAGCCTGAGCTAGCAAAAAAGTTGGCCATTGTTGCATTGTCCTGATCTGAGCGGATCTAAGCTGAGCTCGGCTGGGCCAGTTGCCTCGTACTAGTGCTGGAATACCTGCTTTCTGTGCGTCATGTAGCTCGCTCGCTCGCACGCACGCACGGGCTGTGTCACACTACTCGACTGTTCCCACCGACCGATTCTATCTGGAGATCCTGGATGTGCTTCTTTGCTCACACATCGGCGTATCGGCGCATCGGCGGCTGTAGCGCTACGACGGAACAGTTGTGCTGCGCGCATCGGGCGGAACGGTCCCGCTGTGGAGTGAGTTGCAAGCAGCCATGCGGCGATGCATGCGCGTGCGTCGGCTCCGCGGCCAGACGTCTCCGTTCACTATGCAAGGCATGCATGGACGAAAAGGTGTAAGCGGCGCATCTCACATGCATACGCCAGTCATGAATCACACGCTCACGCACATGGCCAGACTGATACCCGACCCGACATCGGGAAGATTTAGTCGCCTCGAAGCGAAAGATCTGCCTGGCCGCGAGCGCCGTAGGTGCCGGACGTTCTGAGGCAATTCACGTGACTGGCCACGTGAGTGATAAGGAGATGATTGGGACTCCTGAATTCTGGATTTGCCCCGCCCACATTCTGAATTTATGGAATACTGTGTGGATTATTAATTGGATCTTTGGATTCGAAAATAAAAAGTTGGCGCGCTGATAATTGGACCCAAAGCGGCCCACGGTACCAACGGTCCGGGGCTGGCCAAAAAGGCCCGAGATCAGTCCGTGCCAGATTTGCCTGCCAGGCCAGGCTCAGCAGCTCAGCAGGCTTCGCTTGTAAGGAAGCAGCAAAGTTCCAGGGCGTGCAGGGCGGCACCGAATGGGCGGCCCTGCGCTGCCTGCCTGGCTAAGAGCTCACGAACCTCACGCGCCTGGAGGCCAAGCAAAGCCAAGCCGTATACCCAGTGAGCATGGCCAGGATCCATAGGCAGGTAAGCGTGCCTGATATCCCTCCGTGCCCTGCAGTCCCTGGCCGTACCTGATCGTGCGGCAGCCGTTACCGGCCATCGAGCCTCAAATCCCAACCTTGATCCATCCAGTGGATCCATGCAATGGGAAAGCATGTCTGTTCCGATATCTCTGCCCACTAAGGTATCGGCATGGTCGGTATCGTGCACGCAATGAAACGTTACTGCATTGTGTGCATGGCTGTCTCCGATACAGTGGATCGCCGGGAGATCTGATGTGCCCATACGAGATACAATTCGGCAGGCTCGGCGCCGAGAGCCGTCGAGCCGTCCCAAGTTGTCATTCCTATTCCTGAGCAAGAGCCGATCCCTAACCACTTGGGCCTAAGACTTGGCAGGCTCAACGGGTCGAGGGGCTGGCTCCACCAACTCGGCTCGTCGGCTCGCGGCTAGAGTTCTACGTCCCTACGACTTTTATTATGAAACGCCATTACTTCCCCGTCTCTTTTCATCAGAGTTCACGCGGGACTTTCGTTCTGGAAAGCAAAGGCAAAATCATACCGGGCCGGTCGGAAATGATGTCAGAGGCTGATGGCGAGTTGGAGGTGCATGGCAACCGGAACGAGTGATCCGCTCTGTTCTCGAACTGGGAGTGTGTGTATGCAACGCAAAAGAAGGGATGGATGGAGGAGCAGTCTGGTCTGGTCTGGTTGTCGGAGCGGAGAACGTCCCCGGCGCCCGTCCTTCGGTGCGTGCGCGGTGCGTGGGCTTGGCTCTCGGGGAGTGCTGCATGCTGCAAGCTGTCAGTCGCTATCACGGCTCACTGCCAGGACGCCGTGCCTGCTTGTTCTCGTCCGGGCGCCTTTCTTCTGTATTCTGACATCTGCAAGGAGGGTTGTTCCGCTGCGTTTCCGCTGCTCTGCTACGCGCGCCGTGCTTCTCCTGGCCGCCACAAATTGCACCATACACTCAACGAAGCCGGCAATCGTTTCCAAAGTCCTTACGCCACTATCACTCTGTCCCAGGGCGCGCCGCAGGGCGCAGGGCGCAGAGCCGCGGTCACAGTTCTGTCGGCTTTGTCCTATCCTGTCGTCCTTGGAAGCTATACTGGGCGTAACTGTATCCTGGAAAAGCCAGCAAGCCACGCGACTACTCGGCCCAGGCGTGAGTCCAGCGAGTCCAGTGATCCAGCACCAGATGCCAGTGACAGTCGGTCCCTTTAGACTGACATCCTGGCTGGCCGCCTTCCCCCAGCCCTGCATGCCCTGCGTGCGTGCATAGCCGCCATTCTTGTACATGGGTCTGCCGACCTGACTTGCGACCTGCATGGCCGCATGCTTCTTCACCGGCAACCGAGCACGTCGGATGCGCCGCTGCGCCGCCGGGAGGCGCCCGGCGTCTCACCAGTAGTTGTGGGCGCATGCGGCGGTGTGAGCGGCGCACAGCAGTCGTAGTTGTTAGTAACAGTGTGCCATGGCTGGATCGGCGGGCGCGCGAGTGCGTTTGCATGTAGTTGTGTGGTGTAGTGTGGTGCACTAGTCTACTTCCTCGTGTGTGTGAAGAATGGCCGGACCGCTCGGAAGTAGCTGCCGATGCAGGGACACAATGAAGGCAATGAGGGCATGCAGGTGTGGTCGTGGTATGTGAAAGGGTCATATGGGGTCATCCGAGTCCAGCTGCTGCATGCTGCAATTGTAGTGGGGATCAGAAGGTGGCCGGTGGGAGAGAGGGAACGCTCTCGCCCGAGCCGAGTTGACATGCTGAGAGCTAAGCCTGGGATCCTGTGAGCCTCTCACTTGCGGCATTACGGCTCGCTTGCAACGCAGATGGCAGACGAGGGTCAGGCCCGGCCCGAGAGCATGCTGCTACCCAGCCCGCTTTACTCTGACCCATGACCGGCCTGCCTCTTGTTGCTGCATGCTGCCCGCAGAAGACAGGACCCCAAATGCAAAGTCGCTGAACTGCTGACCCCGCTGACCGCTGAACCCGTGCGTACTCTTGAGAGGAGATGCCGTGGGTCGTTTGGCTGTGGTCGTTGCCGCAGAGAGCCGCAGAGCCGATGTACCGATGTAGCTTGACTTTGTGCCGCTGACTGAGCCGCTGAGCCGCTGAGCCGCTGCTGACTCTAGTATGACTCAGAGCAATCAATCGGGCCCGGCGCGAAATCAGGACCCGGGCGAACAACGCAGCCGGTCGAATCTCTCTTGCGCTCTCGCGGGTCTACTCCTGATCTCTGGCTAGCTCAGCTGTCCTGACTACTCAGGCTTGGCTCTCTCTTTGGCTTCTCGGCGGCACGGCCTTCCCTGTACCCCAACCATCCCTCACCTCCCAGCGTCCCTCCCAGCAACCACACCGTCCAGTCTCCCCTGCCCTACCCTCCCCTCCCCTCACCGTCTCTCGCTCCTTGCATTGTACAAACACCTCTTCCTCTTCATCATCATTACTGCTTCACTGCAAGCGACTCGCTCAGCGTCGGCACATCCCAAGCACATCACCGCCCTCTTACGCCTCCCGCCCCCTCCATTGCATCGCTTTTACCAGATCAGTGGAATCATCGCTTAGCCCCGCTATCAATCAGAAGTCATTTCCGCCTTGGCATAACCGAAAGTCCCTATAGCCAAACCACCCACCGCTTATATCCGTGAGAGCGAGCTCAAATCGACTAGACCGTCACCGCGCTTCCTTCGCTCGCACGTCTGAGTGTTCTGCGCTTTGGCACAGGCAACACATTGAGACCTCCTTCATCTCATCTCTCCAACCTCACTTTCGCCGTCTGCAGAGCGCCCAACATCCGCCCCCGGAGCGGCAACAGACCGCGTTAACAATTACAATCCGCCAGTCGACTAAAGGCGGTCATTAATTCCGACGAGTTGAACCCTAATAGTCTCAAAGTCGGCCCCCTATCACCGCCGCCTGCCTGCCTGCGCTACCTGCCGCCCGCCCGCCGCCTGGCCGCCTGGCCGCCTAGCCTCACCTCACCTCACCTCACCTCGCCTCGCCTTGGCCGGGCCCACTAGCCTAAGCACATAGTCTTGGTCCCAACCCTGCCCCAGCCCGCTGCCCCGCCTTTGCCCCTCGGCACAGGCTTCTTCGTCCAACTTCGGCCCCCATCTCGCTCAACACCTACACTCCTCACTCATATCCACACACACACACGCACTGTTGTCTGGGCAATCAGCTGCGACAGCCGCTACACAATCGCTCGGCATCGCCGCTCGACGACGCCCAACTCTTGGCCATTGTCACCACCGCATCGCCGCTCAACAATAAGCTCGAGCGCGCTGGCCAGGCTCTGAAGTCTCCCTCGCACAGGCACCTGTCGCTTGCCGACTGCAACTGCCGCAGCAGTAGAAAGACATCATCTCTGCCCCGCTCAACGCACTGCGAAGCGCCGACGACGGGCGGCCTTGACATACTCTCCGACACACATTCCTCTATTCTCAACTGTCAGTCTTCTCTCATCACACTACTAGTCACCCTCGATACACATAACCACCTTCCCCACGACTTCATTCGTCTGTCGCTCTAGTCGTCACACCTCCAGACTCGCCCCATACCTTTCGCCTCTTGACCTCATCGCATCATGGCGGCGATCAAAGCCTACGTCCCTCGCAACTCTTCCCTTCCTCCATCGAATGCCGGCTCCCCGTCTCCGTCTACGCTGCCCAAGCGGCCACCAGCCTACGTGCCTCGGTCAACGACGCAGTCGCCGAGCGCAAGCGACTCGCTGAAGAACGATGCCGACCAGATCCTCAAGGTGAGTGGAAATCTGCTGCCGATCTGCGTAGCTACCTGCCGGCCTGATTCTTGCGTTCGCGATGCAGAGTACTGACTATGCCCAGCTCTTGGCAAAGCTTCCTGCGCCCCTGTCCTCATCGCTGCCAAAGACGTTTGTCTCATCACCCCGGCCGGCTGGCCTTAGCTCCCCCGGCAGCTCCAAGTACTCATCGTTCAAGGCGTTTGCCCGCGCAGTCAAGCGGAAGAGCTCTGATGATGACGAGTCGAATGGTCTCGGCCTGAGTGGCACCGGAAGGCGGCCAGAACTTAAGCGCTCTCGCACGGACAACTCGGCTGCCGGCCCGGCGGGCAGCCCGTCGTCGCAAGAGCTCACCCGATCCCTGTCGGCGACCAACAGCAGCGGACTTACACCGCCGTCAAGACCGGCGCACCTGTCCTCGCCGCACCGTCCGGCGCGCAGCAGTCTGCGGCACGAGATCAAGGAGCGCAAGGAGGGCAAGGGCACTGCAGAGTGGACCAAGGACCAGTGGAGCAGCCTCTTCCACAGGTGAGTAGCAGCGATTGTGACCTGGTGACTGCCACTAACACATCACAGCTTGGGAACTCGCGCGCACTCTCTCAAGCGATACGGCGATGCCTTCCTGAACCCTGCGGCTGCCAAGGGTCACCTCCGAGGGCGCGTGAGCGAGGACCCGCTGCGAGCGGCCCTCTACCTCACCGACTCGCTGTGCCTCTACCTCTTCCGCATCTTCTGCGAGGAGCGGATGTACGGCTATTTGAAGACGGAGTCGATCGCGCAGCTCGACGGCCTCCGTGGCTTCATCGGAGGACGATGGCAGAGCCGGCTCAAGTCGGACGAGGCGAACCGTGACCTCATCCGGGGTATGATTGGATTCATGTAAGTTGAACTATCATGACAGAGCTGACATCGCAGCCACCTCGTAGAGGCCGTGTCGCAGTACCAGATCTCGACGACGGATCTGCACAAGCTGAGCCGCCGAGCGAAGGACCTCTCGACTCCGCACTCGAGCAGTGCCACCCTGGCGAACGGCTCTGCAAACGGCCACTCGTCGAACCACGGGCCGTCACCGAGCTCTTCGAGCGCCTCGCCGGGAGCCTTGGCCCGTTCTCCTGCCTCGACCAGCTCTGAGATTCCGCCAGATGTCCTCAAGCTGCTCACGACGACCGCTTCGGCCTCGACTAACGCCTCGAAGGCTATTCTGGCGTCGCGGCACTACCTCTCCCTCAGGACTCTGCGCGAGTCATTCCCGACGACGTGGGACCGCGCTGTCCACTCCGAGCTCTCAGAAGACACGATGCCCGCTCCCGGAGACACGCTAGGCTGCGCCCGCTTCCTCGACATTGACGACCCGGACACATTTGCCTGGCCCATCGAGATGGGCATGCAGAACGCCATCGCGCATGTCGCCGTGTTTGGGCGCGCGCTGGTGAGGGAGTTCTCGGAGGTGGCAGGGAAGCCGTGGGAGGCGGTGCTCACTGAGGCCGACAGCCCCGATGCGCGATAGCCAGCCCGTGAGGCCGTGAGCGCAGCGGCGTCGTAGTAGAGTTCTCAAGCGACGGGCTGCGGAGAACATCGGCGCTGCAACAGAGCGCTGCGAAGCATCGCAACAGCATCAGAAAGCCTCCCATTGTCTCTTCATCTCCAGCATTGTCACCTTGTCACCGCAACAATCACCGACCATCACGATCAGCACCGCTTGATCGTCAAACCCCATCTTGTCTCATTGAACGACTTTGATGAACCGAAACTGTCGCCCCTGTCCGACCGACCTGATGAAGAAACTTAATCATTGTGTGCGAAGAGCGTAGCGTTGCGCGGAGCGATGAGCGATTGAGCCGCTTAATTGTTTCAGAAACAACATTGCGACGTCTACGTGCCTCGTCCAGGGGGGTGGTCATGGAACTGACTTAGGATAGAGCATCTATTGTATTCCCGCATGTATTATTGTATTGAGATGGGGCTGCAGCGTGGGATGGAAGCTGCACTCATGAGGTGGTGATACTGATGGTGGTAGTGGAGACATGAGTGATCGGACGAGCTGCGAGCTAGTCTGAAGATCGGCGCCAGGGCTAAGACGTACCAAGGCGCGGAAGAAGGGTTCGTGCAACGGCAAGTCTAAAGATAGTGGAACAGATTGAGCGTCAAAGAAAGTGTGGCTCTGATTGATCGAGAGATGCAAGCCCAGAAGGACGATATAATTGCATTGCGGCGTGGCTCAAACTGACTCATTGGGTTGATGGGCTGATGGGCTGATGGGCTTGGCTGCATGTCGGGTGTCGATCACGATGCACGTCCTGCCACAAAGATGATGGGCCGAGCGCCCTTTGAATGGGGAGATCATCATGAGGGCGTGCACCGAAAAGCACGCGCGCGGCACGCGGCGCGGTCCTCGGCGCGGTAGTACGCAGTTGAGCGTTACGGAATGTGGGTTAACACCGAAAACGCCGTGTAGTGATATAGGCAGCGGCAGAGTGTGGCAAGGGCCGCATTAGTGGGGAGGGACGTAGGGGACAATTGGATGGATGGAGACCCTGAGAGATCATCGGATCTGACTGGCTGACAAGGCTTCTATGCGTTCTGTGGCTGCGTGAGGTGCTTATGGCTGGCTGATGGCCTGACTGGCGTTGACTGGGGTGGGTTGTAATGCGAGGTATTAGTAAGTGGCTGCTTTGCTGTAATGATTCGATGGCTGGGGACGCTGCTGGGCGCTGCTGGGTGGGACTGGATCATTCTCCCGCGAACTCGTGTATTCCCCTCGGACTTGCACACCGGCTCAGCCAACCAGAACCAGAGTTGAGGATCACTGGATCACGAGGTTGATTTTTGATGCAAAGCGTCCTTGTCCTAGGTCCTGCTGGGTTGCCTTAGTTCATTGTGGGGAGGTGTGTGCATGTGTGGATGATCCCGGAGTAATTTCAAAGTAAGCCAAATCAGCGGGCCATTACGGCTTGAGTGATTAGCAAAGCTTGAATATCGGGTCACTAGTCTGCTGCTCACGGTCTGCCTAATCCTAGCTGGGGTCATTAGGCTCAATTTGACTGGCGACTGGCACTCTGCTCACCCACCCCCGCAATCGGCCCTCTTCCCCTCTGCTCCTGGCCCTGCCCTTGCACCCTTCCTTCCACCAGTGCAGCTCTACTTTGCAGGTTCTGCACGCACGCCGCCCAAGTCATCCCAGGCCATACGCCCCGCCCCCCTCCGCCACGCCCGGCCTTGCTCGCCAACTCAGCACCCCTCGTCACCACTTCCTACTACTCCATCCACCTACCTCGCTTGCTCGCTTACTTGCTTGGCCTCTCCCTTCCTCCGTCTTCTCTCACCCCTCAACTACATACACACACACACTACCAACGTATTTTGTCTTCACCTACACACACCCCACACACACACACACCAACTCTCAGTCCGCCCACTGCTTGACTACCAGCTTCGGCATCCGCGACTGCCCGACGATTGACAGACGCCAGACGCCAGAGCAATCCGCCCCCGTCCGCAGAGCAAAAGCAAAGCACGCACGCACGCACCTACACCTACGCACGCGCACACGCTCCCGGCCAGCCAGCCCCGCATTCGATACTCGCAACCAACCCTATCCACATCTCGATAGGGTAGTATCATCCACCGGGTCGCTCGCCACGCAATTTGCTCAATCGTCTTGCCTTGCTTTGCCTTTTGCTACACGACTTGGCCTCCCCATCGTCAAGCCAGCCAGCCAGCCTCGAACTGACCGGACCAGCATCCTGCAATCTCCTACACATCCGGACCCTTCAACCCCACCATCCCACCCACACCACACACCACCACCCTAACTAACTGATTCATACCATCCATCCTCCATACACACACATACACACACACATCTTCGACCCAACACGCTAATTGTATCCGCAACGCCGACCGTACATTAGCCTGTTTCCATCGGTGACCTAATCCCCCCATCCTCACCTCACGCGCGCGCTCTCGGCCACATCGGCTTCGGCACGCCTCTCCGTCCGACGCTCAACAGGCGACACGGCACGCTCATGCCTCCCTCCTTGGCAACCCTTTCTCTCCAATCCTTGTATTCAACTCCTCGGGACCCCCGAATCCTCTCCAGCAGCACTCTCTGTGAGTAGTCGTGAGTTGTGTGGCGTCTGGCCCGCAACGCGCACGCGCACGCGACTTGAAAGTTTTGCTAATCACGCCCCCAGTTCCCCGGATAGACCCACCGCTGGATGTTCTACTCTCAGCAAACGGCCGGCTCCTCGCAGGCCAAGCATCACGACGCAGGCGGCTCAGGACCCATTGGTGAAATCGGTCTAGGCGGCCGAGGACCGCTGGGCGGTAATGGCGGCGGCAGCAATGGAGGAGGTAATGGTGGTTGGGGCCGGCATCCAGCCGCCTTCAATCCCATGTCCTCTGGCGCGTTTGGCAGCAGCTCTGGCGCCAATGGCATCTTTGGAGGACCTCCAGGCGGAGGCCACCATGGGCCTGGCGGCCCCCACGTCCACCCTCACCATGGAGGCTTACACCATGGCCCGCAACACACCCCCTTCGGCAGCAGTGGCGGCTCGGGGCTGCACCTCGGACAGCAGCACACGGGCGGCATGGGCTTAGGTCACGGCCCAGGACAGTACGGCAGCGGACTCGGCGGCGGCATGGGCTTTGGCAGCAGCCAGCAGACGAGCCCGCCGCGCGCTGCCGCCGAGGCTGCCATGCCGCTGACGCCCTTCTGGCAGCAGCAGCTTCTGCGCGCCGAGACGTCGCGGGTAGCCAGCTCTCCCCACCACCGCGCCCGATCTGCCGCCATGGCTTCGCGCATGAGCAATAAGCCGGCGGCCGTCATGATTATGGATCCGAACCGCCCGGCGTCGGCTGCCGGAGGTGGTGTCACAGGCACGCCAGGGTCGTCGAACACACCCAACGGCACTCACCGACGAAACGCGTCGAGCGCGATCACGGCATCGCCCGCCAACACGACCGGCACGGCCGACGACAACGCGACAACCGTCTCGTCCACGACGGCGGGCACGACTGTGGCCGACCCTATGAACCCGGCCCAGCCGCCCGCGCCGGCGTCCAAGCAGGAGGAGCCGTATGAGCCGTGGACGGGCCTCGACCTGGGCGGTATCCGGCTTAAGACGCTGTCCTCGTCGCTGTTCGCCTTCACGCACATCACGTCGCTGTACATCAACCACAACAACCTCAAGGTGCTCCCGCCGGCGATCTCGAACCTGAAGCAGCTGACGCTGCTGGACGCGACGTCAAACGAGCTCGGCTCGCTCCCGCCCGAGATTGGCGTGCTGTGCAAGCTCAAGGAGCTGCTCGTGTTCGACAACAACCTGACGACGCTGCCCACGGAGATCGGCGGGCTATACCAGCTCGAGGTGCTCGGCATTGACGGCAACCCGATGGACGAGAATGTGCGCAAGATGATCGCGGACCAGGGAACGCAGGCTCTGATCGCGCACTACCGGGACATTCACCAGTCGGAGGCGCCTCCGGAGCGAACGTGGATCGAGATTGAGCCCGACATTGCGTCGCCGTCGGACCAGACCGAGTCGTTCACGGTGCTGACGTACAACATTCTCTGCCCGTCGTTTGCGCCGTCGACGTCGTACGCGTACACTCCCGCCTGGGCTCTGGACTGGCAGTACCGCCGGGAAACGCTTCTCGAGGAGCTGGTCAATGCGTCTGCGGACATTGTGTGCCTGCAGGAGATTGATAGCGAGCAGTACTCGGAGTGGTTCTACCCCAAGCTGAAGGAGCGGGGCTACGACGGCGCGCACTACCCGCGAACCCGCGCGCGGACAATGTCCGCCGACGACGCCAAGCTGATCGACGGCTGTGCGACGTTCTGGAAGCGTGACAAGTTTTCGCTCATCGAGACGCAAGTGATCGAGTTCAACCAGATCGCTTTGCACAAGACGGACATGCGCACCGAGGATATGTTCAACCGCGTCATGTCGCGCGACAACATTGCGACAGTGGCTCTGCTCGAGTTTGTCAAGACTGGCGCGCGGCTCGTGGCCGCCAACGCGCACATCTACTGGGACCACCGGTTCCGCGACGTGAAACTCGTGCAGATCGGCATGATGATGGAGCGCCTCGAGGAGGTCATGGCCGACTTTGCCTCCTTACCCCCCAAGCCGCCCAGTGAGGGCCAGCCGTCACCCCCGAAATACGACAAGGCGCAGAAGGGCCGCGACATTCCGCTCATCATGTGCGTGGACTTGAACTCGCTGGCAAACTCGGGCGTGTACGAGTACATCACCAAGGGCGAGGTGCCCGGCGACCACGAGGACTTCATGCACCACACCTACGGCCCGTACACGAACAAGGGACTCAAGCACGGCCTGGGGCTCAAGTCGTCGTGCGAGAGTTTCGGCGAGATGCGTATGACGAACTACACGCCGACATTCGCCGAGGCGATCGACTATGTCTTCTACTCGCCGAAAAGCCTCAAGGTCACCAGCGTGCTTGGCGACGTCGACCGGAAGTACCTCTCGCGCGTTGTCGGATTCCCCAACGCGTACTTCCCCTCGGACCACATTCCGGTCTTTGCCCAGTTTAGAGTCAAGGGGAAGGAGAGCGCGACGGAGAAGAAGTCGTACGGCTCGTATCATCATTAGGGAAGATTGAGCGCAGAGGTGAAGCCGAGAATCGTCACGCTCTGAGTCGCGCCGAGGACGCCGAGCTCCGAGGCGGAGCCGAGGAGTGAGGCGTGAGAGATGCTCTGCCGTCCTCCGTCCTCCGTCCGCCGTCGTTCGTCGCCGGTCGCCGTCTGTGGCCGAGTCGTCCGAGTCGTCCGAGTCGTCGAGGCTAGAGGCTGAAGTAGAGGCTGAAGCAGAGGCCAGAGGTCCGAGGTACATTTGTAACACCATCCCAACCCCAAACCACACGCACTGCGGCGCAAAACCTACCTACACTGCCTTGCGTATCCCACTTTGCCAGTTATAATAGAGTAGACACCTAACAATTTACACAAGAATGTTGCTTTCATTTATTCTCGGGCATTATCACACATCCTCTCCTCCCCCCTCGCTCCTCCCTTACTTTCCTCTCTTCCTCATGGACTCTCCTCTCCTCTCCTCATCACATTGGCCTCGATACTTCTCCTCTCCTTTGGTCTCAACTTGCATTAGCATCCATCTCCCCCGCAACCCAAAGCAACATCTCAATCAACAATTCCATAGTAGGCCAGCGCTGCTCGCTATCGTTCTCCTCGGCTGAAGGAGGAGGTAGCAGAGAAGGTATGCGCTTGTTTGTGTGTCTGAAAGTAAAAGTAGTGTACGAGTTGAGGGAATGAATTTATCGTGTCTTGATCGCATACGTGCAGCAGCTGCATCACGCGGGAGCGTGATGTGGCGTCAAATGTGAGCGTGAGGTGGCATCAGTAGTGAGCGTGAGATGGCATCAGGTGTGAGCGTGAGGTGGCAGTGAAGTGCGAGCAGCACCGATAAGCATCAGTCTGTCTGCAGCAGCGAGTGAGTGCAAATCAGCTTTGGGCGGTAACACATAGCAAGAGCGCCGAGTAAGTAGCATCGCGCGCGAAGCGCGGGGTTTTCCAACCGCATCAAGAAGTATCACGATCAGACCTCTATCCACGGGCTTCAAGTATATATGTATCTGCGGCAAAAAGTCGATCGTTCTCGTCAGCCAGAGACAGCGGCCTGTCTAGTCCAGCTGATCGGCTATGGTGAAGCCGTCTAGCCACTATGGCGAGCAGAACAGGTCCTCTCGTCAGCCAAGCTGGCAGCTTGTAACTTGCAGCTTGCATCCCGCCCAATATACGGATCAGCACCGTGTCAAAGCCGGCGGCATCGGCGGCAGCGCGACCATGCTAGACTGAGACTAACACGCCCCCCTAACCATCGTACGGCCTGTTGAGTGAAGAAAGTGGTGAGAAGTAGTGTCGTCAGGGACTGCGCATATGACGCAAATACGAAGCTTGCCAAGCGCTCGATTGTGTCCATTTTGGGCGCAATTTCATGCACACCTCTTACGCCTGCGCACCTCGTGCACACCTCACTTTTAGCGGTTCCAGCGAGGTCCTCGGTGCAGTATAGTCTCCAAGTACCCAGACACCCAAGCACCCACGGCCTCATGGACTCAGAGGCCCAGAGATCCACAGCATCAAGTTAAAGACTGGGCAGGAGACAGCAGCCGAGCAGCGATAAGTAGCACGGATAAGCCGCCAAGCGAGCCAGCCGAACAGTCCAACACGCCAGCACGTATGGAAGGTGTCACGCCATCCTGGCACTTTTGGCGGCCGATCACGTGACTGTTTCAAATCCTACCGACCAAGACCGTTTTCGAGAGCCCATTCTCGCGCCCCCCAGTACATCCATGCATGCCAGGGGTGGTCTTCTCGGCTGCTCTATGTCTCTAGGAGCTACTGAAGGAGAGAAAACAAGCTAAAGAGGCTTGGAAAGGCCCCAAAGCTCCGGGTCAAAAGTGCCACCTTGTGGTCACGTGATCTCGTCTCCACCACCATAGCCTTCGGATTTGGTCCCGTGTTTCAAATCCTTCAGGTCTGCGAGGAATAACTTTTGATGCATTGCATGCATGAACTTCTCCTTTCTACCAGTGGTAGCATGCATGAAAAGGAGTGTTTCCTAGTAAGCTAAGCGTGGTAGAGGCAGTATTGGTTGAGTAGTAGCGGAATCCATGGGTCGTCGGCCGAATCTGCCAGGATGGCTTGACACCTTCCATAAGTACCATGCACCAACCAGGCAGGCAGCCAGGCCAGCCAGCTTGAGGCCAGGTCGTTTCGGCGAATGGCCCGCAGTAGTCTTCTCAGTCCCTTTCCCTCTCTCGGTGGAAGCCCCACCGGGGCCGGCGGCCATCAGGGGTAGCAGGGGTAGCAGCACTGTCGGGTTCGGCCGATAAGTGACGTCTCGAGTCCTGAGGTTTATGGATATTCATGATCCCGCCCCTGTTCTCCCTCGTGGAGTGCTGCTCCGCTCTCGGCAGTCAGTGGTCTGCATGTAAGGCTATATCCACTGCACCTGGACTGGGACTGGACCACTTACGCGTCAGGCGAACTGCAGGCGTCAATCTGCCCAGGCATCAGCCCATCACTCCAAGGCTGAACCCATCAGGTATCAGGCATCAGGTCAAGGCACACACATGGTATAAGCGTCAGACGACCAATATCGGTACCTCTGAGAGGTCCTTTTTCTGGCTGCACGGCGCCCGACATCGTATCTTTCGCCGCTGACTTGTTGACTTTGGACACTACACATCTTTGTATCGATAGTCTCCAGCGACGATCAGTGCGATTCCCGCCTCGCCTTAACCGGTCCATCGCCCTGCCTAACGATCTAGCGTCCTAGCGCCCGCTTAGCTTCGGCGCCGACACCGATAGGCCGGCCCGGACCGACCGAGCCAAGTCGTTTCGTTACGCACCACCTACCGCATCCCGACGTTACATCACATCACTCAAACACCACGTCTTCGCCAAATTCGACGGCGAAGCGGCATCGCTTTAGACTGAGCGTTCATACAGGTCCGAGCTCGACGTTGTCTCGCTCCGCCGACACTCACTCGCTGACGCTGATCCACGGTCCTATCTCGGCCCGATCTAGTGAAACTGCGGATTGTCTCATTCCTCACGAGAGACTTTCACAGGACTGCACTCCCACACTACTG
This sequence comes from Trichosporon sp. DN520, assembly GCA_030347605.1. NCBI lineage: Eukaryota > Fungi > Basidiomycota > Tremellomycetes > Trichosporonales > Trichosporonaceae > Trichosporon > Trichosporon sp. DN520. Next base: position 410,806 of record JASJUY010000006.1, on the reverse strand, counting down.
CTCATCGGTACTCCACCTGGGCTTGGGCTTAGCAAGCGCTGGATCGCTCTACAGCTCTGATTTCTCACGCCGAGCTGCTCCTCTGGTTCGAAGAGTGCTTCGCGTCTTGGCACTCTCGCCACTGAGTCAAGGACCTATCGCACTGCTGATATCTTCGGCCGACCCCTCGGCGTGAGGCTTATCTCGACACCATCTCGACGTCGCAGCCGAAGGAATAGAACCAAGGGCTGTGCCGTGAAGGAATCGACACAGGCAACATAATTGAACCACAGGCTGTGCTTTGAGGGCAATAGATACCAGGCAACATGGCACCGTCTCACCCACGTCCAGAGCACCACCGCTCGCACTCTGCGCACGCGCGTGCACAGCAGCGTCTCTACGTGCCGGCCGGCACGCCGATGGCCGTCGAGATCGGCGAGGGGATGCTAGAGCGCGCGGTAATGTCACGACCCGTTTCGCCGGATTCAGACTCCCGCTCGTCGTCTCGCTCTCCTCGTTCCCGCTCGCCTCGGTCTCGGTCATCAGCGGAACGGGCCCGCTCACGCCCCGTGGGGACCTCGCTCTCGCCGCATCCCTCCCGCTCTCGCTCCAAGAACGACCTCGAGCGGCGAGTAAGCGACACAGGCTACCTCGCCGACCGGGACGGCGGGGGTTCGCCCGGAACCGAAGGAGGCGGAGGCTGGGACACGCCGTTGGATGGCGGATCGCGCCCCGAGAACCCACGGACGGCGTCGTCTGACGACTGGGACAACATCCGAGACGGCTCCATTGCGCGCCGCCCAGCCTGGCGACGGCCGAGTACACGCTGGGTCATCCCTTTTCTTATCAGCACGACGTTCTCGCTAGGCCTGACCATGTCGCCGAGGACCGAGCTGCTCCTCAACGTTGTGTGTCTTGTGCACCCGCCTAGTATGCCCAGTAACGCTGTTGTGGCCGAGTCGGCTGGGTTGGGCGACTTTACGCCGGCGCCGCAGCTCGCGCTCGTGCCGGGGGCTTATGCGCACCTTCCAGTCGGAGGGCCGCTGTACGACCCCAACAGCCTCGCGTACGTCACCGAGACCGAGCTGAACTCCATTCAGCTGGAGCCATCACCCGGCATCATCACGGCGCCCGGCAAGCCCGCGCCCATCACGCCGCGCGAGCCCCTCTCCCCAGGAGCCAAGTGGTTCCTCGACGCCCAGCGGGCCATAGCAGCCCGTCTGGGTCGGGGCAGTCCCACGAATCCGATCCCAGACGGCGGCAACAGCTCCACGCCACAGCCATATCCCGAGATCGACCCGAGCCTGTGCAAAAAGGACCCAGAAGTAGCCTCAAACGCAGCCCAGCTCACCAAGATCCTGACCATGACTGCGGGACTTCTAGCAGCACTAACGACGGGCTTCTGGGCCGGCATCTCGGACCGTATTGGACGGAGAAAGGTGCTCGCCGTCGTTGCGCTCGGCCTCATGCTCAACGACGCATGCTTCCTCTTCTTCACCAGCCACCCCATCCTCCTGGTCAAGAGCCAGATGTACGTCCTCCTCGCTGGGCCTATCCTGGACGGATTACTTGGGGGTTTGAGCACGGTCACGGCAACGCTGCACGCGTATATCTCCGATGTGACTCCTGCTGGTTCCCGAGCCACGGCGTTCGCGCAGGTCGGCGGCGCGCTCATGTTTGGCCTCATGACGGGGCCGTTTATCAGCTCGCTCGTGGTCGGCTACACGGACAGCATGTAAGTGTCGACGAGTATTCAGGCCTGGCGGCCTGTTGCCAGTATGAAGTGAAAGCAGCACTTACAACCAGTATCTTCCCGTTCTACATCTCAATCCTAATGCACGGCCTCACAGCGATCCTGTTCCGCTTCCTCCTCCCCGAGTCCCTCTCCACGGAGTCGCGCATCCAATTGACCAAGAAGGCGAAGCTGGCGGCCGAGCGCCGCAGAGAAAGGGAACAAGAGCAAGTATACTGGGAGCAAATGGGCCCTCGGCGTCTAGCCGCGCATCAATCCTCTTTGTCCCCCTTACGCTCATCTCCATCGCCCTCGACTTCGCCGGGGGACAGCGGCTGGTCGCGGGTAAGGGCCGCAGGCCTATCCCGCGTAGAGCAAGTCCGGGCAGCCTCAAACCGGTACAGAACGGTACGCCGATTCCTGGGATCCCTGCGGCGCACAGCAAGACGCATGGTGTGGTTCCTCGAACCCCTCACAATCCTTATCCCCGAGAAGGACTCAAGTGGGAAGAGGGACTACAACCTCACAGTCGTCGCACTGATGCTCTTCCTGGGAAGTTGCATCATGGGCGTCATGCAGATCAAGATGCTGTATGCTATGAAGGCGCTGGGGTGGGGGTCGACGGAGAATGGGTTTTACATGAGCTTCGTGTCGCTTTGTCGTGGGTTGGTATTGCTGGGATTGATGCCCGCGGCGATGTACTGGGCCAAACCGCGGTTTACGGCGGCGAGCGTGGCTGAGCCCGTCAATGCGAGCGGAGCGAGCGGTGAGGGAGCCAGCGGAAGCGCGGACGGAACGAACGGAACGAGCGGATCGAGCTCCACGACCAACGGAGCGAGTTTCCAAAGCAACGGAGCCAGCGGAACATCAACATCAACGGCTGTGGCGAGCGAGACGACCCCCCTGCTCAGCGGAAACTCCAAAGACACCAGAAGCGCGACCGCGGCGTCGGCGACACCCTCCTCTAAGTCTCAACCTTCCCACGGCACATCCTCCTCCTTCAACACCTCCAAGCCCGCTCAATCGTCCGACACGTCCACCTCCCCCTCGGCCCAAACCCAGCCAAAACGCTCCCTCTCCCTAGACCTAACAATAACCCGTCTCTGCCTCCTCGTCGAAATCCTCGGTTTCCTAATCCTCGGCCTAAACGCACACAATTCATCAACAATTTACGTCGCCTCATCCGCGTTCCTCACTCTCGGATCTCCAGGCAACGCAGCCTGTAATAGTCTCGCGCTGGGATTCCTCCGAAACCAGCGCGAGGCGGGGACATTGTTCGGCGCGCTGGCCGTGCTCAGTGCATTGGGGAGTGCACTGCTGAGCCCCATGATTGCCGCGAACGTGTTTAGTGCGACTGTGAGATACTATGCCCCGGCTATCTTCTTGTGTGCGGCGGGGATTCTGCTGTTGAGTTTGGCGGCGAGCTTGTTGTTGAGGATTGATCGGGCTGGGATAGATGAGGAAATGGGGGGAAGGGGGAGGGAGACGAGTCGGTCGAGGAGTAGGAATAGGAGGTCGAGGAGTCGGAGTAAGCGACGGAGGGAGCGGTTCTGAGTTGAGATTGGGAGGTGGGAGGGAGGGCAGGGCAAGGGAAATGGGAGTTTGGAGTTGGAGAGGTTGTTCGACATTATCACTATTCATCTTTGTAGTTCGTCAGTCAATAGTCCCATAGTGTTATCTATCGTTCTCTTAATGTCGCGCTCGCATATCTGCCTGTCTCACGCCTGACACGTTCCAATGTCGCTCTTGTGCTCGTGCACTTCTGCTGGCTTGCGGACGCCTCGCTGCCTCGCCGCCTCGCTTGTCTCCGTGATACTGGCTCTGCAATATCTGCTGCCACTATGCCAATGCGGTCACTCGTACTGCTGCAACTCGAGTCGCTGCCACAGTACATGCACACATCACATCTCTTCTAATTCTACTACTCTCAGTGCGCGCGGGGGGACCTCTCTCTCAGCCGGCGCAGGCACTGAAATGTGCACACTCTAGCACACACTTCATACTTCGGGGATCTCAAATATCTATTGTTACACGTGGATGGGGATGAACCAAGTCTGGCGGGGATCGATGCAATTGGAACGGAACGAGACGAGACGAGACGAGACGAGACGAGAGACGGAGAACACAAGAGAAAGAAGACAGAAAATCGAATCAAGATTGTTGGGAATGGGGAAACACCTAGGATTGGTTGCGCTTGGCGAAGGTAGTAACAAGGGTTAAAGGACGGAGAGAAATCAAAGACAAAGAATTGTATAATTGGGACGACAGGCTCTAGTGCTCTGTCGGTGGGGCTGGGCGGCTGGTGCTCGACTGCTCACTGCTCGCGCTCGACTGGGGCTCGACTCTGGCGAGTCGAGACTAGCTTGACCAGCTCGTAGCTCGACTCTGCGAGTCGAGGCTCCTTGCTCACGCATCACCCATGACCACGTCCCCCTCGCCGTCGAGCGACTCGGTGATCGTCCGGCTCACAGGCGCCGGGGGCACCGCGTACCCTGCAAGCACATTCGCGAGCCACCGCGGGTCCTCGGGCGCCAAGGCGGGACCGCCAGACCACGAGCGCTTCACGATAGGGTGCTCGTTGATCGTCTGGATGCTAGGCCGCGAGTCGGGGTTCGAGCTGAGACAATTCGTGATCAAGTCCACCAGCGCCGTCGAGAGCGGCGACAGGTCGAGCCACGAAAAGTTGTCCTCGCGCAGCGCGTGCCACCCCGCCCCGCCGTCGGGGAGGTAGATGTTCATCGCGCTCTCGAGAATCACGAGGCCAAAGCTGAAGATATCGGCCGCCATGACGAAGACGCCGCGCAGCATCTCGGGCGGCATGTACACCCTGTCGCCCTCGCGCTCCAGCTTCGACTCGGGGCGGGCGTTGCCGACCGACCCGCCGAGCCCCGAACCCGCAATGATCTCGGCGGGCGAGACGCGCGGCCACCGCGTGGCTAGGCCAAAGTCGGCAATCTTCAGGCTTCGGTCGGCCGCGACGAGAATGTTGTCCGGCTTGATGTCAAAGTGGATGACACCGTTCGAGTGCAGGTGGTTCAGGCCGTCGGCGAGGTCGCGCACCATCTTCCACACCCGCCCCTCATCCAGGCGCTCGTTCTCGTGCCCGTACACCTGCAGGAACGCCGCCAGCGAGCCCACGCACACCTCGGTCTGGATGTACAGCTGCCGGTTCTGCTCCCAGGCGTCCTCAAACTTGATGACGTGCGGGTTGGGGTTCTTGGAGAGCAGCCGGAGAATGTCGACCTCCTCCAGGTGGCGGAGGCGGTCCTTGATGCCGTCAAAGACACCTCTAGTCTTCTTCACGGCATACACACCATCGCCGTAGCGCTCCTTCACCTGGAGCACAGACGAGAACGCGCCCTTGCCGAGCGGGTGCATCACGACAAAGCGCGACTCGAAAATGTCCTCCTCGACGGGCAGAATCGGCGAGGCGATCGGGTGAGACTGGCGGTGTCGCATTCGTCGAGCGCGGTCGGCGCGGTCCTTGGCCGAGCCCGTAAACTCGGGCAGAGACAGGCGCGGGATGACCGCCGCATCGCGCGGCACAGACGCCGGTAAGAATCGCGCGGGCGAGGGCGACATTTCGTTGGCTGCTAAAGTCAGCGCTGGCCGTCGAGTGCTCAACTCACAAGCGAACGTGTTCCGTCCGCCGGTGCCCTTCGTGGGCGTGGAGTCCTCCTCGCTACTGAGGCCCTCGGTTGAGTCGCTGACCCGCCTCAGCAGGCCGAGAGAAGCACGCTTCTCCTTCAGCGACGTCGGCTTCTTCGACGAGCCGAGGCGGTTCGACGGGCTGGACTGATCCGTGTCTGTCTCATCGCCGGGCGACGAGGTCATCGTGACGACCAGAGCGGGCGGTTTCCGTGTAGAAGGCGGCGGCATCATGCCAGAACCCATGCTCAGGTCCGCGGCGGCCGCCATGGCGGGCAGCGAGTTGGACAGAGACAGGCGGCTGGCAGAACCGTGATGCGTAAAGCTGTGTCGCTTCACTGGTGTGTCCGGCATAGACGGCTTCTCGTCCAGAGGTTGGAAGCCAAAGCCAGAAACACCATCGTAAAAGTCGAAGCCGTCATGCTGGCTGGGATCCGGCTTGCCCTCGATGGGCTTGCCTCCCAGAGCGCTCTGGCCGCCGAGCGAGCGAGCTCGCTTCACCGATGACCCTATCAGTAGGCTCTGCGACTTGCTCATCGTGCTGGGGCGGATCACAGACGGAGGCGGCATCTTCTGCTCGTCAAAGGAAGCGTTCGAACCGAGCGAGTCCCGCGGCCGGAACTTTTGCTTGAGGCTGAATCCAGACGACGCAGCCTCGAACACTTCTGGGTTGGGTTTCACATCTTCGAACCGCGGCGTAGAGGTGATGGGAGGGGTGGTGCTAGAGCTGGAGGTGGAGAGAGAAGAGATGGAAGTGTTCGAGTGGCTGAGCTCGGGAGGAGGGAGTCCTCCTGCGAGGGACAGCGACAGGCCAGACTTGTGACCCATAGACCGGGAGATCGACTGCTCATTGCGGTCCGTGATGGACGTCCGTCGATGCCGTCCAGTGTTTCCAAGAGACGAGCGTGCTTTCCGGGCGTGCATGAAGGCCGCGCCAAAGGGCGAGTCGTTCATCTTGTCGACCTGCATGTCGCCAAGCGAGACAGTCTTCTTTTGGGGCAGACCTGTTCGGTCCTTCGATCCTCTTCGGAGAGCGTTGGTAATGTTGAGACGGGGTATCCTTGAGCGAGATCCTCCCATGGACCACGTCGAAGAGTTGTTGTTGATCTCAGACTGGGATGGACGAAGCGTAAACAAGGGCGGTTGTGGGGGTGCGATCGGAGTCATCAGGGCCGGTTCGTCATCGTCGATCAGGAGCGAGGGGCTGTCGGGACTTTCCTGCATGTGTCTTCTCGGACGGGGCGAGAACAGGTCCTCGTTGCTCTGTCCCCTGGCGGCCGCGAGACTGCGGCTGTGGCCGGGGACATGGCGGATGGGGCTGTCGTCGTCGTGTAATCGGAGTTTCTCGACTGCAGACCCCATGCCACAGGCGGGCGTCGGGCTTTCGGCTACGGGCGAAGAAGATCGATGCGGGTCCGAGTCATGTCCCGCACGGTTCGGTGTCCATCCAGACAGAGGCGCAAGCGGGGGGCGTGGCGACGAGATGAGAAAGTCGTAGTCATTGTTCCGCGGTGATGGGGAGGGCGATAGCTTGTGCTTTCCCTTGCCGGTGAAGGGAGAGCGGAATGATGAACTGGACGGGGCGTGGAAAGGGTTGAGGCTCTCGCAAGAGGCCATCCCATTCGAGCCCGCGGCCAGCGAGGGCACAGAGTAGTGGTTCTGGTTCTCGGTCGTGACATACCACGTCGTGGGGCGCTGTCGCCTAGGGCGCATGACAGTCGTGACGCTCTCGCCAGACATTTTCGGTTCCTGTTGATGATGCAGGGTGGTGGTGGATGGATTGGGTTCTGGTATTGTTTGTTGGTAGTGAAAATTACAGTGAGGCGCACACAGTCGATCTGTGTTGCTATGCAGTCTGCTGAGCCGCCCAGCGGTCACACACGGACGAGGTCGATGGAAGGATGGATGGGTAGTGTAACAAGTAGTGATGGTGTGGAGGTGTGGCGAAGGTGAAAGCCGTGGGTGGGTGCGCGCAGTCTTTGTGTGTGTGAGAAGGACGCGTTGAGAAGGACTGCTGATGGGATCGCGCAGTGTCGGTGTCTTTGGTTTCACGTAGGCCGTAGTCGATACAGTGTGTGTGTGAAGGATGGATGGATGAGTACAGGCGTCCGTGGATGTTGATGAATGACGGAGGTGGGTGTCCTGGTTGGTGAAGGGTGTGTGGGGCAAGGGCAGGTGCGTCGGCGTCGGCGTCGGAGGTGGATGTGTCGGCGCTGGCAAAGAGATGAGGATGGATGTTGGAGGATAGAGAGGATGAGGGATGGAGGATGACGGATGTGGGGGGCTACGTAGGGAATCGAAGCGAGTGAGCGAGTGAGGGAGGGAGGGCAATGCACAACTGAACGAAGTAAAAGCACGCACGCAGGGGGCAGGGGGGAAGAAGGGCAAAGGAAGGGCCCTGGGCGGGCGGCGTGAGCGTGATCTCTTGAGTGATCCTGCCCCTCCTACCGCACTGTGCCCAGTCAGTGTGCCCAGTGTTTGGATGTGTTTTCCCCTTTTACGTAACAAAATCAAGATCAAAATCACACACGTCCAAATTTGCGCGCCCCTGACCTACTCTGACCTAGACGCCCGCGTACGCCCGCACGTGGAATGGTGGCGCCACTCTAGTGAACCACCTCAGCGTAGCGTGTTCTGTGGTTTCCTGTATTCCTAGCGCCATGCATCTTAAGCGTGCGTTTGACATCGCATTGTCCAGCCGGGCGGATAACTCGTGTTGGTGAGGCGGGCAGAGACGTCAGAGAGACAGCGCGACAGATAGAAAGAGCTAGAGCTGCGTGAGGGGGCAAACGCGCACAAAGGCCGGCGCTGACCTGGGCGTTATTCATGCTTTATGTCCGCCGCTCCTGGTCTCTTTCCCAGTTTCATGGCAGCCTCATGGCACTATGGCCTTATGGCAGCTTGTATGGCACGGTGCAGCCATGCAGCCATGAAGCCCAGGACCACTGATCCACCTTGGAATTCCTGGCAGTTGTCCTGTGTCCTGCATATCCTGCCTATCCTGCGACCTGCGACATGTCTGTGCTCGAGGCCCGATTAGCCTTGTCTCATTCACAGCACATAGCTCGCATTCCTCACACTCCTGATGTTTACATGACAGAGCGATGGACAAGTATGCTGCAAGCTGAGGTCAGAGGCGGGAGGGAGGTGGCAGAGCAGTGGTCTGCATCGTCGTTCATCACCAGCTGAGCAGGCAACGCATGCGTCTGCATTACCGCCAGCGAGCACACGCTCTCTTCCTCTGACCCAGATGACTGCAGGCCAGGGTGGGGATTCGGGTGTGAATCATAGCCTCTCGGCCCTTGAGCGCCAGTCAAGCTTGCAGCCCTCGTGCCCTACCAGCTTCAATGACTGGATGGCATGGCATGGCTGGGAACAGGAGGCCAGGAAGCCAGGAAGCAAGTGAGGGCTGGGACCTCGGGTCCTGAGCCATGAGCTTGTCAAGCAAGTTATCCTGAAGTGAAAAGTGAAAAGCGCCGCGCGCGCCGCCAACGGTGGCTCCAAGAGAAAAAGCACTCGCGACATTTGATCCCGTTGGCCTGCGCGCGTGCTTCTCTCCTCAGGCTCAGGCGCTGAGCACAGAGGCTGCACGGCTGCGGTCTTATCTCGCATGCATATCGTGACGCTATCTTACCCGGCTCGACGGCTCGACGGCTACGGCTACGGCTATGGCAACCGATAGAGCTAGCGAGCGGCGAGCGGCTGCAACGGCTGTTCCACTCAATCTGATTGTGACAGACTTATGGCTTGGTGGCAAAACAAGAGTCAGACACGCTACCAGTCTAGTGCTGCCGAATGCGAATTGGCGCTCAGGCTGCCGCCGTCGAGATCGTAACGGCCGCTTTTGCAGGCCGATCGGTCGATCGTCCGTAGCGCGTTATGAGGCCAAGTGACACCGTGCGCTGCGTTGGCGCTCTGGCGTGAGCTTTGATGTCACCGCCGTTGTCTGTGCTTCTGTAAAGTTCTGTGCGCTGTGTGCCGTGCTGTGCGTTAGTCGAGCCGTCGACCAACAGTTACGGGTCATCTCGAGTCCCCGCCCAGTCTGATCAACTTGGCTGGTCTGGCCAGTCTGCGGCGAACATGGGTGGGATAGATCGGCATGAATCGCCCCACTACTGCCACTCTTGCCCAAGATTACAGCATGCACCCCAGGCAAAGTTCTGGACAGAGTTGTGCCATGACAGATGACAGATGTCAGACGGAGGGAGTGAGGGAACGCCATGCAGCGCGCTACTTCTACAACACCGCCAAGGCGCAGGCTTCAAGGCGTTCAGAGGCGGTGGCACGAGCGCAGACGCCGAGTGCGCCGAGCGCCGTGCGCCGTGCGTGCGCCGTCCGAGCTAACGAGCCACAGCTCATGTCGGCGCCCCTTGGCCTTCGGGCCATTCCCACATCCCTGGCAGGTACCTTCTCAACAGTCTACGAGGAGCCCAGTCGCCAGTGACTAAAATACCAGCGGGAAGGATCCAGTCAGCGCGGGGAGGATCCAGCTGCGTGCCTCTTTTGCTTGCTTGGGCTCTAGTTTGGAAACACATCGGCGGGCGCATTCCGCCTCCTTCCTACCTCCTGCGTTCCCCTGCAACCTTGAACCAACCAGACTACCAAAAGACCTGGCAACCTGACCACCAGGCCACCTGACCACCTGACCGAACGGACCAAACGGACATCCCGACCGAGTCTCCTGAAGCTCTTGTTCTCCTGTTCTAAAAGCTCTTGGCGCTCTGTCCCTCTCCGGAGGCGTCAGAAACTCTAATCTTTCCGTTATCCTGTTCCCCTCCTCTATTCCCCTTTGTGGCAAGACTCTGGCGCTACTGAGCGCTGCTAGCCTAGCTGAGAGGGTAGAGCAGCTCAGGACAGATCCTGAAGCACGAGGCGCCAGAACAATGTGGTACACCAGGGATGGCAGACACGGTATGGGTCTGTGCGTCTGTCACCGCAGGTGGTCATTCGTCCGATTTGTCGTCAGTAGTGGTCAGCGTAACGCTTCACTGCTCTGGTATGGCGTTTATGCGTGTTGACCTATGATCTCTGCTTTATCTTCGGCCGAGGGATCAAGGATACAGGATGGAGGACTTGATGGCAGGGTGAGAGCGGAGGATGGTCCGCTACGGACCTCTGGACAGCATGAAACACAGTTGCTAGGATGATGGCGTAGTGGTCCGCTGGTGGCGGGGGAAGATGGATAGCTGAAAGTTGACGGACAAGCTGAGGAGACTTGGCATAACAGTGAGCTGGCTTGTCGGGGTTGTTTTGAGCACTGGCTGGTCGGGCATGTTTGTAGCTTCAACTGGAACAGACCTGGCATAGTCGCTGCAATTGGCTCCCGGCCGTCTCTTGGGAGGCAGACATTGACTTCAGTTGACTTCAGTGGTTTCGGCCCGCGGAACTCGCGGAACCTCTCGTAAGCTTGAACATTGAAGGTTGCCCGGCGCCAAGTTCGTGGCGTGTGCCTGCCATCTTGACTGGAGTCACCTGGTATCTATCTGTTGCCCGCGTGCCATTCAGACCTGCAGTCGCTCCGTAACCGGTGTCGGAACGAGTAAGTCGCATGATCGAAAGAGATAGTCGACGGCTGTGCGGCTTACCACGCGGTAAGGATGTCTAGCGCGCTTGTCTCCTCTAGGCAAGCCCGAAGACCAGCGCCAGCCCGCAGCGCCATCAGCACCGCAACTCCAGCGCCAGCAGCGCCAGCACTAACGTCAGTCGCCGAGTGCTTTCGGACATCTGCAGCCCGACGCCGGAGCCAGACATAGCCCGAGCGGCGCGCGGGGCGAGTGACACTACAGAACATGACTAGCTTAAAGGCGCAGAGTGCCTGTCTGTCATGACGTCCTCCACAGACCCGACAGACCAGTCCATTGGAACGGCGGGGCTGACCGCTCACTCTGGACAGGGAGCGCTACCTCACAACAGGGATCACTCTCCAAACTCTGAAAAGGGTAGGCAACTCACCATACTCTGAACCGAGAAGTCATCTGCCAAACCTGACGCGCTGACGCCTGACGGCGAGCGGCTTGTCTTCCGCCGGGATCCTAGCCGATCCGCTGTACCACGCGATACTGACGACCCTGTCGATCCGCTACTGCTGACGAATATGCTGAATCAGGGAGAGTATCGTACCGGGAAGATCCCGGATGACGGATTGGAATTATACAGCCGGATGAGGTAGTGACTACTGCCTAAGCCATGCCGGGAGTGCGTAGAGGTCGATCTGCCGTAGCCTGTAGCCTCTCCTGGCAGTGCATGAGGTGTATCGACTAGACTTAGTAGGACAATGGTGTACTGTGCGACGAGGTCGTACCTGCCACAGCCGATGCTTTCCGTACATGGCCGCCGATAGCCATATCCCATCTGCCGGACCGAGGAGGCGACTCGCGCGACTCGTGATACTTTGGACACAACTCCGTAGTCTGACACGCCCTTCTGACACACTGTTGGTGCGCAATTGATAATCTGAAACGTTCACTACTTTCGCTCCACCGCGGAGACCGTTGCAACTTCACATCCGACGGTACAGCGTCCGCCGTGTTCGACGTGGCACAGCATGCACAACGCACGGTACAGGCTTCCGTATACAGATACTCGATGCATGATTGTTTACTTTGTTCGTATATTTGCGTCCTGTTATCGACTAATTTGGATTGATACTACCCCCGTGATTTGAAGTTCAGATGATTGCTATGACTTTGTGAACGATACAACATAGATGATAGACCTTTAATGGCTTGTTGCGGGCCGCAGACGGGCGCCGCCCCTTGAGAGAGAAAGTGAAAATGGTTGTAGTGGTGGTGGTCAAAGAAAAGCACACAGCACAACATGCGACATGCGATATGCGATAGCGGCATGGCGTACCGACGCACAGACCGCCGAGCTTCGAGTGCCGAGTCCGTCGGTTCAAAACTTCAGGCGCCGAGATCATAGCTCCGACCCTCGCTACAGCTCGATGCTTCCGAGTCTCACTACAGCTCGATGCTGACAAGGGCCCACCTGCGCGCGTCCCACTGCCATTCTCCGACCGGTTGGCCGGGGCTAACGGGCGCTCCGCCGACGTACATGAGAGCGTGGAGCAGCTCGTCGAGGAGGGCGGGGTCACGCTCATCGCGATCCAGGATCAGCATCAGGTGCTCCGCCTCCAGCGTATCCGCGAGATCGAGGAGGGCGGTAAGGTTCTCCCTGATGTCCGTCACAGTGGCCGGCGCCTGCTGCGGGACAGGATGGGGGCGGTGGGGGTCGTGCGGGCGCAGCACGTCGGAGAAGTGCGGCGCGAGGTGATCTGCGCGCGGCGAGCTGGGCGGCGACGGCGGGAGGTGCACGAATGCGATCCGGCCCAGCGGCGAATCGCACACGAAGCCCTGCAGTGCGTGGGCCGGCGGCACGACAATTTCGAGCATGTACGAGCACTCTGCGATTGCGGTCGCGGCGGTCGGGAAGACGGACGCGATGAGCGGCAGCACAGGCTGGCAGTGCGCTGCGCCGGCGGGACGGGAGATCGGCTGCGGCTGCTCGATGAACGAGCTGACCGGCGATGGCGGGAGGACGACGGGGCGCGCAGGGATGCGCACCGCCGTCGGAGGCGAGACGGAGCTGGGAGGCGTGGGCGGGTCGTACGTGCGACCATGATTAGCCGTTGTCACTGTCGCTGCTGTCGCTGTTGCTGTTGCGTGGGCTTTTGGATCGGATAGCGGGCTCCCCCCGCTTGCCTCAAACCCACTGCCGGTGACCGGTAGCCAGCGAGGCGCACTGGCCCTGGGCGCTGCCCAGGGCCTCGTCGGTGTAGATGTACGTGTTGCCGCCGGGGCCGCCGGCGCGGGCGAGGGCTAGCGCTTCGGCGTGCTGCTGTGCAACAGCGGCGCTGAAGAGCCATGCACCCTCGAGCCCGAAGTCGGGGCGGCCCGACGGCTCCGGATTGAAGGACAGATTTGCGTTGCGCACGTTCATGAGGAGCCAAAGCTCGTTGAGCGGAGGTGTAGTGCCCGAGGCGGAGTGTTTGTCGATGGGGAAGAGAGAGAAAGGAGGAGGAGACGACGACGTTACGACCGGCAGGCGCAGGCGGGGCGGCGTACGACGTACGACGTTGGCTGGGCTGCGGCGTGCATATGGTGCATGGGGTTCGCCGCAGGTCACGTGAAACACCGCCGCCCGCTGTACCGCTGTAACGGTCGGTTCCCGGCCGGCCCCTGTGTGACCGCTGCCGGGTGGCCGCCGAGCGAGTGAGCGAGCCAGCCGCCTCTGGCCCGCTGCGGTGAGAATTCGAGAACGAAGAAGGCGGCCACGGAAGCAGATCCTCATTGTGCATGGTGGGCCGCCGCACGTGACCTGACCGACGACGCCGATCCGAGACTAGACCCAGACTAGACTAGACCCCTACGCTGGCGTCATTTTGCCACCCAACAGCCAGCAGCCAGCACCTGGGAGCTAACCTAGCTACATACCTACTCCCCGCCTGACGTGAAACCGACGTCCACCATCGGCCTCAAGTCGGCATCTTCACACTGCCTCATTCCCCATCCTTCTACCTCACCTTTCGACCTCCAAAAATGTCTTCAGCACTCCCAGCCGACCAGGAGCCGCTGCTCGGCCCCTCGAGCTCTTCGTCGAAGAAGGGCGCCGCCCGCCAGTCCGAGGACCTGATCGTAGGCTCGAGCTCGGCGGCGCGCAATGCGTGGATGGACCAGCCGCCCGACGACGACATCCCCGACGATTTCAAGGTGGGCGTCACGGTCGCCGACTGCGATGAGTCGATCCGCCGCGCCTTCCTGCGCAAGGTGTACGCCATCTTGCTGTGCCAGATCGGTCTGACCGCCGCGACGGCCGGCGCGCTCATGATCCCCGCGGCCGCAGAGTTCGTGTACCAGCACTCGTGGATCATCTGGTCGGCCATGATCGGCACGTTCGTCTCGCTCGGCCTCACGTACTGGAAGCGCCACTCTTTTCCGGCCAACATGTTCTGCCTCGCCCTCTTCACCCTCTGCGAGGCCGTCATGATCGGCTCGGCTGTTAGCTTTTACGACACGGTCGTCGTCCTCCAGGCCCTCCTTATTACCTCGGGCGTCTTCATCGGCCTCACCCTCTTCACGTTCCAGACAAAGTACGACTTCTCCTCGTTCGGCCCCTTCCTCTTCGCTGGCCTTTGGGGCCTCATTGGCGCCGGTCTCGTCGGATTCTTCCTCCCCTTTAGCCACGGATTTGACGTCGCCATCGCATGCGTCGGCGTCCTCCTCTTCTCCGGCTACATCCTCTACGACACGCAGCAGATCATGAAGCGCCTCAGCGTCGACGAGGCTATCCTGTGAGTTCTTCTTTGACTACGTTGAATGAATCATAACTGACATCTCAGTGGCTCGCTTACCCTCTACCTCGACTTCATCAACCTCTTCCTCTACGTCCTGCGTCTTGTGAGTATCCTACAGCTCATTCGCCTGGAGACATTGACTGACATCCACAGCTCAACTCGCAGAACGACAACAACTAAGCTTTTGCACCGATTCCATCTCAGCAGCGCTAATACGCATCCCTCAATACTGTCGCCCACATTCATTGTATCCGATTGTCTGAATGTAAAGAAAATGACTCGGCACTCATTCTCTCAATGTCGCTACAGTTACATGTTCGAACGGTTCTACGTGCTCTGGAAGCATGCTGGCTTGACTAACAAGAGACATATCTTACAACAGTGAAATTACTGACGTAGCCTGATTATTAGTCTTTTCTCTACTGCTCGACCTGCTCGTCCACACCGATTTGGCTGGGATCACTGGTCTTTTGCTTTTTCAGGCTGGGGTCACTGGGGGGCTCGCCCTCGAAAGGACGCTTGAACTGGTGTTTCTCCGTCTCTGCTTCGACGGCAGACAGATCGCGCTGCTCAGTCGAGGGCGACGAGTCAGCTTCGAGGCGCTTGTCGAGCCCCGACGGAGCAACTTCCGCAGAGGGCTCTTGGAGATGTTCACTCTCGCCTGGCTCGTCGATCTGCGCGACCGCCTGCTCTGTCTTCTCGGTAGAACGCTTCTGCTGAGCCGGAGAGCCCTTTTCAGATGACACCGCGCTGCGCCCGCGCTCATTCTTGGCGCTCGAAGCAGGGCGACTGCTCTCCGAGCTCTCTCCCTTCGACCTGTTGTCCAAAAGCTCCTTGCCCTCGTCCGAGTCCTCGAACCGAGTCAAACCTTCGACCCATTCCGAGCACTTGGGCACGCTGATCCATGGCGTATCCTCGTGTCGATAGCGTGTGAGCAAAACAGCAGAAAGCTCCTTGACGAGGTGCGAGATGACGCGCGGGCGCACTAGACGCCAGTAGTAGTTGGCCTTTGCTTGCCTGCGGGGAGGAATGGGGTTCTTGATGTTCTTCTTAGCAACAACGACGTGCGGTGGGAATAAGTCGCGGAAAGACTTGCGATCTCTGCTTGCAAAAATTTTTGTTGCGAGGCAGACGAGTGGGAATGCGTCCTCCTTTTCCGTCTCAGCTACGAGCTGTCCGTTAGCTCAAACATTACATTCGCAGCTTACCTCAACAACGTACCACGCCGCGTCCTTGAGCCCGAACTTTTCAGCGAGCTTCAATGTCAGCTAAGTGTGAAAGACCCCTCCTAACTCACCGTCTTTTCTTTGCCAAATGTGAATAAGTTGTTGCGATAGCGGTCCACAGTGTCGTAGATGACGACTTCGTTCTCCTTCATGTCGAAAAGGATAGCCAGAGCATCTTCTCCGGGCACAGTGGACACGAAAATGATCTTGTCGTAGTGATAGCGCCTTGGAAATACTGCCTGCGCCTCTGAGACGTGCGTAATGGAGACACGGCGAGGAGAGCGTGTTCCAAGATGCTCGATGTAGATACTCTGTGCCTTGCGCCGGAAGAGCTCGTTGTCTTTCTTGGAGCTCTCGGAGAACACACTGCGGAGCAACGCCTGCAATTCTGACGGGGAAATTGCCGTCAGTGGGCCCAACTGAGCCGCTGTTGATGCGCCTGGGATGTCTCGCAGGACTACAGCTGCAGTTTGAGCGGTCGTTGACAAAGGCAGAGTGGGTGCAGCGGGGGCGATGAAGTAATCAGTAGGCGATGTGGCGGAGGAAACCCCATCATGCTCGCTGCCAGCTCCAGCGCCAGCTCCAGCTCCTGGGCTACCGGCTTCATCGCGGCGACGACTGTCGTTGCCGCCGGAGTCGTAAGCGCGAGCGGGAGGACGCGAGGTTGGAGGCTGATGCTGGGTGACGTATGTCTCAGGCAGACCCATCACATGGTCGTGATCCGGAGGCGACGGCAGCGGTGCAGGTCTTGGGTAGGAAGTTGATGCTCCAGGCCTCACATTGTTCGGCGACGAGACGAAATTAGGACGCATCGCTGAGCTCGATGAAGGCCGACTTGGCTGTCCGTGCTCAGGCCCCACAATTCCAGGTGGCATCGAGATGTACTTGTTATGGGGGTGGCTGAAGCCCCTCCTCGCTTCGTCCGTCACAGCGTTGTAGATACCAGAGCTGTACCCCTGATGGTCGCGCGTGCGGGACTTGCGGCGAGCGTTGTGCAGCAGCCCGGACAGCTGATCGAGGCGCTGAGCTGTGATCTGATGCGATCGGTGCATGTGCTCCGTCAGACTAGCGATTGCAGAGGCCATCTGGTTCATTTGCGAGTGCAGAGCATCCTGGCCGTTGACAAAGGCGCCGACCTTTGCGTCTTGCGAGGCTATTGATTCTCCCATGCGAGTGATCTGGTCGGAAATGCCCTGAATCCAGTTCGCACTAGGGAGTCGATTGTCATTTTCTGCCACAGACGGTCGCTGCTCCGAGGGAGTCGGCTACTATCAGCGTTCGCCTACAGCTTCGCAGCTTACTCTTCCCTTTCTGCGCTCTAACAAGCGGACTGCGAGAGGGTCGAGTCCGAGGATCGGGACGTCATGATTGTGCAACTCGAGTAGCTTGCCCGCCATCACGCACTGGGTGATCCAACTTGTCACCGCAATCGGGCACTGCCAGTGCTCCGGAACCTCAGCCTCGACCGGCGCTGCCAGGTCCGAGCGTTCGTCATTGAGAGGAAAGAGGATGAGGTCTGGCACACTGTCCGTCGGGGGCGTAATGAAGCGACCTCCCAGAGCCTGCTCGTCAGTCAAAGTGTTTAAATTTAATGATCAGAGCTCACCTCGACGCCAGAGTGCCACTTAGCCAGTGACTTGGAGTACCACTGCGCTGGGACGACGCCAAAGACAACGCCAAGGAAGACTAAGGGCAGCTCTTCTGACTCCTCCACCTCGTCGCTCTGCTCTGTCACAGGAGAGGGAAGAACGTTGGGGGAGAACTGCTCAGACGAGGTCGATGCATGCAGCAGCCTGCTGCTGGGGCTGTTTGCAGCTTCAGCGCCAGCAGGTGTCTGGACGGGTTTGGTCGAGGAAGAGCCTGTGGCAATTGAGATGTGACCGGTAGCCTTGTTAACGCTGAGCCGTGGGCCCCCGCGTGCACCTGTGGTGCTGCAGGCATCGTTGCCACCCATATGACGGTCGCTTGACTCAGTTGAGAGAGCCACCGTAGGCATTGCTGTTGCCAGTGCAGAGGAAGGGCGATCGCTTGAGTCGCCATGGCGTTCTTGGCCGAGCTCCCTACACCGGTTGAGCAGCATTGTGGGATTGTTGCTGTTGCTGTTGTTATTGCTGTTGCCACCTTGATCTTGCTCTGCGTTCACGCGGACTGGCGCAGGCGACCAGCTATCCAGCACTGTAGGACGTTGAGCAGAAGCTGGATAGGGCGAGGAAAGGCTCATTGCAATGACGAAGGAAGAGAGCGCCCATGGGCGATGCGACGTTTAAGTGCACCAGCAGCTATGTTATGTGTTATGTGGTTGGGGTGAGGGAGGGAAGGCGTAAGGCGCAAGTGAGTGCAGGAGATTTGTTGTTGTCCGAGGATAGGGCGCTGCTCTGTACAGCTGTACAGCTTGGAGTGCAAAGTGGCCACAAGCGACAGCGTCGAGCTGTGGGAGAGAAAGAGAGCTCGCGAAACAATTGTTCGCGGCCTGGATACTGGATCTGGACAAGGGTTCGGTTGCGATGCACAGGGCTAATGGACGCTGTTGGCAATGACACCGAGCGGAGGCATTGTGGGATGGGTGGCGAGGGCTGGCGTTGGCTGGGCTGGGGGCTGCGATTTCAGGCCATGGCGATCCGACGAATTGAAGAAAAAGGGTGGTGAAGGAATGCAGGCAGGGTCGGGCTTGCGGTGTCGAGCACGGGCCGTCTCAAGTGCTCGACGTTTGTCACTTTCGTTGCTGTGAGTGGACCAGTGGAGGGACTCGTTCTCCCGTACACGGACGTATGAATGAACGTATATATGGGGTCACGGTACTCGTCTCGCGGCGATGATGTCGACGGGTTGTATAAATACGTACCTATACTCTCGTCAATGCACCGATATAACTATATAGCTTCCACCCGAGCGCCCTAGATCCTCACGCCTCAGGTCCGAAAGGCTAGACCCGAAGCCCGTGGGCCGGCCGGGTGATGAGTGCTCTCCGCGCGCGCATCTGCACGGTAATCAGGCGACATCTCGGGAACTAGATTCAGTAGTCCTCCGACCCGACCGACCCACGCCTCGCGCGGCACATGGGTATGGAAACCGGCAGCACGAGACTCGATCGAGCCTATCATCGGGCCTGGCCAGCGACCTCGCTTGCACCTCTGAGACCCGTGTCAACAATCTTAACAACGTCGCAGTGCAGAGTGTGTGTAGCGGTGCAATCGCAACATGACTGCACATCGCAGAGGTATGAGCATCGCCTTCAGCCGCACAGCCTGATGCGGTGGCGGCGAATGGCACTAAGGGACATATGATGACTGGCGGTGCGAGAGCGTTATTGTCCGTTCAGCGGTGAATGACTGCATAGGCAATGCCACTCCATTGAGCCATCAGCTCTATGCAGATCTTACAAGGAAGTGGACAGATGGCAGTTGCTGAGGATACAACGAGCCGGCGGGTTTTAAGGACAGGAGAAAAGTCAATGCTAGAAGCGGATGACTTCACGGACTTTTCTGCACACGTACAGCCGGCCCTAGCCAGACCTCACATACCGATTGCAGATGCGGGTCGATACACTATCACGCTGGTGCCGCACTGGTGCAGACTGAGGCGCAGAGCTCAGCATGCAGCATATGTAAGGAGTGACGGGGACCGATCACCGAGCGATCGAGAATCTGCGTCTGGTTGCTACATTATTTCTCACAGTACATAAGCACCTAGCCAAATATGCGTGACCAGAACGGGTGAGTCTTGCGCCTCTTGGCGGGTCGAGCAAAGTTGTCTTCTGTGGGGTCTTGCCGTTTGGGATGAGTCGGTAAGGGGAAGAGTCGGCGAACGCTGAACACGGCGGCCTCAGTATCGGAGGTGGGTCGGGCTAGTAGGTACCTCTTGTTCTCGATCGTCACGCCCGAAGCCATGGCGGTCAGCGCTGCAGTGCTGGCTTCCGGCGACTCCACTGTCTGATCAGCGAGGTACGAGGGTCTTCTTTCCACGTCCTCTGCGGGATCTGTCGGAGAACGGGTGCCGGCAGTCGACAGCATTTTGACGGCCAAGTGTACTCGGTCGACCGCGCGGCGTACATTCAAGATCTCATCGTGAAGTTCTGAGATGTCCTGTTCTGCCAGGGGATCGGCAACGACCTTTGGTCTCTGTTGTTCAAGTTCCGTCCGGATGAGACTTGCCAGATCCTTCTTCAGCTCCTCGGTGACGGGCACTGGATCTTGTTCGACTTTCTCCCGCCGAGCAGTTTCGGAGACTTCGTGAAGTGTGTCATTTTCTATGCTGCGTATGCTGTGCGCTGGCGCATGCATCTCTTCCAAGCCAGCCCTCGGGGGTTCCAACTTCATAGCAAATGCCGATCCTGCAGCATGCGGATCAGTCAGCGAGAGTATCGAGGGGTCCACTCCCAGCATAACTGGCTGGTCCGTGGCTAGAGTGTGTCCGAGCATGTGACAGGACGCGACCCAGGGGCTGATGACGGGTTTGAGAGCCTCCCAGCCCTCTGGAAGAGAGGATGCGACAGGAATTCTGGGGTCTCGCTGCTCGTAGACGAGTGGCAAGAGCAGCAGTTGCGGTGGACAATCGATGGAGGAGTCGGGCCGGCGGATCTTCCCTCCACCAAGCTGCCGATGAGCAGGCTCCGAGGATGCCCATACTTACGACGATCATACGCTGGACTATCGAGAGGACTTCCAGATCCCATTGCTCTGGTAGCACACCGAACACCATGCCAGCGAAAGGCCCCCTGGGCTGAGTATCTGTCGGACGTCGGGCTGCAGCTGCAGGAGAAGGGCTAGATGGCTCGGGGTTCCGATGAAGTGGGCATGCGCAGGAGCGACGGATCTGGAGGTCGGTATCGGTCCCCGAGTAGCTCGGGGGCGTCAGAGGTGGATTTGAAAGGCTGTTAGAAGCTTCCAGAGACTTGTCGACGCTTGAGTCCGAGATCGCTTCCCCACTCGCTGGCATGTTGCTGATGTCTGCTAAGGGGAGTGGCAAGAACGGCGGCCGGGCGATTTCAGTGATGTTGCTAGAGAGAAGGACCGTAGTATCCGGAGTGCAATACTGGATACTGGATGGGACTCTCCATAGATGTGTGTCTTCCCCGCTGAGTGGACTGTGTCATCGCTCTGGGCTGCGGTTGCATTGCGCCCCTCTCGAAGATGCAATGTGTGCCGCTGATCGCGGTGCAGTGCATGCAGTGGTCTGAGACATGCCACTCAGCGCCTCCTGCTTAGCGGCCCTGGCACCGCCTGCTGAATTCAAGTCACCGAGACCAGAATACCGACGCCGAACGTCGCACGTGACACAAAACATGCCAGTCGCACGTGGCCCACAGACTCTTTCCGCCACATTGGCCACGACCCAAATTGAAATATTTCCGGCCGTAGCGCCGACCACTGTGCGACGCAACTCGGCGGCTTGAGTTTTGGTGATCCAGTCGTGCGCTTGAGCTTGTCGTCCATCAACCGTCAAATAATCATCAAAAATGGTACGTTGCAGCGACGAGGACGACAGAACGGTGTGAGACGAGTTGCTGACGCTCCGCAGGGTAAGGTCTGTACTTGAAAGATGGTCCCTGTACCACGTCCACAAGGGATATGTAGCTGACGGAAGGTCCTTTTGACCTGGTCTGGCTCCCGTCTTTATACAGGGTACTCCCTCTTTGTGAGTAGTTGCAACTGTTGGAGAGCGAAGAGCACGGGCTGACTGTCTACAGCGGTAAGCGCCACACCAAGTCGCACACCCTCTGCCGTCGTTGCGGCAACCGCTCGTTCCACAAGCAGAAGCACAGTTAGTATCGAAACGGACGAGGGCCGATGAAGGAAGGAGGAAGGATGGACAGGATTGGACACGATCTGCATGGGATCGGAGACAGCAAGGACCGCTCTTGAGATGGCGATGAAGGCTGCCGGTCTGTCCAGTAATTCACGGCTCGGTCCTCGACGACCTGTCGTCCTCGGGATCTTCAAGTTTTCATCGACTTCTGCGAAACGTTTTGCTCTGCTGTCAAGGAAGATACTGGCATCAATCTGCAGATCCCGCGAGACCTTCATCCCAGCGCTTGCGTGTCGCTTCGCCAACCGTCTCCGAGTTCCGTCCGGTCGATATTCAGTCCTCGCGATGTCCCGACGTTCGATCCTCACTTGGCCCTCGTCGCGTGCAAAGTGAACCCTACTAACCCCCAGCCTGTGCTCAGTGCGGTTACCCTGCTGCCAAGCTCCGTTCGTTCAACTGGGGCCTCAAGGCCAAGCGCAGAAAGACCACCGGCACCGGCCGTGCCGCCCACCTCAAGTCGGTCCACCGTCGCTTCAAGAACGGTTTCCGTGAGGGCACCTCCGCCACCAAGAAGGCCGCTCCCGCCGCCTCCGCCTAAATTCGTCGTTGATTTTATGATGGTGTGATCGGGCTGCAGGCTTGCAGATGTATTTTTCATCAGCACAATTATAGACTGTACTATTATCGCTGCAGCTGCATTTTCGTATACGCTTTCACTAACATGCTGCACTGGTACTGTCTGCAGATCTCTGCTTGTGAAGACCAGACATGCGACTCTACGCAGACTGAGAAGATCGCTTTTGCCACCTGCGAATGCAGGAACCGCACACAGCAGTTGCAGAGGCATTGCAGATTTGCTCGATCAGGCACACCTCGCTTTTGCAGCGCTGGCGGCAAGCACTTTCTCGATCGCGCCTCATGAGGTGTCCTCACGCCGATCCCCTCCCTTTTACGAACGTCATCTGTGCAACACTGCTAGAGCACCATAATACGTCATTGGTCAGTCAATTCTGCTGCAGCTGCTTCACATATTTCGGGGGGTGGGCTACACATGCATACCCTTGAGAGAAAGAGACTACCAAAAAGTACCCGACGCTTACTGCTGCGCGGCGTACTCGGCAACCTTCTTCTCGATGTTGGCGCGGCGCTGCTCGCGGGTGAGGGGCTTGGTCTTGTACTTCTTGGACTCCTCGACCCACTTGGAGTCCTTCTCGGTGGGCTTGAACGAGGGGTCCTCGCGGATCTTCTCGTAGGCCTCACGGTACATGTCCTCGATGTCCTCAGAGCCAACCTCGTCGGCGAGGTAGGTCGAGAACTGCTTCTTGAAGCGCTCGTCGTCCTCCTCCTCGAGCTCCTCCATGTACTCGGCGACGTGGCCACCGTAGATGTACTTCTGGAGAACCTCGGCGTCGAGGGTCTTGGTCTCGGGGTCGAAGCCGGGGAAGCGCTTCTCGTTGTGGGGAACGTAGAGACCACCGTCCGAGGCACCCTTCATGGCACCGAAGACACGGTTACCAGTCGAGGTGCGGCGGAGACCAACGTCAAGGAAGACCTTGAAGGGGCGGGGCTCGTCCTCGCCGAGCTCCTCGACGATCTCGAGCTCACCGGAGGGCTCGGTGAAGCCCTCGTACTTGTCGGCGAGGCCGACCTTGGTGAGGGCACGGCGGGCGACAAGGAGACCAGTGGCGTAAGCAGCGGTCCAGTTGGTAAGACCGTGCTTGATGCCGTAGCGGGGAAGCTCCTTCGACGAAGCCTGGACGAGAACAACGTCGCCCTGGAGCTTGGCGTAGGTGACCTGGCAGATGATCTGGCGGTTGGTGATGCTGTGAAAGTCAGCGACGTGCCTAAGATGGTATTTTGCGAGGCCACGGCTCAGGAGTTCAGACGGCAGCCTGCTAAGTTGCAGCCTGACGCTGAACCTCCGCTCCAAATCGACCACTCTTCGCCCTCAAGGCCGCCCAACGCAGGCAGAGCTCGAGTCGCAGAAGTTTGAATACTAACCGAACAACAAGGCGGTACTTGGGCGAGGCGAACTTGTTCTTGGCCTGGGTGGTCAGGGCACGGCGCGCCTGGTAGTCGGTCTTGCCCTCGCGACGACGACGGGGCTTAACCTGGTAACGCGAGTAGTACGCGCTGTTCTTGACAGTCTTGCTGAAAGGCATCTTGGTCTCCTGACTTTGTCAGCGGTTGTGTTCCGATAAAATTTCGATGTCGATCGCTAGCACGTCCTCGAGTCCTCTGCGCGCGCGCTTCCTCCCGGTCCATACGCATTGTTCGATGTCGACGAGTCGGTGCTAGCGTCGCTGTGGTCGTAGGCGATCATGCCGGGACTCACCTTGTCCTTTTGATGGTTGGGAAGAGTACGTTCACTGCGCGCAAATATCGAAGACATCCACCCAGCAGCGGCCGGTCCGCCTCGCGGGGGCGGATGCATAATTCAGGCACGATGTTGGTAGCAGTTTGGCTGCACTTGCGCTTAGTCCGCTACACGCCGAAATGTGAGCGCCGTTTGTGGCACTTCGGCGTCCTTCGTCCGGCGCTCACGTGGAATCAGCTGATAACCACGTGTGTACGATCATCTCGGTCTCCAGGCATCGACCCACGATCTCCCACCTATGGGCGGGGTCCCTCACCGGATTGACTCTAAGATGGGCGAATTTCATACGTAGGATGAACGCCAGCAGCAGGTTAGAACGCAAGGACTCCCGATGTCAAACTGCTAGACCGGCTGCACTTGTGGAGCTCAGCCCAGCGACGGCCAGTGGGGCTACCGTGGCAGCGAGACTCGCGGTACAGATCATGGGCATCGCCGGACCGATGTGCTCATTGTGCATGGAAGTGGTGACAGTCTCGTCACTGATGAGTCACTCGGCGTCACATCCGAAACTCCCAATCTCACATCGCGTCAGTCTGCTCTTCATTTCAGCAATTTCCGCCCAGAAACCGAGGTCGTCAATCACCACTAGTCGGCAGTGGACCATCACTCAAAGTACAAGTCACCTCCCGCCTGACTGTCAACATCCTCTGTTCCCCTTCAACATGCCCGCTTAGCTTAGCGTCGGCGGAAACTGCTCTTCCGAGACTTTCGGGCTACTTGTTCCACCTTCAGTCAACTTTTAAGATGCTGTGCTGTCCCGACAATTAGCTCCGGGCGGCGGTGCAAGACAAATCTTAACCACAGATGATTCCCCGTCCATCGTCACCTGGGCCGACGTAGTCTGATCTCACGCGTGCTGCATAAAATCCTTCTCTGTGTGCACACTGATCGATTCCCACCGGGTCCGACATGATGAAACCTTAGGAGATAGAGGGCCCCAGCCGGACCCATGTGTCAAGGGTGCGATTCCTCAGGAGACTGACTTCATTGAAGGATGCAATGACGGAATGCTTGGCACTATCGATCGCGCGGTATCAGACGTTCTCTAGAGGCACATGTGCTCAATAGCAATCGTTCCGTCACCCTGAGGGCGGGGGAGGAAAGGACAAGTGAGATGTGAGTTTCTTGCACTTTGCGGGCGGCCGCTCCGTAGCTGGGGTTGAGCAGCCGCCAGCTGAAGCCGAAATCATCCCGATACCCGAGCGCCGACTATACTACTCCGTGCCTTCAGACCCACGGGAGTAGGTGGATCCCGGAGCCGAAGGCAGAGAAACAGGCTACCGGTCACATCATCACTGCGAAGCAGACGATCAGCGGTGACGCCACTGCATAACAACGTCGCCGTCCTCCCGAGGCATGCACACGGGCTCCTTCGGCCAGGACGCCGATGCATTTCGGGGGGTAGAGAGCTGAGGACGCTGGCAAACGTGTTTCTCCCACTCGGCTACGGATGCGGCAGACTCAAGATGCTTCGACCATGGCTCCCGCTCCGCCCAGGCACGCCGCTGCTCGACGACAGACCGAAGCGGGCGATGCTGTGCTCCCCGTGTAGCACGTTTCACGTTCCGCTGGCCACCGGCACGTCGTCAAGGCGCCATGTATTACAGCCCTGCAAACACGCGCTAAGCGTACGTTTTGCGCCATGTTCACCGGAATTAAAACACGCGCTTTACATCCCTGCAAACATGCTGTAGTGTAGAATGTTTTGACAAGCGTTTACAGGGATGTCAGAACATCAGGGTCAAAAAACGTGGCTTCAGGGTGCAAACACATGGTTTCCATGTGGCGTTTGATCACGTGACTAGAACCGGCCGGGGTGGGCCACAGGGTGGGTGGCAAAAGGGTCTCAAAAGCCACAAAAAGGGATGGACAGTGAAGGAATTGAACTTGTAACCGCTTCAAAACGGCACTCCAACCTCCTAAGTGGAGGTACTAATGATCTCACTGATCATTTTTGGATGTCGGCAGCCAATCAGAGCCATGGTAACCGGCAACCGTGGCATGCCTAACAGCCAGATTTTTACAGGCGCAATTGTAGCCACAGCCGCCTAACAGCTCCCCTGACACTAGGCTTGCGCCTCATGTTCTTACACATGTTTCGGGCGGTTTACAAAGCGCGCGGGAGCAAATCGCATGTTTTGCCGTGCGTTTACAGCCCTGTACTACATGCGCCCTTGACGACGTGCCACCGGAGCCCCGCGATGTCCTATGTCAGGTGTTCAAGTGTTCAGACTAAGCTCTCGCTTGGCGCAGGTGCTTCACGCCTCGCGCAGTAATGTGCTTTCACCTCGACCGCGTTCCGATCTGAGTGGGCAATGACTATCTCGTGCTCGTATGTACGTCAGATCCTCGAGGAAGTGTATAAAAAGTCGCACGTCGGCAGTCATTCCAAGTCCCCAGCAACACTACCAAGACACAATATGCTTGCAATCTCAGCTCTCCTCCTGGCCAGCATCGCGAACGCGGTGAACACCCCGGCCCCTCCGCGCCCGGCGCACAGCCCCAAGCCTACGGGCACCGGGAGCAACAACGGTTTCGGAGAGCCCTTTTCGCCGGCGCCGGTGCAGTTCTGGGACTTTTTCTCGCCGAACGTAGTGCTCGACCCGCCTGGAAAGTGGGAGACGGGCAACCTCGCCAGCACGGCCGGTGGTCCAGCCAACATCACCATCAGCGCCTTCGAGTTCGGCATCAACCACGGCGGCATCAACTTCACTGTCACCGGTGACGCTGCCAAGCTTCGGCTGCTTGCCAATGGTTCCACCCCCGAGAAGTTCGGCGGCAAGAGCAAGATCTACAAGGGCGAGGGCAAGGACATTCACGCCGAGATCTCCGGCCTCCCCAAGGGCTGGTGGGAGTACACTCTGGCTTCGTCGGCCGATATTACCTTCCGTCACGCGGTCGCCTTTGGCCAGGGCCCGGCCGAGGCGCCTCGCCAGGTCAAGCTCAGCGACGAGCCCGACTGGGCTTGGACCGAGGGCGAGTGGGAGAATGAACGCACCAAGACGTTCGGCGCCTCCCTCACCATCGATGTGCCCTGGAACACACACATCCTCGAGGTCCTGGCAGACCAGCCCCCCGTTCCGTTCGGCGCTTTCCGCGTCACTATCGACCCGCCCATCACGGGCGTCCCTGCCGTCCAAGACTTCTACCCGACGCTTCGCCCCGCCAACATTCAGGCTGCTATCTTCCACAACCAGGTGCCCATCTACTCCCTTCTGATCAGAGACTCCCGCGAGCACACGGTCACCCTGACGTACATTGACAACGGAGCGAACCCGTTCGCCGCGGACTACGTTCGGTACTACCCGTGAGTACAAAGCAGACTCTTGAAGTGACCGGACTAACGGTACAGGCTCGTGTCGCAGGGTCTCTAAAGGCGTATGATAGCCTGTGTTAGTAGTATGCGAGATGTTAGTATGACATGAGTAGCAGTATCGTGGCGGCAGCAACTGTGCTTCACGTGAAGACGCAAGGGAGAGTTGAAATAAGCAAAGTCGAATCATTGTGCTGCTGCAACTGTGGCAGTTTATGCGCCGCACACTGTGCCCCTTGTCCATTCTTCCTCTTCTGCTTCAGCTCAGCACCTACCGTGACACTTATCATACCGGCTCTTCGAAAAGGCGATGCTAAAGTGACTTCTGCTTGCGAGAGTCGAGCAACCTCTCTCAGCTGTCTCATTCGGAGCCTTGGCACAGACTCGGGACCTGCCCATCACGTGATTCAACGCCCACCGTGGGAACACTACCCCGCCGTGCCTGGGCAGAGATATTTTGTGTTGTTGTGAGATATGACGGAAGCCGATACGTCTAGGACTGCATACACAACGACAATGTGAGTAGCTTTGTGTCGACTACGGCCTAGCTAACGACAGGTCACGACTCATCTTCCAGAACCTGCCGCCGAACATCACGACGGATGTGTTCAAGTCGAAGCTCACCGAACCGAAGACGCTCCAGTCCGTGGTAGTCACCGACACCAAGGTGGTCGCCAAGCGCCGCTTCGCTTTCGTCGGTTTCCGCACAGAAGAGGAGGCCGCCAAGGTCAAGGAGTGGTTCAACGGCAGCTTCGTCTTCGGTGGAGGCAAGGTCAAGGTCGAGTTCGTCAGCGAGGAGCCGCTCGCCCCGAAAGCGAAGCGTCAGAAGACCGACAAGCATGACAAGAAGACGCAAGATGAGCCCAAGGAGGAAGCCGGCCCGTCGAAGCAGTACAAGGAGTTCATGGAGGTTATGAAGGGTGACGACAATGTCACAGCGGAGAGCAGTGCTGCAGCCCAGGCGAAGGCTAGCAAGAAGGGCAAGGAGAAGGCGACTCCGGAACCCGAGGAGCAGCCGCCAGCCGATGACGATGACGACGACGACAGTGCTTGGTTGGCGAAGAGGAAAGCTGCTCTCGACGGAGACGATGAGATCGTGAGTCCACATTCTTGAGTGCTTTTTCCCGCTGACATCAGGAGTCAGCCGAGCCTAAGGTCGACCCGGAGGACGCGATGATCCTGAACACTGGACGGTTGTTCGTCCGTAACCTCGCCTTCGTCGCCACTGCCGATGACATCAGGTCGCACTTCGAGAAGTACGGCCCTATTGTCGACGTCCACATGCCTGTCTCTCACTCCACCGGCGAGCCCCTCGGCACTGCCTTTGTGCTCTTCCGCGACCCGAACGACGCCCTTTCCGCCCGCAAAGCGCTCGACAAGACGACGTTCCAGGGACGATTGCTGCACGTTCTTCCTGGACGAGCACGACCAGGTCAGGAGAATGCCTCCGGAGTGGCCGGTATCATCGACGGCAAGGTTCTCGGAAAGGCTACGGAAGCTCGTGGAGAGGTCAAGCAGCGACAAGACGAGAAGCGCAAAGCGGACAGTGCCCGAGGCGTGAACTGGGCGACGCTCTACATGAATGCGGACGCTGTCGCCGCTTCCGTCGCCAAGCGCATGGGCGTATCGAAGTCAGAGCTGCTCGACGGCTCGGACGACATGAGCCCTGCCGTCAAGCTCGCTCTCGCGGAGACGCAGGTGATCGCCGAGACCAAGGCGTACTTTGAGAACGAAGGCATTGTCCTCGACTCCCTGCAGCCTCGTGTTCCGCGCTCTCAGACGACGATCCTCGTGAAGAACATTCCATTCGGCACCACGATCACCCAGCTCCAGGACCTGTTTGCCCCGCACGGCGAGCTCAAGCGTGTGCTCCTCCCGCCGGCAGGCACCATCGGAGTCGTCGAGTTTGTCAACAACATGGACGCTGGGCGTGCGTTCAAGGCGCTGGCATACCGCCGTCTCGGAAACTCGGTGCTCTATCTCGAGAAGGGTCCTGTCGGCATGTTCAAGGACCCGAACGCTGTCTCGACGCCGGCCGCCAAGGCCGCCGAGGAGCGGGCGAAGCTGGCAGAGAAGGTTGCGGCTGCCGAGGCGACTCTGCGCGACAAGCCGCACGAGTCGGACGAGGCTGGTGCCACGCTCTTCCTCAAGAACCTCGCATTCTCTACTACGAACGAGTCTCTGGCGTCTGTGCTTTCCTCGCTTCCTGGCTACTCGTTCTCGCGTGTGCAGACCAAGCCGGACCCGAAGCGACCCGGTGCTCGCCTTTCTATGGGCTACGGCTTCGTCGGCTTCAAGACGAAGAAGGAGGCGCAGGCGGCGCTCGCTGGTTTGGAGGGCTTCAAGATCGACGGGCACGCGATCGAGGCCAAGTTTGCCCAGCGCGGACAGGACGATGTGGAGAAGGAGAACAAGACGAAGAGCGAGGAGGGCAAGACGAAGGGCACGAAGCTGCTCGTCAAGAACTTGCCGTTCGAGGCTACAAAGAAGGACGTTCGTGCCCTCTTCAGCGCCTACGGTACGCTCAAGAGCCTGCGTGTGCCGCGCAAGTCGACCATGTCCTCGACTGGTGCTCAGAGCACGCGCGGTTTCGCCTTCCTGGAGTTTACGACGCACGCCGAGGCGCAGCGTGCTATGGACGCACTCAAGCACACGCATTTGCTCGGCCGTCACCTTGTCACCGAGTGGGCCAAGGACGAGGACTCGGTAGATGTCGACGCCCTGCGCGAGAAGGTGTCGCGCGACAGCAAGAAGGGAGAGCTCGGCGGGCGCAAGCGCAAGCTCGACCTCACTGGCCGGGGCGGCATCGACGAGAACGACGGACTCGATTTGTAGGATAGATCATCTGAAACCATGTATGCATTATTCTTTCTGTTCTTTTTTTCCAAATCAGTGCGCATCACAATGCGCTGTATGCACCAAAGTCGCGTAGTCACCGTAGTCACCGTAGTCACCCGAGGACGCCGATCAGTCCGGTGCTCCATGTTTTCGTTTCAGGTCCGGATCCGAGCGGATCTAAATGTCGGCGCGATACAGGGATGGCGGCAACGGGACGCGCGCGTCGGATGACAGCACGACACGCCCTATTCGATCGCCCGTGCTTTCCTCTGTTCTCCCTTATCTGAACAACAATGCACGCCCGAGCGACACGCGCGTGCACCGCTCTTTTCAGCGTCGCGGTCATTGCCTCGCTGCTGCTCGCCGGCCATGCGAGCGCCGACGAAAAGGTGAGCTGCTTCGATCACATCCCTAAGCTGACGCCAGATCGCGGTCGGACATGACGGCCACCATGGAGCTGGCATGAAGAAGTTCTTTGACGCGCTGTTCCCGTTCAAGAGCCCGGCTTGGAACTCAGGTATGTCATCATGAGCTGCTTAGCATGAGCAGATCGACTTTGGTGTAGGCTTGGCTCTCTCTGACCAACAGTGCTCGCGACGTTCTACATCTCGTCCATCCCCAACTTCATCCTGATGGCTGTTCCCGCCGATCTCGACCCGGCTTCGCTGAATACGATGATTGCGTTCGCGACCGGTGGACTTCTGGGTGACGTGTTCCTGCACCTCGTCCCCCACGCCTTCTTTGGCGAGGGCGACCACGGCGCCCGCAGCATTGTCGTCGACGAGAAGCGCAACATTGTCATTGGTGGTGCCATCTTCGCTGGCTTTGCCGCATTCTTCGTCCTCGACAAGACGATGCGAGTACTGAACGCACAGGCTGGCAACGAGGGTCACAGCCACAGCCACCACGGCCACAATCACGGCCCAGCCAAGGTCGAGGGTAGCTCTACCGCTATCTCGAAGACGGAGGGCGAGCTGCGCAAGCGCAACGTCAAGGGTGGAGAGGAGATCGAGGTCGTCGTCGAGACGGAGAAGGAGAAGGAGGTCAACCCCTCGCTCAAGCTCTCCGCATACCTGAACCTCTTCGGTGACTTCACCCACAACATCACTGACGGCCTTGCGATGGCAGCTTCGTTCTACTCGAGCCCTCAGCTCGGCGCTGTCACCACGATCGCGACCTTCTGCCACGAGATTCCTCACGAGGTGAGCTCTCACATTGCAACTGCAGCTGACATCAGGTTGCAGACTACTCGATTCTGATCAAGTCTGGATTCACAAAGTACCAGGCGATGGGATCGCAGTTCTTCACGGCTGTTGGCGCCTTTGTTGGCACATTCCTCGGCATCTGGATCGCGGAGACGACTGGCTCCGGTAACGCTGAGAAGGTCATTGCTCCTGGCGAAGGTCTCTTTGGCACGACTGTCGGCGGAGGCGAGCTCGTCATTCCCATGACCGCTGGCGGATTCCTGTACATTGCCAGCGTTAGCGTGATTCCCGACCTCCTCGAGGAGTCACGGAGCATGAAGCAGGCATTCAAGGAGGTGAGTAGCCTCGGTTCCCAGTGTTCTTGGGTTGCTGCTGGTTGAAATAAGTTGAATGCTTGAGCTAACTCTGGACTAGTATGGGGCCATGGCATTTGGACTGTTCTGCATGGTGAGTAGGCTGAGCGTTACTGCTACAGCTAAGCTCGTGCGAGCAGAGAAAACTGACGTCACAGGCTGTTATCGCTTGGAACGAGTAGAGCTCTGCTGCTGCCTGCAGACCGACATACATCAATTTCTTGAACGCATGCATCTCCCACAAACTTAGAAAAGCTAGCAGCAGATTGAATGCATTTAGACGCACCTGCGGTGTCCTCTCTTGTTTTGTTTCGATATTTCGATAGCCGGCCGGAGTCCAGCTATGGGAATGTGTACCCATGACCTTGGACGGAGGATGCCAGCAGAGCACGAGAGCGCGAGAGGCATGACGTCCGTCAGGATGGGATTTGGACGCGGGGATTTGATGGAATTTCCTGATGAGGTAACAGGGACGGCGAGGGACGGCGGGGTTGGCTCAGGTGAATGCCGTTGTAATGAAGTCTGATTGAGGCGAGACCAAAAGATATCATTCGAGGACGAGGTTCCAAATTGCTCTCCCTCCCCGAACCTGCCTCGAGCCCCGTAGCCCAGCGGACCTAGCCAGCGCTCCCCGCCGCTTAGCCAGCATCCCGAGACCAGAAGCCCGCAGCGAGTAGTGCACCCACGCCCGGCGTTCGTCCGTTGAAAGCCAGAGAGCTCTCAGAGAGGCCAGAGCCGAGCGGAGTGCGGCATTGGCTGTACATAGGCTGGTTCCTGAGATTTGCATTGCCGTGCGTAGTTTGGTTTGTTCCTCGCCTCTGCCTCTGCCTCGCCTCATTGCTGCTAGTCGTTCTCGTCCCGCCAGAAGCGTCCAGCCTTAGCCTCCCTCACCTGCCAGGCCCCACATCCGCACACCCACGACCCCGTCTCATCCCCATCGCCGGCATTGACTTTTCTCCTTTGCTCAATATACCACTCACCCTAATCACCCACCACCATGAACGACTACCACATAAGGACGTTTACATGGGGTGCTGGCCCGCACAAGGTGAGTCACATTAGCATCCACATGATTCCACATGGATGGCCGTGGCTGTAGTGCGCTGCATACCGCCGACCGTCGATCATCGAACAAAGTCGCAATGTTCTCGCTCGCCCGCTCGCTCGCTCGCTCCTCCGACAACTCGTTGCTGCGGATGGATGTGTCTTGCATCAGACTGGCCGAAATGCGTCCCGCATAGGCGATAGCCGGGCCCAAAAGACAATGTTGTGCATGGTGCCTTGGCAAATGTTCGCACCCAAGCGGCCGGGTGTTTTGCATCTCGTAAACAAGCCGGCTCTCGGCAACCTAAACACAACGACCATGATGGGAAGAGAGAAAGGGTTGCGATAACGGTCAGTAGAGAGCTGCAGCTGACAAGCAAGGTCTATGTCGCCGGCGGTTTCAACAACTGGTCGGAGACCGCGACCCCGCTCGAGATGCAGGACGATGGCACTTTCCTCGTCGACGTCAAGCTGCCGTGGGGTGACCGCCAGGCGTACAAGTACGTCATCGACGGCGAGTGGATGGTCCGCGAGGACGAGGACAAGGAGTGGGGTGAGTGCCGCATCGCTGATACTGAGCTCGGGAGCTCGGAGGCTGACAGATCTCGCAGACCCGTCCGGAAACGTGAACAACGTGAGTAGCGCTTCGCCGAAGCGTAGCGCCGATCCTCGACACGCTGCCCCCGGGTGACCCGGTGACACATGATCGACGACCCGGGCGACCGGGGCGCACGAGCCCAAGGTTCATCCGCGACGCAACGGCTCTTGTCGATCCGATCGCGACCTGAAACACGTTCCAGAACGTAGCTAACGAGCAGGTTTACCAGGCCCCGCCGAAGCCGATCGGCACGGCCGCCGAGAGCCTTGCTCCGAAGGGAACAGCGCAGCCCGTGACTGAGGACCGGTCGCTCGACAACACGGTGCCGACAGGAGCTTCGACGGCTGCCGTTGCCCAGCCCGGTGTCACCGGCACGCAGGCCACCGGACTGACCTCGGAGGACAAGGCTGCCATTGCCGCCGGTGCTGCGCTCGCGGGAGGAGCGGGCGCTGTCGGAGCTGCTGGCGTCGCCGAGACCCCCGCGACAAGCGAGGCCAAGAGGAGGAAGAACAAGAAGAAGAACGAGAAGAAGAAGGCCAAGAAAAAGGCTGAGCGCGCCGCCGCCCAGGGTCTTGGAGGAGCAGCTGTCGAGGGCGACGACGACGACGAGGACGATGAGGACGGATCTGGATCGGGCTTCACCGGCTCGAACACCCCGGCTACCGGCTCCGCCTTCGCCACCCCCTCCCTGGACACCTCCAACCAGCTCGGACACGAGTCCGTTCCTGTGACTACCCAGTCGACTACCCAGGCCGTGGACCCTTCAGCTCGCACCTTCGAGAAGGAGATCGGTTCCACCGGCACTCGCGCCCCGATCACCGACTCCGCGCCCGTCCCCACCGAGGCCGTCAAGCCTCCCAGCACCGCGCAGGTCGACCAGCCGGATCGCGTCCTCGTCGCTGAGTACGACGCCCAGAACCCGTCTCGCAACTTTGACAATGGTCCCTCGGAGCACGAGTCTGCCGACCGCGGCTTCCACCACGACGGCGCCGCTGCTGCCGGTACCGCTGCCGTTGGTGCTGCCGCTGCGGGCGCCGCTGGAGCCGCCTACGCTGCTCACCACCAGCACTCCTCGGCACCCCAGGCCTCGACCGGCAACCCCTCGGTCGATGCGTTCCGCGAGGCTTCGCACGAGGATGACGTCAAGGCCGCGCAGACCTACGTCGAGCGGGAGCAGGACGGACTGGTGACGAAGACGACCACCGTGACTGAGATTGTCTACGACAACGGCGAAAGCTACGACAGCACTGAGGCGCTTGTTGAGAAGACTCGTGACCCGCTCGCGGATGCCGTCGGCGGAAAGACGGACGTTGCGACCGCCGTCGATGGCGCTGAGATCACGGCGCCCGACGGCACCCACCTCGGCCAGCAGGCCACCGTCACCCGCGTTGCCGACACCCAGCTCGTCGGCCAGGACGGCGCTCAGGTCGGTCGCATGGCCGACGTCTCTCAGGTCACCGCAACTCAGCTTCAGACTCCGGACGGCGTGCCCATCGCGGAGGAGATCGATGCGACGAACGTCGAGGGCTTCAAGTCCGCCCACAAGGAGACCGCGACCAACGCTACTGGCACTGAGAACCACGAGTCCATCTCGCACAAGGCTGCTGGCGCCGTCGCCGGAGCCGCCGCTGGTGTTGCTGCTCTCGGTGCCACTGCCTTCGCCGCCGTTAAGAACGCTACCGGCGTTGACATCGCCCCGGAGCCTGCTCCCGTAAGTTCGCAAGTGAGTCTTTTCGCGTGAGCTGACGAATAGGTTTCTATCGAGGAGGCCAAGCGCCGCGGTATCGATGTCGAGCACCTCCCCGAGGTCGAGGGACCCAGCGACGCTGTCTCGCCGGTCGGTACCGCCCCACCCGAGGGTGCCGTCAACCAGCTCCAGGAGATGGTCGAGGGTCTCAAGGACACCGGCGCTCTCCCCGCGCCCGCCGATGGTACCGCCGTTTCCAGCTCCTCGCAGGCTCCGATCGTCCCTGCCGCAGCTGCTGTTGCCACTCCCATCGGCGCCTCGCGCTCGCAGCCCTCCGAGGTGCCTGCTGCTGCCGCAGTTCCCGCCACTGGCACTGCTGCCGCCATCGGTGCCACCACTGTTCCTACCGGCCACGAGCAGCAGGCACCCTACTCGGGTGGCTCGCTCTCGCCCGAGACCTCCGTCAACAGGGACTCGACCGCCACCGCCGGAGCTGTCGGCACTGGCGCTCAGCCCCAGTCTGTGCAGGGCGCTGACGTGACCCAGACTGTCCACGGTCTCGGAAGCCAAACCACGCCCGCTGCGCAGTCCGTGCAGGACCCTGCCACCACTGTCCACGGCGCTGGCGCCGGCACCTACCCCGCGGCTGGCGACGAGACTGTCTCCCGGTCCGCGCCGGGTCAGACCTACGAGCCCGCCGGCACTGCTGCCTTTGCTCAGGGCCAGGACGTCCCGGCCGGCGCCTCTGCCACTGACCGCACTGTCGCTGAGCCTGTCGCCCCTACTCCCGACCCGACGTTCTCGAAGACGACGTACGACCCCAACTCTCCGACGCACACCCGCACCGAGATCCTCGGCGTTGGTGCTGTCGGCGCCGTGGCTGGTGCTGCTGCTGCCGGCGTCGCTGCGGCGGGCTACGGCAAGCACAACGAGTCTTCGCGCTCCAACGAGGCGCAGCGCTCGGGCGAGGCCGTTCGCCCCAACGAGGGCCAGTACGCCGAGTTCACGCGCAAGAACGAGGGCAACAGCAGGGAGAAGCGCCAGGCTTTCGACTACGAGGACGAGATTACCGGAAAGACCTCGGGTCAGGACCTGACGTTCCAGCCCCAGTCGAGCTTCAACCAGAATGAGCACAGCTCCATCCCGAGCTTCGACGGTCAGGGCCAGGGCTCGACCACCGCCGGCGTCTCGGCCGGTGCCGCGCCCAACGGCGGCAAGGGCTTCAACGGCACGTCGCACAACCAGGTGTCGAACGTGTCGGACGACAAGCCTCCTGTCGGTGTGAACAACAAGGACCGATCGCCGACCAAGGGCGAGGATCTCGAGCCTCGACCCCCCACGGGCACGTACGGCAACCCGACCAACCAGCCTGAGATCAAGTCTGAGGTGTTCCGTGCGCAGGACACGGACATCCCGAGCCAGCGCCAGGCCGCTGCGGCCAACAACCGCACCGTCCCTGCGCCGACGATCATCCCGCTCAAGGGCCCCGTGACTGTGTCGATGGGAGAGTCCGGCGCCGGCGGCACGGCGTCGCTCTTCGCCGCCCAAGACCGCAACGTCCTCGCGCACCAGAAGGCGCTCGAGGAGGCCGAGGCCAAGGGTGAGACCAAGAAGAACCTCACCGCCGAGGGCGCCATGGCCGGTCTCGCCCGTCCCCTGAGCAACACGAGCAACACGAAGCCTCACGACCCCATCCCGTCCAAGCGAGGAGAGCCTGGCTCTGGCTTCAACCAGAACCCCGGCGCCACCCACGAGGACAAGCACCCCTTCATCGCCCGCGAGCAGCAGGGACAGCAGTCTGGCGAGCAGCAGCCGCAGCGGCCGGCATACGAGGGCCACGGCTCGGGCATCGCTGCCGGCGCGGTCGGCGCTGGCCCCAGCGCCCAGTCCGAGACTATCAGCAAGTCGCCTATTGCCGCCCAGCAGCCGTCCATCAACCAGCAGCCGTACTTCGGCTCGAACCACGGTGTCGCCACTTCGTCTCTCTCGCAGCAGACCTCTGCGCAGACGGGCAGCAGCTCGGTCGACGCCGCGGGTAACATCCGCAGCCCGACCGGCGAGGTCGTCGGCTCGACGACGAACAACGCTGGTCGCGAGGTCGGCACTGAGGCGCCGGCTCCCGCGCCCGTGTCCAAGGACATTGCTGCCGGTGCCGCTGCTGGTGGTCTTGCCGGTGTCGTCGGTTTGGCCGCTAAGAACGCCGCCGAGAGCGTCAAGACTGGTGCCGCCGGCGTGCAGAACAACGTCCAGTCTGGCGTCTCTGGCGTGCAGTCTGGTGTCTCTGGCCTGCAGTCCGGCTCAACCGCCGGTATCACCGGTGCGCGCGACAGTGTCACCTCCGGTGTTGCCGGCGTGAACTCGAGCCTGCAGCAGGGCCGTGACAGCATCGCCTCGAGCGTGGCGGGCGTTAAGAGCGGCGTCATCGGTGCGATTCCCACTCCCACAGACGCAAGGAGCAAGCTCGGCTCGGGCAGCCCGGCGACTCACGCGCCTCCTGCGGCCTCAACGGGCTCTGCCGCTGCCTCGACGACCTCGCAGGGCGGCTTAGCCCCTCCGCACCACGACAAGGAGAAGCGCTCCGGCAGCTTCTCGAAGCGCTTCTCCTCGCTCGGCTTCGGTAAGCGCTCCTCGGTCGCTAGCGACGTTAAGGACGAGAGCTACGCGACCGGCACGCGGCCAGCGAGCAGCGTGCCCACTGCCGCGGCGGCGGTTCAGCAGCCGACTGCGACGTCGACTTCGACCCCGGCTGCCGCAGTGCAGAAGACGGCCGTCGACGCCCAGGGCAACGTCGCCCAGCAGACTACCGTCGTGCAGCCTGCCACTAGTGCTGCGGCCGGTACGGCCGGTACTGTCGGCCGCACTGGGGCCCCTGGAGCCGCGTCTGGCGCCGCGAGCGCCGGTGGCAGCGAGTTCGGCACCGTCGGCCGCCAGCAGGGCTCGGCGATCACGAGCTCGACCGCGACAAGGACCGACCCGTCGCACCCTGGTGCGGCGAACGACTTCCTCAACAAGGACCCGGCCGCGGGCTCGCACAGCCCGCAGGTCAAGAAGAAGAAGTCGGGCTTCTTCTCTAAGCTCAAGCATGCTTTCTCGCACAAGAACTAAGTGTGAGCAGCGCGGAGCGGAGGGGCTTTGCCACGAGCTACGAGCTGCGAGCTGTGAGATGAGAACCTGGAGCTACGAGCCGTGAGATGAGAGCCCGGAGCTGCGAGCGACGAGATGTGAGCTTGGAGCTGCGAGCTTTACCCGGAGGCGACAGGTCAGATATCATCTGAGCTACAGTTGCGCGCCAGCAGTGACGGCTGCGTCGGCGAACGCTACCGTCACTGAATACTGGCACCAACACGTATAGAGTTTCTCTACTTTTTGCTATATTCTTTGCTTCCTTTTACCACCCTATTACTTCTCTTTTTTGCTTTTTCTCTGCTTTTGAAACATCTTCCAACCGCGATAATCAGTACCAAATTCCTCCCCTAAACCCCTTAATAGACTGCCGTCGTAGCCATAGCTCCAGGATTGGGCTGGTACCATGAAATATGAATGAACATTGCGACTCGACGAGAGTTGACGCAATTGCATGTATGTCTAACCGCTGACAATATCCAGCGATATAAGGGTCCGCATACGGATCATCGGTATATCGGACTCCGCCATCATTGCCCGCATATGGATATGCATGTTCACGCCGGACACATGCATATCGCCATCATTCCGAGCGATCTTGGCTGCTGGTCTCGACTCTACGCTTCCCGCTGAGGATGAGAGAGGTATGTGGCTGTATGAAGGAGAGCGGGACGATCATCCTCACGGTGCCACCCATCGTGCCCACTATGCCACCCTCAATGCCTCGGCGCCCACCGCCCACCTCCATTCCAGCATGATTATCCTGGTCCTGGCCGCGGTAATGCACCCCCCAGCGATGATCGACAAACATGACAGCCCCAGCACACACCCCACGCCTGACTGACACGACAGTGTGCATTATGACGAAAGTGGCACGAACGGCACGCCTGCCAACGCTCGCCTCACTTCCCGAAATCTGGTGCGTGCCGACTCTCCGACTGTCTCTCGATCGTTACGACCTACACGAGCTGCTAGTCGAGCTGTATCAGGCGCGAGACGAGCGACGGTGGAATGCGCCATCTGGGCGGAAAGCAGCGCCATGGCGCACAAGCCATTGTTTGTTGGCTTGTCGGCTGAATCAAATGACGGGAGGCGGGCGTGGCGATGTGGAAGGAGGATCTTCAGGCCCCGGGGTCGGGTGGTGAGTTTGCAGTCCTGCAGTCTGAGTCAGTGTGTCAGGCGGTGAGTGCGTCAGGCGGCGAGTCAGGCGACCACCGTCCGAGTTGGCTTCTCTCGCTCCGTGCAGACATTCGGCTCAACGCACTTGCGCCTCCACGGCTCGCTCGGATCGCTGCGCCAAGCCCAAACCCAAGCCGAAGCCGGACAGCGGGCAACTCCCACTGGCCACATCGGTTCGTGTCAGTCTAGATCTGAGCAGCCCACTGGCCACTGGCCAGACCGATAGACAGATCGGACAAAGGGATCTGTGAGAAGTGAAATTTGCAGTGGCGTCGAGGCGTCGGAACGTCACGCCAGGTCGTGGCGTTTTTCTGATGTCACTTCGTTTCGGGCCATCGGCTTGCTCTGGCCTAGGGCTCGAGTGTCCTGCCCGGGAGAGGGTGAACGTTGTCTATGCACAGAAGATACGAGGCTATCCGGGTATCGGCCGGACAAGCACAGGCTTGTCTCAGAGCTTGGACGGAGTTGCAGCAAACTTTGCCGGCGTAAAGTCGTATTATCCTCACGCACGCTCACGCAAGTCCGAGAACTGTAGAATGCTTTGGACCGCTACTCCGCGGCCGGGCACAATGGTACAATGGACCCACCAGCACAGAGACAACAGGCTCATTCCGGCGGAACTCCTCAGTGAACAGAAAGAATCACCGAGAGGGAATGGAAACTTTTATCTAAGGTCAACGTCGAGGTTGAAATTTGCTTCCTGGAATACCTGGAATAACGATCAGGGTTTCGGACGCCACAGGATTATGTGGCTAGGGTTCTGACATTCCCTGCCTGCAGCTTTCTGGCTGGACAGGCTCGACGAGCTTAACGGGGTTGACTTCCAGCGATCCACTGACCCACTTCTGGACCACAAGTTGTCGGCATACTGAGCATGCTCAATTCCATATCCTTTAACCCGAGGAGCTTCTGAGCTCGCTGACCTCTTCGGAGCGGACTTTGCCCCGCTTGCTATCGGTGCGCTCTGCGATACCCACTATCGTTCCAGCCGAGCGCTGACGGCCGAATGTCAGCCGTGCTATCCGCGACAGATTCCCGGACCACATGTCAGCCCGGATAACGGTATCATCTATCGCTGTGTGGCAACAGATGAAAGAACATTCTCAGGCTAGTAGATTAAAGGCATACTCATGTAAGCCATATGACCTCGGAAGGCGTACTTGACATGGGGCCACTGATTGCGCCGAACTTGCGCCATAATGACCCGAACTCACTCGACGACGGCCCAGACAGCCCAGACGGTCCAAGTGAGCCCCGCTGTCCCAAAGTATGTGTGACCGAGGAAATAATCAATGCGCCGTCTCCCTGGCATTCTCTAGTGTCCTGGCATTACAGCATCATTTCTAATTGAGAATTTGCCGCAGTATGGCAGTATTGGCCGCTGTCGCCTTATCGCCTGCAAGCTGGAGGTCTTTGGTGTGCAGTATGCGATTACGATTGAATCAGATCAGCGGTTGAACCTTGTCCTGTTCTTATGCAATTCAGGCATACCCCTCCGCCGTCACGCGCATCGCCTCTCTCTTTCTGTTCGCGACCCTGTCAGGCATGTCAGGGCCGAATAGTCAGACTGCACTACTGCCGCGCTATCGCTGTGCACGGACATTTCCGGAGTGCGACGTTCGTTGCGGAGTTGCAGAAGCCAGGTCGTAGGATGTACACAGCGGCGACTATGTACCCCGCAGGTAGGGCTAGTAAGGCATGAGCAAGGACATTAGTTTCGGAGCTGGAACGGACGGACCGCAATCCGCTATCAGATGGAGCTAGCGAGTCTAGCGCGCTCATCTACCTCTTATCGTATATGGCGCATGCACTGTGCGGCGAGAGTACGGTGCATGGTGACATCTCGATGTAGTCTTGGCCCATTTCGGTCATTTCAACGTCTCACCTGCAATTAACCACAGTCGTACCGTGTCTCACTCGCCGCCACTGTTGAGGGATCAGCACACCCAGACACCGTGCATTCCCATCGCACCGTATCGTATCGCGCAGGACTTCAATGACCTGCACCTTCCATTGACCCTTCTATACCTGTTCCCAAGCTCCTCATCTCCGCGCAGAATTTGGAGGGTGAATGAGGAGCAGAGTTAGGGTCCGGCGGAGATCTGAGCGCCATTGCTTCTGCGCGGCATTTCTTCAGTTCTTCGGCTCCCACTTCAGGACGTTCTGGACGGGTGAGTCGTACTCCGCCCTCCGCGTGGCGCACAAAGATTAAGACGAGCCGAGACGCCGCTGGGCTCCACACCGCACCTCTAATCGTACTATGCGCTACGCTACAGCTCTCGTAGCTCAGAAACGCAGCATGTGATCGAGCAAGAATTCCACGGGTTACAGGATATTGACTAATGGTAGGCACGTAGCACATGCGATGGCGTGCATGGCCTGGTGGTTCACAAGGTCATTCGGAATCACGCTCCACGCCGTCGCACACTCGTGCTCGTTGCATTCATGTCAGCTGGTTTGTTCTCGAGGTCAGCAGATTTATCTCGCGCGTCGACTCTGCATTCTGGCCACTCTGGGCAGGGGAACATGACGAAGAAACGCCAGAGAGGGACGGGAAGGCACGATTCAGCAGACGTCCTTAGGTCCGCGGTGCCCTCGTCCCTAGGGCCCAGGGGTCCGTCCCTGAGACTTTCTTTCTTCGTCTGAAGCTGCAGCCTTGCTCGGTGTCATTATGCAGTCCTTTCGGTGCGCATTATCAGCTACATGCTATGCAGAGAGTTTTGCGTTGATTCCGACAATGGTGTCCTGCGCTAAAGTCGCCCCTCTCGAGGTCCGACAAATGCAATCAAGCATCCCGTAGTAGCGTTCC
Source organism: Trichosporon sp. DN520 (assembly GCA_030347605.1). Lineage (NCBI taxonomy): Eukaryota > Fungi > Basidiomycota > Tremellomycetes > Trichosporonales > Trichosporonaceae > Trichosporon > Trichosporon sp. DN520. Next base: position 368,658 of record JASJUY010000006.1, on the reverse strand, counting down.
GTGGCACACACTCGTGCTGACGTTAGACCATGCTGACGTTGGCACACCCGCTGCACACCTGTAGATAGGAAGAGGCAAACATGGCGATAAGGCGAGAGTGCGTGCGCTACAGGCTAATTGAGAAGTGGGGCCTTCCGACGAAGATCACGCGAAGAAGGAGCAACTGCCGCGGCTGCGAGGAGACGAATAGATACGAGGCTAGGATCAATACGGAGAGATCTTGGGAATGCGGACCTGCCGCCGGCGAAAAGCTGGGCGCTGAGCGGCCTGTACGTGCGGTGAGCGTTCTATGCGTTGTGCGTCCGCGGACGAAGAGGAACCATCCGGCGCGCGATCGGGGGGGCTTGCACCGGGATCACTAGGCTTGTGCTGCTGGACGTTGTCCGGGCTGTGCGGGTTACTTTGGCTGCGTTGGCTGAGGCGAGGCCAGTCCCAGGCAGTCAGTCTATCCGACTCAGGCCCTCAGGATGGCTTGGGAGAGGATCTGGTATCAAGCATGATCCTGAGTTGCTGCCTGGGGTCCTGACCTGTTCGACCTGGCCCTGGCGCCGCGCGCTCCAGGTCCCACAGACTTGCGTCCGACCACCCGGCGGAAGGTCTGCAGTCACTCGCAAGAATGCACAGACGGGAGGGCACAAGTATCGAACGCTGGAACAGCGCACCCAAGGGGCATTGCAGGTACGAGGGGGCACAAGGAGACCCGTCGCCATGACCGAATATCAGCAGTGCGCGCCACCATAGGCGCAAGCCGATATGAGCACTCCTCCACCGTTAGTATTCCATCTTCCTCGTCCGTCTCAGATCATCACTGTTTCTTGACTTCGCATCGTCTTCCAATCTCGAACAACCGCAAACCCTCCGAGACTCCGACGCCCCGGCCTCCATACCCTCCGTTCCGCTCCAGTTCCCTGTCCTGTACCCTCTCCGCTCCTGTCTTTTGGATCTTCGAAGCCATCTCACTCGTCCATCCCACAACTCGGCCATCTCGTAATTGCCCTTCGTCACACATCATCCGGCTCTACGACGCCGGCCTCCCTTTTTCACCCTTACGACATTGTGTCTTACCCCGGCCCATCTAGCCAACAGGAGCTCTGTCCACTCGCAAGCTGACCCGCACCGGAAGAGTATTGCCTGTCGTTACGAGCTCTTTGCGCGCATCCCAGTGTTCTTCCTGACGACGTACCAACTTCTACAACACACCCGCCCACAAAAGAACACCATTCCCGCACTTGATCCCCCTGAAGTTGATTAATCGTCTCGACACACCCAGTAGCCCACTTGCAGGTTCCACAAAACTCAAAGCACACAACGGAGCCGACCCACATAACGACGGGTACCGACATATTGGGACTTGCAGTAAGCTGTCTTACACCCTAAACGCAATACGCGAACGGGCCAGCGTAGGGCGCAGACAGCAATCACAGCAGTCCCACTGCATACCATGGATGGTGATCGACCATCAACGAGACGGGGCCGCGTGCCGCCGCCGATAGCGGTCGCGCGGTCGAATATGCGCTTCGGGAACGGCCAGCCGTCGCCCATCGCTGAATTAGAGTCGGAGGACGGTGCGACGCAAACCTCCAGTCCCCTCAGCCGGACTCACGACACCACGCCCCGACCTATCCGGCCGCAGGATGAAGATGATAGCGACGCGGATGGCGTCTTTGCTTTCGCGCGACCACCGACGTCTGAAACCCCGCCGATACAGCAGCACTCGGCTGGCTGGAACCGTGAGGACGACGACGCAGACGGTGTCTTTGCTTTCGCGCGGCCACCGACTTCCGATGCGCCTCCAAAGCAACACTATCCGGAGGGGCGGCAGCAGGACGAGGATACGGACGGCGTCTTCGCATTCGCGCGACCGCCGACGTCTGACGCTCCTTCAGCGCAGGATTACGCGCAGTCCGGCGATGACAGTGGCGTCTTTGCGTATGCCCCGCCAGCCTCGCCTTGGTCGGCGGCTCCTCTTCCGTCGATCCGAGAAGGGAGCAGCGCGGGCGGCTGGAGCAGTCAGTACCGTCCGTCCACCACCTCCCAGACCCAGTCACCTGCCATGGGCTCGCAGCCGCAGTTTCCGCTCAGCCTGCAGCGCTCCGAACGCTCTGACAGCATCGGAACAGGAACGACCGCATTTGCTTCTCCGACCACCGCAGAGGCTCACCCCTTGACGCCGACAGATGAAGGGCACGGAAATTCCCAGCGCTCGCCGTCGCATACGAGGCACGATGATGATTCCACTGATAACGTCTTCGCTTTCTCGCAGGCGAATACGGTGCCGAGGGAGCAGCAATACCCCACCGACCTCAACCGCGAGTCCCCGGCCGCCGCTCATGCACATGGCTACACTCGGCCAGAGCCTTCAAGCGTCCCATCCACGGCCGAATCGTGGGCCAACGTCAGGCCGCTGCAAGCTCGCATCCCTTCCGCCGTTCCGGAGGAGACTCCGGCAGGCACGGTCACTTTTGCCGCGCCGGAAGGAGCGCGTGCCTCTGGCGAGAAGGCCGCTTTCGCGCACCCTCTGATGCTCCCCGAGGCTTCGGACTCGACCCTGGAAGACAGCAACGACGTCTCCGACAAGCGAGAAGCTATGAATGTCGACCCAGAACTAGGGATCCCGGTCGAGGTACCGCCGTCATTGGCTAGCGCCCACTCCGTGATCGCGGAGGGACCAATGACGCCGAACATCAACCGCTCCGCGTTCCAATCCTGGCGCTACGATCTGCCGCCGGACGACAGCGGCCTGCGTCGGCGATTCCCGCCGACCCCGAGGCTCACTCCGAAGTTCAACATCACGCCCAGGTCCAGGACCAGCGCGAAGATGGAGGATCCACTGCCAGTCCCCGACGCCAAGCAGGACGATTACGACGTTGTCAGCGAGGCTCCTCGTCCCGTTCTGCTGTCCGCGCCTCCGAAGACCGGGTACACGGAGCGCACGGAGCAGACTGTCCCGCACGGCATTACGACCTGGGGCGACGGAGTCGGCGGCGAGCTCAACTCTTGCGAAAGCCCGCGCTCGTCCTTTGACGAAGACAGCCCGTACCCCGAAGTGCGCGCGGCTGTGTCGAATCTTGACGACACCGAGATGCCGGCGCTCACGTTCCGTGTGTTCTTCATTGGCATCATCATGTCGGTCCTGCGCGCTGCGCTCAACACGTTCTTCCGCCTGCGTCCGCCCGCGCCGTATATCGCGCCGACGCTCGTCTGTTTCTTCGCGTATCCCTTCGGCATGCTGCTGTCGTGGATTCTGCCCATTGGCGAGTGGAAGCTGCCGCGGTGGCTCGGCGGGTTCAAGTTTGACCTGAACCCCTGCTCGTTCAACATCAAGGAGCACACGCTGATTGTGGCGATGAGTGACATTGGTGGCAACGTTTGTGGCGTTGTAATTGCGATCGGCACAATGAGGCGCAACTACCACATCAGCCACGGCCCCATGTTCACTATCCTGATGTGTATCGTGAGCCAGGCAACGGGGGCGTCGTTCTCGTACCTGCTCCAGAGGAGCGCCGTCGCATCGGCGTCCCTGCTCTGGCCCGAACTTCTGGGCACGACGACGCTGCTGAACACGTTGCACGCCGACAGCGCCGACGGCAAGGGCATCAGCCGCAAGCGTTTCTTCGGCCTGGCCGCCATCGCCATGTTCTTCTACACGCCGATCCCCGCACGGCTGTTCACCGCTATGGGCGTGCTGAACTGGCCAACCTGGATTGCTCCGCGCAATATCACTGTAAACCAGATCTTCGGCGTGGCGACGGGTCTCGGGCTCTTCCCCATTACGCTCGACTACACGCAGGTCATGATGATGGCGACGCCATTCTACATCCCGTGGCTGACGGCGATGAACCTGTTCTTTGGCTGGGCGCTGTTCTACTGCGCCCTCGCGCCCGCGATCTACTTTACGAACAAGTGGTTCACTGGCTACCTGCCGCTCTCGACCTCGCGCATTGCGGACCGCTTCGGGCGGCCGTACAACGTGACGCATGTGCTGCTCCCCGACGGCGGCCTGAACTCGACGGCGTACCACAACTACTCGCCCGTCTACTTTGCGGCATCGTACCACGTAACACACATCATGGCGTTCGGCATCACGACGAGCGTGCTGACGCACTTTGCAGTGCACCACGGTGCGCACTTCTGGCGCTGCCTGCGGCACAAGGGCGATGAGGAGCGGCCCGACGTGCACGCAAAGATGATGAAGGCGTACCCCACAATCCCAGGGTGGTGGTACGGCGCGCTGTTCGTCGGCTGCTTCGTGGCGGGTATTGTCGGCGTCGAGGCGTACGACACGGGCATGCCTGTGTGGGGCCTGGTGATCATCCTGCTGCTGGGTCTGCTCTTCGCGATCCCGTCGACTTTCATGGCCTCAGTCACGACGTTCACGCCGCCGACAAACGTGGTGTACGAGCTCGTGGCAGGCTTCATGTGGCCTGGCCGTCCAATCCCGCTGCTCCTCTTCAAGTCGATCGGCATGCAGACCGTCACCTCGACGGTGAACTTCACCCGAGGTCTCAAGATGGGCCACTACATGAAGGTCCCGCCCCGGGACATTTTCATAGTGCAGGTGATCGGGCTGCTCGCGTGCTGCCTAGTCAACGCGGGAATCTACGCCTGGGTCCCCATCTGCCTCGACTGCACCTACACGACGGCCGACTACAGCGCGAGTGTCATCTGGGGCGTGATCGGTCCTCGGCGCCTGTGGGGTGCGGGCTCTCCCTACTCGTCGCAGCTATGGGCGCTGCTTGCTGGCGCGTTAGTCCCGCCGATCCTGTACTACGCGCACCGCCGCTCTCTGACGCCCGCGTTCCGCGCCCGCCCCCGCTCAGTCGCGACACGCATCCTCCGCGGCCTCGGCACCATCAACGTGCCCCTCATGTTCTCGGCCGCGTACTTCTGGCCCATGTGCAGTTTCATGAACCTCGCCACTTTTGCCGGCGTCGTCTGGATCGCCAACTACTATGTCCGAAGACGCCATATCGAGTGATGGCTCAAGTACAACTATGTGCTTGGTGCTGGACTCGGCGTTGGGTGCGTCCTCGCTCAGATCGTCTTGTACCTCATCTTTGACGTGCCGAAGCGGCCTAAGGGTATACAGATCAAGTGGTGGGGGAACAACGTGTGGCACAACACGAGGGATTACAACGGCACGGCGATCAACCTTAGGGCGCCGAGGGAGGGCTTCGGTCCCAATGCTTGGCCATAGATGGCTCCTGCAGTCTCTCGATGATGGCTGCGACTCCTACTCAGCACACTCTCAGTCCAAAATGTCTCGGAACATGTTCTCGAACTCGATCTCATTCTGGTATCTAAATACTGTCTCAATCTCGTACCTCAGCTCGACATATCATTTCTTAGCACAACCAGCATTAAATTATCATCCTGACTTTGTCTTGGGCTCAAGTCTCAACCCAAATTGTTTATACTGTCTTTTGCAACGTCGAATACAATGTACAACTATGCATCTTCAACACAAGCAACATGGACGTGGCATGTCTTTGGCCCTCATTGGCTCACTCAATCGATGTGCAGCGTCGTTCGGCATTAGACAGACTTTATGGCTCCTCTCGAGGTCGCTTCCGACCGCGATTTCTAGGCATGAAGCCCTTCAGGAGGTTAGAAGACTGCGTTGGTGAGGAGGTAGCCGGAGTGTCTTCCAGGGAGGTGAATTGCGCGATGCTGGGATGAGCTAGAAGGGACGGCCCAGCCGGCAAGCTTAGGTCGTCTAAGCTGGTGATGGCGGTCCGCTGAGCCGTACGGGCAGAAACCTCGGCCGCCGCGCCAAGAAGCAAGTCTATCAGCGGCCGAGCTGCCGGCGTGGTCGGCATTGGCGCTGGCCCTGAAGCTTCCGGTGCAGGATACTCGAACGATGCTTGGGGCATGATCCTTGGAGAGACCTGCGCTGGAGGGGGAACGGCTGTAGGTAGAACAGCGGTAGGGGGCAACGCCGCAGGGGGCGGCATTGGAGAGGGAAGTACTGCAGAGGGAAGCTCTGGAAGGGGAAGCCGTGGAGAGGGAAGCAGTAGAGGGGGGAGCAGTGGAGGGGGAAAGAGTGGAGGGGGAGGCATCGGGGAGGGAAGCACTGGAGAGGAAGACACTGTCGAGAGAAGCGTTAGAGGGGGAAACGCTGTAGGGAGCAGCAATGGACTGGAAGGTCGCGGAGGGGAAAGAACTGGGGGGGATCGCGCTCGGGGGGGAGGAACTGGGGGGGATCGCGCTCGAGGGGGGAGAACTGAAGGGGATCGCGCTCGAAGCAGGAGAACTGGAGGGGATCGCGCTCTAGGGTTGAGCGTTGCAGGGGATTGCGTTCGAGGAGGAAGCGTTGCAGGGGATCGCACTCGAGGAGGAAGCGTTGCAGGGGAACCAACTGGAGGATAAACCCATTCAGGGGGACGCGCCGGAGCGGGAGTCGACGGAGGAAAGGTCTGTGGAGTGGTGGGGGTCGGGGCAGTCGGACGCTCATGAGCTGAGATCCCTGCGAGTGACTGCTCGCCGCTTGGGTCGGTGAATGGCAGCGGTGCCCGAGGGAGCAACGGACGGCGACTGGGCTGCTGACCGTCAAGTCCAGGTGGAGCCGGACCGGTACGGGGCCACGTCGCGGCTGCTGATGAAAGTGGAGTCAGATTCAGCCCAGCGAATGCGGTTGTGCGCAACACATCGCCCGCTGAGCGCAGGCCACGCGTCGCCAAGCCAAGCAGCGTGCTGAGTCGTCCACGTCCAGCGCCAGCAATGTTCGGAGATGGCCCGCGCCCGGTTGCAATTGCTGGCCCGGCACTGTGTTGCGGTGGTGAGCCAGTCAAGGGTATGGAGTAATCGGGACGTGCAACCGTTTGCTATGCGGCGAGCTCTGCAGGACCCTGCATGCCTTCACCACCTGAAGTTCCCCAGTCAATGCTGTCGTCATGTCGAGTCTCTTCGACGTCCGCCCCATGGTCTTCATTGCCATCGCCGGAGGGCCCGCCCTACTGCCCTCCGAGGCCTTGAACGCCAGCGGGATTGATCACGGGTGCAGGACCGAGGAAGTCAAACGCATCGCGCATATCGAGCGGCCAGTCAGTCGTGAGGAGATCGAGCGGTAAATCGAAGAGGTTGCCCGGAATGACCTGCTCCTCCGGCTTGGGTGGCTCCTCTGTGGTGCGCACACTGCTGTCGCCGCCAGAGCCGACGCCAGGCGTGTTTGGATACTGCCATGCGCTAGCAGGCAGAGCTGTGTGCCACACTTGGGCGCGCCTCGAGCGGTCGACCGCGGCAGATGTCATGTATTGGTCGATACGCTTGACGTGATCGCGGAGCTTCTCGGCGATGCCCGGCGTGAAGCTCATCGTGCTCTCAAGCGACGAGAGTAGGTCTGCCATTGCCAGCAGAACGTTTCGCACTTGCAAGTATGTCCAGTGGCTGAGGGGTGTCTGGATGACAGAGCCAAGCAGGTGACCAACACCGGCGAGATGGTGTAGAATGGGCGAGCTGATTGCTTGGATATATGCAGTAGGCACTGTCGAGAGCGCATCGAGCAGCTCGCCGGCGATAGCACATCGCTTCTCGACGCTTGCGTCCTCCAGTCCTGTCATGACCATCTTCACCGTCTGCATGGTTACAATTATGTCTGCGGCCTGGAAACCGAAGCGATCATCGAAGACATTGCCTGTCATTGCCTTCGCACCCTTGAACTCTGGTGGTAGCTGGTTGTAATCCTCTTGCATTGTGTCAAGGACCTCCTGGCTGCTCGGGAAAGAGGAGTTGAGCCGCGTCAGGGAGAAAAGGCGACGATTCACTTGCGACTCTGTCGGCTCGATCTTGCGCTGTCGAAGAATGCCGAGGGCGTGCTCCAAGATGCGGTACAGGTCGTTCGTGAAGTTCCAGCCGCGGAGGAAGGACACGCCCTTGGGCTCCGCAATCCCAGTCGGCGTGATCTCTGAGTCGTCGTACACCTCCGCTGGATAGAGGACATTTGCCTGGGTCTCACGATGACGCACAACGCCGCCCCAGGTGCAAGCTGCGTAGACATCGATCGAGTACACGCCCCAGAACACACGTCTCCTCTCCTGGATCTCTGTTTCCGGCAGATTCGGTGGCCAGCGCGCCTCGTTATGGAAGCCGTCTGCAGCACACATTGTCAGGTAGTCGCCGAGATGCACGGACAGCTGCCGCACTTGGCCGTATTGCAAACTCAAGATGGCCAGGATCGCCTTCGCTCGCTTGTAGTCGAACTCTGTGGCTACAGTGAGATCAACAGGGAAGGCAGAAAGAGAGGCGTCGAAGAACGCCTCAGATGGCGGCGCATCTGGGGGCAGAGGCGTCCCGACACCGTCGCGCATCCGAGCAGACGTGATCGCGCACACAGCCATGACAAAGGCGTAAAAGGCGCGATCACGTTCGTACTGACGTTCACGAACACGTCTTGAAAACGTCGGCCAGTGGAAGTATGGTAGGATGGGATAGACGACACGGTAGAAGGTCGACGCGAGTAACTCGACGAGGTCCGGAGTGCCGACTGCGCGGTACGTCCACTCCCTAGGAGCAGCGAAGGGACCGATCGGGCTGGTGATCTCGAAGGAGGATGGCAGCCCCGATGCCGAATTGCCAACCCGCGGAGACGTCTTGGAGCCACCTTTTGGTACGGGCTATGGTCAGTCATGGACGTCATAGAGTGAGGGGACCACAACGACTCGTTATGTCGTTCGACATCGTTGTTGTGGAGGCCAGGCGGTCATCGCCACAGCAGGCAATTCAGTCTTTTTCCACCGAAGAAATGGTGGAGCCCCCAAGAGATGCAACACTCACTCCTCTCCTCTTAACGGGACGATCATACTTGCATTCCGACCCGAATGCAGCACAAGGTGCGCACACGTTTGGGATGTTGGATGGCGAGCACTGTTCAAGTCAGTGGATGGTCAGGGAAGGTATGAAAGCGGGGCCCGCCGCTGTAGCCGCCGAAACGAGATCAAGCGTTCAGGCGTGCAGCGATCCGTTCAAGCGTTCAGCAGCGTTATCTGGTGTGCCTTCAAGAACTAGACGTGCAGACTAACCTTGACACCGCCGCGGTGGCATCGATCGCATGCTCTCTGTCTGTTAGCGGGGAACGTAAGAGTGTGGATGGCATTACTCGACGGCGGCTTCCTTCGTTGGGCGCAAAGCTAATCGGATGGACTGCCGTACAAGGAAGACCAACCACCGGGGAACCAAACAAAATGTGGCGACTCACTGTGATTCGGCGTCGCTTGAGCGGAGGCTGCTCGGATGGACCTGGCGCCGCAGATGCGGACGTGCTTGACGGGGACGAAGGCATGACCTCGACGTCGTGTAGTCGTTGGTGAAGAGGTGTGTGCACTGTCAGCACGGGGAGTGCATCGTGGTCGTCATCCGATCATCTAAGCTGTGTTGCGAGCACAGACGGGAGCAGATGGAAGGAAGCTAGTGCTAAAGTGACTAGGCTGAAGTCTTCCCTGCTAGCCTTGCTCACCCTGCACCGCTCGGAGCAGCTTGGTAGATCATGGGACACATGGACGCACGCATAGTGCTGCGTGCATTCGCAGTCCTTCCCCCAGCGCCGAGCCGAGCTAGACCGAGCTAACGGCGGTCTGTCTGCATGCAGCGGAACCGTCACGCCGATGACAGCATCCAACGTGGTCCCCTCGTGTACAGTCACGTGACTCGAGTGCAGATCCTCTTGGCACAATGAGCGCGCGTCACCGGGCGCCTGCCAGCCGGGCCTGTGCATTCCGTTGCCGTGGTCCAGTGGTGGGCCCGGCGTCTAGATACGCTTTAACCGGTCCGGATGCATCGCTGCACGGCATGCATGCGGCCATGGCCGTCGAAACGTTGCTGTTTCTCGCAACAATCGCAGGCCCTACATAATCACACTCTTTTGGCCGTCGGTCTATCTCTCGACTGTCAGCTCACCCTCTTTCCCTCTACAGACCACCCACAAAGAACTCTCTGCGCAACCATGTCCGGCAAGCCTAACATGACCCTCACCCGTCCGACGGAGACGGTGTGGCAGATCAACCTCCAGGCGCCCCCCGATAACCGTCTCACGATCGAGTTCCTCACCGAGCTCAATGCCACGCTCGACCAGGTCGAGGCCGAGTGGCGCAAGTCGGGTGGCGGCGAGGACGACAAGGGCAAGAACAACGGTGCCGGTGCGCTCGTTATCACTTCGGCTCTGCCCAAGTTCTTCTCGAACGGTCTCTCGCCCACCGTCCTCGGCGTGCCTGGCTTCTTCGAGTCCGTCTTCGACCCGGTCATGTACCGCCTCCTCACCTTCCCTCTCGTCACTATCGCCGCGATCAACGGCCACGCCTTTGCCGGTGGCATGATCCTCGCCTTCTGCTGTGACTACCGCGTCATCACCGGTGGAAAGGCCATGATGTCGTAAGTATCTCTGGCGAAGCTGGCTTTTAATCTGCTAGAGCATAGCTGACAAACAGGATGAACGAGATCTTCCTCGGCCTCCCGATGCCCAACTCGTTCGCGACTTGGCTGCGCATGCGCCTGCCGTTCCAGGCTCTCCGCGAGACCATGCTCGGCAAGCGCTGGTTCCAGAAGGAGCTGCTCGCGGCCGGCATGGTTGACGAGATCGCCGAGCCCGACCAGGTCGTTCCCAAGGCGATCGAGATTGGAACTCGCGAGGGCGCTAAGATTGGCGGCGGATCCTGGGGAGCTATCAAGGTAAGGGCGGCGTCAAGCTTTGGGAACTGTGACAATTGAGCTGACACGCAGGACGGCATGTACCACGAGGTCATCGATGCCTCCCGCAGCAACCGCCAGATCTGGCGTCCGTTCATGGAGGCCGACGCCTTCTGGGCCCGCATGGAGCGTGAGGGTGTCGCGGCCAAGTTTGCGAACAAGGACACGGCCAAGCTCTAAGCAGTGGATCAGAGTGGCTATGTTGGATCCGAGTTTGCGCCCCCGCGACCATCCCCAGCGGCCAGCATTGTATGAAAACGACACATAGGATAGCAGTATGGATATCTCTACAGCAGTTACAGGCCGGTGTAGTAGCCGCGCTGGGTCAGCATCCAGGCGACGCCGCTCGCTGTTGTCAGCTAGCGCCGGTCTTCCACAGCAGAGAGACTCACATCCGATGATGAGGGGACCGATCGAGCCGCGGTTCGGCTTGACGGTGCCGAAGACGAGCCACTCGGAGACAAAGTGGAAGGTTGCAACGCCAAAAGCGACAATGCCGAGGTCGTACAGTCCGCGGTTGGTGATGTCGTACGCGGCGAGAAGACGGATAGCAGCAGCCATGGCAGTCCAGGCGCCGAACAGTCGACCCGCAAGGGGCGTCACTACGCTGTCAGCGTCTTCTCATCCATGCCATGCGATCTCCTGGAATCCTGCCTCTGCCGTCTGGGTACTCACTCTGCTCCGCCTTTCCGCTGTAGATCTCCTTGCTCTGCTTCAGCGTGACATAGTTCTGCGCAACATTATAGATCGAAGCAACGCTGGTGATAAGCAGCCAGTACGGCAGGATGCCACCGCCGGCGGGCGGCTGAGGAAGGTCTGCCGTTAGTCGCTGCGTCACTCGAAACATCCAGCGTTATCGCAAATACGCACACGACGTGAGGGACATGGCTGCTTGGAACGGAGTGTCGTGGACAAGGAAGCAGCGAAATCCAGGAACGAAGATAAGTGGTTCGATATCTGCCCGCCAACTGTCCAGCCGGCGATCGGGTCCCTGGGGCACCGGCCGCGCCGGGCGTGCGGCGCCTGCGGTGTCGACCGCTGCTGTCAGCGACCTCCACTGAAATTTCGGAACCTCCACCTTGGCCTTGCGCACTTACTCAGTCAGACTCACTACACCGCCAGACACCAGCCATGTCTTGCGCACAACCGGACGAGATGATGCCTCGTGAGCTTGATAGATCATCCCAAGCTGACCCCAGGCCGGCGGCCGATTCGGCAGCGCGACAAGAATGTGTGTCACCGATGCGAAGAGGCGAGGAGCCAGTACATTTCGAGGTCATTGCCGCTATGCGAGTGAGTGCTATTCTGCTGCTACCAACCGTCATCCAACATCTTCTCTTACTCTTCCATTCCCCCTTTGACTATTCCCCCTAGGTCCTCGTCGTGATGTTCTAGCTTATATTACCGCCTGCAGAGCTAACTCCTAGGTCTGATTTCGAGAAAGGCATCAGCGTTAGATGCACGAGAGGTCTGCACCTCGGAATGACACCCGGAACACGGAGCTCGAACGTCCGTCCCAGACTCCAGGAGAAGAGCCTGCTTATTGCCCTCTCTGGAGGTGCGGGAAGTACCGCGATGCTCCAGATACTGCACAAGCGTGGATATTGGGCGACGTCTGAGGGCGAGGTGCGGGACCGGACAAAGGGGCAGAAGGACATTGTGTGGTCCACCGCATGGGCCGTGCATGTCGATTTCTCATCTGTTACAGGCCTGCAGTCGCAGACTGAGCGGCTTCGGGCTCTGGCGGAGGGTAAGGGACTGAAGTTCCTGGCGCTGAAGGCGGAGGACGCTTTTGACCCGGACATTGTCCGGAGGATCCGAGCTGAGGCAGGTCTGCCTCCTCCAGAGGGAGAAGAGAAAGAGGGTGTCGCGCTGAGTGTGAATTTGGGTGATGCTGGTGAGTGCTCACAAACGGCTAATCATTAGGCGAAGCTGACAACAGGCCTTCCGCTACACGGCGCCCCGCGGCAAGAGCCTCTTGAGGCTCTGCGATCCCTGCTGGCCGGCCTGCCTGCACCCAGTCGCCCAACATTGCTGCAGCACATTCTTGAGGGCTTGTTGGTGCTCGCGGCGCAGACTTTGCCGAAGATTGGACACCTCCTCGAGGGCGAGACGTCGACGAGGCAGGCGGAGCGTGTCATTGGCGCGACAGCAGGCGGTCGCGGATGGGCACTTCCGCTCGAGCTCGCGTCCTACCTACCCGTCGAGGGTTGCGATGCCATGCGCATCAAACCTATGAAGGAGATCACAGTCAAGGAGGCAGCAATCTATTGTCGCATCCACTCGCTCGAGTCCGTCAACGAGCGGAAGTGGGATGGCACAGTCGGCGAGCCGCGGCGCGATGCGCGGGGCAAGGGCGCCTTCGCCTCAATCGAGGCTCTGACCGAACGTGAGTTGTACGTGCTTTCTAAGCTGACAGATAGGCTTCATTGCGACGTTGAATGTTTCTCACCCCTCGACGGTCAACACTATCAACCGGACGGGTAACAAGCTCCAGTTCGCCGGCGACGACGCTGCGGAATCACCGCGCTGTCCCCTCTGCGAGATGCCCGTCGATCCGTCGGCCACGGAGTGGAAGGCTCGCGCATCGCTCACATCTCTGCCGGGGCGTGGACCGGAGAGGGCGCCGCAGGAAGACCGGGATACGGACCTGAAGCCGCTTCTGTGCTACTCCTGCTTGACTGCTCTGACGCCGCTGACGGCCTCGAAGCGCGACCAGCTCGCCGACGACGTGCCGCTGCCTCTTTGGGTCGGAGAGCAGGTCGCGCGGCGAAGAGGCGTCTCGGAGGATGAGATGAGGAGGCAAATTGACGCTTTCATCCTCCACGACGACGACGAGTAGACACCACCCGCAGATGCCGCTTGTCGGCAGACATTGCTTGTAACCTCATAGACCATCATGTATGCATACACCCACCACCGGCGATAGGGAAGGACAAGGGGCGAGGTTTGGGGGTCCTTGGGTGGTCGAATCCTAGGACGGCCCACTGGTACGGATCGTCGCGATAGGCGTGGCAGGATAAGGTTCGCCACCCAGGCACTGCCCACCCCTATCCGGGGGTGCGCCTGCCGTGGGCCTAATCAGCCGCATGGCTGCCCGCTGCGTCCGCTGGCGCACCTGATTTCTTTGTTTGTGCACATCGAGGAACCGGACCGGCCCAGAGCAGAGCGAGCGCACGCAGCTTGCAAACACGATACGGTACGGAGACATCGCTAACTCATTTGCCTCCACTCGACCGCGACACAACACAACAGCAGGGTACGCAGGTCAGCTCTTGGCCTTGCCTAACGGTACTGCTTCGTGCGTGATTGTCTTGGTGCATAACGCAAACAACACTACGATAACATACCCACAAACATCGCCTGGACAGACAACAACAACACCCAAACTTTCGAGCCGCCCACAACACGGACAAGCACGCCCCGGGCGATACGCACCAGACCAGGTCAAACACCTCGGCCATGCCTATCGCGACTCAAGCCCCGCCGGGGACTATGGGTCCCCCGCCGCCGCCTTCTCCGGCCATGGCTATGCCCCCGCCCTCACCGAGGAAGAACCTCGTTTCTGGCTTAGAGCGCTCGCACTCCCGCGCCGGGCACATGCGACACGGGAGCACGAGCAGTATCGGCCACTCGAGGGGGCAGTCGTTCTCTTCCCTGTCCAGCATTGGCAGCCTGAGCAACCTCAACAACCTCGCTGGCGGCTCGCTTCCCAGCCCGTTGGGGCAGATGGGCCAGCCCGGCCCAATGGGTCAGATGGGACCCCCAGGGTTGCCCGTCATGCCGCCTGCGCCGCCGCTGGGTTCCGAGATCGCCTGGACTGAAATTCAGAGCAGGTGGGTTGGCATGGCCTTGAAGACAGCTGACAGACAGGACGTTCTGCAAATGGTGCGTTATCCAGCCGTTGGCGAGCAAGAGGGAGGGGAAGAGGGGCCGCGATAACGGACGCCAGTGGGAAGGAAGTCGTGTGACTGACTCCCAGGCTCAACACAAAGCTCGAGAACCACGGACTCGAGCCCATGACCTCGCTCGACAAGGACTTCTCCGATGGCGTTAAACTAATCCAGCTGCTTGAGATCATGTCTGACTCTAGCCTGGGACGGTACAACAAACGGCCGATCATGCGGGTGCAGAAGGCGGAGAATGCGGCAAAGGCGCTCGCCTTTATCCGCGAGCGAGGTGTGAAGCTCACAAACATTGGCCCGGAGGACATTGTCGATGGCAACTTGAAGCTGATCTTGGGCATGATCTGGACGATCATTCTCCGGTTCACCATCTCCGGTATCTAGTGAGCTTACAGGTGACGCACAGTGCTGACACCCCAGCGAGGAAGGTTTATCGGCCAAGGACGGTCTGCTCCTGTGGTGCCAGCGCAAGACGACGCCATACTCGGAGGTCAACGTGCAGAACTTCAAGGGATCGTGGAAGGATGGCCTTGCCTTGTGAGTAAGAGGGGATCCTCGGTAGCGCATCTATGCTGACGGTCAAGCTGTGCAATCATTCACCGCCATCGCCCCGAGCTCATCGACTACGAGAACCTCAACAAGGCGGACGCTCGTGGCAACACTGCCCTTGCCTTCAAAGTTGCGGAGGAGAGTCTCGGGATCCCGGTAAGCTGAGTGTGTAGCGCGGTAGCTGATCCCAGCGCCTGCTTGAGGTGTCTGACGTGTGCGATGTCGACGTCCCCGACGAGCGTTCGGTGATGACGTATGTTGCCGAGTTCTTCCACAAGTTCTCTTCCGAGGACAAGGCGGAGACTGGTGCACGACGAGTCGAGCTGTTCGCCGAGGTGATGAAGTCGATCTGGGTCGCACGGAACGACTTTGAGCGCCGAATGTCGGCGCTGCTTACTGCCATGCACCAGACCCGGTCGGTGTGGGCTAGCGCTACGCCGGCGTCGTCGTACCCTGAGGCAATCGCTCAGAAGGACGCCTTCGCCGAGTACAAGCGGACGAGTAAGCGGACATGGGTGCGGGAGCGACAAGAGCTATCACAGCTGTACAGCAACATTCAGACCAAGTTACGCACATACTCGCTGCGGTCATGGGAGCCACGCAAGGGCTTGCGACTGGAGGACCTGGAGGCGGCGTGGAAGCAGCTTATGGCTGCCGAGGTTGCGCGGAGTCGGTCGATCAACGCACGGATCCGAGACATCAAGGAGGCGTTGCGGAAAGAGTTTGCACGGGTTGCGGACGGGTTCGTTGCGCGGCTGCAGCGCGCAGAGCAGGTCATTGGCTCGCTCAGCGGACAGCTGCAGGACCAGAAGGAGGTGCTTCTTCGACTTGCGAAGGAGCTGCCTGGTCTGCGAGCCTTCCTGACAGGAGAGATTGATGCTGCGAACCGGCGCTGCCTCGAGGCGAAAGTGGACGAGAACGACTACACTGTGTTCACGTATGACGACCTAGAGTTTGAGCTCGAGACGACAGAGGATGGACTACGCAAGAAGCTGGCCTTCATCGACAACCAGATTGTATCGGCGCAACACACGAACATCACGCCGGCCAAGCTGGAGGAGTTTGAGTCGACGTTCAAGCACTTTGACAAGGACGGCTCGAACGCCCTGTCCGTGTACGAGATGCACTCGGCCCTTGCGTCACTCGGCATCGTGTACCCGGACGAAGAGGTCGAGGCGATCTACTACCAGCTCGAGTCGCAGTTCGGTGCGCTCACGTACGAGGCATGGCTCGCGCTCCTAGTCGAGATCACAAAGGACGACGTCTCGAGCGCTGACCAGCTCCGCGAGGCGTTCCGCGACCTTGCAGGCGACAAGGGCTATGTGACTGAGCAGGACCTCAAATTTGCCAATCTGGGCACCGAGACTGTGCAGTTCCTCACCGAGGTCATGCCTGCGATTCAAGAAGATGAGGCACCCGAGCAGCCGCAACGGCAAAAGCAAGACACCACTCGCAAGCCCAAGTTTGATTGTAAGCATGAAGATCTAAGTCCTGCACAGGCATCAGAGCGGGTCGAGACTGGACTAAAGCTAACGCTCAGACCACGGATTCCTGGAACAGTCGTTTGCGCGGCGTGGGCTTGTGCCATGAGGGGATTGAGCATGGAGCATGGAGCATTGAACATGGAGCATCGAGCGCAGCGCAGTGAGGTCCGAGGTTGTATGTGCATTGATGTCATTTCATTGTTGCAGCGTTGCGCGAGGCAGAGTGTGCAAAGGAAGCTGAGCGTCGAGAGCTCGGTGCAGAAGAACAGAATGGGATCTCCTTTCTCGGTCCGATATCCGTGTCGTTCGCAAACAAGGATCGGAGAAAGGAGATGTAACGGCGAGCCACCTGCCGCATGATGTCCTGGTAACGGCGTCCTGAGGCTGGGAAGAAATCAGTCGCGTCTGCAGCCAGCCAGACGTAGAGTGGGGGACGGATGCAAATAAATGAGGTGTGTATGGGGCGTGTTGTGTGTGGGCGTGTGTGATGAGTGCGGGTGGATGGGTGATGCGCTAGCTCGGTGCGCCCAGCGAGGGGGAGACGAGGGGTCGAGGGGAAAAACCCTGTGGTCACCCTGGACGATGACCCAGGCGCTCCCAGGCTCAAGCAGAGATAGGCGGAGCAAGCGCGCCACGATAGCATCATAGTCACAGCAGTTGCAGGCAGCCAGGCAGTGCAGAAAGCGCGAACAAGCTCATGCCCGCCTAGCGCTGCACGGCCTTGTGCGCCTGGCAGCATCTGTAATCAGCCCAGCCAGGCCTCAGCTTCAGGCTCAGGCTCAGGCTCAGCGCACATGGCGCCAGCACTTGGTCGCTCGCTCGCCAGCACCAGCACCAGCTCACCCTCACGCTCACTCGCTCGTCGACGATAGTGCACTGCAACCGCCAACACTCAACTACTACTTTGTCTCCATCCATCACATCCTTCTCTCATCCACCTCCCCTTTCCCCATCACCTTCCCCCCGCCCCCCGAACCCGAATAATCCAACCATGGTGAGCATTCCTGCACAACTGACCCGCTTTGCAAGCCTGCACTGCATCGGCTGCGGGCAAGCAGAGCGGAAAGATGCAGTCCGATAGAGAAACATGCAAGCTAACAGCGCAGTCGTCCGGTGTCCAGCCCGTATGTTTGGTCCCTACCTTGTCTGGGAGATTTACTGACGCAGTTCCCGTCTCTTTACTCGTGCATCCGACCGCATCAACCTCGCTTTTGCATCAATCCGTCTTGCACTGCTTGACTGCTGTTGATCGCGCAAAACGATGACGTTTTCCACCTCGTCCGACGCTCATCCGCGCGCTCACTTTGCTGGCTCACTCGCTCTCTGACCTGCGCCCTCCCACACGCAAACCCGTCGCTCTGTGCCCCCGCCGCCCCGTGCACCTTGCACCAACCCTCCACTCACACCCTCCACACGACCTCCTACCCCGCACCCGTCTCACAACCCGCACGCCCCGCAACACAACTCAACGGACTCGCACATCCGCCCGTTTACACCGGATTTCCCACCAACAGGTCCAGGAGTGTCTCGAGAAGTACCAGGAGCTGAAGCAGGGCAAGAAGCTCAGCTACATCATCTACGGCATCTCGGACGACAAGAAGAGCATCATTGTGCTCAAGACGTCCGAGTCGCGCGACTTTGAGGAGTTTGTCGCCGACCTCCCCGAGAAGGAGTGCAGGTGGGCCGTGTACGACTTTGAGTACGAGCTCCCTGGCGAGGGTATCCGCAACAAGCTCGTCTTTGTTCAGTGGTGAGTACGGACGATTGTCGCTGGCAGGCGGCGCAAGGCTTCGGAGGTAGTTTCGGAAAGGATGGATTCGGCCAGGTATGACGTTCCGACAAGCAAAGCGTCGGACACTCCCGGCCTCGAGGCGTCGGACCGACGCCCCCCGCCGTGATTCTTTCCCAGCCATCCGAAGCCGGCAATCCCACGCCAAGACCGCATGCAGAAAACTGACAACCCAACAGGTCGCCCGACGAGGCCAACGTCCGCAACAAGATGATCTACGCCTCGTCCAAGGACGCCCTCCACCGTCGCCTCGAAGGCATCCACATCGACCTCCAGGCTACCGACTTTTCGGAGATCACCAAGGAGGCCAGTGAGTACTAAGCATGGGCGACAGCCCATGCGCTGCAGTCTGAGTACAGCTTGGGCGTCAGCCCATGCGCTGTGCAGTCGGAGTACAGCATAAGCGTCGCACACGCTGCGGTCTGCTGTGCGCTGCCCCACACTTCGTGGCGCCGAGATTGGCTACCGGCAACGGAACTTTGTCTTGGCGCTTCAACGGGGCGTGAAGCTGTTCTTAGTACGTCGAACAACCCAGCTAACACCACAGTCCTCGAGAAGGCCACCCGCAGATAAATTTAGCCAACCCCACCCACCCACACCTCTTAAGCAGTAGCCAGATGTCCTAGACCCCTTGGTGTCGCCTGGGGCGATCCCCGAGCATGCAACAAGTTGATCTGGAGCGCGGCGTCGCGACCGCGGCGAGCGAAGCGAGCGGCGCGAGTAGCGCGAAGGTTTGGCGCGCCTTTGGGTCTCAGCGCGATAAAACTGACACGCATCCATACGCGCAAGACAGAGGTGGACGTGGTCGCCAAGCACGGAGGAGCTTCTGATGCGGCACTGACAGGTCCACGTACTGACCAAACGCTGTTTGACTAATCGCAGAACTCTGCATGCCCTTGCATCATGCTACGCTGGGCTACGTCAAAAGAGAGCGGTTGTTAGCAGCAACTACAAAAGCCATCATGGCGTAGCGAGGCAACAGAACCAAACGACGTCTGGCGGAGTCAGCTCGGAAGAGGAATGGAAGCTCACGCGACGATACTAAGCAGAGTCGCAGAAAGTTTCCTGCGTAGTGTCGGGTTTTAAGCTCTTTGAGACTCCCAGCTGGCAGTCAGCTAAAAAGTGCATGGATGGAAGCCTACCCATCACTGCATGCTGACAATCTGAGGGTGAGTGACTGTCGACAAAGTCAGATGGAGCTTGGGCCTCACATAAAAGCTCACGACAGTCACGTTCGCTTGCTCTGGTCAGCTATCGATCGGCACACGCTAGCTTACTGCTCCTCCGCGTTTGGCAGTTTGGAAATGTCTGGCATCGATGACCCATGGGCCTGGAGGAGTGTTGGCTCGAGGCTGGCCGTCGAGGACGATAGCCATATACTCGGAGAACAGAGCGGGAGGACTGGCTGTCAGTCGAGCTAGGGGCACAGCAGCAAACGTCTCAGCTCACCCCTGCTCTGGGGATTGTCTGCGGTGAGCTATCGAGGCGGCTGTGTCAGCTCACGACTGCGGTACGTCTTTGACAGATAGCAGGTTACAAGGATCGATGAGAGAGCACAACTCGCTGTGGTGCTCCGGCTCTTACGAAGGGATGGATGGGTGATGGCCGTGGGCTCTGAGGTCTGAGCTGGTCGGTCAGAGCTTGGCGTCGAACTAGAAGTAGCTCACCCGGTTACTCTCCGTCCTGGCGTCAGCTATTCCAGGGGAAGCACAGCTCACCGATGTCTCGGCAGTCATCAGTTGATGGATCATAAAGACATGAAGATGGACCGCTGACAGGCAGCCCTTGGTCAGGCCATCCAATGTAGCAACGTGGTGAGTGCGCGCTGATCCTGTCAGCACCTTTTCTTGCTCCTGGGAGCTCACTTCGCGTTAAGCTGATCTGTATTTCGTCAGCTTAGACGGACTTTTTCGTTCAGCTTACAAATGCAGCGGCGTAGGGAGGCCTGGGCCCTTATGACATTGACAAAGAACTCACTTTCGACACTGCAGTCGCAACAGGGAAGATGGCTATGAGCATCGAGGACTATATGGTTAGTCGGAGCTCGGGGTGTAACTAAAGCTAGCTCACCGGCTTGCTCTCCGTCCGTTCGTTAGCTACTGTACTCCGGGAGGGAACAGCTCACGAGTGCCTAACATGTTCTTGCCGGTCATTAGTCTTAACGTGTTCATGGTTCACAGTCATTCACCGCTGGGCAACGGCCAGCTTTTGGCTGGGATATGCAAGGGAGGAGTGGGACACTGGATCAGTCAGCTCGTATATCTCATGTGGAGAGCTCACTTTACGCAGCTCTGACTGGTTGCCGTCAGCTTGAAGGTTCCCTTGGTTCAGCTTACACGGTGGCTTCGGGAGCTAGAGGACAGCCTGATACGGCGACGCTTGCCTGGGCAGTGCAGCTTGCTCGGAGAAGCAGCAGTGTGGGGCTGACTGCTTCAGTCGGAGCTCGCGGTCTAGCTGATAGGAGCTCACTCGATACTGAGTATGCCTCTATGATCAGCTGTGATTCCCCTATACTCGCAGCTCACAAACAGACGAGGCGAGGCTAGCGATGAGACCATGAACTCGCGGGATGCCACGGCCATACTCGCTGTGCCCATCTCCTGGCTCGCTGGTGGCTGGGCGGAACTCCAACAAGGACGCGCTGGGGTCCATAGGCTGAATGGATCAGTGGGAGCTATATGGCTATCTCAAGATAGCTTACTCATTACGGAGTATACGTCTGTCGTTAGCTGTCTCTGAGGCACAAGTAGCTTACTAGCAGCCGAGCGAAGACAGCCATAGGAATTCCATTTTTGAGGATACGTCGCAAAGGTGAATAGCTGTCGGTGACAGGCCGGTATCCACTGAAGTGCAAGAGGTCGGACGTAGGCTGGCTGAGTCAGTGGCAGCTGTACATATGGCAGAGCAGCTCACTCCGCGACCGCTCCGTCTGCCGTCAGCTGACGGTCTTCCAAATTGGGCAGCTCACAATACTCAGAATGTCTGTGGCGGACACGATCCACGCCGCGTCGACGAGTCCCAGGCAAGCCTCGCAGAACGCAGAAGCACACAACTGAAGGCGGGAATGACAGCAGGAAATAATACGGGCTGAAGCAGTCAGCTGGATTCAGATGTCACATGAAGATAGCTCACTGGGGTGCAGCCGGAGTGCTGGTTGTCAGCTCTTCAGCGTCTGCCAATGCTCACAGATATCATCCTCTTCTTTAAGCAGACCGGAGCTCGCCGCTGGCGTTAACCGCTGAGCCAGACTGTGCGCAAAGACCTGTCTGTGTGCCACACTGCGAAGGAAACGAGGAGACCTGAGCCCAGGCAAGCTGATTGTCAGCTTCAACAGTGCCTGAGCGTAGCTCACACTGCGTTGCTGTGACCGCTGTCATCAGCTATCCTTGAAACAGCTCACAGCTTACGAGTTTGCTAAGAGCATGCGGCGCTTCAAACAGGACTCATCAGTCGTCAGCAGAGCTGACTGGACTCACTGAGCATCGGCACGGCTATTGAGCAGCATGAAAGAACAACGGGTGGGATGGGTGTCGGCTTCCTAGTCTTAGCTTGTGTCATGAGTTCCAAAGCTCACGACCCGGTAGCCATTTCTGTCGTCAGCTTAGCAGTAATTTACAGCTTACCGATGCCCAAATACGACCTGAGCGTATTGAAGAGTGCACAAAGCCCATCATGCTGCCGAAAGAGCTGAGGATTCCTGATGTCAGCTGCTGGTTACAGACGGCGGAGCTGGACACGCTCGATACTCACCCCTCACCCAGCTTAGGAGTAGCGTGTGGCAGTTTGCATGAGCTTGCACATACACTGCGCAGCTCACTAAAAGGGATGCCTGATGTAAGCTTTTCAGCGCGAAGCTGACCAGCTCACATAGTCTCGTGGGTTTTGTCACCTTGAGGCAGTGGCTCTTGATGGCTGCCGTTAGCTGATACATCTAATGTGGAGGGCTCTCACACCTGCCAATGTCACCATCTGCTGTCAGCTGACAATGAGGGCCTGAGAGCCTACTCAAGATCGGCGACCTGCCGTTGCTATGACAGGCGACAAGCTCACGAGAAAGACGACCACGTCTTAATAGCAGAACGAGCCGACCGACTGGCGTTAGCTTTCCTTACATCCCGTGGGACAGCTCACCCAAGTTGTTGCTATGAGGGGCTGATATCAGCTAGACATTCGAAGCGCGATAGCTCACGGAGCGCGTCTTGTATAGCTTTTTCGGACTTGACATGATCGTTGGGTTCGGTCGCGTACTGGACACGGTAGCAGGCGTCCTCTTTGTCAAATTTCGGAGTGCCACGAGCCACCCGGCCAGTTCCAGCTCGATCATCCGTGGAGTGGCGGTCCAGCTTTGATTTGGATGGACCTGCACTCAGCTTCCCAGATTACTGAGGAGCTAACACCCACGAAGGAACAGAGAGGGAAAGGCAGTCTGCGAGGAACTTCGTCGTCAGCTCGATGACTTACAAATACACAGCTCACCGAAAAACCTGTCCCAATGAGCGTTTTAGCTACGCTTAGGTATCTCTGTCTCCCAGCATCAAAGTGCGAAATGGGAGAGCGAGGTGAACTGCCTGAAGGCCGGCAGCTAGCTACGCTATCTGACATTAGCTTTACCGCCCTCTTCCCAGCTCACTAATTGGTATACGAGTGCTGTGGCGTCCAGAGGGACATCGCGAGTGACTCATGGGGACCAAAGGATACTCACCTCGTTTGCCGCTGTCAGGAGTGAGGCGCAGGGTCTGCCCAAATAGGGCCATGACTAACCTGTCAGCTTACGGAGGATCCCTAGCTCACTATACGAGCCTTGTCGTCTGAAGATGACGATTGTGCGGAGAGAAGATGGCGCGGGATTTGGCTACATCATTCAAGACGATGGCGAGGAAGGCGCGCAAGCAGTTGCCTGCCTGGATCGAGAAGCTTGCGTGCCGACCCAAAGGAGGATCGGCACTTGTCCCTATGATCGTCGTTGTCGTCGGCACCCCTGCGCCCTCATGATCGGCAGTCGCTGGCTGGTGCGGCTGTGCAGTTTGACCGTGGCTTCACCTCACCATCTCGTACTGACATTGAAGATCGCAGACACCCACGGCTGCAGTATAAGTGCATGCATAGGCCCAAATTCCCGAACCTTCCAACTCCCAGATTCTGTACAAGTTTATAACGATATGCGATGCTCGTCTTGCAACTCCCTCTCCCCAGCCTTCCATGACCTGATTCGACGTTTTCCTTGTCCACACCCCTACCTCCGCTCCGTCACCAACTGGACGACTCTCCCTCTACTTAGACTGCTGCACGCCGTACCAAGCCAGACCTGCCACACCACCGCCGAGCACACTGGCCCAAGCAGGGCTGCTGAAGCGATAGCTGGCGAGGAAGGAGCCGGATGCCACTACGGCCCAGAACGGGTCCGCTGTAAGAGGGCCCGAGAGCGACGTGCTCTTGTCGCCCTCGCCGCTAGCATAGATATATCCGACAAGGAAGAGCTGCCTGTGGATGTCAGTTCATGTCGCGGACTCAATCACAACTAAAGTGACGTGCTACTCACCAGACAGCTGTGAAGACCAGACCCGAGGCCGCCGCGTTCAGACCACGGATGACCGCACGCACGGCCGTCAAATCCTTCCAGTTGACATAGATAGGCAGCAGGGCGAGCTTGAGCAGAATGCCTGTGGCAAAGATCCCGATGTAGCCCAGGAAGGCGCCTAAGACCGGCTGACCGACCGGAGAGAGAGTGATGACGCCGAGGGCGACTGCGAAGTTGAAGTTCGGGCCGGGGAACGCTTGCCTACGCCGTCAGCTAGATCACTACAACAGCTGCTTTGCACTCACAGGATAGAGAAGACAAGGAGGAAGTCTCGGTCACTGACGAAACCCGGCGTGACGACGTAGTCGCGCAGAAGCGGAATGACGACCGGCCCGCCGCCGAAAATGATGACGGAGGGGATGAGGACGGAGCAGAAGAAGTCGAACGCCCGGCTGATGTGCTTTCCTGCGTGCTTCAGGCCACCCCTCACGCCTAGGGGGACGGCAAGGAAGAGGACGAAGCCCAGCAGAAGCGCACATGCGACTGGCGTCGGGATGACCTTCAGCTTGCGTGCCTCCTGCTCCCGCTCCACCGGCTCTGCTCTCTCAAGGGGATCCTCTTCGCTGGGCGAGGCGCGCGGTCGCACCGACCTCGAGCTTTCTCCTCCATTAGACACTGAGCGGATCGAACCGGGCCGCTCGAGTACGGCTGCTGGCGGAGGGGGCACTGCTGACACTTCCGGCACGACGGCGTCACCAGTGTAAGACGGCTTGCGGATGGAAGCACGCTCTCGCAGCGACGCATTGTCGTTGACTGTGGCTGCGGGCGAGCGGCGTTCGGGGATCGGCTCGAGTGGGATGTCGCCGTGCTGCTCCTGCAGCTGGGGCTGGCGTTTCCGAACGAGCCTCCTGATCGGGGTGATGAGCCACAGCCGGCGGAAGTCCCAGAGCAGTGTCGCACAGCCACCACCGACAATGAGGACGGGGTACATCCACGGTGCGTGATAGCAGATGCCGAACGATGCCGAGAGCCACAGGATGATGAGCGTGATCTTGTCGGTCGCTGCTGCGTGGGCGAGCTGTACGGCGGCGAGGGCGATGAGGCCAACAGCAGCTGCGTTCAGTCCCGTCAAGAGCGCCATCACGATCGCAGGGATCTGGTGCGGGATTCGTCCCACGCCGTATCCCAGCACGGCCATGCCGATCGCCCCGGGCAGCGACCAGAGCAGGAAGGCAAGCAAGCCTGCCAGCACTCCATGGCACACGACAGCGATCGAGAACGCAAGCTGCGTGCTCCCCGGTCCTGGCAGAGCGTTGCCGAGGGCGAACAGGTCCAGGAACACCGTCTCATCTACCCACTTGAGCGTCTGGACGAAGCGCTTCCGCAGGATGATGACGTGCACACCCGGGCCGCCGAAAGAGATAAAGCCCAAGTCCCAGTAGTGCTTGAACACCTCCTTCGAGTGGTAGAGGACCGTCATCGTGGTCGTACGAGCGACAGGGCGCAGAGGTCGGCGATCTCGGCGAGGTGGGTCTTGTGATCACGAGCTGTGGTCCGAGCTAGCGAGGTTGTCGAAGTGTGAGATCGAGGCTATTTGAGCGGCTGATAAGAGCGGCGAGGACGACACACGTGCGTTAGATTGATCCAAGGTGAGATGATCGGTTCCGACTAGTCCTACGCTCAAGATGTACTCAAAGCCCGGAGCCAAGACATCGAGCAGCTTGCGTTGAGCCTTACACGACGAATGCCAAGCACAGTGCCGTGATATGGTTCTCAGGTCTCGCGAACGTTTCATCATATGGCGTGCTTCCATTCGTTCGCACGGAGCCCGCCTTTGTCACTCCGCGGCATTTATCTGTGTACATCGGTCAATTAAACACGGCTCAGCATAACTCGGCGCTTATCTCAGGAGCTCTGCACAAACAAACGCCTTCCTCCTTGATCGCAACTTGGCCAGTCGCAGCCCGACATGACCGCCATGCTTGCCATTGAGTTTGTGTTGCACTGAGCTTGACTCAATCTCGGATCCGGGAAGATCTTCCAGGTGATCAGGTTGATCCGTACAAGTTTGCCAGAAGGGCAGTAACTTCGGTCACTGTTAGCTATGGATGGCATTGACACCGTCAAAAGCTAGAAGAGCGCTGCAGGTCAATGCTGATGCAAGACTGGATTAGCCATTGGCGAGGTTGGATTCGAGGATCCACAAGGTCAGCCACCTCCTGCCTCTAGAGCGTCCAAGAGGAAGCAGGATATGCTATGGTAGCTCAGAGCACAGCTGCGCAGACCCGAGCGCTTTTTGTGCATGCATCGACGCGTTGTGGGGCGCCTAGGGCGCCAAGCGTCGATCGTATGCACTGACTTCACCCTGGCAGAGGGTCGGCGTTTGCGAAGGTGTCGGCGTTAAGCCCGCTGGAAAGCGCCACATCAACGAAAGTCGGAAATTCAGATTTCGGTCGCAGCCACGTGGCCATCTTCGACCCGTCCGCACGGTGCGGGCCTGCCTGCTGCTGCAGCTGGATCTTGACTTGGCTGTCGAAGTCGTCTTCCCATCCATCAACTACCAAAAAGTGAGCTCGAGCGCCGGCCACGACGCCACGACGACCGACGAGGACGACATGAGCAGGAGCTGACCAAACAGTGCCCGGTGTCCGCGACGTCAGCGCAGAGGACTTCATCAAGGCCTACTCCAGCCACCTTAAGCGTTCGGGCAAGCTCGACATCCCCACCTGGGTTGACGTCGTCAAGACCGGCCCCCAGAAGGAGCTTGCCCCTTACGACCCGGACTGGTTCTACGTCCGTGCCGGTGAGTACGACGAAAACAGCAGCAGGAAAGCAAGAAGTTGGAACAGGAAGTTGGAACGGAATGGAGGGAGGCAGGTTTAGCAAAACTTTGGACGGCCGGATGATCGAAAAGTTTCAGCAGACGGATGCAAGGGACGCGATTGCGACAATCGAAGAGCTAGGGGCCGACATGTTACGAGGGATTCGGCACGTTGGTTTGGGAAGATCGCGGTGGACTGGAGTGGAGATTTGTCGTTTGTGTGGGATTGTTGAGCGCGAGGGATATGCTTTGGTCGGGGGGACGGAAGTACGGACGAAATTTGGCAACGACCAACGAGCCTCGTCAACCGCGATTCAACAACCGATTATTTCAGCTCGTCGCGAGACGTCCGCCGCTCTGCGACCTCTGCCCACCGCCGAAAC
Organism: Trichosporon sp. DN520; assembly: GCA_030347605.1. NCBI lineage: Eukaryota > Fungi > Basidiomycota > Tremellomycetes > Trichosporonales > Trichosporonaceae > Trichosporon > Trichosporon sp. DN520. The sequence goes on along the minus strand of JASJUY010000006.1, from coordinate 341,532 downwards.
GAATGCTTTCCGCCAGACGAAATGCTTCCCCCTTCTTGCTTCCTGCTGTTGTCTCTCAATCTCTCAATTGCACGACTGACCTTTACAGCGGCCGTCGCCCGTCACATCTACCTCCGCAAGCACGTTGGTGTCGGTGCCCTCGCCAAGCTCCACGGCACCAAGCACCGCCGCGGCGTCAAGCCCGGCCACCACCGCGACTCGGCCACCGGTGTCGAGCGCAACGTCGTCCAGGCTCTTGAGAAGATCGGTGTCCTCGAGGCCCACCCCGACGGTGGACGCAAGATCTCGCAGGACGGCATGCGTGACCTTGACCGTATCGCCACCGCCGTCCTCGAGGCCCAGCGCGAGGAGGAGGAGGAGGAGTCCGAGGAGGAGTCTGAGGAGGAGGCCGAGGACGACGAGTAGACGCCTGTCTGAGTCATAGCGGGTACTTGGTCATGGATTCACTACATACACTGTCATCTGGGGGCATCTCTTGAGGTACTAACGGCCAGTGTTGAAGGCGCTGTCAAGGGGGCAGCGGAGCAGAGGTGGCAGAGGCATTTGGGCGTATGAGAGGATTAGAGCGCATCGCGACGCGTAGCTCTACGCGTCGCAGGTTGTGTTCTGAAGCAAACGTCAGTCTAGGTCTCATAATGCAGCGTCATGAGCCAAGTTAGCAGTATCAGTGCGTCGATCGCGTCGAGAAGCTACTCTATCCGTCATCGATCCGGCCCAGCATACCCGCCGGCATAGGCGTTATCGTTGGTGCCGGAATGTTGACACCGCACTATCCGCGTTGAGCAGTCACACTTTCTGCATTGCACACTACCTCACTCTCATTCTCCCGGGACTCCGGACCTCTCAGCATCTGACTTGAAGCCCATTGGCTTCCATTCACTAACCCTTACGCTCCTTACGATACGACCATCACGTTGAAGGCATGAAGTTCCTGTCTTGCTTTGGCGAGAAGCAGAAGACGGCGCTCGGACCGGGTTCCGAGGAAGCTCTGATCGACGGCCAGAAGCCCGGCTGCACCTTCTGCGGTGTGACGAGGGAGAAGGGCTTCGACATTGTTGAAGAAGTGCGTGCCGAGTGGCGCTTAGCGGCGTCCTGAGGCTCACGGATTGTTTGAGGCGGCAGCTGACTGGCAGAATGACGAGCTCATTGTGTTCCGCGATCGCTGGCCGCGGGCTGCTGAGCACCTCCTTATCATTCCTAGACGGCACGTCATCAGCGTCGTGCCGGAGCTTACGGCGCGGGATATCCCCATGAGTGAGTGGCCTTGCTTGCTGCTGTCCGTAGCTCCGATCATCAGGCTGCGGACAGCGAATGAGATGCGGCTGATCTTGTCTGGAGAGCTAGGCCTGATTGCAACTCGAGCGCTAACCCCAGTCGAGCGTATGGAGGCGCGCGCCCGCGCACTCCACCCCGAGCCTGGCGTCAAGACGGGCTTCCACATCCCGCCCTTCTCAAGTATCCACCATCTCCACTTGCACGTTCTCGTCCCGCCTTGGCGGCCGATGGGCAAGGTGCAGTATCCTGTCCGCAATGGCGAGGCGGGCGGCAAGAAGTGGACCTGGTTCGTCACGCCGCAGCAAGCCGTGGCCATTCTTGAGAATGGGGGAAGGATCGGGCTCGGCGCGCAGGCCGGCAAGAAGCCGTAGTAGCCCTGACTACTTCAGTTACAGGCAACCGACATTGTCAATATCCTTACCCCTGTCCTCCAAGGTCTCAGATCACTCTCATTTCACACATATACAGCCTATAATACAGCAAGCCGCAGGAGATGTCAGTACAGCATAGTGAAACGAAGAAGCAGGATACACGTGGTGTTACATCTCGGGCGTAGTGTATAATGCGAAAGACGAAATACGGAACGAAACTGGGCTGAGCTGAGGGTCTAAGAGGAGAGAAAGATGGGTGGTCAATACACGGGTCACTGTCACTTGCCGGCAACGCTGTTATCCCAGAACGTGCAGGTTCTTCTTGGCCTTCTTGGCCTTTCGCTCCTTGTTCTGCTTCATATAGCCGCGCCAGCCGTCGACACGTGCCTGTTGGTTCTCTGTAGGGTGAATTCAAGGTTAGAGAGCAAAAGAAAAGGTCAATATCGCGATCGGGGGGGATATGTGCGTCAGCATCGATTCTCTCACAGCGATAGAAAGATGTCGCGGTACCGTCGCCGCCGCAGATGCGGGGGCACACGAGGCAGTCACTTCGGCTGCGCCTTGTGCGCCGGGCGCTCCGGACACTCCGGTAGGGCTGCTTGTTCCGGAGCGCGGACTGGTTCCTGTTGTATCTGGTCAGGTTACGCCCCATGGGTCGGCCTGCTTGGGATCACTCACCTGCCCACTCCTTCGCCTCCTCCTGTTTCCGTTTGCGCTTCAGGATCTCTGCTTCCTTCCGCGCTTGCTCCTCACGCTCGTTCACGTTGACAAGGTTTTGACGTCTGTATCGTATCAGCTAAGTCCAGGTAAGAAAGCTCACTGTCTCTTGTCCATCGCGTCCTCAATCAGAATCTCCTTCGCCTTCGCACGCAGTCGCATCTGGAATGGCGGAGACAGGTTCTGCAATCGCGGGTCGCTGTCTTCGATGCTCGTGGAATAGCCCGCGCCGATGATCCTGACGTCAGCTACAAGACACTAGAAAGCACTCACGACTTGATCACTTGCGACCGCGCGAGTTTCATAATGGAGTTAATCTTAGAGCTCTGCGCCTCGTCCGACAATTGACTCTCAGCTTTTTTAAGAAGATCGAACGCCTGCTCAGTCAGCTACATAGAGGAATGGGGAGCTCACTTCTGGACCCTGTTCATGCTTGAACTTGTCGGGATGGATCATCAGCGATTTCTTACGGTACTGCTTCTTCACTTCTGACTCTGTCGCAAAAGCAGGAAGGTCGAGGACGTCATAGGGGCTGCAAAGGTCAGCATGCGCTCCAGTCCGAAGAACCTACTTGAGCTTGAACGCCTTGAGAATGCGCTCGACCTGAGACATGTCAGCATGCGCACTCCGACTTTGAGCGGACTCCCACCGTCCGAGGTGACTCACCTCCGCCTTCCTGGCAGCATCGCGATCGGTAGCGGCCGACATGGTGATTTACTTGGAGAGATGTCGGTGGAGATCTCGAGATGAGGCGCGCGAGCGATCATCATTCATAACGGGCAGGTGGCAAAGGCACCGCCGGCGCGGAAGCAGAACCACGCGACGCCGCAACGGGCGCTGAAGTCCTAATCCCGCCTCGCCACCCAACGACGCTAACGACCAGTAGTGCGTTCACTGGCTCGCTCATATTAGCTCGTCCGTCATTGTCAATGTTTGCATCGTAACTTGTACTCTTCCCCATCCCCCATCATGGCCGACGCGTTCTTCCTCAAGAAGAAGTCTCGCCCACGCCAACTCGGCGCTGTCAAGCCCGGTGTTGGCGCCGGTCCTTCGCGACCCGCTCGCCCGCGTCCCGCAACGCGTCCGCCTCCGAAGCTCGTTGGTCTTGCGGCGGCCAAGGCCAAGGAGGAAGAGGCGAAGGCCGTCAAAACCGAGAGCATCGTCGAGATTCAGATTGTATCTGCAGAGCCGGGATCGGGCCTGCGTTACAATCTGATGAGGATGAACATGCAGCGCGACGTCGACCCCTCCCAAATCTCATCGCCGATGCTCTTGAATCGCAAGCAGCCGGGACCAAAGGCGCCGCCAGTGTTCGCGCACGATGCCGAGGGCAAGATCATCGGCCGATACGTCTACGACGAGCACGGCAAGCCTGTTCTCGACGACGAGGGAAAGCCGAAGGTCGAGATCAAGCAGGAGATGGACATGTCCCTTGTCGGTACCGCGCCCGGCCAGACCAACAAGCGCCGCGGCAAGCGAAACACGAAAGAGGTCTTCCATCAGGATCTCGAGGTCATCAAGCTCCGACGAGAAGAGGCAAACCCTTGGGTCTTAGAGGCGAAGAACCCGACTGAGGGGTCGGAACTGCCGGAGTTCTGGGTTGGAAGGATGCAGGAGCCATCTACGCTGCCGACTGTCCTCCTCGTCAATGAAGGCGAGGGTGCGACCTTCACCATGGTGCCTCTGGGTCGAACATACCGTTTCGACCCGCAGCGGCGCTTCAAAATGCTTGACCCGGATCAAGCAAACAGATATGTTCGTATCTCAGGCTGTACACTGAGTATGGTCGGGCTGACATCTTCTAGTTCGAGCTTCAAGACAAACACCACGTCCATGACCGTTGGGGTCTGCGCACCGACGACAGTGGCAACTTGAAGGTCGACGAGAAGAACTTCATCAAAAACAGTAATCGAGTCAAGCGCTTCGAGGCCAAGGTCGAAGAGGGACTCAGTCTTCCTGGGGAGGAGTCGAAGCCCTTCGCGCGGGGAAGAGGTCAACCGAAGATGGCCCGAGGCTACTATGACTCCGCTTACTTTGACGACTACAAGGCGGAGAACCGACAGATGGGTCGTGCGTTGGAGGGCGGTCTCGACGAGGAGCTCGACTACGACGTGAACGAAGAGTTCCAGGACGATGAGGACTCGAATACGTTCTACGTGAACCGCGAGGAGGAGGAAGAGAAGAAACTCCAGGAGGAGCGACAGAAGGAGGAGTACAAGCTCGCCAATCGCAACGTTGGTGACCGTCCTCAGCTGGAAGAGCACACCGATAACGAGGAGGAGGATCCGTTCGCGCTCACGAGCGAAGGCAGACGCTTGAGACGCATGATGCGCAAGCGTGGGGAAGAGGAGCGAGACCTCTACGCATCCGACTCTGACGATGACGACGACTCGGACAGCGATCTGGAGGATCTAGAGCGTGAGAAGGAGAAAGAGAAGGAGAAGGAGAAGGAGAGAGAGAAGGAGCGGGAGGAGCGCAATGGATCTCGCGCCGGCTCTGCCCAGCCTAGCGAGCGTTCCACCAACTCGCCTAGCAAGAAGGGCGTTCACAAGGCCGGAGCGGGCGCCGCTTTATTGGCCAAGCGTGCCGCGTCTAGGGGCGCATCGCCATCCGTCCGCTCTCGCGCCGGCTCTCCGTTAGCCCGCGGCTCATCTCCTGACGGACGCGCGAGCTCTCCCGCCGGCCGTGCAGACTCGCCGGCTGGCCGTGCTAGTTCCCCTGCTGGTCGCTCCGGGTCGCCTGCCGTGCATGGCAAGCGCAAGGCGACTGAGTCGCCCATGCGCGACACTTCACCGGCGGTCGGTGAAGACGGACAGCAGAAGAAAAAGAAGAAGAAGTCGAATCGCGGCTCGGCGACGCCTGGACCGCCCGAGTACGAACCGTTCCCGGGCATGATCACGCGGGAAGAGTTGATTCAGTGGTTCCGGTCTCGCGGCAACGAGCCTATACCCATGCGCGACCCCATCAGAGCGTATACGCCGCGCATCAAGAGCTGCGCCCCAGAGGACCAGAAGAAGAATCAAGAACTGCTCGTCGGCTACATCAGGCAGATGACGTTCACTACAGAGGACAAAAAGCTCATGCTCAAGCCGGATTACCGCGCATAGAACAATTTGATAGACTTGTCCAGATGTCATTTGATCTACATGTACATTACATGTGTCTGGCAGCGTAAGGCGCCTTCCACTGAGCTTCGCATACAGCCTAATATCATCAGGGTTGGACCTCCGAGGATGAGCTTGCAGCTGCCCCATCATTTTGAGGCGCTCAGTCGACCAGGCGGGAGGATTTCCAGACTGAGAGCTTCAGGAGCAGTCAGCTTGACATCTGAAACATGGCGGAGTTGCGGGTCGCGCTGTTATCAGCTCGACCTCCACCCTCACTGCCCGCTCACGTGCCAATTTCAGGCATGTCCCTTGCCGCAGCCTCATTTCACAGCCTCCTCATCGTCAACAACAACATTCCTCTACTCAGTTATCGACATGGCGGTCCTGGAAGAGGTGCCCGATGCGGAGCTCGCCGAGATCCGAAGGCGTGTCAAGATTCCCAAAGTGCCAAAGGACAAGAAGGTGCCAATGACTAAGCCCTCGGCGGTCCCCTCGTCGACTGGGCAGAAGCCGCTGGTCGATCTCACGCTGGAGGACCTGAAGGCGGCAGGTGTGCAGTTCACGGAGCTGCCGGACGGCGAGAAGTTTGTGGAGGAGGACTCTGCGGACGAGGCCGATGACGAGGACGACCCGAAGACGGACGAGGAGCGCGCACTCGAGGCGTGGTGGGACGAGTTCTTCGACTCCATGGTGTACACTGTCCCGTTCTCTTTCCTCTACCTCATGCTTGATATGTGAGCTCGTTTGCCCTTGACGCGAGCTAATGAGACAGTCTCACGAATCTCAGCTACGATAATCACCCAGACAAGAAGCACTATGCGCAGAACTACTTCATCGCGCTGATCAGTAAGTCACTCTTCCAAGGGTTGGATTGGCTAACCATCCCAGCGGTCGGCATGATAGTCTTCTACAGTGAGTCTGGGGCTGTTGCACGGGGACGAACTGACGGCAGCGATACGACACGCCGCAAACGAATACATGCGCGCCGGCATGCTCATCGCCTGCATTCTGTGCGGCTCACGTCTGATCTGGCTGGTCAACAAGGCGTCCTGGATGGACGTCATCCAGCAGGCACCAGCTCTCGGCACCATCTGGATCATCACGATCGTCCAGCTTCCACTGCTACGCGCCCTGATCGGGCTGGCTGTGGTCGGAGGTTGGATGTACTGGGCCGAGATGAAGCTCACTCCTTGAAGGCATAACGGGCTGCCCTTATATTCTTGTCCTTAGATCATGTCATAGCATTACAACTACAATTTACAACTTTGGCTGCTCGAGGGCAGCATGCTGCTGACGCGTCTCTTCACTCTTCATTACTTCTTGCTTTATTGTCTGATAGGTCAGCACTGATCAAACAACAGAGAAGCTGGCGTGGTCCCTCAGTGTAACTATGAACTAGGTTCCCTCATCGCTCGGTGCGATGGCGCCCCCTCCATGTCCGGACGGGCCAAGACGGTCGCCGGGAAGGTTGCTCCATCTGGGACACTAGGTCCCCCGACTGGTGTACATTGTGTAATGGGAATAGGTTTCTTCTTAGGGACCAGTGGCCAGCTGCGTCGCACTCACTCTTCTTCTTCATCACGGTGCTGGGGTCGAAGTCTTGTTCGGGCTCGGCGGAGCGATGGAGGCACTAGCCCTATCTCTCTTCTTGTAACCAGCCCTCGCAGTACGCTTCTTCGGAGGCGCGTTCGGGTCGAGATTCTTCTTCCAGCCCTTCTTGGGACCGGGCTTCTTGCGCTCCTCTGGGTTCTTGGGTGGACGTCCGCGGCGTTTCGGCTCACCGTCTGCACCCTCGACTGCTCGACGCTTGGCGGCCGGGCCATCCTGCTCATCAAGACCAAGGAACTGCTTGCCGAGATCAGCGATGAGATCCTGGTGGTTCGGCTGCGCCACACGTCTGGAGGCCTGAAGCTCCTGCCACATGTACGTCATGTCGTCCCAACGCTCCAGGTATTTGCGAAGGTACGGCTGAGACGCCAGGCGATGGCGAAGGGTATCTGCCGATAGAGGAACAGCGGTGTGCGTCGCATGCGGCGCGGTGCGAATAGGCGGGACAGGCCGACAGAGATCAGCCAAGAACTCGACGACCATATCCTCAACAAAATCGACAGAGTCGACATCTGGCTCCTTCACGTCCCCGGCCGCGTACATCAGGGTTGCGATTTCTCCACGCATGGTGCCTCGGAAACCCTCTTCGCGACGACGTGACCTGTCACCACCAGTCTCAGCTTCGTCCTGAGTCGGGACAAACGAAACAGTGCGAGGATTGCTTTGCTGCTTCGATTTCGACTGGCTAGCAGCTGTTCGCTGCCTGGCCGGCGCGGGTGCGGCAGGAGCAGGAGCAGGGACAGAAGCAGGCTGAGGCGCAGGCGGGGGACGGGCCTGCGGCTGCGGTGCCGGAGGCGGCTGCGTCGGTTGTGCCGGAGCCGTCGGAGTCGTAGCACCACCGCTGCCCAATAGGGATGGATGATACGTCGTCGCTGCAGGCGCAGGGGCAGGGGCAGGTGATGCTGGCGGCCGCGGAGGCGCCTGCGTCGCTTGTTGGGCTGCAATGCGTTGGCGCGCGATGAATGTAGCCTGAACCTGGCGCTGCTGTTGAGGCGGCAACCTGAGGAAAAGCTGCTGCGCTTGCTGATGACTCATTGGCTGAGGAGGGTTCCCCGTCGGCTTCGCATTGTAAGCGGCGAGAGCCTGCTGGTGATGCTGTGATGCGTAGAAGATGGCCAGCTGATTGATCGTTGCTTGCGACAGGGCTGGAGCCTGTGGTGCCGGACTCGCTGCGGCTGGGCTCGGAGCTTGAGCAGGCGTAGGCACAGCGGTGGTGACCGGAGTCACCACAGGGGAGGGCGTGGGCGGCGTCGGCGCCGGAGACGCGACAGCGGGGGAAGGCGCTTGCACAGTCACAGGCTGAGGTGCCGCGACCGGCGCCGGCGCCGGCACAGGCGTGGGCAGAGGTGCTTGCACCGGCGGCGCTGTTGGAGCAGCCGCGGCAGGTGCTGGGCTGGGTGCCGTAGGCTGCACCGCAGGGACTGCAGGCACAGGCGGCGGCGTTGGAGTTGGCGTCGCGGCCGCGGATGCTGTGGCCGTAGCTGGCCCCGAGGCTGATGCCGGCGAAGGCACGGCAGGCGATTCGGACATCTGGACAGTCAGTCACCTGCAATAGCTCAAATTTTTGTGATGTGGGCGATCATAGAAGCCAGGTAAGCACGCTCCGTCAAGAGTCACAACTGCCTCATCCGTACACCGAGATCCAGAGACGGAACACAGAACGTGTCCCATCAGCCTTTTCAAGGCCCCAAAAGCCATCCTGAATGTCTTCCAAGCTTGTTGGTCCCTTTCCCCGAAGGTAATCAGGCGCCGCCAGGCAAGGAGACGGATGAGCACGGTGAACCAGAGGAGATCCAGGAGGAATTAGAGAATGGATTGAGCTAAGTTTAAATCCTTTCGAAGGTATGGTGGATGGATCGCATACTCACATCTACGAAGCTCTACGAACTTGACCGAACGAAGTTAAGGAGAATGTAATCAAACTTGGTTGTCAGCGACTGATCTCACAATTGCGTTGATGGTGAGATGAAGAATCAGAAAAGTGTTTTTGGTATATTGTTTATCGCTCATGACCTCTCGGAAGCAGAACTGAATAAAAGATTTTCATCCTGAAAGAAGGAGAAAACAAAGGGAAGAGACACTCACTGGTTAGTCACTCCAGGCAAGAAGATGCCTGGAGGAGCTGTCGACACAAGAACATGTGCCGTAGCTTAGAGGAAAAGAAAAGCGAAAGAGAAGATGGATTGAGTAGTCTCAGCGATCGATCACTTCAAAGCTGAGCTCTCGCACCCGGCGGCGTCTATCACCGAATTGCCGCCGTGTGGCGATCGCCGCCTGTTGCCACCCGACGTAATAACATGATATTGTTTTCGCTTTGCAGCCCTCCTAATCTCCATCGCAATCGAACATGGGTGCCGACGGTGGCTCAATTCCCGACAGGAGGGACCTCGTCAAAACCAAGGGAAAGGCAGAGAAGACCGACAAGGCACTTCTGCGCGAGCGGTTCTTCTTTTGCGCTCTGAGTAAGGTGAGAGTTACCCCTCGGCGAAGCTGACTCGTAGAAACCGCTCTCAAAGCCGGTTGTTCTCGATCCTCTCGGCAAGCTCTACAACAAAGAGGCAATCATTGAGTACCTCATTGACAAGACGGCCTATGGAGATGGAGACGAGATCTGCCCGTACATCAAGGGCGTCAAGGTGAGCTCGACTTGTCGATCGTGCTGACAAACAGGACGTTTTGACGCTGAATCTTATGCCGAACCCCGCTCTCAGCGAAGGAGATGATGCCACGTCCGTATCGCGTGCTCCCTTTGTCTGCTGGCTGTCTCTGAAAGAAATGACCGGAGCTGTGCCGTTCATTGCGATCCGCAACTGCGGATGTGTCTTCAGCGATGCTGCTGTTCGAGCCATCATTCCCAACCTTACGAAGGGACTGGAAGCCACCACAGAAAGCCCCGGAGACACGGTGTCGTGCCCCAATTGCACAAAGCCGTTCGATCCGACTTCTCCGACCAGCATCATGCCCATATACCCCTCGGCTGAAGTTCAGGACTTGCTTCTCGACGCTCTTCTGGCAAAGCGGGCTGCCAGTAAATCTGGCAAATCCGGCAAGAAGCGGAAGGCCGATAAGGGTGAGAAGAGCGAGAAGGCGGAGAAGGGCAGTGACGCTGAGGTTAGCGAGAAGAAGGCGAAGAAGGAGAAGGCGGATAGAAGGGATCGCGAGAACCGAACGAGCTCCGGTTCCCCGGCGCCACGCGTCGGCGTCACGCCGTCTGTGAGCCGCAGCGTTCAATCAATGCTTGCGGAGCAGGAGAAGAAGCGTCTGGCGGCCCAGGAGAACATGAGTGATGCCGTGAAGGCGATGTTCAGGGCCAAGTCGGACAAGAAGGACGACACGAGTGACTTTTTCGGTCGGACCTTCACTAGGGTGAGTTTTTCTGCTGCTTGAATGCTGTGCTAACGACCAGTATGCAGCTTGAGTCGTGTAACAGCGTGGAGAGTGATACGCGAGCTTTGATATACAGTAGATGCGGAACATGCTATGTTGTATCACTATCGGTTGGCATAATCGAGACTTAGACCACTAGCCAAACGGACTGGGCCGTGCGGACCGGGCCGGCGATCACACAAGTGTCCGTGGACTCGAATGTTGTTACTCACCTTTTGACCACTATCGATCGTAATACACTCCGTCATGGTCCCACTGTACCACCCTTCGTCGCCTACACCTCGGCCTGAGGGAGTAGTGGAGGCTCTGGCATCATCGCCTCCCTTGACGCGCCGCCGACGACTCAACTCCCGCTCTTCGGGTACTGGGCAGCTCACCGGCATAGCTGGGTGGCGAAGAGCGCCCGTGTCCCGCGCTGGCAGTCGGAGCTCGACGCTGGGCATGGGTATGCAAAGCACCCCTGCCAAGAGAAGCAAGAGCATTGACACCATTCCATGGGATTCAAACGCGTCACAGAGGACTGACCAACAGTCGAGAGAACATGGGACGGACGACCGTGACACCGGAGCGGAAGGTCGGAGCAGCGACACACCGCAACGCCCTGCGGATAGGAGGGTAACGATGAGCCAGTGGCAGGACCCGCTCGAGACTACGTCTGAAGCATCGAGAGAGATCTACGAGGACTTGGAAGTACCCTTGAGGTTCGGCTCCTCCGCCTCGTCCCCTCCCGGCGGCAACAAAGCTTCTGACGAAGAGCACTCGACGCCCCGAAAGCGCAAAACGCCATCCATCTCGGCCTCCCTGGCGTCCTCTCCATCGCACTACGACATCATTGCGCCTCTGAATGACGAGCACACACGTACTCCCACTTCGGCAGAACGCATCACTTCGAGCAGAATTGCTTCCCGCCAGCTGACACCGCGCCCCCGGCTTGATCTGCCTCCCTCTGATCCTCCCTGGTCGAGCACTCCCAGCGTGCTACGCGATGAGCCCTCCCCGAGGTATGGCTGCAGAGACTATAGGAGTTCCAGCTCTCCAGAAATTTTGCGCAGGCGTTACTCCTCAATGACGGCGTGGGATCTGCCGATCCGGGCAACGCCGCCGTCGCCGCTGCAATTCGGCTTTCAACCTTACCACGACCTAGGCTCGGATTTCGAGTACCCTTCATCGGTGCCACTGGTGGGACGCGAGTACAACCTGGAGCGCGAGGAGCGGGCATTGCAACCAGATCCCTTCGGCTTCTCACGGCTTCCAGCTATCATCAGAGGTGAGTGGCCGGAACTGCATTGCTAATGGTAGGACGGCAACCACAGGTCTACCTCCCCTCTTCGCAGGTGGACTATCCCGCTCGCGCCAACACCCCAGTGGATCTCTCGTCACCAGCTACTAGTCCGGAGCAGTCGCCTATCAGCCCCGACGGGGCGCTCAGTGTGAGGCAGTCTTCGCCGGCACTAGGTCAATCGTATTCACCTCCCAAGAAGAAGCAATACTGGCTCGGCGAGCGGATCTACCGTCGCATGGAGCGAGGTTCGACGTCTGAAACAGACGGTTCTGATGATGGGAAGCTCTCAGTCAGGCAAAGTAAGAAGAACAACGGCAAGAAGAGGAAATCGCTCTCCGCCAAAAGAGCCACACCAGAACCTGATCAAGTGAGTCAGGACCGCAAAACGCCGGCTAAACGCAGGCCGCAGTCGATGCTCGCGACGCGCGAATTGCGCACTTTAAAGAGCTCGACGAGCACTACAACCTCACTGTGGAGTACGTCTGGAATTAGTGTGCATGGAGTCAGCCGTAACACCTGTAGCCTTTGCCCATGTAACACCTGCTCAACTTTCTGTAACACCAGCTGCGTTGCAAGTCGTGTGAAATTGCTCCCGTCGCCACTGCGCAAGCGTTTCACTCGTCAGCCGCCCAGCGCGTCATCTAACCGCCCTGCCTGCCCCCTTACCGCCTCAGTGATCGGCGCTCTGTGCTCGATTGGCTCTCACCTTGACATTTCGTTGCCTCGCTGTATTCACTCAATACCCGATCGCACTTCACCATCCGGATAAACGAGACGCAATGAGGCTGTCGCAGACATTCGCGCTCGCCGCTGGCGCCTCTGCGTGGCTAGTGGCCGCGGCAGATAACTGCGGGTGGAACGGACACGACCTGTCCCCACTGAAGGGTACCAAGACGGCGACGCTTGACATCGGGTCGGAGCCACACACGGTGCGGCGCATTGTGCGGCTGAACGTCTGCGACGTGCTGGGGAAGGATGACAAGATCCCCGATGAGGATCAGGTGCGTTCTGCGTTGCTTGTCGAGAGTGTATACTCGCACTGTAGCTGACGTCACAGTGCGATGGCGATGTGCACGCGTGTCTGCAGGTCGTGAGCGTCAAGAAGGGGCAGGACGACCGGTATATTCGAGCAGTGCCATTGTGGGACAAGAGCGCATCGCCCGAGGTGCATGGGGAGGGAGACGACGAATGGCAGTTCCGCATCAAAGCTTCGCAGAAGTATGCTGGGTAAGTCGGCCTGGTTTGCCGGGATCGGGTGTGTGTAGATGACGAGCTGACAGTAGTGCGGAGCAACATCTGATCATCAACATGATATGTGACCCCGACGCAGGCAACGACCAGGAGCCTACTTTCAAGAGCTACATAGAGAGCAATGATGAGGCGAAGTACGAGCTGAAGTGGCGCTCGGCGGCGGCGTGCAAGCGCGATTCCGACGATGACAGCACCCCGGACGGAGACAAGAGCAGCGGAGGAGGCTTCTTCCACACACTCGGGGTCATCTTCTGGTTCATCGTCTTCGCTTTCCTGGCTTACTTCGTCCTCGGCGCGCTGTACAATTACCACAACTACGGAGCGCGCGGCTCCGACCTCATTCCTCACCGCGATTTCTGGCGCGAAGTACCCGCTCTCGCGCAGGATCTCGGAAGCCATCTCTTCAACAACGTCCGCCAGTCGAGCAGTAGAGGCGGATACTCGTCGCTTGGCTAGTTTATAGAACGCATGCATCGTCACACCCTAGACCCTGGACTCTAGACATTATAGCTCGTACTCGTAACGTGTCCGTTGCTGCTCCGCCTGCCCAGCTAGCTTACACGCGGTATCGCGCACTCGGCTCAGGAAGGGGCACGCTGCCGAGGCCGCCACCAGCATCGCGACTGGCCACGAGGTTCTGGACCGTCTTCTGCAGCTCGACCCACTCGTTCTCGCGCGGCTGCACCACCTTCTCGCTCACGTCGTAGACGTATAGCTTGCCATCGCTACCTCCCAGGCCGACCTTGCGACTGGAAGGGGCGCGGTCCCACGCGATCTTGTTCAGCGCCTGCGGGCACACCTGCGTTGACACGCTCGGCACCTCGACGTCCTGGTTCAAGTTCCACAGGTCGAATTTGCCCGTTCCGTCGACCGAGCCGAAGAGCGCCGGGTGCTGTGGGTGCCACTTGACGTCGAAGACATAGTCGTCTGCGGACTCGAACGAATGGATCGGCGGAACGCCGCCCTGCGTTGACGGCTTGCCGCCCTTCGCGCGCCACAGCTTGACAGTCCAGTCCACTGAGGAGGTAACGAATAGGTCCGAGAAATCGATAGAGCCGGATGAAGGGTGGAAGTCGATGCCAGTGACGGGACCGGCGTGTCCGCGGTACACATCGTCAGGGTTCAAACCCGCCTTTGCGCTCGCGCGATCATATCGGTTCGCCTGGTACACCAGCCCTTCCTCCGTTCCAACCCAGAAGGTAGCCGTCTCGTTCTCCTCGAAGTCCATGCAAGTGATCGACACCTCGTCCGTCTTGTTCGTCGGAGACGGTACAGTCAGCAGCAGAGCCTCCTGAGGCTGAGACAGCATGTCCGCTTGCCACGAGCAGACGAGTCCGTCGGTCGACGTCGTGATCAGCGAGTTGGCGTTCTGCGTACCGACAACTTTCATGGCGTAGATCGGATACGTGTGGCCAGAGGCAGATAGTGGCGTCTTGAGGACCGGAAGATGCTTGGCGCGCGTGTCCCAGAGCAAGACCTGGCCTGAGTAGCTGCCTCCAAAGATGAGTGTGGGATGGAAGGGGGAGAAGGTGACGGAGAGGATGTCGGACTGGAGGTCAGCTCAATACCGCCTCTCAAGGCTTACAGGAGAGTGGAAGACGAATTCTGGCCGCTCCAGGAGATGCAGGTTCCAAACTGCGACGATACCGTCCGGGTCGTTCGGGGCAGATGGATTACGGTTGTACGATGCAACAGCAAGCTCTGGGAACTGGTGGGTCAGCCAAGGAGAGGGGAAATAGCTTACCTTCGGTGACCAGTCGAGGTCGGTAACCGATCGACCGTTAGTCCAACGCTCGTCGGAGAAGGCGCAAAACAGCTTCACCTTCTGTCCCTCGCTCTCGTTACTGCTATCAGCTGACTTCACGTTCAGCAGGCTCACAATCCTCCGTCTACGCCGATAGTGTAGTCTTTGATGTAGTCGTATCCGTCGCTGAGGGCTCGCTGCACAATCCTAGAGCTGCCTTCAAGGAAGCTGGTGAAGTCAGGCGTGGCGAAAATCGCCTGCCGCTGCTCGTCCGGCAGCTGCTGCAGCTGAAGACTGTCTGTCTTCTCCTTCAGCTCTTTCAGCTCCCTCTCCAGCTCCTTGCGCTCGTCGTCAAGCTCGGCGATAATCCGCGCCCTCAATTCGTCTTCTGTTTCGCGACTCGGTACGTTTCGTCGGTTGTCGAACTCTTCCTCATCGTCCGAAGTCTCCGTGCCCGTCGAGATGAGGTTCGTCTGGACCGACTTGGAGTACGTTTCGGGCCTTATGACCTTCACCGCCACATCCCGCGTCTCCACAGACGGTTCGACGAACTCGACTTGGACTGCCACCGATGCGGTAGGCGGAGCATGGTCTCTGGGGCGTCAACTACGTCAGGGCTCATATAGCTTACTCCAGACCAGCGGTCATAGACACTGGTCGAGATCCGAGGCCGCCTTCTAACGGACGAGTGCCGCTCCGCGAAGGTGTGCTCGGCACCGACGCCGGCGGAGTGCCGGCATTAGATTGCCGGGCCGATAAGCTGGTCCTTGATGGGCCGCCAGGGGTATACGGTGAGCCGGGTCTGTTAGACGCCAGGAGTGAGTCAACGAGATCATTGATCTCGGTTTTGCGAGACGATAATCCGAGCGCCGGTGACTGTAAGGTGTAAGCGAATCTTCCCTGGCGGCGAGTCGGAGAGGGGCGGAGAGTGCTTCTCAGTTGCGCAACAATACCCACGTCTGAGGATCCGGACTCGGCCTGTGCTAGCAGCTTCTGGCGCTCTGCACGCGCTCGGCGCAGTTCTGCCAACCGAGCTTTCTTCTCCTGGATCTCTAGCTTTCGCCGTTCTCCCATTGCCGCGGTCGGTGTCGTTGTTGTCGTGACACGACGTTGAACGTCGATCGCGTCCAACTGACCGACGCGTACGGGAGGCACGTGGCGGAGGTGGAGGTTTCAGTCCCATTAGACTTGGAGTTCACCGCGAAGTCTGGAAGTCTAATGTTCCGGCTAATCAGCGGCGTCATGGTGAAGGGGTGCTTTACACGTGAGTGTTTCGCACGTATCGGAGAGCCGATTTGTGCCTAGATGGTGCGGATTGAGCCCCCGCAGTTGCAGTTGGGCAGAACTATGCTGTTGCTGGATCACAGCAGCTGGCTCTCTGATGCCGAGGGCCAACAGCAGACCAGACTCGAAGAGATGGGTTCATCGATGCTTCTATGTGGGATTGAAATCGGCTTTGCATCGCCGACCGGCCTTCGGCCTCTCAGGCTGAGTAAGGTAACTAGCCGAGCTGCAGACAGAAGCCGGCCGGGTCATCCGCGCGATTTACGATCGACGCTGCGTCCTGCATCGTGATGCGGCGAGAAAGCGGGACCGAGAGCTGGCCAAGACTCATGCCTTCTTTCCGCAGGTCCGCAGGAACGGCGTCACTGGAAACGGCGCGGCGACCACGAAGTTCTCACCGCCGCGATGGCGGCATGGTGGAGGCGCCGTGAGAGCTCGGCTGCGAGGGTGACAATACTCGCATGGATTTGCTGGGCTGGCGCTGATAGGTGAGCCAGTGACGCAATTTCGGAAATCCGCCCGCATCCCCGAACCACCGCCCAGCCTAAGTGCCCAGTTGCAGCTGCCCAACAGCATGGCCCATATATACCTCGAGACTTCCCACCTCCCCTCCACCTCTCTCAACAGCTTGTGCTACTTGTCAATACACCAAAACAGCTCATCACAATGGTTCTCGCCCGTGCTCTTCCCCGCGTCGCTATCCAGCAGACCCGCGCCTTCGCTGCCGTCCGCTCGAAGCACACCCTTCCCCCTCTCCCCTACGCCTATGATGTGAGTCACCCAGCGTCCAACGCTTCGGCCTTCGACTGCTTGCTTTGTTTACCAATGCTGACCATCGCTCTCCCGCTGCCGCGTATTGTGACCTGTGCTCTGTAAACCACCTGGTCTGCTGCAATCTATTGATTACCTGCTCTCATCCTTCTCGATTGACTCTTTCTGGATGCTTCGAACGTACAGGCGCTCGAGCCCTCGATCTCGAAGCAGATCATGACTCTGCACCACGACAAGCACCACGCTACCTACGTCAACGGCCTGAACGCCGCTGAGGAGAACCTCCAGAAGGCTCAGGCCCAGGACGACGTCAAGGCCCAGATCAACCTCCAGCCCGCGCTCAAGTTCAACGGTGGTGGTCACATGTGAGTTGGGCGTAAGACTGCTTTCAGCTGACGTCCAGCAACCACTCGGTCAGTGATCCGTCTGTGAAGGTCGGAAGCTCGTTGTCCGCGATATACGGCTGCCGGACGCCTTGCGGTGTCGGGCATGACGGAGCAGACATATGGGCGTCCCGGCACGGACCATGACGTACGCAGTCGCGGAGTGACTAACCAGCAGCTCTTCTGGAAGAACCTTGCCCCTACTGGCTCGAAGGAGACCACTGAGCCCACCTCTGGCCCACTCGCCGAGCAGATCAAGAAGGACTTTGGCTCGATCGAGAACCTCAAGAACGAGGTCAACACCAAGACCGCCGCTATCCAGGGTTCCGGCTGGGGATGGGTCGGCTACAACCCCAAGACTAAGACTATCGAGGTTGTCACCACCGCCAACCAGGACCCCCTCCTGACCCACGTTCCCCTCATTGGCATTGACATCTGGGAGCACGCGTGAGTAGTCCTTCCCCATATACGACATCTCATCTCCGTCATCGTCCATTGCTTGTCCCTCTTCTATTGGTTGTAATGCTCGTGAATGGTAGCTAACAACTAGCTTCTACCTCGACTACCAGAACGTAAGTACAGAATTGACTCACCCGCGCCACAGCATACTCACCCGCATAACAGGTCAAGGCCGACGTAAGTTGTTATACTATAGGCCCAGCTGACATCAGTACCTCAAGAACATCTGGAAGGTCATCAACTGGGAGGAGGCTGAGAACCGCTTCAAGAACGCCCAGTAAGCGCAGGATGGATCATCTGTAGTCCAGCTGAAGAAGTAAATGCAACTTGAATTGCAACAGAGAGCGCTGAGGCGAGCGCAGCGAGCCATGATCCGTGCTCTCCACACTGACATCTTACTAAATAAGTGACATGAACGCTCGCTTCATGGTCGCTATGCTGACAAGCTGACTGGACAGAGGGGCGCAACAAGATACACAATGACGTCGCAGATCAGCGCACAAATGTGCAGGGGCAGTGTGAGTCGTCATGCACATCTGCGCCCTCAACCCTTCCGCTGTCTCTCGAGGGCGCAACGAGGGCGCAAGAGGGCGTCGCTTCGATGAGGGCACTCACGGCCAAAGAGGAAACGCATAAGAGCGCAAAGGTGAACTCATCTCTTAACTTCTTCGTCGCCCTTTCCCCCCTTCGTCTTCACCACCCGCTTCTCTCAGCGGATCTGGCTCTTCGACATCAAGACCATATCTTACAAAACCAGCAAGCACTTCAGAGGAAGAAGCACGCAGAGGAGGCTGGGAATTGATCGACGTTCCATCACCTGCCAAACAAGAGTCCACCTCCGTTGTCACGTCCTCTCTAGCAGTGACCCGACTCACACCTGTGCGCCTTCACACCTAAGACGCACAAAGTCAACCATGCCCCCCAATGCGACTTGGACAGCGGCGCACGACGTATGTAACCCTTCCTTCCCCCTTCCTCTCAATCACCCGATCTCTTCGGACCCTGTCTCTCGATCAAAGCTGTGCTGTGGTCACCTGTGAGCTGACCCCAGGCTGCCCTCCTTACCTCCCTCGTAACCCTCGTCCTTGCAAACCGTCGCGATCTGTATCGGACTCCCGGTCTAGAGGATGTAGCCACGAACGGCGGGTCGCGGATCAATCAGCGCTTATTGCTCATGTTACGCAAACTGTGCAACGACTTTGGCGAGAGGGGCCTCGTTGATGACCTGATTCGCGCGCAGGCTGCCAAGGGTGGTCGGAAGAGGAAGGCTGAGGATATCGATTCGGCTGGCGTCAAGCAGGAAGTCAAGAGGGAGCGAGTCGTGCAGAAGTCTGAGACGCTGAGTCAGGAGAGAGATGAACTGGAGGAGGCCAGGGACGTCAAGCCCAAGATCGAGCCTGGATTTCAGTATTGATGTATTGTGTGTGTACAACATGTTCATGCAATGAGTCTATGCTCTACAACTCTAGGCTACTGCTCCTCGGGCGCTGAGGGCGCGACCGACGCCGCCTTCGAGCTCGCGCGCGACGAGCGGACGGACGTGCTCCGCCCCCTTCCTCTGCCGCGACCTCGCTTCGTCGATGGAGTCCGCTTGCGCTTCTTCGGCTGGACGTCCTCCAGCGGCTCGTCCTCTTCCTCTCCCTCCTTGACAGCTGTCTTTGCCTTTGTGGCGGCAGAGCCTGATGCCTTGCGCTTGCCCGCTCCAACAGGCTCGACGGCCTTCATCATCTCGCCCCAGCCCTCGGGCTCTTGACCACGCGCCTTCGCCTCTGCCTCGCGGAACTCCTTGATCACGTTCAGCAGTCGCGCACTGACGTTCACCTGCCGACGACGCGGAGCGTAGTGTCCCACACCGGCTGTGGCGTCAAAGAACGGCAGTAGCGTCGTCTGCTTTGACAAAGCGCCTCGACCGCGCTGAGCAATGCGCTGTACGATCGGGGTCAGCTCGTCGTCAACCTTTGAGATCGACCACGATAGCTCTTCGTGCAGGAATCTGAGGTCAGCTCAAATGCGGAACATGCCTAGCTAATACTCACGTTCGCAGAGCCTGCAAACGGGGGAAGCCCCAGTGGAACGGTTCCTCGCTCTCATCTGTCGTGGGATACAGGTACGCCTCGCGCACCTGCGGATTCGGCCAGTCACTCAACAGATAGATTGAGCCAGCAAAGCGCTTCTTCTGAAAAGAGTTAGATGCCGGGAGATCACAAGATAACTCACGAAATTACGCTTCCACTTAGTGTCAGCCTCGACGTCCAAGTCCTGACCTCGCTGCACTCGCATCCACCACTCCTTAAAGTTCAGCAGTCCGTCAGGGCCAGGGAAGTTTGCGAGCAGCTCAAGCGCCAGGACAGGACCGACGCCCGGCAGACCGATCGTGTAGTCGGACCCAAGGAGGTACGCCAACGAGATGAGTCTCTCACGAGTAAGAGACAACTCGCGTTCCACATCAGTCGCAAGAATGCACTCAGCAAACTTGTTGTCGTTGAAGATGTTTTTGAAGCACTGCGTGCCGCCGAACAAGAAGACATCAGAGTCATCAGTGATGATACCGTCCACAAGCCCCAACTCGGCGAGCTTTGCGCACTGCGCCTCGGCTTCCATCGGCGCAGTGATGTAAGGGATACCAAAGTGACGGAGGAGCGTCTGGATCTGCCCAATCATCGCCTGCGTGATCTCGTCTGAGTCGCGCATGGCAGCCTTCGTCTGCGTGTTCAACACTCGGATCTCCTCATCGATCTCGGTGCGAACGTCGGTCAAGTCGCGCCCCTTGATCTGCGCGAGGAAGCGAGCATAGTCATCCTCCTCGTCCACCATATCGACGGGAGCCATCTCACCGTTGTCGCCTGCTTCCGAAGGTGCTTGGCTCTGGTTGCTCTCGATCGACTGCAAAGATGTGTCACCTTCGCCTTCCTCAACAGCTACTCCAAGCTTCCGCCTTACTGGGGATGGCGACCGGGACCATTCGATAGCGTCCTCGTCTTCAGAGTCGCTCTGCAATGTCTCGACCAAAGGAGGCTCGGCCGTCTCAACAGCGTCCGCCATGGGCGTATCCTCGACATCCGGCAGTGTCTCTCGCGGAGGAGAGGGCGAGGGCGCGCCCCTTTCATGGAACGTGTCCACTGCGGTAGGTTCGGAAATTTGAACAGGCTCAGGGGACGGTGAGGGCGCGCCCCTATCGTTGGCAGGTGGAGGCATCTCTGGCTCGAAAGGGATGGGAGACGGTGAAGGTGCACCGCTCCCTAGCATGCTCGGCTGTGGCTCAGCAGATGGGCTTCTATCCGGCGAGGGCGAGGGACTCTGCATGTGTGGTCCACGCATAGACTCTCTAACGCCCGGTGTTGGTGATGTTTGCCGAGCCATCATCTCCATGCGCTTTTTGTAGGGCGTCGTTCGGACTTCTTCGAACTCGTCCTCATCCTCTGACGGACCCTCGGAAGACAGCGTTTGAGGCGGGGGCTTTGATGCAGCAACAAGCTGCGCTGCAGAAACCTTGGCAGGCTTCGCAACGACTGGTTCGGGCCGTGAGGCGGAGATGAGCCGCGCTGCCGATCTTCTGGGCGGCGTTCGAGGGGCTGAGGGAGCCTGAGGACGGGAGAAAGCACTCGGCGGAATGGCAGCCCTTGGTGGCTCGCCTGACTTTGTCGCTGCCGCTTGAGCGACATTCTTGATGAGATCGCTCGCTTTGCGACCGGACGACGTACCGGTCTTCATAGCCGCGCTGCCCTGCATGCTCTCCTCGATGAGGCTGTTGAGCTTGCTTGAGTCGTTGAGCGGCGCGGATCTGGAAGCCTGTGCCGGTCGAGTTTCGACCACCTCAATGGCATCGCCGTCACTGTCGCTATCGACAGCGATCGGCTCGGGAGTCACTCCTGTGCTTGGAGTAACGTCGACCTCCTCAAACTCGTCACTGTCACTGTCGCTCTTCTGAGCGACCTCTGCGGGTGGCGTCTTAGCTTTCTCTATTCTGCTGAGTGCCAGTGCTCGTGCAAGAGCCGGGTCAGGAACTTCCTCGTCCGAACCAAGCTCCTCCTGCTGCAAGGCCAGTGCCAGTGCCTCATCGTTGGCCGTGACGTCTACTTTCGGCTCAGGGGCGTCCTCAACCTCGAACTCGATGTCATCCGCGACATCGAACAGAGGAGCTGCGCCGGGCTCTCGAGCTTTGCCAAAGGACTTGACCTTCTCCTCCCCTTTGGGCGGCGGAGCATACCGGCGAGCGATCGCTTCCAGAATCTCTTGTCTCCTGTGCCACCTGAGGTCATCGTCCGGTGGGGGGCGGGGTCTATAAGGTCAGTCTTCAGCAGCGCCCAAGCACTTACGGTTGGATCTCTTCTATGCCACTGTCCGAATCGTCGTCACTGCTCTCCTGCTTTACCGGTCGTTTCTTTCCCGGCCGCTCTGGGGTTTCGGGCTCCAACACGATTGGCTTCTCCTTCGTACCTTCCCGAATGCCCAGCGCCCAACCGCCGCCTTCATCCTCATTCTTCTTGACGAGCACATACTCGCGATTGCGCTCGGCCGCAATCTTGACAGGTATCGTCAAGTGAGCCTTGCTGACCATATCGGTGACGGTGAGGAGCTGCTGCGTAAGAGAATTGCGCTGCGAGAGGTGCTTGATCTGAGCCTTGGAGAAGTCCAGGGCTGTCGGGGCGGCACGAAGCATTTCTGTCAGGCGCTTGTGACTTTGCTGTCTGGACTTGACTCGCAGGTCACCAATGATCTCGTACTGCACCTCAGTGGGCAGAGCACGGAACTCCTCGGACTCGACATCGAAATCTTCCGGCCGCATCTCATCGATGAACTGTTTGAGCTCTTCCTCTGTTGCGAGACGCGCATCTGGTCGTTCCTCGGTAGACGTAGTAGGCATCTCAGCGTCAGGCAGGTAGTACCTGTCCCACTTTTTGAATCGCTTCCTGCGCTGCTCGGGTGTCTCTTCAGCAGGGTTCGCAGGCGCAGTCGAAGCAGCTGCGTTACCCGCAGGCGCTGACGGTGGAGGTCGACCTTCCAGCTGATCAAGATACACTGCGTTCTCCGGAATCGTCTCTCCGCCCCTAGCTTCGTACTGTTCTGCTGCGACCCGTGCCGCTCGCGCTGCTTCTGCTCTGCCTTGTCAGCTCAATTCCGGCTTCACTCAAGCTTACTCTTGAGCTACTCTCACAGCTTCTCGCCGCATCTGAGCTGCGAGGAGCTTTTCTGCCATCTTGGCGTGGTTGAACGCTGCTCCCGTCTTTCTGCGTTTTCGTTCCGCCTGCACACGTCAGCTGAGTCTGGCTGGTGGCGACTGCACGCACAATTGTGCTCCGCTTCAACATGGGAGCGCCACCGTCAAACACGAACACAGGCTTAATGCCGTGGAACAAGAGTTTGTTTATACGCCGTAGAAAGCCTGGGGTTAGCTTCGTCGCTTTGAGCTGAGGAGCTCACCGAGTACATGAGCATTGACGAGCACTCGCCCTTCCTTGTCGCGCATGGTGGATTGAAACTGTGGTCAGCATGGCTGCGTCATAACAGCTGCGCCCTTGCCGTAGGGAAGCGCAACACCAGCGACTGGGATCTCTCGTCTGAGAAGCATCACTCACCTGGTAGAGCCATATAGAGCTGTCGATGGCCAGCCGTTTGCCCTCCAGACTCTCGATCTGAACCGGTCGGCCGACCGGGTTCAGCAGCGACCACAGTCCTTTGACACCCATGGCGCTGGGATGTCTAGGGAGTCCCGGTCGTCCTTATCAGCGAGCGTGTCTCGCCAATATCCCAAAGCTTATTCCTCGTCGTGGTCTGTGAGTGAAGCAGAGTCTGGGCAGAATAGAAACTACTCGCGACAATTTCGGATCTTCCTCCACTCGCGATGGCTCTGCGATGACCGCATCGATCCAGTCCAGTCAGCTGGGCGGCCACGTGCTGGTAGCGCGATTCCTGATAATTTTGGGTCCGCTGCTAGGTAGGTGACCGACCTGCACTGGCTGGTACGTAGCTGGCCGATCTGTGCATGCGCCTAGGTGGGAGTGGACCCTGACGCCGCACCCTCAGTGGTGGGCTAGAGGGGTATTAGAAGGACTGCGATTGAGTGTAATAAACGATGTATTGAATATGGGCAGACTCATTATCATTGCAGAAAGAGCGCAATAGAACTGGAAACAGACTAAGTCGCAGGGTCAGATCAGGGCGGCAAGGGTCCGGCAGGCGATCCGCTGATCTAGACTCGAGGATCCGCGGGGGCGCAGAGTGTCAAAGTATGGATACTGCGAGACAGGCTGGCTGAGTGTGTCGGGCGTCGATGGGCGTCGCTGGCTGACCTGTCTGACCTGGCTGGCCCGCTCACAGCCGCACACACTGCGCAGAGGGGCACTCCCTCCCACCCACCCACCCGAAGAGTTTCACCCACTGTTGTCACCGGGCTCGACGTCGCAAAAGTCTGAGGAACGCAGCAGAGAACCCTCGTCGCGCAAGCTTGGGGGCCCAGGATCTCGACAACCCATAACCCCGTACCTCACTCGCTCTCATCCCTTGCTTTCCCCCTCCCCTGTCCGCTCCAGGCTTCTGGCTCTGGCTTCAGGTGCGCGCTACGGCAAAACGGCATACGGCTCATGCCTCAGGCTCAGGCTCCAGCTCCAGCTCAGACGCCGATACCTTCCTAGGTGGTGACACCTCTCGGCCCAGCCAACAGCCAGCAGCCAGCAGACCGGCAGGTCAATCCGATTTCTCTCTCCTTCTTTTCCTGCCTTGCCTCACGACCAACAACACATTCCACCTTCTGTCCTCTAGTCTTCGTGCAACCCTTATCTTGATCAACAACTACCCATTTCGAGCAACCTCTCGTCCAGTCGCTTGTCCTCTCGCTTGCGATTCCAACCAACCCAGCGACACACACACACACACACGCGGCTCGCCGCACGCCGATCGCTCAGGCCCTTCCTTCCCTCTCCTTTTTGTTGCCTTCCTCGGATCCCCCGCGGCTGTCTTCCTCTGCTCTGATTGCCGACCCTCTGCCCTCCGTGCGCATCGCAGCCTAGCCCAGAGTAGGCCAATTCACGCCCTGTCGTCTTTCGGCTCTCTCCGCGCAGCTCGCAGCTCGCAGATCATTCAGCACGCACACGCGATACACCACCGGTAACCACCGCAGCTATAGCACAGCGACACACAGCGAAACCCACGGCGCAGCAGCACACCATGTCCCTCTCCTCGTCGCAGGTGACTCTGCATCACCCGGGCACGCTGCAAGACTTCAACTTCACGCTGCTCTTCGGGACATGGTTTGTGATGTGGACGACCTTCCCCATGTGGCGGGTGAGTGCTCTACTGCCGGCTGTGTGTATCGAGACCCGAGGTAGCTGACCAGCGCAGGATAAGAAGTCGGTTACGATTACATATGAGCCGCTGGGCGCCAACACATTCTCCTCTGACGTTGCGCACTCGAAGGGCGGTCCGCCGACGCACATTCGCGGCGTCGAGAAGCTCACTGACAAGTCTGGCGCTCGCTTCGAGTGGCACGGAAAGATGTTCATGCGCCTGATCCACTCGAAGTGGGAGGTGCTGGGCATGGGCGAGGAAGGCGGACTGGAGTGGTGTGTCATTAGTGAGTGACCTCGCAGAACTGTGACACCGAAGAAGCACGAGCACATTGCGGTTATGGCAGCAAGCGGACTGGCGTCGGTAGCAATCTGAGTCCGAGGAGCTACGGGACGCCGTAGCGACGGCGATGACAGACCAGCAGCGATGTCCTTCCTCGTTGCGCTGGTTCCCTGGCTCATCGGCCGTGCGCTAGTCCAACGAGGGCCGTAAGGTGCCTACGGCCCGCTTGGTCGCAGCAACTACGCTTATGAGTAAGACACCCGCTGACACTCCAGGCTTCCAGAAGTCCCTCTTCACACCAGCAGGCTGCGACCTGCTCGCGCGGCCGAAAGATGGCGCCAACCCGTCCGAAGAAACGCGCACAAAGGTGCTCAACATCATCACGGCCAAGCTGGAGAACATTCCGGGTTTCGCCAAGATGGCCAACTCGGGCTTCTTGGTGCAGTGAGCTGCGGAGCGCGAAGCGTGAGGCGCCGGGCTGTGAGCTGGAAGCCGGCTGTTCAGCAAGCTCGCTGAGATTGTCTTCCGAGAAACCCATCAGCGACACACTTCACATCAGCTCTTCCTTGGCTCAGTCTGGCGCGCGGCCATCGCACCTGGAACGCAATCGCTGCGCGGTATTGTCTTCTCGAGGTCCCCAGTCTTCTTTTTGGTCAAACTCTCTACCACGTCAATAATGCTTGTAATGCTAATGCATCTGTCTTCACTGCAAATTGCGAGCGGGCGAGCGAAGCGAGTTAGCGAGCTGTGAGCTGCAAGTGTGACCTGACCTCTATCAGTCTTCGCATCTCTTCTGGGCGAGCACAGCGAGCAGACTAGAAGCAGTCTGTCAATGTAACTCATTGTCGATCTCCAGCTCATGTGCATTGGCCAGTAATACGAAAGTAAAACTTTTGCAAGCGCCGATCCGCAGCGTGCTTGTCGGTCGGTCGGTGACTATCAAAATGGAAGAGTACGACGTGCCCTTCCCTCGAACTTTACTCATTGATTGGCCTCAGAGATGCACAGTGGGTGTGGCCATTGCGCCAGTGTGCGCCAGTGGACGCGCGTGCACATTGGAAGATTGAAAGTGGGTGAGCAGAAGGATGGGTAAGGACAGCGGTCGTATCGATCATGAAGGCCGGTGTGGACGATCCGGCGATTGGGCCGGCTGGAGGGCAGCGTTATGACTGGTTCTAGAACACCGTTGCTCTGTGCGCTCTAAAGGCTTCATGATGCGTCATTGTGATCAGGAGAAGAGAAGAGGCACGGGTATAGATCGGGGGCTTCAGTAGCAGTACCCTACTGCCCCATCTTTGGAGCTGTGAGGATCAATCTTGCTGATCGATAAACGATAAGCGGTCACCTCGTTGTCACCTCGTTGTCATCTCGTAGTCACCCGTCTTCGCCTCGTGCTTCGTCCTCAAGATCTAAGGTGATGTCAAGTCAGCGTTCACTGGTCAATAGGCCAATTAATTGAGCCTGCCGTCATTCTCTGTGGTGCTCCGAACAGAACGCATTCCCTTGCTCCACTGTGCCTTGTCCGAGTTCTTCGGTTCACCAATTTGTGTGTGGCAGTCTTGCCTACTGGGCTGACTCACTTCAAGGTAGTTCAGGCCGAGACATCGCCATGACGATTGGACTGGGCTGCATGTCTCTAAAGTCTACATTTGTGGCACTGTTGTCTCGGGAGGAGCACTCTTATGCAACAGCCGCACGAGTCAGCCACATTCCATCTAGAATGCAATATTTGTCAATTTCTCAGAGACCTCTGCACGACCTCGTCGAGTATCGACTACACCTGCTCATGACCATTCTGATTCGATTCATTTATTCATTCTACTACTGGCTACTATTGTTTACACGCAAGCAGTGTTCATTCTAACTACTTTTTCTTTCTACTGCTACTCCTAGTGGAGGAGGCCGAGCCCGAAGCCTTGGCTGGCCCCTTGTTTTGCTCCTTGTGATCCTTGTGTTTACCGGCGCCGTCACCCTTTGCCTTCGCCTTTGGCTTCTGTTTCTTCGAGTCGTGCTCGTCGTCCATGTCCACGTCCATGCCATCATTTGCCTCGTGCTGGACTGGACTCTTTCTTTTTTCCGTGCTTTTCTTTTTCGGGGTATCGGTATCATCGTGGTGATGATGGTGTGTCGTCTTTTCCTTCTTCGCTTTCCCTCCCGCTTCAGGCTTGGGTTTGGTGGGTGACGGGTCGGGCGGTGCTGCTGCAGACCTTTTTGTACCCCGGCCGCCGGTGCTGGCCTAATCGACCTCCTCGACCTCGACGTCCATCGGGTCCGAGTCGTAGTCCTCCTCGTCGCCGTCGGGGAGCTCGACCGTCGCGTCGTGATTCGGCACAACGACCAGGCGGTTCTTGACGTGGTCGACCGTGATGTGCGCCGCCTCGCCGTCGCGGATCCGGCCCTGGAGGAGGTACTTTGAGAGCGGGTTCAGGATCTCGGCCTGGATCAGGCGCGCGAGCGGACGAGCACCGTAGGCGGGCGAGTAGCCTGCATTGGCGAGCCAGTCGAGCGCAGCGTCGTCCGGCTCGAGCTTGACCTTGCGGTTGTTCGACTCGAGGCGCTCCTGCACCTCGGCGAGGCGGACCTTGACGATACGCTTCATGTCGGCACGGCTCAGAGAGCGGTACAGGATGATCTCGTCGATACGGTTGATGAACTCGGGCGGGAACGTGCCGCGGATCGCGTTCATGACCTTCTCGCGCGTTTCGGGGCGCACGGGACCCTCGTGGGCGTCGTCGTTCAGGTACTGCGAGCCCACGTTCGACGTCATCATGATGATCGTGTTGCGGAAGTCGACGACGCGTCCCTTGCCGTCTGTGAGGCGGCCGTCATCGAGCACCTGCAGGAACAGCTGCCAGAACTCGCGCGACGCCTTCTCGATCTCGTCGATGAGCACGAGCGAGTACGGGCGGCGACGGACGGCCTCGGTCAGCTGACCACCGGCCTCGTAACCGACGTATCCGGCAGGAGCACCGATCAGGCGCGAGATGGCATGCCTCTCGCTGTACTCCGAGGCGTCGATGCGGACCATAGCCTCGTCCGAGTTGAACATCTCCTGCGCGAGCGTCTTCGCAAGCAGCGTCTTACCGGTACCCGAGGGACCGACGAGGAGGAACGACGCGATCGGGCGGTTCTGGTTGCCAAGACCAGAGCGGTTGAGGCGGATGGCGTTGGCCACGGCCTTGACGGCCTCGGGCTGGCCAACGACCTTCTTGGCGAGAAGTCTCTCCATGTGGAGCAGCTTGGCCTTCTCCGTCTCGACGAGACGCGAAACGGGAATGCCAGTCCACTTGGCGACAATATCGGCGATCATCTCGGGGGTGACAAGCTGCTGAGTAGAACCACGCTCTTCTTCCTTCTTCTCGAGCTCCTTGAGCTTGGCCTCACGCTGGGGAATGGCCTGGTAGCGAATGTCGGCCGCGGTAGCGAGGTCGTAACGGCGCTCAGCGTCGTCGGCACGCGCACGCAGCTGGTCGATACGCTTCTTGAGCTCGTGGATCTCATCTCCGAGACCCTTCTCGTTCTCGTACTCGGCCTTGAGCGGGCCGAGCTGGTCGTTGATGTCGGCGATCGCCTTCTTCGCCTTCTCGAGGCGCTCCTTCGAAGCCTCGTCCTTCTCACGCTCGAGCGCGTGGATCTCAACCTCGAGACGGAGCTTGTTGCGCTCAAGCTCGTCGATGGCCTCGGGGCGGGTCTCACGAGCGACCTTGACGGCCGACGAAGCCTCGTCGAGCAGGTCAATGGCACTGTCGGGCAGACGGCGTGCAGTGAGGTACTGCTTAGCGAGCTGAGCAGCGAGCACAAGGGCGCTATCCATGATACGCACACCGTGGTGCGTCTCGTACTTCTCGCGGATACCACGCATGATCGCGACAGTGTCGGCGACCGTCGGCTCCTCGACGAGGACCTGAGCGAAACGACGCTCGAAAGCAGAGTCCTTCTCGATGTACTCGCGGTACTCGTTCAGGGTGGTCGCACCGATGACCTTGAGCTGGCCACGGGCAAGCATAGGCTTGAGCAGGTTCGCGGCGTCCATGCCACCGGAAGAGTCCTTGCCAGCTGTGACGTCAGCATACTGCACATACGGAGGATTCCGAGACGGAGGACCGGAGGACTAAGATAGCTTGCGACCCGCGGGCTACCAGGCGGAG
Organism: Trichosporon sp. DN520; assembly: GCA_030347605.1. NCBI lineage: Eukaryota > Fungi > Basidiomycota > Tremellomycetes > Trichosporonales > Trichosporonaceae > Trichosporon > Trichosporon sp. DN520. Next base: position 312,179 of record JASJUY010000006.1, on the reverse strand, counting down.
TGGGTATCGTGCGCGCGGGCCACCAGAGGGACGGAAGGGAGCCGATCCCGAAATCCTAATCTGGATGAGGAATGAAGCATAACCTCAGGGTCTGACCCATGAGGAAAGTCGTTTCCCGCTTCGATGACACAATCAAGTCGCCGAAAACAGGCCGAGATGGTGATCACCACCCGCGCCTTGACCTCCAAAGCTATCTTCGTTTCAAGGTCCTAGCAGAATGTACTTACCCATGATGAGGTGGATCTCGTCGATGAAGAGGATAATCTGAGTGCCCTCCTGTCCGGACTTCTCGACCTCGTTGAGGACAGCCTTGACACGCTCCTCGTACTCTCCCTTGTACTTCGCACCGGCCATGAGCGCACCCATGTCGAGCGAAAGGAGACGAGAGATCAGGGAAGCGGGGACATCGCGGTCGACGATACGCTGGGCGAGACCCTCAACGACAGCAGTCTTACCGACACCGGGCTCTCCGATGAGCACGGGGTTACCCTTTGTTCGTCGGGAGAGGATACGGATGCATCGTCGGATCTCGTTGTCACGGCCGATGACGGGGTCGAGCTTGCCCTCGGCAGCAAGTCCGGTAAGGTCAATGCAGTACTTCTCGAGAGCCTCGAAGTTGTTCTCCGCAGACCGCGAGTCGGCCTTCCTGGAACCGCGCTTGTGCTTGAGCTCATCCTCGAGCTTCTTCAGGTCGGTGTTGGAGTTGCGACAGATGTCCTTCATGTCGGCCGAGTCCTTGACGAGAGCCATGATCAGGTGGTCGATGGCCACGAACTGGTCGCCGTTCGCCTTCTGCAGCTTCTGCGCCTCCTTGAGGACAGAGTGGTACGACTGCGAAAGGGGAAGGGGAGGGTCTGGCGGGGGGTCGACGACGGGGAGCTTGTTGAGTCTGGAGAGGGTCTGGCGACCGAACGCCTGGACGTTTCCGCCGATCTTCTCAACGGCCTCGTGGAGGAGTGTCGGCGGTGTCGGGGCGAGGTCCGCCCCCATGTCGGGCTCCCATAGCGCCGCAATGAGGTGCACGGGGGTGACTGTGGGCTGTTAGCGATGACTGCTCGAGCGACAGCAATCGGCGATCGGAGGACGATGACCTCTCCCAGCCGGCTGGCGTGGGAAGACGGCTGTCCGTCACCGAGGCGGTTAAACGAACGTACCCTGCGAGTTGTGGTGCTCTTCGGCGAGCGTGAACGAGGACTTGATAGCCTCGGACGACTTGTCTGTAAAGTTGTCCATTATAGATTAGGAATGGATTGGGTATTGACTGTGGAGAGAAGGAGAAGAAAGAGGAAACGGTGAGTGAGACACCGATGGTTTTAATATCGGTGATGCAAAGGACTCGAGGACCTAGATCGTGGGCGTCTGAGCATCGAGCCGGCTTGGCTGGGGCAAGCTAGCATGATGTCAACTGATCGCTATGGTCGTAGTGCCCAGTGGAGGATTCGACGTCATCCCTGACCGTGCTCCCAGGCAGTGGTAGGGCGTACAAGGGGGTAGCGAGGGGTGGCAGACCCTGTACGGTGGGAGGCCAAAGGAGAGGATTCTCAGGCACGCGGGCATCGACGAGCCCCTGCGAGGCATGGCTGGATTCTTCTAGGTTCTAGCAGCAAGTCCGATGAGCGGAGCCAATCACACCGCCCAATCCCGGCCAACTCAGGGTACACTACGGCTGGCACACGTGGGATAAGTAGTCCAGTCCGTCGATCGGAGCTGGTCGCGCAGCTACTGGCGATGCCGTTTTTGCCTTGCACCTCTTCGAGGATGCCGTATGTCAAGCCTGGTGGTAACCGAGGCTCAGCAACGATCACTCCCTTATCGTCGTTGACCCCGAACTCTCAATCTCGGAAAGCCACAGCGAGTCCAATCATACTCCATGTAGGACTCGTGAACTCGCACAGCCGGCCTCGGTCACTGTCACGCTTCTCCCGTGCTCAGCACATGCTCGAGTGCCTGTCAGAGGCTTGAAAGTCTCGCTCCAACATCCAGCCAGATCTGAGCGTGCGCATGTCGTTCGCCCTCATGTCGGTTCTGCCGCCAATGTCACCGCTTACTTCACGCTTGACCTGCAAAAACTGCGGAACATGGCGGCCGCGGCGACTGACTGGCAACGATGGCATTGGATCGGCGCGGCAGAGCGGATGTCCACGGCGTCCACGGCGTCGGGGGCTTGATACGCCACTATGCCACCACATCGCCGCATACGAGGAATTCCGACCGGTATCAACGCCCTTACGACAACCCACCCCATTCCGAGATCGTGCACCTCCTCGGCTGCCCGCATCATGACGACATCATCAACGTTTTGCCGTACATCGACAGCATCTAGACCTGTCGATCATTGCTTATCCTCATTGCGATCGGCCGGAAGAGTGTTCGTTTAAGAACGACCTTGGACCGTGTCGGAAAGTAACCGGAAAGTCAACGTTTCAGGTTGCGGCAGCCAACCAGTGGTCGATATCGCGAGTGTGATATCTCAAATCACTGCCACGGTCTTGATCACAATCTCAAATGTAGTCTCGGCGTCTTGTCCATCTGAAATTCTCGATTGTCAGGTTCACCCATCGTGTATTCATGCATAAATCTCCGAGATTCTTGGTTGCGGCGTGCGAACAACGCTCCTTCATGCATCACCTCGAGACAGCTGTGGCGGAGACAGCCGCCTCGGTTCCTCGGTGACTGTTGTCGGGCAAGGCGTCGTGCTCGAGCCTGCGTTCAGCATTCGCCGAGGTGTACACTCGGAGGGCGTGTTCAAGACGAGGTGCACTACTGGACTGATCGACGTCCAGGCAGACATGCCGGCGAGCGCCAACGCTATCTCTTATTCAGTCCCTGCCCTTACCCACGTGACTGACACGAGACTGTCATGACGCTATTGTTGCATCGCGAACACAGAGTTGACCTCAGCTCGTTGGGTACCTGCATCCTCTTGTTTACACCAGCGACCGCTGACCCTTCCCTCCGTCTCTAACGCAGCAATGCCCGCCGATGAGCCCTATGACCCCGCGCAGTCCCCGGAATCTGCTCTCGACTCCGATGACGACCTCGACCGCCCCGGCCCCTCGAAGAAGAGCCGGAAAGGGAAGGGCAAAGCGGCCGGCGGAGGTGTCAACGCTTGGGAAGAGACGTACAAGCGTTCGTGGGATGTTGTGCGAGAAGATGAGACGGGAGGTCTGCAGGCTGCAGTGGACCAGCTCATCGCACGAGGACGAAGGAAACGGTAGGCTGCTGAATTGTGTTGTCGAGCTGACATCAGTGCGATCCTGTCCGAGGCGCCGCTACGTCGTTCGCTTGTGCGGCACATGTTCGTTGTCGTCGACCTCTCGGACTCAATGAATGACAAGGACTTCCGACCCTCCAGGTAATCTTTCGTCTGACGGCGTAAGCTAACTTCAGATTCGAACTCACATTGCAGTACCTGCGCGCTTTCGTCGTTGAGTGGTTTGACCAGAATCCGCTGGGGCAGATCGGCATCATCCTGCTGCGCAATCGTCTTGCTCAGACTCTCGTGCCGATATGCGGTAAGGCTGCTTTCAGACAGGACGCTAGCTGACCTCAGGCAACCCGCAGGAGATCATTGAAGCGTTGGCGGACAAGCGCAAGCTGGAGCCGGCAGGCGAGCCGAGTTTGCAGAACGGCCTCGTGATGGCGCGAGGAGGCATGTCGCACCTTCCCTCGACGTCTTCCCTCGAGGTCCTGGTGCTCTTCAGTGCCATCTCAACAGCTGATCCTGATGGTGCTATGAACATTCATCAGGTGCTGGATGAGCTAGTCCAGGCTCGTGTGCGAGTCACGATCATCAGCCTGAGTGCCGAGATCAAGATCTGCAAGCAGATCGCGGAGCGGACCGGAGGGCGCTTCGGCGTCGCGATCGACGAGGATCACTACAAGGAGCTGCTGTGGGAGACTATTCCGCCACCAGCACAGACTATCACGGCACCCATCACTGCTAATGTGCGCGAGGCACTCGCACGAGGAGGTCGCTCAGCGCCCGGCGCTCCGAAGCGACCGCCGCCGCTCGGCGATCTGCTCGTCATGGGCTTCCCCACTCGCCTGCCCGGAGCTGGCGAGAGCTTCTGTGCCTGCCATGGCCTGCTGAAGCGAGGAGGGTATATGTGCCCTCGTTGTGGGTCGAAGCTGTGTGATGTACCGACCGACTGCGAAGTGTGCGGCCTCATGGTCGTTAGTAGTCCGCATCTCGCGAGATCGTGAGTTGACGTTCGCATTTACTAAACTGACATCAGATTCTGGCTCCTCTTCCCTGTGTCCAAGTATAACACGCTCGGCCGCGGCATGCTGAGCAAGGAATCGGTTCGGCCAGACTGCTTTGGATGCGATACGCCGTTCCCCACTGTGAGTTGACGACGATGAGTTAGGCCTAAACTGACAACTCAGGCAGAAGAGCTTGCAGGTGCACCGATGCCGCAGGACGAGAACATCTCCTCGAGTGGGCGGTACCGGTGTGCCAAGTGCAAGAATGACTTTTGCTCCGACTGCGATCTCTAGTGAGTTGCGTCATCTCCCATACCGCTAACTCTCAGCGTCCACGAGACATTGCACACCTGTCCCGGCTGCTCTCAGTAGACCGGGGCGCGGCCTTATCGATCGAGACGTAGTAATGATCTGAGGACGATACAGCTAGCAGTCTATGTATGCATTTTCTACAATCATAATCAATTACACGCCCCTGGCACGATGGGGCTTAATACTTGTGTCTCGTCGAGTAGTCCTTGGGCGCGACGACAAGACCTCGTCCCTTGCTCGCTCCGCGGTAAACAGTCTCGATAATGTCGATCATCTCCTGCTTGTCGGTAATGGCCCAGTTGATCTTGTTGTTGTTACCCGTTCCAAGGTCGATCATGATGTGCTTGTTACGGTAGAAGAACATGAGCGTGCACGCGTCGTAGAGCTCGTACATCTTCGTAAAGTCTGGCACCTCGGTAATGTCGACGAGGTAGATGATGGCAAAGTTCGACACCTTCTCGGACACGGCGTACAATGTCTCGTCCATTGCCATGCACTCTGGGTCGTGGTCGTGCCCGAAGCGGATGCAGACGACGCGGTCTTCCTCGACTAGGATGGCTTGGTCGACATGCCAGCCGGAGTGGAGACTGGGGTCAGCTAACGCTTCCTCATTCGAAGCTGCAACATGGAAGTGCCATGAGGGTTGATCGTCGATCTGGGTGACAACAATGCTCCACGCAGCGTTGAAGGACGGCTCACAGACGAAGCATCACTGTGTCCGCGATGCGGGGAGGGAAGAGGAACACTTACTGAGTCATAAAGTACGACATGGCGAGTGACGAGCCGTTGAGGCTAGCAGTGGTGTCGAGTGCGACGGTGAAGTAATCTCGGTGGCAACAGGCAATAACAAACTTCCACCCATCGAAGGATTCGATCGGTTGCGTGTGGGATGGTGGCCGATTTTGCTTCCGTACTTCCGATCGGCGATCATCTCGACGTCAGTGATCGCGAGCTCGCCTCTGCCTGCTTCAAGCTCTCACCTCCCCCTCCTCAACACAAGCCGAAAGGCTCACGTGCAAGCTCTATGTTTCTAATGTCTGCATAATGAAAGACCAATGATATATGCTACATTTTGGAGAAAAATCTACTACACCTTGGCAAAGATATTCCTATCCTTGCTGAGCTTGGCTGCAAACATGCAAATCATGCAGACTGTGAGGCAGCCCGCGCCGAACCCAATCGCGCCAGGGAAGCGCGCCATCATCTCCTCGTTCGTGCCTGTGCCGATGATGGCGCCGAAGATGGGCGGGCCAGTGAGCTGGGCGATACTCTGTCCAAGCAAGCTTTGGCCGATAAGCGTGCCTGCGAGGTGGGGATCGATGCCGGCCGCAGTGACCATGGGTCCCTGCAGCGAGACAGGAGAGCCCGACGCAAAGCCGAACAGCACACAGAGCGCAATGACTGCGCCGGCGCTCTTCATCGCCAGCCAGCAGAAGAGAAGAATCACCATCACCGCGCAGCCGGCAAAGGCGACGTTGTACGTTCCGAACCTGTCTGCGGCCAGGCCGCCGAAGACTCGCCCGAAGCCTGAGGAGCCGTTCGTGATCATCAGCAGGTACGGGGCCAGGTCGCCCAGCCCTGCCACGGTACCGTACGTTCCGATGAAGGTCAGGAAGCTGAACAGCGAAAAGACCAGGAAGGGGAACGAAAGGCACACGAAGAGGTAGACTGGATTGCGGAACTCCTTGAACCAGAAGAAAGGTCCTGGAGGGCGAGGGGGGAGGCGCGTCCGGATCAGGATGGTCGAGGTCACGCCGAGCACGCCCATGAGGAGAGCAATGACGCGCATCGTCCATCCGAACCCGATCTTTTGCGGGAGGTTTGCAACGATGGCGGGCCAGATAATTGCACCCGCCGACGAACCGGTCATGACGATGCCGCTGTCTGTTAGCTTTGCTGAAAAGGCCAGGCATGGGTGAATGACTTACAACGCAAGACCGCGCTTGAGGAAGAACCACTGGCCAACCGCACCCATAGGCACGATGAACATGAGGTCCATGCCCATGGCCATGAGTGTGGCATGGCACAGGAAGATCTGGTAGTACTCCTTGCAGAGACTGAGCATGCAGAATGCGAGCACAAGGAGGAACGTCCCCGTCGCGAGAAGGGGTTTCGGCCCGAACCGGTCAAACAGCGGGCCGGTGAAGAGACATGTAGAGAAACAGATGGCAGCCTGGGCCGAGCCAATCCACGCAATCGTTGAAGAGGGATATTGCTTGAGCAGGTTTTGGTGGTAGTATGATTGGAACGCGCCGACGGAGGCTGCGAGTCCGAACGCACAGAATGACGCACACACGGCGCCGAGGAGCACGAGCCACGCCGCAAGACCTCCGTCCGGGTAGGCGATCTCGTGTCCGTCTGGCTGGACGTTGACTGCCACTTCGTCCTCGCTTCCCGTCTTCTCTCCGTCGTCGAGGTCCTTCTCCTTCTGCTCGCCGTCGGACACATACGTCGTCTCGTTCGAGTCCTGCCGACGCAACGTGTGCGTGCTCAGTATCGTACCCGAGCGCTCGCGCCGGCGCTCAACCACATCGTCTCCCGGTTCCGGGACATTGATCAGCGCCGCCGGATCTAAGAAGGTCCGGTTCGAGCGCTGGCTCATGCGCGACGGTTGTCGCGTGAGCGTCGTGTCCTTCTGCTGTGCGAGGACGATGTCATCTACGTGACTCTGCGGCTGATGCGGCTGCGGCGGTGTCTGCGTTGGTGTTGTGTGTGCGGTGGTCTGTGTTGAGTCTACGGGCGTGTTGTGCTGCGACGCTAGCCGCGCTAGTGGCGCGAGTATTCCAGAATGGTGGTGCTTTTTCGACGACCCTCGCCGGATCTTCGGCAGCGCCTGCGGATGTCCGTGCTCATGCTCCGAGTGATCGGAGACATTGTCGTCAAACACTGGCGGCAGACTCCTCGCACCGGGAGACGGCGTTCGTCCACTGGCGGCTGCGGCAGGAGGCTGCAAGTGCGGCGGCGGCACGCTCTTCGCCACAGACACACCAGACGGCGCTGGTGACGTACTGCTCGATCTCGGGTTCGACATCGCACTACGGCTCTACACAGGGAGGGGAGTGAGGTACGGCCTGCGTTGGCTGGGGAACAGGTGGGCTGGGAAGGGGGACGCTGCGGGAATCTAGCAGTGGTAATTCGGATTTACCGAGCCTTGATCAGTGGTAGCGGGTGGGCGTGGGGAAAGACTCGAGGAAATTGGGCTCTGGCTCTACCTGGCGTTCGCTTGCCCACTTGTTTTTTCGGAAGTCTCTGCGATCTGGACGTATTCTCGTCCCTAAAGTTGCCTCGACGAACAGTTGCGGAGTATCGTTTTCGAACGGTGAGCGGCGAGCTGTTGTTATATGTATGCTTGCAAAACTGCAGAGCAGCGCTTGCTCCAGCTTCACTCGGTCGGGTCAAGCCAAGGTCACAGGGATAGGGTTCCACCGGCCACCGTACAGGTGCGAAATGAGAACAAGACACGGAGATGTCCGGGCCGGCGTTCTCGCCCGTGCATGCCACCTTGATCCTACGGCGCCGCCGGCACCGGCCTCCTTCGCATTATCTATCGCTCTTGGCATCTCTGATAACGATCAGGAACATCTGCAGGCTGCCGCAGCTGGTAGCGAACGCGATGACTGTTGCGATCGAGCTGCAGGAGACGTCTGCTCGTTAGTCCGTGGCAGATAACAGAAATTCGCCGCGATCAAGAAAATCCCCGCATCACCGCTACAAATCGGACTTGGCCGTGTGACTGTGGTGGAGCTTCCAAGGCTCCGCTAAGCCGCCAAGTCACGGGTGGTGAGTCGGCGGTGACTCACGCTAGCATACACGTCTGGGCACATGCATCCGGACCGCCGATAAGCTGCTCAGCTGGGCTCCTTGCGCGCTTCTCGGTCGATCGTCGGCCACCCACAGAACGCTGGTCCGTGCCAGTCTGTTCGCGCATGAAGGCGACGCTTTGATCGGACCCAACAAGATCATTTGAAGGTCCTGGCGACTATCGCGACTACTGGTAAAGGCTAGTCAGCGAAGCACCAGGCAAAACCGTATCTGAATATAGATACGTGCAAGATCTTTTGGCTATTTCTGATCATTGCGGTCGGTTGTTTAGAGTCAAGTGCTTCAACCCTCGCAGCGGCGGTTGGCACTTCTGGGTGCTTGCTGAGACTTGGCAGCTGAGCTGCGGTTGACACTGCGTTGCCACAGACCTGAAATGATCTGCGGCGTCGCTTCTTAGGTTTGCTTCCAAGCCGTGAGACGTCAGCTTGACGTGAATGACCCGCGGCCGCCAGGGTGATGCCTGGAGACCCTAGCAGGAGGTGAGTAGGGTCCGCGATCAGAGGGTGCGAGGTGGATAGCGGAGCTTGCTTTTCGCTGGGATCAGCTGCGGGGATAAACGACGGGGTCAAGAGTTAGGACCCACGGGGCCACCAATTGAGAGAGCACATCTATATCAATGAGATATATGCTCCTCAAAGACAGCGAGCTTCATCCACCGATCGCAAGTGATGAGTGGGGGGACTACGTTGACCATTGACCAACGGCAATCTGATTTGAAACTTCTGTTGGGGAGTGACATAGGGCGGCTGGCTCGTGTCGAGTGCAGAGTGACGGATTGCGAGGTCGCACCTTGCTACCTGAGGCAGCGGCGCAGGAGTTGTAGCAAGCTCCCGTTGCTTCTGAAACGGAGGAACGAAGAAACCAGCGGCAGTTAAGTTCATTTCAAGGTTCAAATTGATCGCTCACCGATTCCGGGTTTCAGGCACCACCTTGCCTTGCCTCATCCGGGCCTGTCAGTCATGTTCTCATCTGCGGCCGCAGCCCATTAAACAGCAAGCAGCCAGCCGTGATGCTTCTTCTGCTTTCTTGGCGATGACGAAACGTCTGCTTGAAATGGAAAGCGTGCAAATGCAAACGTGAATGATTGATGTCTGTCCAGGAATGCTCGGCTTTGAGGGGGCGCCGACGCCGCCGGGCTTGTTTGTAAATGGGGTTGCCAGCCGAGGTGTGAGCCGAAAGCCTGTTGCATCCTTTCGCTGGCCTGGGCAGCCTCGGTGGCCGCGCGCTCGCTCGCTCATTCGCCGATGCCGATGATGCAAACTTTGATGCGGACAGCGCAGGTAACACCCCGCAGCTTGCGGCTTGCACCGCTCCGTGACAGGCAAACTGGCAGGGTCGTATCAGACGGACGGAGACGGAGAGGCAGAGCGAGGGTGCATGATTCGTGCGGATAGATCGATTGCTTCTGTGTTGCCTTCCTTGGCCTTGGTTTCATGCGCTCGAGCCGTTGGACGGACGGTTGCGAGTTACGTAAACGGGCGATTTGTGTATCTTTCCCGCCGCCGTTGTAATGGAACGGCCAATCGACCAGGCTGATGAACACCGGATCCCCGCGGCGACTGTAGTGTCTATCTGTCTGTCTGTTTCTCATTCCATTCCAACTCTCGTTCCTTTTCCAACTACACTGCACTATCGTATCGGGCCTCGGACGCAGCATGATGTCCTAGCTACGACTGCAACTCTATACCCGCCGCTCTCACTCCCGCCACCACCATGGTCCCTCTCAAGGCCGTCCAGACTCAGCACCGGTCGCCCCCATCGCCGCCACCTGAAGGCCGGCTGCCGCGCTCTACGTCTACAACATTCCAGCCTACCCACAAGCGGCGCGGAGGTGGTCCTCACTCGTCGGACGGCGCTGCTCGAGCTCCGCTGCTCGGGATGCAGGTCATCCAGCCCGCCGTTGGTAGACGCCAAGGTGGAGGTAAACCTTTGCTAGAGTGGATTTCGAGGAAGCTCGGCTCGCGCCGAGCCAGTGATGCCCAAGAGCGAGAAGCACCGTTTGCGCGACGCAACCAGCCTGTGCACTCGCACACCTTCTCACATACCGCGAGGAATGAGTCGACGTCTACCCGCTTCTGGAGGGACAGGAATGAGCCGCCTGCCCCAGATTCCGCACTGGAGCCGTTTGCGGCACGTGTGTCGGTCGATGCTCCGTCACTCGCCGATTCCCAGTCTATGATGTCGTTCGGATACCGCAACCCGCCAAGCGAACGGCGGCGTGAAGCCAACAACCCCTACCCCTCCCTTCCGATCCCCTTAGTGCGCCGCTCGTACCCAGCGTCTACGACTGATGGTGACTCGCGGGCACCGTCCATGAGCATCCTTTCGCGATCCCGCACTTCCTCGCTTCGGTCGCTCTCATCATACGCCCGGCGGCCACCGCTCTCCATTGCCGACGACGATAGCACCGCGTCCTTATACCCCCGCAACGCTGACGAGGATGCGAGTTTACGGCCCCTGCCGCCTTCCCCTACTTCAATGTCGATCATTTCGCGAGCAGGATCGGTCCCCCTCGTGCGCTCAGACTCGGTGCCTCACCGGCCAACGCCTGCGCCAGTCGTGCGTCGAGATACCCGCTCATCATCTGTGGACGCCTCGCATAGCTACATGTCTGATGACACCTACAACCTGCGAAACTCGCGAGAAGGCTCACTGGCGAGCACAAAGCCGACCACGATCATCAGCCTTGAGTCGACTACACCAGCCCACATTGCGGTCGCACCATCGTACTCTTCATCGTCGCCGGTAGTGCGACCGCTTTCCACCTCTACGGGAGCATCGGGAGGCGCATTTGGGCAGAGCCTGCCGTCGCCAGTGTCACCGACATTCTCGCCTGCGGCCGGGCCGACAGAGGATTTCCAAGTGCCCAAGCACACCCGGCACCACCCCCGCAACAACCCGCACCCTTCCTCCGCACCGGGTCCGAACGCCTCAACGCAGACGCTTGCCAGCAGCACGTTTGGCTTGGAGACCACGCGCTCTATTCCGCGCCCGTCGTCAGTGCGGATCCGCGACTCGCCCTCAGCGTATCACGGTCACGGTCGTGTCTTTGCCGAACGTCCGGGATCGATGCAGGGCGACGCGGTATCAACGCACGCCATCGCGGCCAGTGTGCGCACAAGGGCTAACAACATGCGCGCCGACGACGACGCGAGCATGCGTGCGATCCGCCGCCGAGGCAGCTGGGAAAGTGGCGAGTCTCGCTGGAGCTGGAAGCCGAACGCAGGCGTCGACACATTCTCGCTCCTGCGCCGCGGCAACGAGGATCTCGACGACATGGTGTCCACGAACCGATCGAGCGTACACACGCGTGACAGCTATAGGACTGCTATCACGACGTGGGACGACGTCGAGGACGACACAAGCAAACCCCTCACGCCCGACTCGTCCACAGGGCCTCTCACCGCGCAGGCCGCCGAGCCGGCGTTCGCACCCCCCATGGCGCCGATGGGCGTCCTCGTCTAGTCGTCACGTCCGTCTAATTTTGGTTATCAGACAGTTCAACTTATCATCATCACCAATTGTAGCTTGTTTCATAATTTTCCCAGTGTTTCAGCCCAGGCAAGTTGCGGAGTGTACGGCGGGGGTACGGCAGGCGTCGTAATGCGGGACGCAGAGGATACTGAGGAGATGTGAGCGTGAGAGCGTGAGACATGCCGTAGCACGGCTGAGTCGGGAGGCAACTACCGCGGTGGTTCAAGTGAGCCCTTCGGATGTCTTTACGTGCGTGTCGGCTGTCGTCACCTGAACTCTCGTACGTAGAAAGGAGACAGAGAGCAGCGTAGAAAAAAGTCAAATGTATACATCCAGAATTATCCTGCTGCAAGCTACCTAACTGCTGCTTTCTAATGCCACGCGCCTAGCGTCCAGCGCCTACTCAGATGGTCCACCACAGATTAGCCACGCCCTTGGCATATCCGACAATCTCACTTCCGCCCAGCTTGCTCTCTCCGAAGATACGGTCGACGAAGGTGATGGGCACCTCGCCGATAGAGTATCCGAGAGCGCGGGCGCGGACGACGATCTCCATCTGGAAAACGTATCCCTTACTCGTGCAGCGTCCGATGATGTCGCGAATGACGGGCAGTCGGTAGAGGCGGAACGAGCCTGTCAGGTCCGAGATGCCGGGCTGCAGCACCGTGTCGGCGAGGTAGTTGGCACCTCGAGAAACGAGCTTGCGCTTCAGGTCCCAGCCGTACACTCCGCCAGGACCGAGGCCGACCCGCCCATCAGATGGCGGCGAGGGGTTGGCCGCGTATCGCGTTCCAGTCACGATGTCGAGGTTGTGCAGCTTCTGCTGCTTGATGAACTCGGGGATGAATTTTGGCTACAGTGTCAGCGTCTGTCTCCGCCGACTGTACGTAGATCCCAGCGCGGCGAGGGAGTTATGAGCTGAGAGGGCACACTCACGTGGTGAGAGAAGTCGGCGTCCATGATGATAACGAAGTTGCCGGTGCAGAAGTTGAGACCGTGAACGTACGCCGTGCCGAGACCGAGCTTGCCTGCTCGCGGCTTGAGGACCTGCAGTGTCAGCTGAAGTCTCGCATCCTCCAACAGCTTTGCGCTACGATGCGCTCAGCAACATCCGCCGTGTAGACGCACAATCTTGTCCTCGCCGTAGATCCGGCCTAGCTGGCGCGCAACCTCCTGCGTGCCGTCCGGCGACGCGTCGTCGACAACGATGATCTCCCACTGCAGGTTGCTGGTGTGCGTCAGCTAAAGTATCTGGATCATATAGCTGCAGTCCCGCTCGCGCCCGACTCACTTCTCCTCGAACATCTTGGCCAGCAGCCAAACAATCACCGGCAAGTTCTTGCGCTCATTGTACGTCGGCAAGATGACCGAGTACTTGTCTTCTCCTGTGTTGTCAGTTAGACTCATGGCTTGAGAAGTTCGAAGAGTTGCTAGCCAAAACACCCACCTGTAGTAGTAGCCGTGGACATGTCGATGATGCGGTGCTCTGACATAGAGGATGTGGAAAGTGCACTGACACCGTGCGTGTCTGAGAGTTGAGAGTCCTAAAGGAAAGCGTAAGGGTAGATCGTAGGTACAGGCCGTACTGGACGGGATTACCGTGTAACTGGCGGGCGTGGGCGGCCGGGCGGGACGCAAGCGGTTGGATTCGGTAGGGATTTGTTGTTGTTGAACGCACCTCAGCTTGCTATGGCCACGAATTCGGGACGTGGACGTGGAGGCGGAGGTGTGATTAGCAGTCAGGCACGGCATTACGCAATGGGTCGCCTGATTAGCACGCGGCTGGGGCTGATTAGGATTTCAGCTGTGCTCGTTACTGCAGCTGAGGACGTCCATACCGCTCAGCTATGTGCAGCCCGGTAGTGCCTCCAAGCCAGAGACGACGCAAAGAATACTGAAGCGCACCTGCTGCTCTTAGATTGATACAGCCTCTGAAGCGGATCGAGCCTCAAAGCTTTGCCTAATGTCACTGTTTGCAACGGCGGATGCCTCATCGTCGAAGGCTCAGGAGGCAATGACCGAGATCTGCTCAACTGAGCGGAGCGCGACTTCGTATCCGTCTTCTAGAGCACAGCTGAAGGTAGCTTCCGCAGTGACCTTTCGGAGTAAAGAGCTCCGCTGAGGTCGGCTTTCCAACAGCGGACCAGGCTTCCCAACAGCGGATCAGTTGGAGGTTAGACGGCGGTCACCGTGAGTGAGTCGTAAGTTGAGTAGTGAAGAAGACAAGGCGTCTAGTCTAGCTATGCATACAACATGGAAGTCGTCCCCGATACCTTCTGCCACTCTAGAAGTCGTACACGTCGCCCGCTGTGGTGTCGCGGGCCGGCACCTGGGTCGCAGCGCCGAAGCCATCTCCGTACGGGTCGTATCCACCGGCCGCCGGCTGAGCAACGGCGGCATCCGGGCCCATGCCCATCTCAATGTTGCGCGCCTGGTCCTGGAACTGTTTCTTGATGTTCAGCGTCTGCGTGATGAGCTGCTGACACGCCCGCTTCAGCGCATCTGCCGGGTTGGAGCGCTCGTCCGTTTGGATCTTAATGTCGATTACATTCTCGAGCGGATGCGGCAGCTTGTAGCCTGCGAAGAGCACTGTCGGGTCAAGGAGAAGCTGTCTGCGAATGTTAGCTATCTTTGCGGAAGCAGCATAGCTTGCAACGGGCATTGCTGCCACCAACAAGGCGGAAAAAGGAAGGGAAGAGGTAGGCGAGACTCACGCTCTCAGCATGTTGCCCAGCGTGTGATCCTGCGCCCGCAGCTGGAACGTGGCCGCATTCGGGATCTTCGGATCCTCAGTGATCGTCAAGCGCTTCTCGCCGTCCTGCAGCAGCCATGACTCGACACGGTTCGGCTGGTTGATACGTCCCGACATGGTTCAGGTCTGATGTCAGCGGTCGTCCCAGGCGCTTCTGCTTCGAGAGCCAGGGAAGGCAAGCATTCATCGGAGTATGATAGGGTCCGTGAAGGTCATCATAGCCAACATGCGTCACGTAGGCCCCCCTCCACTTGACTGCACTCACTCTTTAGGATGGCGAGGACGATGCTTAGCCGTCTCGAAGAGTTATTGTGATCGGGAGATGACAGTCAGTCACTGCCGATGCTGATTTCGGACCGGTGGCACACGTCATTACTCCACGTGAGCACGGTTGCCGCCAGGCAAGGGCGCCACTGGCCGTAAAATCGGAGTCATTGTTTTGGCTTACGCCTTCTCCAAACCGATGCGCTGGTTGCGGGCAACTTCTGTGCAGGGCTGACTCGCTGAGCCATCTCGGGTGTGCCGAAACCGCGAGACCGAGGCGAGAGCGGCTCCGGACTTCACCCTTGACTCCTAGTATGAAGCGGTCTCAGGTCTGCCGAGCACGGGTGGTCTTTCTATACACTGCATTAACATATTCCTATGGCACCAAAAATACAGCATGCTCTGAAACGGGACGTAACGCTTAGGCGAGGTCAGCCTGAAGGATGGTCCTGTAGCGAACAGTTCCGTCCTCAACGGCCTTGATGGCGTCGGCAGCCTGCTTCATGGGGATGACGTTGATCCAGGGCTTGACGTTCTTCTTGGCAGCAAGGTCGAGCATCTGGAGCGCCTCCTTGCGGCTACCGATGTGGGACGAGCCGAGCGAGCATCCGTTGCCGGCCATAGCCTGCGAGGTGATGTTCTTGATACCCTCCTCGGGCATGCCGACGAAGACGAAGGGCTTGTTGACGTCGAGGGTGGTGAGGAGAGCGTCGATGGGGAGCTTGCTGCTCGAGGCGGTGCACACAATGATGTCGAACTCGCGCTGCAGGTCCTTCTCGAAGCCGGGAGTTCCGGTAGCAACGAAGCGCTTGGCGCCCATCTTCAAAGCATCCTCCTTCTTCGCGTCGGTGCGAGAGAAGACGGTAACCTCGGCGCCGAGAGCGACAGCGAAGAGCACGGCGTAGTGGCCGAGACCACCGAGACCGACGACACCGACCTTGGAGCCAGGGCCGACGTTGTTGCGGACGAGGGGCGAGAAGGAGGTCAGGCCACCACAGAGCATAGAAGCCGCCTCAACGGAAGGGATCTCCTCAGGGATGGGGAAGACGAAAAGCTCCTGGGCGCGGATGTGGGTCGAGTAGCCACCCTGGTGGTCGTGTCTGCTGGGCCACTTGGTGTTGTAGCCGTGGACGGGCTCGGGACAGTAATTCTCTTTGCAGGTCAGCCGCTGCAAGTGAGGGGCAGTGTGGACTCACCGTTGTCGTTCTTGCACCACTTGCACTTGCCGCAGGAGCCGACCTGGGCTCCAACACCGACACGCTGGCCGACCTTGAAGTCCTTGACGTTCTTGCCGACCTCGACGACCTTGCCAACGACCTCGTGGCCAGTGACAACAAAGTCGGTCTCCCAAGGTCCCCAGCCGCCAGAGATGGTGTGGTGGTCGGAGCCGCAGACGCCGCAGCACTCGACCGCCACAGTCACGCGGTCATCCTCGAGCGGCTCAAGCTCGTACTTGGTGACCTCGAAGTCAAGGTACTTCTTGGGGTCCTTGATGGCGTATCCGGTAGCCTGGTTGTTCGCGGGGGCCGACATCTTGTTCGTTCTGCGCTCACGTTACGTGGAGTAGAGAAAGAGACGTATTGCTGGGGAGCCCGACATGTCGGTTTACCGTTTTATACCGCCTGACCTGAATGCGAGATCGGGATCCTCGGCCCGTCCGGCCCGGGATTACACAGCGCAGCTCGTACTCCTTCGATATCTCACTCGACACTCATGCATGTGACCTCGTTCCATCTTGGCAACACTCAACACGTCTCTGAGAGCTTGCTCTCTCAACGTGGCCCCGTGAACGCATCGTTTGCAAGGTGGAAAAGTCTTGGTTAACGGTCTCGGGTGTCCAGGTAAGGGTGCCTGATAATTTATCAAAGTGACCCAGTCCATCCTGGAGTCGCCGGAGTTCTCTCGCTGCCGCCTATGAATATCATCCCGCTCAAGACACTCCGCGCTGTCGCTGAAGCACCCAGGTCTCTAGTTGCGGCCAGCGAGCTCATGCATGCCGAAGCCGAGGTCTCGTCGACTCGTCGACTCATCGACTCAGCATCTCCGTTCCGCGCCGTGGTCTCCGTCCGCGGTGCGAGACCATGCTCCGGAATGGAGGTAGGCTACCGCCGCCACCCTAAAAGTCACCGTCCACCACTGAAACGCTCCTCCTATCACTGACGTCACGGCCGCCATTCCCTTTTCCGCAGCTTCTACGTCGCTTGCAGTGCCCTGGCGAAGATGCGGGATGGAATCGGCTGTGCTCCGAAGTGCGTATATATGGGACCAAACCTCTAGCTCACAACGCCCGGCGAGCTTCTCGACTCTCTGGGTGGTGGTTCAACCTGTACTGCAGTGCGCGCGCAGAAGCTCTTCGCGGATGGTGCCGTCACCGCGGCTAGCGATCAGTCGTTCACAGAGACACTGACAGAGATGACAGAAGCTGTCTTTTGAACCACGTGACTCGGCGTTTCGCATGTGGCACCCCTCCATCCCCTGATAAGATGGTCGAGCGAAGCTGCACTGTGCCTGCTGGCATTGAGAGGATGGGTGAGCGCCATCCTCAGCGTGTTGGCAGTCAGCGATCATTGCTGATCGGCGGCTTCGCGTCTGTCAAACACTTTTTGTTGTCTGCATGTAGGCTCAGACCTGCAATCATAGTTCAACGATGCCGACCTGTGTTTGCAGCAGACCGCTTAAAAATCTCCGGAGCCGAAACTCGTTCGGCAGCTTCGCGTGATGGAACTGGGTACACAAAAGTGGAGGCGGTCCGTTTACCGATGCATCACGTGATCCTATGATCCGCTCTCCCACGGTATCTCTGCACCGGTAGGCCGTTGACCCATTGATTCGTCTTGGTGACCCCCTCACGACACTCAGTCCTCAGCATCCATCCGTTGCCAGCACCGGGTCAACATCGACATCCAGCAGCTGCGGCTCCTTGCGATTTCGAGGATCTTCTGTAGCATTGGTGGTCTTTTCCTGTTTAACCGTTTTCTTCGGCACGCCATTCCTCGCGACATCCTCTCGGTCCCCCACCTCCACGCCTCGACCGGACCGACAACCATTCGGCAGTCATGTCCCAACCCCCGCCATCCGGCGCTGCAGGCGGGTCATGGCAGCAGCAGCCGCAGCCTCAGAGCCAACAGAGTGGCTACAGGCCCCTCAACGTTAGGGACGCACTGAGCTACTTGGACCAGGTCAAGGTACGTCACTTCCTCTGACGCGAGGGAAGGCCTACATGTTTCGGCAATGCTGACACTGCGTGTGTTTTTCTTCTTCCTCCAACAGATCCAATTCGCCGATCAACCAGAAGTGTATAACCGCTTCCTCGATGTCATGAAAGAGTTCAAAGGCCAGGTGTACGTGCATGGATCGACGCGGGGAGTCAGAAGTCCCCCGTGATCGCAATCGATTTTCTACGCTAGCAAAGCTGACTGTTCCAGCATCGACACTCCTGGCGTCATTGACCGCGTCTCGACCCTCTTCCGCGGACATCCGTCGCTTATTCAAGGCTTTAACACGTTCTTGCCGCCCGGATACCGCATCGAGTGTTATGGGCCTGAGGGCGACCCCCAGGGCCTGATCACTGTCACCACCCCCACCGGTACAGTGTCTCAGGTTCCCGGCGGCCTCGCAGCGGCTATGGACCAGCGCGAGCGTGCGGCTGAGCAGCAGCAACGGGAGGCCGCTGCAGCAGCAGCAGCTGCTGCTCCGCCCAATGCGGATGCTGGTGCCAACAATGGCCCATACGCCCAGCCCCCCGGCGGTCCTACTCCTCACGGGGCCGCTTACGGTGGAGGCCGACCGTCTGCTCCCCCCGCCCCGGCTCCGGCGCCGTCGCGCGTGGCCGCGCCGCCATCCGTCGGCGCCATGCCTCCCCAGCATCCGCTTCCTCCTTCCGGACCCTCGACACCCGGCGCCGCTCAGTTCCTCGCTCAGCAGTCTCAAGCTCAGCAGCCCCCTCCCGGCAATGTTCGTGCTCCTATTCTAGAGTTCAACCACGCCATTTCGTTCGTGAATAAGATCAAGAACCGCTTCAACTCTGAGCCTGAGACGTACAAGAACTTCCTCGAGATTCTCCAGACATATCAGCGTGACCAGAAGATTGAGGATGTAAGTTTTGCTGCCGTCGAATGGAGTGCTGATCAAACTCCAGGTGTACGAGCAGGTTATCGACCTTTTCAAGAACGCCCCCGACCTTCTCGCAGAGTTCAAACAGTTCCTTCCCGAATCTGGCGGCTTCGGCTTTGGTTCCTTCGTACAAGCTGCTGCTGGTAGCGGCCAAGCTGCCCCGCCCACTGGAGGAGGTCAGAAACGCAAGGAGACCAAGGAGTCCGCCCCGAAGCAGAAGCGCAGTCGTGCCAACGAATCCAAGGCCGCTGCCGCACGCGCCAAGAAGGCCGACAGCCCCGTGGAGGAGGAGCCCGTCATGTCCGCCAACGCCCCTCAGACGCTTGCCTCGCCTGAGGAGGTCGCTTTCTTCGACAAGGTCAAGAAGTACATTGACGACAAGGTCACGTACCACGAGTTCCTCAAGCTCATCAACCTGTTCACTCAGGACAGCATTGATGCCAAGGTTCTTCTTGACCGCGCCGCTCTCTTCATCGGTGACGCCGGCGACATTTGGGCCACATTCAAGCGTATAGTGGGCGCGGATGACCTCGGCCACATCGGGCACGCCACACAGGCGCAGAGCGGCTTCGGCTTCGGTGGTATGATCAACATCGACAACCAGCTCTCTGAAAACACCCCTATGCTGGAGCGCGTCAAGCCCGACTATGGCGGCCCCAAGGTGAAGGCTTACGGACCCTCTTACCGCAAGTTGCCGTCCACTGAGGTCAACCTTAACTGTACCGGCCGCGACGCCATGTGCTGGGAGGTGCTCAACGATGAGTGGGTGTCTCACCCTACGTGGGCCGCCGAGGACGCAGCTCCGTTCCTGGCACACCGCAAGAACGCCTACGAGGAGGCACTGCACAAGTCTGAGGAGGAGCGCCACGAGTACGACTTCCACATCGAAGCCAACCTGCGCACGATCGCTCTCCTTGAGCCCCTCAACAACAAGATCCAGGCCATGGACCCAGAGGAGCGCGCTCACTTCAACTTGAAGGCTGGCCTGGGTGGACACAGCCGATCCATCTACCAGCGCATCATCAAGAAGGTCTACGGCAAGGAGCTGGGTCCTGACATCATTCGCGCCCTGCACGAGAACCCTGTCGTCGCCCTTCCCATTGTCCTTGACCGACTCAAGGCAAAGGATGAGGAGTGGAAGAAGGCGCAGCGCGAGTGGAACCGCGTCTGGCGTGAGCAGGACGCTAAGAACTTCTACAAGGCGCTTGACCACCAGGGTGTCGTCTTCAAGTCTGCCGACAAGAAGACGATCGCTACCAAGGGTCTCATTGCGGAAGTTGAGGCTCGTCGCCGTGAGCAGTCCAATGCCCGAAACGCTCTGTTGAACCCTCGTTCCAGCCCGCGTCCTCGCTACCAGTTCTCGTTCGAATTCAAGGACGTTGACGTGCTGAAGGATGCTCTCAAGCTCATTTTCGGCTACCTCGACCGCATGCCTTCCCTGCAGCCCGCTGACAAGGAGCGCATTGAGATGCAGATCCGCGACTTCATCCCTACCTTCTTCATGTTCGACAAGGAGGAGTTCGACGCGGACTTTGGAGATGCTGATGGCACCGAGGACGAGTCCGCTGCTGAGTCTGACGGGGACGTCAGCATGGCTGACGACGAGGATTCGACCTCTGGCAAGAAGAAGAAGGGCGCCCAGGCTTCTCTGCGCAAGCAGGTCTTGAAGGCTGTCGGCGAGAAGGGCGGCCGCGAGGGCACCAGCACTCCTGGTGAGGAGGGCGGTGAATCAGGAGAGGGCACCGAGGCTGCCGACGGCGATGACAACGAGCAGACCTGGGTCCAGATGGAGACGTTCTCGACGCAGTCCGAGGAGGCTGCCGAGGCCGAGCCCAAGCCGAAGCGGTCGCGTGCAGCCAACTTCTTCGCCAACAACCACTTCTACGTCTTCATCCGCCTTCTTCAGATCCTCTACTCGCGTCTGCTGCTCTGCAAGGGCATTGCGGCCAAGCTCAGCAACGAGAAGAAGCGGCCCATCAACCCCGTGGCCATCGATCTCGGCCTCGCTGAGCCTGCTACTCAGAACTTTGGTGTCGAGAGCGGCGAAAACCCGGCTCAGCATTACTACGACCACCTGCTTGCTCTCGCCGAGCGTCTGTTCGACAATGACATTGACCAGCCGACGTACGAAGAGACGCTCCGCCTTATGTTCGGCAACAAGGCGTACACTATGTTCACTGTGGACCGCGTTGTCGGTGCGATCGTCAAGCAGACGCAGCAGATCGTCGGTGACGCCAAGAGCCAGGAGCTGCTCAACCTCCTGCACCGCGATCGTGCGCAGGAGCGGACAACTACGCGCCAGCAGATTGCCTACCGCATGAACGCGGAGGGTGTTCTCGGCCCCGACGAGAACCTGTTCCGCATCGAGTACATCCCTCGCAGCGAGACGCTCACGATCCAGCTCCTCGCCCGCGAGGACCTGACCGTGGACGACGCGGAGACGGCCGAGCAGCAGTGGCGCCAGTACATCGACAGTTACGTGTTAACGCATCCGACCGAGGGACTTCCCCACCGCGTCGAGCAGCCGTTCCTCACGCGGACACTAGGTGAGATCCCCGACGACCTCGGTCCGGAGGTGTTCAAGAGCAAGTCGGAGCTGCAGTTCCGAGTAGCGCTGGGCAACTACCGCATCTTCTACAGCCCGAACACGGAGGACGTGTTCTACCGCCAGCGTAGCGAGGGAACTGTGCGGGATGACGATGCGCGGGAAAAGCAGTACCTCGAGGGCGCGACCAAGCGTCTGGTCGACTGGGTCAACAAGACGATCGAGGAGCCCGAGCCGGCCGGCGAGAATGCGGACGAGGAGGCCGCTGCCGGCGCTGAGGAGGCCCAGGAGGTCGAGGCGTGAGCGCAAGCGCAAGCGTCCACCCTTTAGGTGTAACAGCATTAGAGCACCGAACCTGTGTTCACCTGTGTTCGCGTAGTTGTTGTAATAATGGGCTCGCAAGCAGGCCTATATACCCGTGTTTCCTTTAGTATCGAGACCTATGACATGAGATATTCGTTCCCCGTCCCAGCGTACATATGTGCATGATCGTTCGGTCTGACTACTGACTAATGTCTGGTGCTTATGTGATATGGTGTAATGTACAACTGTGAATGCTAGGACTACGGATAACCCAAGATGCAGTGATGAGGGAGAGGGGGTAAGGAGCGGAGAGCGTTGAGAGCGTTATCACAGCGGAGGACGCTCAGTGTGCCGAGCTCTCGCCGTTCGGCAGGTCTGGGATACGATGGACGCGGATGACGAGCACGTTCATCTCGCCAGTGACGAGGCGGCGATAGGGAATGCCAAGGTTCTTGTAGACAGCGCGCAGCAGCCCGGAGTGGGCAGTAAGGCTGACGTACCGGTCGTTCTGGGCCATGTCGAAGAGGATCTCTAGCCCCCGTCCAGCCCGGGCGACCATCTCGTCCTCCGTCTCGCGCCCGGTCGGCTTCCAAACGGTGTCCTCGTCCGGACCGGCGGGGAACGTATAGTGCGGGAATAATGCTCGAAGCTCAGTGAGTGTGAGCCGCTTGTCGCACTCGTGGACGTGGAGGTGTTCACGGAGCTCCTCAATCACAAGCCCCGGTACGCCGTGGGACATGCCTCCCTGCGCCTCGGGGAGGGCGAGTGCCGAGCTAGACGCCAGGATGGACTTGGCATGAGCCACCTCCTCCTCGGTTGAATTGGCTTGAACGGGTTGGGGAGCGGGTCTGGTGTGGTTCGTCCCCGGTGCGGCCTTGCCTGCTGTAGGTGATGCATGTCCGTCGGCGGCATTCTTTGGCGCCGAGGCCGACGCATTGCCATCGACAGAGGCCCGCTTCGCCGTCGGCGCATGCACCCCGTCCTTTCGCAGCCCGTCCTTGAGCTGCGCGTCCTCCTTGGCACTCCTCACCTCCTCGGCCAGCTTCGCCCCAGCAGCCTGGGCAGCCTGCGCCGCACTCGCCGCCTGTGCCTGTGCCGGCTTCCTGGCCATGGACTTGCTCGGCGAGCTCCTCGCGCTGAGACCAGACATGGGCGATGCGGCAGGCGACGGCGAGCCCGGCCGGCTGACAGCGCCAGCCTTGAACAGCCACCCCCACTCCAGACCGAGCGTCTCGCCCGGCCTTCGCATGGGCGAGACGAAGAACTTTGTCGGAAGGGGCATGCCGTGCGCGCTCTCTGCCGCAAAGACGCCTCCGAGCGTCATGGCCTGTCGACGGCCGACGGGCGTTAGTCTCGGGTCGACGATCGGGTAGAGCTGATGTCAGCTGCGATTTCATGCTCCCACAGCGGATGCTCTCCAAAACAAGGGCGTATGCATGCCCCACATTACACAACCGACGGACCTGCACAGACACACCGATGGACTGTGCGTGGTATGCAGAGCGCCAGTGGTCGTGTGAGTGCAGAAATGCCTGGTGCGAGCCAATGTCCGGAGCAGGGGGTGGACATGTCCCCGAGGCACATGACCAACCAGGGGTGCGTGGGAGGTAGCTTCGGACTCACAGTCTGCGCCTCGGTCTCGGTACACCCATATTTGCGGGCGAGGACGTTGTGCTCCGCCTCGCCGTGGCGGGCACAGTAGACGACTTTGATGTCTCCGTTA
Organism: Trichosporon sp. DN520; assembly: GCA_030347605.1. Taxonomy (NCBI): domain Eukaryota; kingdom Fungi; phylum Basidiomycota; class Tremellomycetes; order Trichosporonales; family Trichosporonaceae; genus Trichosporon; species Trichosporon sp. DN520. Next base: position 288,665 of record JASJUY010000006.1, on the reverse strand, counting down.
CCCTCGGCGGCGAGCTCCTCGATTCGTCGGCAGAAGGCGGCCCAGGAGGGGAGTTGGAGGCCGAACGAGTTGATGATCTGGTGTTAGCTTGATGCAGTCACAACTACAGCTCGTCCACCCCCGCAGCAAGTAGTGGGCAGGCGTTGCAAGAGCAAAGGGGTAAGATATCCAGGACAGCGACGAAGGCTGATGGAGGCATCCAGACATCCCGCACACGACCACCGTCACTGAAACGACGCCCGAGCCACTCACATTCTCCTCCCAGGTCGTGACCTTGAACAGTCCGGGGACGGGCTCGTATCTGTAGGGCATCTTGTGTGGACCGAGTACCGAGTAGTGAAGAGAGCAAGCCAGCAGGCGAACAGCGAAGTGATCGGGATCGACTTAGGGCTAGCTGAGCGAGACGAGACTGAGCCACGGTCCTCTCACGTTGCCCGCGTGAGCTTGAGCTCGTATTCACGGCAAATGACCATGTCGATCGGTCCGCCTATCGGTCTTGTACCCGAGTGTTTATCCGGTGCAGCCAGGGCGACTGTAGGGCGACCGGTGCGCCGGCGCTGGACGGCGATTCCCGATGGCCCCGCATGGATGCATGGCTGCAGGGTGTCACCCACCGTAGATCCGCACGACCGCTCGCTTCCGCATGCACGTAGGCCATGCATGAAAGGCACTGTCGCTGCATGGTGCTCTCGATGTCGATGTCACCGATGCATGCATGCATGGTTCCGAAGAGCTGACAATCATTGTACCGAGCGCGAATTCTGCTCGGTTTTTCTCTGCTACAAGCTCCTATTATCCCGTCACAGTCCGACACCGCTGACACAATCAAGCAGTCTGCATATGATACAACATAAACTACTCTCCACCCTACTTGCGTCCACCGGTCTTGAACTGGCGCGCGAACCGGTTGAACTTCTTGTTGTCCATTTGAAGACGGGCAACGTGCTGCAGGTCTTCTTGGTGGTGCTGGAGGCGCGACTCGGGCGCGACCGTGTACTGCACGTCTTGTACAATGGGCATACGGGCGCCCTTGCGGTGCTCGTTCTCTACAAGCGCCTGGCGAACGTTGAAGCGCTTCGTCTTTGGCGGCTGTTGGCTGCCAGAGCGCGAGCGGTTGCGCGACCGCTCGCCATCCTCGTCTCCGCCTTCCTCCTCGTCCTCGAGCTGGCTCGCCGAGACAATCTTCTTCTGCCTGTAGTCTGCGGGGCGCTTGATGATCGGGCGCGCCCACGTCTGCACGAGCGCATCCGCTGCACGCGAAATCTGCGGGCTCACCCGCTTCGTCTTCGTGTAGAAGAGAATAATGGGACCGAGGCCAGCCTCACGAATTGTCGGCGTGTCGAGCTCCATCTTCGGAAGCACCTCGAATACAGCCTTCTGAATGCCGACGGCAGGGAGCGAGCGGTCGGGAAGCGGCTCGAGCCACTTCTTCACCGCCTTGAGCACCTCATTGTCGATGATGGAAGACCACAGCGTCGTGTTCTGCAGCACACTGACAACCTCGTCCAGCATCGCCAGCTTGCTGGTCGCAGGAAGCTTGTTCTGGTTCGCGATGAGATCGCGCTCCGCCGCCTTCTCCATACGATCCCGCAAACGCGAGCAGATCTCATCGTGGTATGAGTCGACAATCTGGGGTCAGTTGATGCAAGTAGAGTTGAAACTCACGTCGACATCCTCGCCTCCACGCTTCTTGCGGCGGGGAGCACGCTGCTTCTTTCCGATAGCATCGATCCTCTCTTCAAGAGCCAGACGACGGCGGGTGGCCTCATCCATCTCAGGCTCCGCCTCCTCTTCCTCCTCCTCCTCGCGGCGTCGATCCTTTCTGCTCTTCTTCTTCTTGCGCCGCCTGGTGTCATCGTCATCATCATCATCCGAGTCCTCGCCCTCGCCTGCTCCTGCTGAAGACCGCTTCTTGAATGATGGGATGCGAGCCTCTGTCGTCTCGGTCGCGGGGACGTAGGTCTCGCCCTCAGTCGCACCACCTTCCCCGGGCTGATCCTCTGTGGCGGGAGCTTCCTGGTGGTTCGTCTCGCCGCTCGCCTCCTGCTCCTGGGCACCCTCGTCGGCCGGAGGAAGCGTCTCCTCGTCGTGAGCGGGAGCGCCTGGCGACGGTGCCGACTCGATGGGGTTGGGGTCTGGCGATGCAGACATTTTGGCGATGCGAGGTAGCGGCGAGGAGTGATGTCAAAGTCAAAACAGCGAGCAGATTGATATCTAGGTCTAATCGCTCGAACGGAGCCAGAAGGCGTAACATGTGCTATTGTGGATGGACGCGTGGTTTTGGTCCCGTGGAGAAGCGAGCCGGCCAGGCTGAGACAACGACGGCTTTGGATTTGGCTGACCCCAGCTGACCGACCGCTGGCCGCTGGCTGCGCGACCGTACCACTGCACTGCCGGGCGATCCCTGAACGTTGTCCCTCGCAGGCGACCTGGAGGTCGTATCATGCATTCCACTCTGCGTCGTCGGTCGTCCTCTCCGTTCCTTCCGTCCCCTGTCTGTATCGTCAAGAACCTACTCGACAGCCAACTCGACTGCATTGATCTCATCTGTACGCATTACGACTTCGGTATCGAAACACCCATCTCGCATCTCCCTACGCCTAACAAATAATTGCCCATCTCCACCATGGGTATCCTCGAGCATGCCGTTCTCGGTGAGTTTTCTCACGCTTCTTGATGACTGCGAGCTGACTCTCTCCAGCGGTGACCCACCCTGTGCGTATGAGCATCAAGCTAGGCACCTGTCTCGACAGCTAACCGTCTCCAGAGTGAGCTCCGCTCCATGATCGGGTACAAGATCTGGCGAGACCACCGCGACATCACCGACCCGACCCAGGCCGAGGCGACAGGATGGAAGCGCGAGACGATGCGCCAGTGTTGGGCGTTCCTTGACCAGACCAGCCGAAGTTTCTCGATGGTCATCAAGGAGCTGGACGGAGAGCTCGCTCGTGTTGTGAGTACATCGCATTGTCCACTTATTCGGACTGCCCGAGCTAACCGCATCAGGTCTGTCTCTTCTACCTCGTTCTCCGCGCCCTTGACACTGTCGAGGATGATATGACCGTTCCCAACGACGTCAAGCTTCCGTTGCTCCGCAGCTTCCACGAGAAGCTTTACGAGCCGGGATGGACTTTCACCGGCTCCGGAGATCAGGAGAAGGACCGTCAGGTGCTCGTTCAGTTCGACGTTATCCAGAAGGAGTTCTCTCTTCTCGATGAGAGCTACCAGAGGGTCATTGCCGACATTACGAAGAAGATGGGCGCTGGCATGGCCGACTTTGCCGCTCTCGCTACCCCGGAACAGCCGGTTGCCGAGGTTGACTCCATCGAGGACTACGACCTCTACTGCCACTACGTCGCCGGTCTCGTCGGCGAGGGGCTCTCCGGTCTCTTCGCTACCTCTGGCAAGGAGCGCGAGTTCCTCGCCAACCAGCTTACCCTCTCCAACTCGATGGGAGCTCTGCTGCAGAAGACGAACATCTACCGTGACATCAAGGAGGACGTTGACGAGGGTCGAGGATTCTGGCCGCGCGCCATCTGGGGCAAGTACGGCTTTAACTCGATGAACGAGCTTGTCGACCCCGCTCGCCGACGTGAGGCTCAGTGGGCGGCTAACGAGATGGTCCTCGACGCCCTCCGCCACGCCACTGACGCCCTCGACTACCTCACGCTGCTGAAGAACCAGACCGTTTTCAACTTCGTCGCCATCCCCGCTGTCATGGCCATGGCTACGCTGGAGTGTTGCTTCATGAACCCGGCCATCTTCGAGCGCAACGTCAAGATCCGCAAGGGTCAGGCTGTCCAGATCGTCATGTCGGCTTCCAATCCTCGCGACGTCGCCTTCATGTTCCGGGATTACGCCAAGAAGATCCACGCCAAGGTGCCCAAGGACGAGCCCAACATGCTCCGCTTCTCCATCGCCTGCGCCCGCATCGAGCAGTGGGCTGAGCACCACTACCCCTCGTTCATCATCATTCAGCCCGGACAGGGCGGCAAGGGAGCGTCGGCCGGCATCGACCCCATGTCAACGGACGCCCGTATCGGCATCTACAACGACATTGCCACGAAGTCGCGCGAGAAGGCGGAGGCGAAGCGCCGTGCGGAGATCATGGAGGACCTGCAGGCCCGCGGTCTCATCAAGCCGTCAGACCCCAACTCGCCCGCGATGGAGAAGTGGAACGAGATCAAGAAGAAGTCGGAGAGCCAGGAGTCGGACGCCTTCCCGTACCTCCTTCTTGCTGGTATTGTTGTAGCCATCCTGGCGGTCTTCGGCGTCACTATTGGAGGTGCTCTTTGGGGTCTCAGCAAGTACGGACCTAAGGTGAGTGCTTCTCGTTCGAGGATTGGAGCTGACGTTCACAGCTTGAGGAGCTCGACTAAGCAGTTTATCAGACTGCGAAAGCGCGAAAAGGAGTGATGCTGATTGTACTACGTGCATACTCTTGGTAATGACGAGTCGCGCGTGCGTGCGAGCCGAGACGTGTGGTGCACGACGACCTGCGACAGCGACGGATGACGGACGATGAAGCGCGGATCAGGATTACATTAGACGTCATGGATCGCGTGGATCGGATAGGGACATGTATGGTAATAAGCATACGTGCTACGGGACAGGCGTCGTGCCATCGATTCGGGACACCGGGTGAGCGTTGGCGCCGGACGCTCTGGACGACGCGCATGATGCAGCGGGCACGGCGACCGGAATGGAGCTACGCGGATACGTGATAGCCAAAGGCACGAGCTCGGACGACGGAGGCAAGTGACAACGGGGCGGTGTGGTGACAGCCCAAAGTGGCCGGTCAACTCATCACCGCGACGTGAGGCGCCGGACCGTCCAGGCCCCGATCCTCGATCCAGTGAGACGATGAGTCGATGACTGATGCTACTGAGCTACTGACCCCGGGTCCAGATCGTCTAGATCGACGAGTGTCACACGCACAGCTCACCGGAGCCTGATGTCTTGATGCGGACCTGACAGACACACACACTAACGGCAAGGCGTTCAACGCCGCAACCTTACGCACCGCTCACGGCCACTCTCGTCATTGTTGTCATTAAGGCTTCAGGGCGCGTCGTGCGAGATACGCTTGCCTCATCCTCCGTCCCTCCCTCATCCACTCACTCTCTCCACTGACTCTTCGCTCCTCACACCTTCTGTGCATACCCTCATCCTCACCCTCTCCGCTTCGCCTCCGAATCCATCTGTCGCTCCTTCTTGTGCATAACGCAAATCGACTGTCCTTACGTTCTTCAACTCTGCTTCAACTCTGCTCCGATCTGTTGCTTCTGCCTTCCCCGCCCTCTGCACACAGCGAGACGCCCCGCCATGGCGACTCACTACCAGCACCCACCTGGCACCTTCCCTTTCGCCGTCCGCACCCCCGACGGCAAACACCTTCAAGTCATCGGCCACTTTACGCCTCTGGAATGGCCACTCGAGGATGGCGCTAACGACCGCGGTATTGCAAATGGAAGAGCGTCGCCAGTCTTTGTACTGACAGAGTTGGGCAGTCCAGTGCTGCTGCCCGCCGTGCTGCCCCGCGCCGCGGCCGACTCTGTCGAGTGGCTTGAGTCCGAGTCTTCCTCGGCTCCAGCAAGGAATGTCCATTCTCGACACTCGATCCTCGGATCACCGAACCTGGCGATCCCTAGGTCAGCTGGTCACTCTGGACCCACCCGTCGGCGCAGTCTTCCCCACCTCATGCGGTCCAAGTCCGATGCGACCCCTACTCAGAGTATTCAAAACCGCATTAAGATTGGTCATCCCCAACCCTTCCTTCCCCTCACGAAGACACCTCGTGCCCACGCAGAGAGCTGGCAGCGCCCTGCAAGACTGCCTCGCAAGTCGTCTCTCGAGGTGCCGAGGAAGGTGTACCACGAGGCTGGACCTTCAACTCCGGGGGCTTCGCCTTCACCCTCGCTCGTGACCACCCTGTCCAACTGGACTATAAGGAAGCGCAACAGCATGAGGAAGAAGTCTGAGGGAGCCCTCTCGTACGCCCAGCCCTCTCCTGCTTTGTCTGCCAGCGAAGACTTTGGCGTCACCCCGTACCCCAGCAGACTTGCACCTTCCCCGATCCCATACGACGACCAGCCCATCCGTGCTCCCCTCCGCAAGCGTGCCAGCATGCCTGCTGCATGGATGCAGACAGTGCCGCGTGAGGAAAGGACCCAGAGCCTGAAGGCTCCTTCCTCTCCTTCTCGGCACGCTTCCTCGCATTCGATTAGTACCGAGTAGTGAGTTTTGTCATGTCTGGGGCGCAGGGGCGCGGCGCGCTGACTGGGAAGCTCAAACGCGGAGGCTATCAAGCGCTTAGTCGCGGCACACGCTCGCACCGCGCCACCTGTGCCTCCGACCTCATCGACCACCGACCACAAGAGCCACCTCAAAGGCCGCAGCTCCATCGAGCCCAGCTACGAGATCAAGCGCAAGCCCGTCAAGACCTGGTCGCGAGCTGTCAGCGACGATGCCCATCTCAAGCCTGGGCGCCCACTTGCTCGCGAGGCGTCTGCGAGTGTCACCGACATCTACGGCACACAGCCACGAGTCAAGCACCTGAAGTCCAAGGATAGCAGGCACAGCCTCCTCTCCCATCGGCACGACTCGAGCTCAGACCACAGCCAAAATGTGCTCTCCTATATCCAAACGAAGGCTCTCTCGCTCTTTCGACGCAAGCTGCACAAGACGGCACCCAAGTCGCCGCAGCAGCCGACGATGCCTATCTCGCCCAAGCCTTCCCTGAAGCCCTCGCCGATTGTCAACAAAGTCAAGTCGCTTGTGAGCCTGTGAGTTTGTCTGAGGCGGTCAGAACTGATGTGGCAGGCTGCACGATAACGGTAGTGCCACTTCCCTCTCGTCACTTGGTTCTGGCGAGGGCTACGACGAGACTACGGCTACCATCATGCAAGCTGAGACAGTTCGCTTAGGCTACACTGTGCACACCATCACGCGAGCCGGCCCAAACGTAAGTTGTGGGCCCCTGCCGGAACTGACTCGCAGCCCTCTTGCCCGATGCATGGTACTAGCGATGGTCAAGACGACGGACCTTCGGTCAGTGTCGCGCCGCTGCAAAGCACGCCGCGCAAGAACGGTCTTCCTCGGGTGGCTTCGGCTTCTCCCTGGTCACCAGGCAGCCCCATGCTCCCATCGTCCTCCAGCGAGGAGGACATTGGTCGAGCCATCTCCACTGATGAAGCTGGAGACGACGAGTCCCGGATGACGCCCTCCAGAATGGCCACGGTGTCTCGCGCCCGGGGCAAGAATTATCTTCTCTCTTGTCCTTCTCTTTTGCCTGACTCAGCCTCTGACTCTGCCACCACCAGCTCTTCGAGCACGCCCGAGGACGGCAACTCGCCCATCCTGAGCCCCTACACTACTCCGCCGCCGCGCACCTCGTCGAGAGGGCTGCCAACCCTTCCTCCGCCCTCCGGCCCTCTGCCTCCTATCCCACACCAAAAGCCAAACGCGACACCTACCCATCTTCGACCAGTGATCCCCCAAATCCAAGTCTCAACTCTCGCGGTCCCAGGAGCTGCCTCTCCCATCTCACCCATGAGCGAGGACCCTGACGCCGAGCCCGAACCCGTCTTTAGGCTGTACAACCCCTCGCGCGAGCGCTTCCAGGAAGCCCTGGACCGCGTGCACGACAATGTGTGGCACGGCTCGATCCGCGAGACGAAGCGCGAGCATCGGCGCGACTGCTCCATGACGAGCCTGAGCTCGGAGGACACGCGGCAGTTTGTGATCAAGCGGTCGCGCAAGGTTGCGAGCTCGACTGCCGACGACGAGCTGGCGCTCACGAGCCTGCTGAGCGCGTGGAGCCTGTGCGAGTGCGAGGATCAGGATGCGTATCTGATCCAAGACAATGAGTCGGGCGTGCTGGACACGCTTGACTGGTGAGTCACCCGGAGCAGCGAAGCTGCGAAAGGCCTTCCAGCGACAGCGGTGGAGCGTCGGGCGAGCGACAGCTCCGAAGGCAGTCCAGCGCGAGTCGCATGGGCCGTGTGGAAGGAGGTGGCGGTGGTGACATCGGGCTCAGTGTATTGTGTTATTAGTGTTCCCTCTTCATTTCGACATTTTTCGACATACCCGCGTTTGAGCAATCACGAACTCTACATATGTGACATTCGAGGACCATACATGTACATAGATAGATAGAGATGTATCCCAGTGTGTGTACCAAGTGTAATGGCGAGCCGAGTCGAGCGGAGCGAGGCGAGTCGCAGCGCGGTCGGGGCGAAGCTGGGCCAATATGGCGAGGTGGAGCGCAGCGGAGCCAGTAAGGCAGTGGGGTAGCTGTGGAGGCTAGCGAGGCAGCGGGGTAGCCGTGCAGGCTAGCGAGGCAGTGAGGTAGCCGTGGAGGCAGTGAGGCAGATAGCGCACGAGGGCGATCAAGAGATGGTAAGAAGGGAGTGTGGCGCTTTTTAAGACAGTGGATAGTGTGAGGGAGAGATGGGAGTTGAGAGACTAAGAGGGGAGACTAGGTATCTAGAACTAAAGGGTACAACAACGGTACAAAGGGCCCAAGAGAGAAGAAGGAGCTAGTGTGATGGTGGGGTAAAGATATCTGGAACTGGTGCAGTCGGCCTGGCAGTCGATGCAAGACGTAGTGACCGGAGGCAAGCGAAGCGGGAGCGAGTCGGAGAATGAAGAAAGAGTAGACGGATCAGAGTCGGGAGGTCGGGGACACCGGACCAGCCGGCACCCATCTTCCTCCCACGTCCCCTCCCCCTCTCTTTTCCTTTCGGAATTTGGCGACACTGTCGGAACCAGTGCGATCTCCTGCCAAGACCACAGCGCTTAGTCGATAGTGAGACGTGCAGGACTAGCAGGGTTCGACCCCACGGGCCTAAAGCTATCCCCCTTCCCCTTTCCGAATCTGGGCTTGCGACCCTCGTCGACGACCTGCCTTAGCCCCTTTCCGAAATTAAACCAGACGACAACGCCATAGCCGAGGCACAGGCAGATCATGACCAGACTCAGTGCCGAAAACACGGTCAAGCTCTTGCGGACAGAGTAGTAGCTCTTCACCGTGTCCATTAGCGATGTGCCCGGGTCTACTTCCCTAGGTAGCAGCACGTGTAGCCCTTGGACTGCGCGGGTGGCCAGGCGGCCGACGGTGTCTACTGTCCGCTCGCCCCGGATTGAGAGAGGTGTGAGAGTAGTCAACGAGGCAAGGCGGCGCTCATGTCGCCGGTCGTACCCCAGCTCAAAGTACAGCGCGACGTTCTGCCACACCCGCACAAGCTTGAAGATGAAATACGCCATGCCAGCAAGCAGTCCGAGGAGGAACACGCCCATGGCGACGCGCCACTCCCTCTTCGCCGCTAGCAGACCCAGCGCGAGCCAGAAGAACGACAGGGGCAGCATGACCCACGTGACGATGTATTCGGGGTCCTTCTTGTTCAGGATCAGGAACAGGAACTGGATACTGAAGCTCATGAAGAAGAAGAAGGAGCAGCAGACGATACTCTCGAACACTTGGTATTGCCGGTAGTACTTGCGGATGCGGAGGTCAGCGCCGAGGAACTTGTAGATGCGCCAGCCGAACTCGCGCCAGACAAAGTAGGTCAGGATCATGATTACGACTTGCGCGAGGCCGATAACGCCGATCACGATGCCGGTTAGGATGTTGAGCGGTAGCGTGAAGAGCTTGTGCGCGTTCGCTACGTCGGGGCTAACGGACGCTACGTCTAGCGTTGTGCGGATTTCGGCTACCTCGATGCCAGCATAGATGAGGAGCATGCCGTTGAAGATCGCTAGGGCAATCACTTGGATAGTGTTTCGCGTCCGGATCGCAAAGACCGTCAGACACAGCTGGACCAGATGCGCCGTCACGAAGATGTACAGGTAGATCGGCAGGCGGCGGGCATTGTAGTCGTCGCTGTCGATTTTGCCCGCGTGCGCCTCTTCCGTGTACCGCCACAAAATGTTTGCCTGGATCGCAATGTCGATCAGCATTTCGAGGAAGACGACGAGCAGGAGCAGGCGACATGAAATGCTCTGCGGGATGAACTGGGGGTTAGCTTACACGCGACACTTGAGCAGCTGATACTACGAGTGCGAAGTCCGAAGCAAAAGAGGGTGACTCAGCTCGACGCTGTCGGAGGCACAGGCCGCGCATCGCCGCGACGATCAGGTCCGCTCGCACGGCGGGGTGCATCAAACCTGTGCACCGGCACATCTCGGAGCCCGCGCGGATCACACGCGACTGATCCGCGCCGACATACCCCACCCACACCTCGCACGCGGCGCACACTCATACTCACGCGATCAAGCCAGACGGAGAACCAGTTACGGGTGCTCCGCGGCTTCTCTGGCGGCGGCGGCACGGCGCTAATTCGCTTACTCCCCGTTGTCGAGGTCGACAATCGGCGCTCATCCTTGGGCTCGAGGCCAAGTCCCGGCTGATACGGGGCCGCGAAGCCTGGCGGATAGGGTCCGACAACATCGGGCCGAGGCGGATAGGACAGTTGCGGCACATAGTCTTCTGCCGTGCCCTCGTATGACTGCTGTCAGCTGAGTCCATCTCAAACAGTTAGCTGCCTAATCGAGTCCTCTTCGTGCACTGAAGCAGTGACGATCTGGGATGCGGACTCACGTGCTGCGGCTCGGGTCCCCTGCCAAGGTAGTCCGACCCCAGTGCGCGCAACGGTGGACGCGCAGGCTCGGGGGACCGCATGCCGTGCTGGTTCTCAGAAGACATATCTGACGGCGGCGGCAGTGGGAACGGCGTTACGAGAGGTGCAGTCTCCTTGTCACTTCTATCGCTTCGATCACGGAAGAAAGCCGGGCGGCTGGGTGTCGACGGAGTCGGTGATGTGACAGTGACGGTCGGTGCGTCGGGCTCCGGTGAGATGAGCAGGCGGGGCTGAGATCGCTGGGCGGGGAAGGATGAGGGCGGAGCAGGAGCAGGGCGAGCAGGGGATGCAAACGACGATGCAAAGGAGAAGAAGGGGTCGTCTTGTGATGAATAATCCGGCGGAGGGAGCTGGGGCGCAGAAGTGTTTGCGGAGAAGCTGTACAGCTGTTGCTTTGGCGGCGGCGGTGGTGGTGGGAGACCCTTGTCGCGCGAAGAGGAGAATGCGGTCGAGGAGGAAGAGGGGACTGTCCGAGCTGGCGGAAGCGGACCGGCAGAAGATGAAAGCTGAGGTGAGAGGGAAGGAGAAGGCGCAGGGCGGGGGTTCAGCGGAGCGTCCTCGTCGTCGACGAGATCGACGTAGTCAGAGATGGTGAAGCGGTTTGATGGGACATGCTGCTGGAGCTCGATGTGGATCGGGCGCGAGGTCATCGTGACTCGTGTACTGGACGGTCAGGCGGGCGGGCAGGGGGGCTCGGGCCGTCTGGCTGCTGACTGGCGGATCCGGCGCGGTGCTTGGGCCTCCTGATACTGTTGCTCCTCGCGCTGTCCGTGAATCCGACGAGATACGATGCGGGTGGTTCAGGCCGTACAGTGCACTGCTCTGCACTGTGCGCTCAGAGATCCGCAATGTGCACTCGGATGTAGCGTGGACGCTCGGACCTCGATCCTTTCCTTTTCCTTTGCTTTCCCTTCCTATCCTGTGTTCACACCTGGGTGACCCAGGTGGACCAAGCTTGCGCCGCTGATCAAAAGTGTAACGGTGTCGCGGAAGCGTGATGCACCGACGCCTTTACCTCAGATCCTCAGGCTTCAGGCTTCAGGCTATGGGCGAGGGAAGGCTCAAAGGGGGTTTGTTGTTCCAGACCGCCGCGTGCGTGAGATCAGAGAGAGTATCTGTGCGCAAAGGGGCGGATGAGCTGTATGGGCTGCTGCGAGTGAATATCGGGTGCGTCGGGTACGTCGGGCGAGCAGGTTGCAGGTTGTCGATGCGGACAAGTGGGATACACAGGTTAGACACACACAGGGCCGAGATAGGTGGATGTATACACAAAAGCTTGACTGTTGTCGAACAAGCTCAGGATGTTGATGGCGGCATGGGCGATGAGCGTGTATCGTATCGCAATCAGTGAGAGAATAAGTGTCAGAGAGTGTAAACGTGCAAGATTGAGTGTGCCAGACGTCGGTCGATGGGCCTACGACGTTATGTCGATTCGAGGGTCGTTGATACCGGTTAGCTGGATAGCTGCATGCCCTGTCTGGTCACCCTCTTCTTTACGGTGAGCATCACATCAGCTGGACTCTGCATGGCATGCTCAACGTGCCCCTCCATAAGGCCCATAACATAACGGCAGGCTTATCGGGCGTGAATAGTAGTACTCAGCCAGAGTCTGAGTGGTCGGTTTCCATGTCTTCCCTGCCACGCCTCGTCCAGCTCGACGCGTCGATAAAGGTCTACCGGTGGCGGTGTCTGCGGAACTGAATTCGGCTGGCCCCCACGGCGCCCACTCTCTGCACAGCGCCCACAAGGACCAAAAGAGTCACGCGTTGTCCAGGTCCCGAGGGTTTAGTTTTTACGACATGCCTCCGCAGCTAACAAGTAGAAAGGCGACTGGCGGCTTGCAACGCGGTCCGGTGACCCTCAGGGGGCATGAGCCGGACCCTGGCATGTCCCGGCTTGGCTGGACTCATTGGCACTCCTGAACACGATCCCCCAATGTCCACCATACCGACTGACGGGTAGCCCTAGTCTGTTGTTCCACACTTGCAGACCTATCATATGTGTGTGCCTCGGCGTCAGTCAATGCATCCAAGGACAACGACAACGGCAATATCATAGGCCAGAGGTCCCATGTGGCCGAGAGCTGGGCCTCAGAGATATATATACATGAGGCAGCACCCAGTCGTAGCAATGTGCTGCGCCATGCCTACCCCTTCTGTCGCACAAGCCTAGCTGCACACTGTTCAGATCGATCTGTTTCACCACCATGACTCTAATCTTGCACCTAGCTGCATGTGGCACTGCTCCGCCTCCATGACATTGATGTTGATGTTGATGTATTGGCATTTTTCCACTGCTATAAACATACTCGTTTTATCCCGGACCAGGGTTTTCTCGAGGTTGCGCTACGATGCAGTGTCGTCGCGGCGCACTCGACCTCGATCCTCATGGACGGCTTACTTGTCACCAGGTCCGCCGTTCTTGAAGCCAACCTCGACGCCCTGCGCGCGCTTGTTGAGGAGCCACTGGTAGATGACCCTGCAATGTCAGCTCTACGTATCCCTCAACAGCTAATTGCTCGGGCTGGGGCGCGTCGACGTGATAGCCTTTGGCACCTTAGCCTGCGTTATACTCACGAGAAGTCCTTGTTGGCCATGCTTCCATCGCCCTCCTGGCAGACAGCCTCGTACAGGCTCTTGGCGCCCCAGGTCAGCGGCATGGGCTGCTCCTTGGCCGCGGCGGCGGTGAGGGCGAGACCGACGTCCTGTAGGTCAGCTGTGTGCCCGGTCCGGAAAATAAGTAGCAGTGTGCGACGCTCAGTGCGGCTCGCTCACTCACCTTCAGCATAAGCCTGGTCACGAAACCACCGGTGTATCCCCTCGCGCCGGGGCTACCCTCGACCTCGGCGAGAGGCGAGTTGACCTTCGACGACCACGACTGGCCTGCATGTTAGCTTGAGACGTCCTTGGTCGGGCAGCTTGCAAACAGGACATCGATGAATGCAAGGGATGGAAATGAGGAATCGCAGTAAGATACGCACCAGTCGAAGTGTTGATGATGTCGTGCATCAACTTGGGGTCGATGTCGAGCGCCTTGGCGAGCGCGAGAGCCTCGCTAAGGGCGATCTGGTTGATGGAGAGGATGAGGCTGCTTGTCAGCTTGGATCAAAGGCTATACAGCTGAGGCGGCGTGGGCATCGGTGGGCCGGTGCCATGCACTCGGCTGTGGCCCGAGGACTGGTATCCAGAGACTAGTGCTCGAGGACCAGGCGTCCGAAAAGCATCGGTCACAGCCGAGTCCGAGTTCAAGGTTGAGTCCATACCCTGCCGACCCGAATAATGATAGCCGAGCTCAAGCCTCGCGCGGCGACTATACACTCACTTGTTCACAACCTTGACAGCGACACCAGAACCCGAATTGCCGCAGTGCACAACGCCACCCGGGCGCGCCTCGTGCTGCAGAAGCGGGACCGCGAGCTCAGACGCGACCGGGTCCGCAGAGCCGTACATGATGGTGAGGGTGCCATCGGTGGCGCCCTTGACACCTGGGATCGTCAGTTGTCTGCCGCCACTATACGCCGAGCGATAGGCGAGCTTGGGCCGAACGTTCGCGGCCGCCATCGGTCTGTACGCAGGCTGTAGCCGCTGCCTCCGATGTAGACCGATGTAGACTAGGCGCTTGCCGCCACGCTCGGCCAAAGCACGAGTGATAGCCGATGCACTCGGTCTAGACGAGAGCAGTCGCCCTTGTGATAGAGCTGTATCGAGCGATCACAGCTGCACCGAGCATTCCTCGAACGATCGACGCTTCGCTGGGCTAGGTCGCAGACACCTTCAGCCAACTGGACTGGGCGTATGGCGCATTGACCGGCTTTGCCGAGAAATAGCCAAGCTTAACTCTCAAGGAAGCAGCCACTCTCATGCTGTCGCACGGCTCGCCTCGCCTCGCTTACTCGCTTACTCGCTACCGCTCGCTATGTTACTCACCTCCAGAAACCGGTCCGTCGATCATGAGCGCCTTGCGACCCGTCCTGTCGTGCACAGCGTCCGCAACGCGCTTGGCGCCGTTAGGGTCAAGCGTCGTCTGATCGACAAAGAGGGTGCTAGCGTCGGTCGTACCGCTGACGATCTTGCCGTCAACGAGCCAGGGCAGCTCGGTGGCCGCCTTGGTGAGGGACGTCGTGTCGGCGCCGTTGAGGCCAACAACCAGGCCGTTCTCGCCGAGGTAGACCTCCTCAACCTGCGGGGTCGAGGGAACCATGGTGAAGACGCGGGCGGCCGCAGCGGAGACGCTATTATGTCAGCAATGCATTTTCTGTGGGCTAGGTTCTGTCGAGGGACATGCCATGAGATTGAATGCCAAAGGCACTGACACGGCTTTCCGAGCAAGGCTCCGGTCCCGCGACCGACTTACTCCTTCGGGCTGCTGACGCGCTTGATGCGCTCAGCAGCGGCGTCGCCGGACTCCTTGCGGACGTTCTCGACAAACCTGGCGACCGCGGCCTCGCTGGGGTCGCACACCACCATGGACGGCATCTCGTGGCTTCCCTTGGCAGACTTGGTCGCCTTGGTGAAGAGGTGGGTAGCCATGGGGTTGCCCATGGCACCGAGGCCGATCCAGCCAAGCGTGCTGGAGCGCGAGAGCACAAGACGAGTAGGGAGCATGGTGGTCCGATGTAGTTACGAGTGATGAGAAGACGTCAAGGAAAAAGATCGCCTCTACCTATATGTGGTTCAAGGTCTGGTGACCCGGGCCGACGTCTTCTCAGCCGCCCGAAGGTGGGAAGCAAAGTGCCAGGGCGCTGGCCCAGACGCACGCAGCGCAGCGACGCAGACAGCCGACGTGCAACGTGCCAACGTGCCAACTGCCTAAGTCTCGGCAAGATGCATCTAGGCGAGTGGGCAAGTTCCGAACCCCGGGGGCCCGGCACTGACCGGCATGACCCTGTCCCCATCCCAGCCGATACCCGAGATTAATCGGCCAGCCGACCAGACCTGAACCTCGAAACGTGGACGTCGCGTGGAGCTCATCACGTGATTGGCTGGGCTGGGCTGATAGGCTAACATGACAAGTTCCAGTTGACAGACAGTCCGCCAAAAGTCGCCTCCGCAGCATCAGTCAACCGACCTTCCTCGACAAAAACTCGGCAATCGAGCAACATGCGCTCGCCATCACCGCCGTATCGGCGGCGCTTCAGGTCACCGAGCCCGCGGAGCCCGCATCGCTTCGGCCCCTCGCGAGGAGGAGACCGGTATCGCGGCGGCAATGATGATTACGACGAGCGCCCCGACCGGAGCGATAGGGACCGAGACCGCGACCGTGACCGTGATCGCGACAGGGATAGGGATCGGGACAGAAGCTTCAGGAGCGATCGGTGGTCTCGGCGTGAACGGGACCGCGATGCTGGCCGGGATTGGGACACATACTACTCGAGGCGGAGAGAGGCATCGCCCAAGTCTCCTGCCAGTCCGTCTCGCGCCGGATCCCCGGAGGAAGGGCAGATCACATCCCCGGCGAGCCTCGGAAGACGGAGCCCGCGGCGCCGCTCTCGTTCTCCGGGATATCGCTACGACCGGTACAGAGATCATGACCGGGATCGGCGGTGGGACGAGCGAGACCGCGATCGCGATCGGGACAGCAGGGACAGGGATCGTGACCGCAGCTGGCGGCGCAGTCGGAGTCGAAGCAGGAGTAGGAGCCGAAGCAGGAGTCGGAGTCGCGACAGGACAGAAAGGGATCGCGACAGCCCACGCCGCCGTTCGCCGAGCCGCAGCCCGCCGCCGCGCCGCCCTCCCACCGGACCACGAAGCGACCGCGCCCCGCCGACTGGGCCGAGAGCCTACGCCGCGCCGCGCTTCGAACCTGCTTCGCGCTGGGGACGGGAAAAGGGCACGCCGCCCAGCGGATCAGCTACGCCAGGTGTCCTGGCGCACCGCGACAGCCCGCAGACTCACACACCGCACACCCCTCACACTCCTCACACTCCTCATACACCCCACGCACCGAATCCGTACGGTACGGCGCACCCTCACGCCCCGCATGCGCTCAACACGCACACGCAAACTCCGCCGACGACAGAGGAGAACGCATTCGAGCAACGTCTGCTCGCTGAACTGCCACAGCTCAAGGTCCCGTTCAAGGGCGCTTGGGAGGTCGAACTCGCCACGCACCAGGCTCGCATGGCACCGCTCGCCCAGGCTACCCTCAAGGCGCAGGCGCACATGCGCGCTGCGGCAGTCATCCTCGCAGACGCCGAGGCGCAGCGGGGGGAGGCAGGAGAGAGGAGGAAGATATACCTTGAGCAGCTGTATGCTGGCAGCATTGAGGGCATCATGGGTGTGTAATGCAGCGCTTGGATGATACAAGGTTTCATGCTAGTATGTATATTGTGTGACTGTAAGCTGTAATTGTGCAATGTGTATGTCTAGTTCTAGAAGCCGTGTCGGAAGTCCGCTTAGAAGCCCATGGCAGCGGCGTACGCCTCGTACTCTGCCGGCGTCATCTCATCCTGGTCCGCCTCGGTGACATCGAGGAGTGGCTTCATGACGCCGCCGACAGAGACCATGACGTCGTCGTCGCCTGCTGGCGGGGCGGGCGTGTCTCCCGGTGTGGGCTCCGCACTCGTCTCCTGCGTCGGGGCGAGCTCCATCTCCTCCGCGTCCTCCATCTCGTCCTCGTCGTCCTCGTTCTCCATGTTGGCATAGTGAGCCGCGAGGTCGTCGTCGTCGTCTGCGACCTTGACCTTTTTTGACACGGGACCCTCGCTTGCACGGCTCCGCTCGAGGGCTGCCTCCTTGATACCGAGCGTCGTGGCGTCGCCGGTAACGGTAGATTTGAGGTGCCAGTCGGGGAGGGCGTTCTGCTGGCGTTGCTCCTGCGCGAGCCGCTCCTTCTCGGCGCTGTCGTCTTCGGCGTCGAACACGACGTCGACCTTGCGCGCCCGGCTCTCCGTGTCTTCCTCCTTCCCGTCGGGAACATCGGTGACGACGTTCTTCGCGATCCACGCGACCATGTTAATAGTCGGCAGACGCTGTCCTTCGATCTGCTTCAAAGCGTCACGAATCGGCGCTGTTGCCATGTTGAAGCGCTGCATCTGGTCGCCGGCACCCTGGCCCTCCGACACGTGCTGATTCGGATCGTCCTCGACCAGCTCGCCGCCGCACAGCTCGCACAGGAACAGGTTCGTCCGCGGGTCGAACGTGTTGCTGATCTCGAGCGGGTCGTAGCCCTTTCCACAGTTCGAGCAGATGTACCCTCGCTTTCCCACTTCTTGCTTGAGCTTCTCGTCGATCGCCTTGCGCATCATCGCAATGCGGTACTTGACTACATCGCTGAACTCCCGGTAGTCGAGATACCAGTAGATCACATCGCGCGACTTGCGCTGTGGCTGTTCCCGCCCGCCTCGGGGTACCCAGTTGCTGTGCGTGTTCACCGCGACCTTTTCTTTGTTTACATATCTGACTATCAGCTCAGATCTTCAGCAATCTAGCTCACCGTTTCAGTAGCCGGTGCTGGTGCAGCATTCCGAGATACTTGCGCACATCGTTCGGACCGACGTTCAGCATCTCGCCGAGCTTCTTCTCCGTGATCCTGGAATGTCAGTTGCAGTTCTCGACAAGGTAACTTACACATTATGGTGGATCAAAATGCGGAGCAGGATGATGTAGGGTGAGTCGTAGAATGCGTAGGCGACCTTGTAGACGAGGTCCTGGCATAGCTTGGTCACCTCATCTTTTGAGAGCTCCACGGACATGCTGTCGATTGTCCAGGAGCCTTTTGGGGGGAGGAAGGAGTGACGACGGCGAAAGAGGCAACGACAGCGACGACGACAACGACAACAATACACCGCCAGTCTGGTCGCTGATCAGTGACCGTCCCGTGGCTGCCGCATTAGCACATGGCACTAATGGCGCTCCTTACTTTGCCCTGCCAGCCTTACTCACCGTCAGTGGCGAATCCGCGAATATGGTATATGGTTGGGCGGAAGCAAATGGTGCGGATCGCGCGGGGCGGGGGCGTGCCGTGATGAGTGAGAGCTTAGCTTGGTGCTCGCTCGCTCGGCGGGGGGCGGCTTGCGGCTCGTGTCAAGATGGTTCTCGGGCTCTCACCGTCGTCCACCTCCTTCCTTTGCTTCATCTCAACACGATAGTGTCCCCACAGGGCACTGTTCGTTGTCATCTTTCTTTGCATCTAGGCTTCCGTTACACCCTTCTCAAGATACCCACCCAGCACCTTTCTTTCCCCGCTGATCGCCGCTCCCTTCCTTTCAACATTACCACTACGCTTCTTTTAATCGGTACCCGATCCAGGTGCGTGAGACCGACCACAACTCCGAACATGCCATGCCATACCACCAGCTCGGTTCCTGTCTATCCGACTCGTTGCCCCCCGCTCCACCATGCTGACATGGCCGCTCACAGATCCTGACAAAATGGAGAACAATCCTCTGCTTGCCATGCTCAAGAATGCAGCCAACGGACCACCCGTGTCCCAGTCGCCTGCGACCAAGCCGGTGTCCCCGCCGCCGTCGATCCAGGCCGTGTCTATCGACGACTTATTCAAGTCCATCTCTGGCAACATGCCTCCACCGAACAATGCCCTGTCGCCACCCTCCGCGCCCTCGGCACCCCCTGCGACTGCGGGCGGCTCGGCGCCAGGACATCAAGCAAAGCTGCTAGGCGTCCTCGGAGGATCGACGCCGGATGGCGCTAGCCGCCCCATCAGTGGCTTACCAACGCCCTCCACCGATGAGAATCGGCGTAGGGCGTCGCTTCTTAATGTGCTAAAGTCGTGCGTTTCCTTTACTTATCACTTGTGTCCCATGTCTGACCCACGTCCAGCCCTCCCACCAATGCGAGTCCTCTCGGCGAGCCCGTCATCACGCACCCTGCTCCCGAGCGCCGCTTCTCGTCGTCTTCGTCGTCGTTCCAAAAGCCGACGCCTCCTGTGCAATCTCCTCCGCCTGTTGTGAAGTCGCCTCCTGTGCAGTCTCCACCTGTGCAGTCCCCGCCTAAGCAGGCGCCGAAGTCGATGTTTGACTTCGTATCTCCGTTCGACGTCTTCGAGCCCGCCAGGTCGCGCCCGGCGTCCGGCATCAACACGCAGTCTCAGACTCCGGTGTCTGCCAGGTCGAGCTCGGGTTCGGGCAACCAGCGTACCGTGACGTCGCCCCCTGGCCCCGTGCCGCTCTCCCTCCAGCGTCATATGAGCCCGCCTGGTCCGACGCCGCCTCAGCTTCGTGGTCCTATTCCTACACAAGTTCCGAGGAAGTCCTCCCAGGCCTCTGCTGCTCAGGATACTCCTTCGGTTCCCCAGGGTTCGCGCCTGGCTAATGTCCGCTCGAACTCGCCGGCCGGCAAGACGCCCACTGATGTCGGTCGCAAGACGAGCTCGCCCATGGTTCCAACCCAAAGTCGTGGAGCAGAGGACATGACTTTGCCCTGGCTTTCTTCGAAGCTTGTCAAGGGCGAGGAGGGTGACGGTCCGAAGGCATTGACTGCGGACAACATCAGCATCGACTTCTCCAAGTCAGACCTGGACGCTCTTGTGAACGCTCCTGGTACGGTGCAGGTCACCCCGACCACTATCATGAAGGCGGAGAGGGCCGGCTTTAACAGCCGCCGTGCCGTTGGACAGACCGCGGGCTGGCTCGCCTACACTCTTGCTCGCGGACGTATCCGTATCATCGACCGCAAGTCCGGTGCCCGCAATTTGATCCAGCTCCGTGACACTGGCACCATTGTCGACATTGCCGTCCATCCCACGGGGCTGGCAGCTGTCGCTTCGGACGGCTCTGTGTCGGTCTTCCGCGTTCCCGCTCACTTCGAGCGCAACGACCCAAACTGCCCGCTCATGCTGTACCTTCCCTCGATCTCCGAGGATGAGGTGCCCGCGGGCAAGTCGCTTGGTACGGTGAACCAGGTCGAGTGGGTGCGCCGCGACTCAGCCACCGAGCACAACTGGCTTGCCATCGGAGGCACCTCCGGAGCCGTCATCATCAAGCCCTCAGAGTGGAGTGACGACGACGGCGAGGCGGACCCTCGCTCGGTGCTGTCTGCCTCGACTGTCTTAAAGACGAACGGCGTCATTGTCCAATTCTGCCTGAATGCCACTCACCAGGCTCTCGGCTTGCTGTCCTCGTCTGGCTACTTTTGCTTGTATTCGGTCGTGAACCTGAACCGCGTGTGGCACCGGCAGCTGCCCACTGCGGCGCCGCAGCTCCCCGTCTCCTCGGTGTCGTTCGTCGAGGCAAACATTCTTGTCGGTCGTGGTACCAACTCGCACTTCGACCTTGTGCAAATCACCGTTGAGCTTGCTGTTCTCACCAGCATCTCCTTCACTGCTCCGTCCCCCAATTCCTCATCCCTCAACTTCGCCTCCGTCCAGTACGACTCAGACCGTCAAACTCTGTTCATTGCTCCCTTCTCGCGTGGAAGCATGTACGCCTTCCATTATGCTCTCAAGAATCGCCCGCCCATCCGTGGCGTGTCGGAGTCGGCGGTCGCGCCTTTCGACTACATGGCCGAATTCCCTCTCGAGCCCGTGCTGACCTTCGTCGTGGGTGGAACAGACGACGTCGAGTTCCTTTTCTCTACGCCCACTGGTATCAATCAGGCTACCATCGAGCTCCCGTCCTCCGCTACACCTGCAGCTGTGCGCGCAGCTCAGTCTCCCCGCTCTCCTCAGCCTTCTAGGAATGAGAGGAAGGGCAAGAAGCAGCAGCAGAGGGAGCAGAGGGAGCAGCAGCAGCAACAACAGAGGGAGCAACAGCAGCAGAAGGAGCAGCAGCGACGGGAGTCGCGCCAGCAGTCTTCCTCTCCTGAGCCGGGACCCGTTGCTGCCAGCTTCTCGCAGGCGGCTCAGCAGAGCAGGTCAACAAATGGAGGTGCCGGCGACCCTGCCTCGGTCCCAGCTGTCGGCGGTGGTCTCTCGAACGATGACCTCACTCGTGCTCTGAAGAAGTCCGAGGATAAGCTTGCCAACATGTTCCGCCAGGCCATCCAGAAGGAGATGGGTCAGTTCGCCTCTCGCCTTGAGCAGAACCAGGACATTGCTACCAGCATCCAGAACGCCGTCAACGCGCAGTTCAAGCAGCTGCCCTCTATCGTGCAGAACGAGATCAAGCGCGCTCTACCGCAGGCGGTGCAGGGCGAGGTGCGCTCCGCTGTTGGTGAGCACGCTCCCGCTGCCATCCAGCAGTCTCTCCAGAACGTTGGACAACACATCGAGCGCGCGATTGCGCCGATCATTCCCCGCTCGGTCGCTGCAGCTGTGCAGCCCGCCGTCGACCGCGCCGTCTCGGAGGCGATCAACCAGTCGCTCGTTCCCGCTCTTGACAACGCCACGACGCACGTCTATGAGCAGCTCGCCTCGGACTTGAAGACGGAGCTGTGCCAGATCCGGAAGGACCTGCAGTCTGAGCAGAGCGAGGCGTTAACAGCAACGAACACGATGATCCGGGAGATGGGCACGGTCATCGCCGACCTGCAGAAGCAGGTCGCGAGCCTGATGACGCAGGTGCGCTCTCAGGCGCCTGCGCCGATGGCCGCGGTGCCCTCGGCCCCATCATCGATCAAGTCGCCGCCGTCCGGTCCTCTCGGCCCAACTCACCTGAGCCACAGCCACAGTCATAGCCATGGCCACATGGCGCCGGCGCCGGCGCCGCATACCGCGCAGCAGGTGCAGCAGCTGGAAGATGCGTTCCTGAACGCGCTGCACCAACAGACCGTACCGGCGACGATTAATTTGGTGCGCGAGCGTGCGCCGCAGACCGAGCAGCTCTTCCCCGTTCCCCCGGCCAAGTCGCCCCTCTCGCAGGCGGTGCTCCTCACGCTCTGCCACCGCCTCTCGGTCGCGCTGGGTGAGATCAACCCGCACGACCCCATCTTCCAGACTGTCGCGACATGGGAGCGCCTCGTTGTTGCGCTCATTGATCCCCGCGACCCGGCTATCCAGAGCTACTTCAAGCGCGTCGTTGGCGTCGTCGTGCCCACGCTCGGAGGGGTTGTGTCCCGCCTCCAGCAGGCTGGACCGGACCCGCTCATCCAGGCGCACATTGGTGTCATTCGCAGCGCCGCAGACCTACTGGAGCGTAAGGCGCAGCAGTAGGCGGACTTTCCTGAGGGAAGGGCGAGGTGCGAGCGAGAGGAGGGTGAGTTGTAAAAGTGTCATAGTTAGTGCACCACAGACCAGGCTGGTCGGCAGATCACCCGGTCAGCGGCGGTATGGGGAGGCTCAGCAGGAATGGGTAGAGGGTAAAATTAGCAGACAAGAAGGAAAGAAGACAGGCAAGGGGCCAAGAAGCTGTGTAATAGATTATACCTCTGATATCTAATCAACTACATCTGACAAACTACTGCTGCACCGACCTAAACTAATAAGGAGCATGACGCTTGCCCTTCCGGCGATCCTTGATGTCGCCCTTCCTGTCCCGACCCCGGAGGACGGGGTTGTCCTCCCTATGCCTCGGCTCAACGCTAGCGCTGGCGCTGGACCTCCTTCTGGCGTCGTCAGAGTCCGACCGGTCCGAGATCTCAAGCTCGTCGTCCGTGTCCATCGAAGTGTCAGAGTCGGAGTCGCTGTCGCTCTCATCTCGTCCGTCGCCGCCGTCGTCGTCGACATCAGGGTCACCACGGACCAGTGGCGGAAGACCGGCCAGAGACCACCCGGCGAGAATGCCGTCCTCGGATCCAGTGTAGATGACCTCGTCGGAGCGGACGTGTGTCATTGACCGGACGACGTCCTTGTGACCCCTGGCCGCTGGGCCGGAGACGAAGTATGCCGAGGGAGCGTAGGTCGGCGGCTTGGCGCAGTGTTCAAGGACGATGTTGCCCCTGGCCGTTAGCTATGAACTCCTGGAATAGAGCTATGTCTCTTCTTTCTCAGGAAGAAGCCTGACGTTACTCACTCATTAGTCCCCACGCCGAGCATGGGTGCGCCCGTCTGTCCTACTCCAAGGGAAGGGCACACATCGATGATATACCGGCTCTCAATAGTCTCCGGCCAGGGCTTCTCCTCTCCAATCGCGCGCGTAACGTTAGGTCCGGACTTGGGCAATCTGAACTTCTTAAACTTGAACTCATCAGAGCCAAAGTCGACTTGCTCGTTGAGTTCGAGCTGCTCCTCGGCGGCATTGTACTCCAGTTTCCAGGTCGCGACTGAGTCCTGATCAGAACGGGCCCAGAGGCGCATACCGCCTCGGAAGTCGTATGAGCCAGAAGCGGCAATGCTCATGCCCCAGTTCTCCTCGGCGAGGAGAGCCTCTTGCTCGTCCGTTTCACGCATGTTGCTGATTGCGACACAGCCGTCGGTACTCGTTGAGAGGAGGAGACGGTCAGGCAAAGGCTTTTGGCCCGGTTGAGCACGTGCGAACGTTGCAGTCGGGGGGAGGAGGTGCAGAGAGGTCATGTCGTCGCTGTGCGTCGAACTGTGGATGTATGCCGGCTCGGAGGGGTTGCGCACGTCGTAGAAGAGGATGTGGGCTTCGGAGGACTGGAGCTCTGTGCCGGCCATCACGAGGTGGTCGGACTCGGCGACGGCGAGGCAGGTGAGGGGTAGCGGCTTGCGGAGGAAGGCTGGGGTCAGCTCATACTGGATTCCGCTCTAGCTGCATCGTCCCCTTGATCTGAGCAAGGAGTGAGGTGGACGGCAAGACTCACCATTGATCTTCATAGCCTCCTGACCACTCCGCTGGTCCCACCGGATCACGCTCGCATCGAGGCTCGAGCTCCACACACCCTCGTCACCGCACACTACGTCTGTGACTGGCTGTCGGTGGCCAGAGAGCGTCGCGATGCGCTCCAGAGTCTGGTTGTCGCACACGCTCAGCTGGGGTTCCGGGTGCCGCAGGACTAGCGCGCCCGACGAGGCCGGCGTGATACTCAGGATGTAGCCGGGCTGCTTGGTGCAGATGGTCGCGAAGGCGACGGGTGGTTCGGCCGGCATGTTGAGGTCTTTACTTCTCCGTCGTGCTGAGCCTCAATGAAAGTGAACAATTAGAGTGTAGGAGTGTAGCCGAAAGTGACTTTAGTGGAAAGGAAGGAAGCGTCGATCGCTCCAGGTGTTGTTGTGAAACAACGCCTGCCCGCACCCACCACCGAAATTTCGAGATCAGATCGGGTCAGTGACGCAAAATTCCATACCGCACATGGCCATGGCTCATGTTGTTGATGCCGTCATAGATTTGGCTGTGGCCACTGACGCCTTCCTCGTCTTCACCACTTCCTCTTGCTTACACATCACTACACATAAAGGCAGCGGAGTCTGCTCAGTGCGCTCAGCGACAACATGAGTATCCGCCAGCCAAAGCCGAAACAGATTCGGCTGCCGTTCGCCGTTCCCCGGCCAAAGAAGGGCGCAGACGCACCGGCTCGTGTATGCGGGATGTGAGTAGCTAGCCACTACTTGATGTAGAGCTGACAAGCAGTTGCCGCAAGACAGACTCGAAGTACACTTGTCCCCGGTGCAATGTACCGTATTGCTCCCTGGCTTGCTTCCAGGATCCAGTGAGTTTGGACTGCGAGCTCGCGTGTTGTACCCATGGAGCTGACGTCAGGCACATGCACAATGCTCTGAGCCGTTCTACCAAGCTGCAGTGCACGATGCGATCGCGCAGGATCCCGAGGCGGACCGCGAGGAGAAACGGAAGATGATGGAAATGCTGCAGCGCTTCGAGGAAGGCGCCGACTTCAGCTTGGAGGAAGACGATGGCGGCCTCGCTGAGGCTTTGGATGGTGTGGATCTGGGTGAGTGCCTTCCCTCCTCACACTGCGTTCACTGGGCCTTGGGCACTCTGTGCAGTGGGCCTATGTTGCTGCAGTCTTACTCCATTCAGCAAGCTGACGATCAGATGCTGTCGACACGAACGAGCTTTTCCACCTTCTCCCTCCAGCCCACCGAGACGCCTTCCTCGCCGCTATCCGAAATCCGGACTCGACAGCAGCGAAGGAGCTCCTAGAGGCAGCGCTGGAGGAAGGACTCGGTGAAGAGGCAGCTGAGGAGGAGGCCCCGCCGCCTCCATCAGTCCTGCCGTGGTGGGAGGGTGTCGGTGGTGAGTCTGCCGACGGCGAGCCTTGCGCATCGGAGCCGGAACCAGTCAGCGGCGACAAGCCGAAACCGCCGCCGGGCGTTGGGATGAAGTTGCGCTACAACGCCGTCGCGTTATGGTAAGCTTCTATGAGCAGGGACTGAAGCTGACATTACAGCGTGGCGTATCTGCACACATTGCTCTCGTTCCGACTTCCGAGCCTTGCAACAGAATATCTCCAGCAACAGCGCGTTCAGACTTCGGAGGTTAGAGAGGAGCTCATGGATCTGCTGCCCTTCCTCCGCGAGGGAAGTACGGTACGCTACGAGTCCCTTTCTTCAGCATATGGCAGCGTCTGGGACGCTATCGCGGAGCAAGGAGAGGGAAGCAAGCCTCCGCCGCCGCGATATCTTGCCCAGCTCCTTGAGACGACAGCACGACTCCTGGCTCCGCCTATCACCGTCGACCCGCCGCGAGTGGCACTGGTACTCGGAGACACGCAGAAGGTCTGGGACAAGATGGGCAAGCGGAAGATTGCATTCTACGATGCCGCGCTCCGTGATGTGGAGAGGACTGAGTGGGCGCGACTGTCAAAGGAAGTTCAGCGAGAAGCGGAGCGGATACGAGAGGAGAACGAGGGCACAAACGAGGAGACCAAAACAGCGCCTATGCTGGAAGTCAGAGAAGAGCGGAAGCACGATCCAATCTCTGGTGCGAAGATCGAACTCCTGGACTGATTTGGGAACGGTTGTACTGCATGCAATGTACTCATATCTATATCCTACTATCCACTATCCACTTTTAGGGGCGACTGAAGTCTACTCGCAGCCGGCGTTGGCGAGCCACTCCTTTGTCTTGCCGCACCTGGGGTTGGTGCACTGCGGGCAGCGGAGGAGGAGCTGGGGCGAGGCCGGCGCAATGCGGCCACTCTCATAGTCCTTGAGGTGCTTCGAAACGATGTCGGCGAGGGCGCGAATGAAGATAGGCGAACCGTTGAGCGACTCAGCACGCTCAAGGTGCATGCCGAGCTTCTCTGCGTCCTCCTTGATCTCGATGTCGAGCTCGAAGAGCGTCTCAATGTGGTCGCTCGTGAACGCGATAGGGACGAGGAGGACGTTCTTCTGCCCCTGCTTGCCGAGGCCCTCGACAGCCTTCGCCGTCTGCGGGCCCTGCCAAGCCTTGGGGCCGACCTTCGACTGCCACGTCAGGCGGTAGCTGAGGTTAGCTCGGCGACGTTGAGAGATGTGAGGTATCGGAGTGATCGGCGGCGAATTCGGAGTCAACACTTACGGATTTGAGAAGCCGAGCTCCTCCATGACCGCATAGACGGTCGCGGCGACTTCGAAGACGTACGGGTCTCCGCGGCTGTGGGTCAGCTCTCGAGTTGGAAAGTGCAAAGCTCACTTGACGATCTCGATGGGGAGGGAGTGGGCGGAGAAGAGGATGACGACCGAGTCACGCTCGTGCTCGGGGAACTTTTCGAGCGCCTGTCGAATGTTGCTTGCGAAGGCCCTCACGAGTCCGCGGTCAGCGGGCCAGCGGTCGATCGTGCTCCACTCGACCTCGCCGTTGGCGCCCCAGCCCTGCTTCTTCGCAACGCGGTAGAGCTCGTTCAAGCTCGAGCCGGTCGTGCTGCAAGAGTACTGCATGTACTGCGTGAAGGCGACTGCGCGGCGCACGCCGTCCGCCTGCATCTGCTGCAGCGCCGTCTCGGTCAGCGGCTCGGCGTAACGGAAGGCGATGTACGGCTTGTGCGGCGCCGACTCGGGGTTCATCTCATCGAGGAGGGCACACATCGCCTCGCCCTGCTTCTCGGTCCAGGCGCGGATCGGCGAGCCACCACCAATCTCCTTGTACTGCTCCTCGATCTTGGGGGTTCGTCGCTTGGCGATGACGGGCGCGAGCACCTTCTGCATCGGCAGCGGGATCAGGTCGCTGTCATGGAACAGGCGAGAGAGGAAGTCGTGGACCTCGGGGAGCTGGTGTGTCAGCTAAGGGTACCAGCACGCAAGCTGCGCAAGCGGTGTGGCTCGTTGCCGCTCATAGACACTCACCGTGGACGGTCCTCCCATGTTCAGCATGACCACGGCTGCATGTCAGTACTGGCGCTCAGCTTGCTGTCGGCATCAACTGACCTGTCGGCCTGTGGGCGTCAGTGCTCGCGTTCCAAGTGAATTGTTCAGGGCGCCACATGCTCAACGAGCTTGGGCAAGTGACTCACGGCTTGGTCTCATCTTTTGGCGGGGCGCTGCGAACAGTCGCAAGTCCTCGGTAGGCGGAGGGGACGGCGAAGCGTGTCCGGGCCACGCTGACGGCGGGGCGGAAGGCGTTGATCATGGTGGTGGTGAGGGAGAAAAGTGTGACAACACGACAATTGAGATGTGCGAGATCTGCCTCGTCAGGTTGAGGTCAGGCCAGGTCCTGGTCAGATCTATGACGGCCGGCACCGGTCACTGACTGACGCCGGCCCCGAGCTCGTGAGGGATTTCTGCATCACCCGTGCTCGCATACTCCGGGTCTCCACCTGGCTGGCTGCGGCCATCTCCTCGTTTTCTCCTGAACCTTGGCCCGGCTCGTTTCAGCGGGCGACTGAGGATGCGGCAAGATGTCATAAGCCACAGTCACGTGTCAGTTCCTGAGACCCATGGTGGAGGGTAGGCAGATTGGATTAAATCTGAATAACAGCCAGGAAATAATGCCACATGGCTATGACAGCCCTCCACTGGATATTGAGCTCATCGATGTTTTGGAACGCAGCGATCTCCAGAATCACAGCTGCAGCGAGCCAGGTGACCGAGGTCGGCACTGACCACTAAGTCTATACCCCCAGCCCGCGCTCTGCAACAAACGACAAGGCAGCCATGGTTGCCTCGCAGGCAAAGGGAAATGGCCTCCAGCCCGAGGACTACCTCTTGTGAGCTCCGGGGATCATCCGTCAGCTAACAACAGGCCGTTGTCAACGATCCGCGATACCCTAGTCCGGCCTGATGGCGAGCGCCACCTGTCCAAGAACAAGGTGTCGGCCTTGCTGAAGCACAATCTCGAGCGCTTTGACAAGCCATGGGAGCCGTTCAAGGCCAAGTCGTCGACATCTTCCAGCTCTCTCTCGAAGCCGACAGTCACCGTCCCCGACACGGATCTCACGCTGGAGGTGGACCCGGCTTCGAAGGCGTTCGCCGAGCGACTCGTGAAGGAGACGGGCATCGATGAGCTCACAGCGCTCATGTTCTGGAAGTCATACGCCCTGCACTCCTTGGAGGAGGTCGATCCGCAGCCAGGACAGAGCGAGGAGGACGCGGTCTTCGAGCGGCTAATGCTCTGGTACGAGCAGCAGTTACTCGCCGTGCCGCAGATCATCATGGCCTTGTACGCGCCAGCAGCCGACCCAAAGGGGTACGAGGAAGTGGCCGAGGAGCTGAGGAAGGATATCCTGGGAGATCAGTCGCAGTTCATCGAGAAGACATTCCGAGCATTCTCTCAACTGGCCCAGAAGCCGATAGATCCTCGAGGGTCTCGATCATTGTTTTGGTGAGTTCTACTCGTCCTCACTGGAACTGACAGTCCAGGGCTATCCTCCAGCTCCGACAACAGGAAGCTCTACTCGATCTCCTGTTCCTGACCCTGTACCAGTTCACGACGCGACCGGCAGCTGTCTCCGAGGCGCTAATCAAGGGCTGCGTTCTTTCGAACTTCGGCACAGCCCAAGTCAACGCCGAAATCTGGGACAACGATGCGGAGTGCCAGCGATTGCTCTACCGGATCCGCGACCTGATGGTGATCATTGCGGTGGAGGCCATGTGTCTTGCGCAGATCGTCTCGCCGGAATCGGAAGACGAGATGGACAACCGATTCGGCGCCACCCTGCTCCACAGCAGAGATAGGATCCATGCCGTTCACCAGTTCTTGATGGAGCAGTCGGAGGACTTGGAGGGAGATCACAGCGAGGATCTTGTCTTCCCCGCGTGGCCGATGCCGGTGCTTTGTCTAGCGTGGAGCATTGTGCTTCGCTCCTTGCCTGCCAACCTGCAACCGCCCTCGGGAGACTACTTCCAGCTGGACACTGGAGAGATCGAGGATGGCGAGCCAGAAATCTACATCGCCGTCGCCAACCGCGCGCTCCGCCTGTCGTCTGGTTTGTTCCCATGGCTGGAGGTTATCCTCCAGGGGCCGTTGTTCGAGGGAGCCAAGGATGCATTCTCCGGAGACCTTGCTGTGGACATGGCCGCACTCCGACGCAGTCCTCTAAAGGGTAAGTTAACTGTATCAAGTCGCCAACTAACGCCAGACTTACTGATTGGACTTTCTGAAATGATACACGTCGACGCGATTTTGGACCGTGACGGGCTGTACCGCTCCTGGGACTTGCTGTTCGGAGGCGGTTCACCGGAGACATCGACATCATTGACAACGAACTACTGGAACGTCGACTTCGTTTATGACGACCGTCGAGCTATTCTGGATCAGGCGCGGTTCCCCCGGGACCCGATGCACCTCCCCGGGCTGCTCGCCGCGCTCACCGGTGTGAGCTCCGAAGAGGAGCTCGATCTCGCCGAGATTGCAACAGACACCGTTCCCGAGGTCTATGAGTATCTGAACAATCTGCCTTCGATCACCATCGTCGCTCCGCCGGCGACGTTCACGGGCATCGGCTTCGAGAACGGCAAGCTTATCGTGGAGGCGGGCGTGGACTACGAGCTGCCGGGCGGTGCAGTCATTCCGAGAAGAACTAGAGGTATTGTCATCTCGACTCAAAGGGACACGGAGACGGTAGTCACCTGGCGATTCCATCAGCCGTCGCTTTCGCTTGTGGTTGAGATCCTTCGTGTCGCCGCCGGCCTCCTTCCGCGAAAGCACACCGTTGAGGGCGCTCGCAAAATGACACTGGAGGACCTTGGTATTCAGGGCGAGCTGCCGAAGATCTTGGCCGTCGGACTCAAGCTCATCCGCTGCGTGCTCCGGTCACCACACATCGCCCGCAGGGTGGTCGACGAGTCTTCGTCATCAGGCGATGAGTTCCGCGGAAAAGCATTGCTCGATCTCGCTCTTGCTGTTGTGAGCAGCCGTGCCGACATCTCGGCAGCCAAGTACGCCATCGACATCCTCGAGTCGCTGCTTCTGACGGGCGACGACAACATCTGGGCCGCTTTCCGCGCTTCCGGCTTCTTCGACTCGCACACCCGGCGACAAGCCAGCGTCGCCACTCTCATCCAATCCGATGCCAAGCGCGGACACCAGGGTTTGACGATCGCTGTCCTTCGTCTCGTCCGCAGTCTCGCGTCAGCCAACGCTGGCGACCCCCACGTCGTCCGTGCTGCTGTCAAGCTTGTTATGTCGGAGATCTGGACCCAGTTCAGCGCATGGCGGTATCGCGATGTGTCGAAACGCTACGAGATCGCCGCCATTCTGCTCGCCATCTTCGACGGCGTACTGAGGCATCCCGTCGGCGCAGATGGGAAGTCTCCCACTCCTGCTGCTGCTTATCTCATCGAGGCCTTTATCACGGGTGCTTCACCTCTGACGTATAAGCCTATGGTCGATGTGTTTACTCAGTCTACGCAAGTGGGCACGAAGATGATTCAATCGCGCCGCTGGACAGAGGCTGCGGCCATCTTTGAGACCTACGACCACGCCGCGTCCCTGCTCGCGAACCTCGTCCGTATCGCCCCGTCGCTGAAGATTGCTGGCAGCGCTCTGCCCTACTCGGTCTTTGCTTCGACGGTGGTCCTGCACGGTGGTGATAAGATTCAGCTCGTCGACCACCTCTTCGAGCTCATCACACAGCCATTCCTCGGCAGCAACAGCGTTCGCCTCACACTTCGCCTCCTGCGTGTCTACCTGGAGACAACAGCTCAGGATGCTCAGCGCCCCTCTCTCGCCGGCATGCTTCGCAGTACAGACAAGACTTGCACTGGACTTGCCGAGCTTGCATTCAGCTCGGCCGTCGGTGATGTCAAGCCCGAGGCATGGTCGCTACTGAGCGTTGTCCTTGCCACACAGCCGGGCTGCGCCAGCTTCTGCGTTGGCCAGCCAAAGGACGGAAAAGTCGAGGGCCCGTTGAAGATGGCCGTTGAGGAGGTGCTTAACTGGAAGCAGCTACTGCGCGAGGGTCCCAGAGCGCTGGCTGCGGTGCTCGGTTACTGCCAGTCTGCCTCTCAGTCTCCCAGCGGCATCAAGGGCGTCAGCGCTCTTCGGAACAATGGCGAATTGTGGCAGGCGGTACATGACGTTGCCATCAAGAACATCCCCCGGCCGTCCAGTCTCTCCGACACGCTCGTGGAGGATGTTGCCGACTACTCGTACTCGGTGCAGGCCAAGGCCAACGCCACCGCCTTCATTGCGACAGAACTCGCCCTGATTATTGAGGAGGATGGTCCCGAGACTAAGGCTCAGTCCCTGACATTGTCTCTATTCCGCAACTCCGAGGCTCTGCAGGACGTGGCCACTGCGGCCATTCGCACATCCTGCGACCCCGCGCTGCACGCCGGTGAGGCTGCTGCGCTTGAAGCGAACGGTATCGAGATTGTCTGTCTTCGGACTATTCAGCTGCCTAACGAGAGAATTTTCGGCGCCAATTATCTGTACGACGGCATTCCCGAGATCTACGACGACCCGGAGCGTCATGCTGCCGTTGCCCGCAGTCTCGCATTCCTGAACCTCAACTGGTCTCAACTCGATGCGGACATTGGGCTCACCAAAGCGTTCCGCCTGTTGACCGACGTCACTCTCACATGGACCGAGGGAGACAGCCTCGCTGCCAAGGCGACTCTCCGTGCTGCTATCGCCGTTGCCAACGAGATCTCCAATGAGGACCAGGGCGGTGATGTTATGCTTGCTATCCAGACCGAGCGCCTCAACGTCCTTGCGGCGCTTCTCGACACCGCTCTTGACCCGGAGATGGACCCGCCGACCAACGCGGCTGCCAAGGACTTGGCCGAGAGCGTGCGCAAGATTGTGGAGAGCCAGCTGTTCCCTCCGCTGATCTCTCTGCGTCACCCCGAGCTCGCACCCATCCACCGACCTGTGCTTCGCATCTTGTGTCTCATCTGCCAAGCCAAGGTAGCCAACGCTGCCGATGAGGTCCGAGGTGTGCTTTTCGATGCGGGCGCTCGAGTAGCCCTGGATGCCGCGGATATCGTCCTGGACTACATCATGCGCGATGCCCAGCCAGGCGCCGGCGAGGACCTCGCTCTGATCGTCAACTTCCTCTGCGAGCTGAGCCGCATTGAGGACAACGTTCACATCTGGGTCGACTACCTGCAGTATGTCAACTTGATTCCGCGCAGTCTGCAGGTCCTGGTGGCGTCGACTTCCGTCAACGTCACGTTGCCTGCACACTTCCACACCATCTTGCTTCTGCATCTCGCCATCGCTGCCAACCCCGTGACGGCGGAGAAGCTCGTCGTCAACGGCGTCATGCCCGCTTACTCGGACAATATCGTTGCCGTGGCCGCCGAGCAGGGCAACATCCAACCCGACGCCTCCGAGGGCTCTATGCACCGCGCCTGGTGCGGCATGCTGCTTGTCGTCACGGCGCTTCTGACGTCGCTGTCGAAGACTGCATCGTTCGCGCGTGCGGACGTGCACCCTTGGGTGCGCCTGGTCCTGCCTCAGCTCTTGAATGCGCTGGACTGGGACGGAGAGTCGATCCTCTCGAACCCTGCGCTTGAGGAGCTGGTCCTGGCCGCCGACATCTTCTACGGCATGTCCTGCGCTTGCGCCGAGGTCAGCGTCGGCCAGGTCGGCAACCCCGGCGCTGAGCTGCTGCGCACAATCTCGCCGAGTGACATCTCGTTGATCAAGGGTATCAATGAAGCGCTTTCGCACCCCCACCGTTTCGTCGCCTTGATAGTGCCAAGCGACGACGAAGAGCGAATCGCGCTGGAGAAGGAGGCCGCCAAGTTGGAGACAGTGGCGAACATCGACCTGCTGGCGTCCTCGACGCCGGTGATCGCCTCGCGCACGGCCCAGCTTATTGCTGCCGCGCGCGCTACGCTCCTGTCGCTCGTCCAGCTGACGCGTGCGTGGGAGCTGCTTGAGGGCGCCGACCCTCGACCGGACCAGCTCATCCCCTTCGATGACGAGCACCTGCTCTCGGCCGCCGACGACCCGCTTGGCGCCATCACCACACTGCTCGGCTACCTCCTGCAGCTTAAGAGCCCTGCAGCCACCCAGGCCGCTGAGGCTGCCGCCCTGCTCTCCCTGACGCAGCTTGCGGCGCGCGCTGTCCTCGCGCCCGTCGATGAGAACAGCGGGTCCCGCGCAGGAGCTGTGCGCGAGCAGCTCGCCGCGGACCTCATTGCCAGCCTGAAGCCCAAGGCTGAGCCCACGTTCCAGGCCCTGCTGCGCATTGCTGAGGCCGAGTTTGAGAAGAACGAGGAGTCGTAGAGAGAGAGAGAGGAGATAGATATCGAGAGAAGATGTGCTTAACTTTACCACATGTTGTAATTTTGCATGGTGCCTGCCGTAGCGGCACTCTACTCATCCAATGCATCGCGTAATCAGACTATGGTCGCACTGAGCAATGAGCTGCGTTCATGTCTCGTCGCTAACGCTTCCTCTCTTTCTGCAGCGCAGCATAGGATAACCGCATGACATATGCATACATATTCTAAATGTCCCAAGTCTATCGCCCGTTGACCATCTTCTCGAGCGAGCTCGTGTCCGGAACGTGGAACTCGCCGCCAGCGTTGCCCGAGAAGGCACCAAGCGCGCCTCCCGACTTGAACTGCCTTCCCTGCTTCCTGACAGCCTCGTACATGCGGCGCTCGGTCTCGTTCCTCGCCGTCGTCTCCTTGCCGCCCTTCTTGGGCTGCTCGTCATCATCGCCATCCTCGCGCTTGCGCTTGTTGCTAAGCTTGTCCTTACGCTCTTTCTCCTTCTTGGGCTTGGCGACAGCAGCAGTAGCTGCAGTGGGAGCCTCACGGAGTGCAAAGCTTTTAGCAAGGTGGCCGAGATGGATGAGCTTGGGGTGGAAGAAGCGCTTCTCCTCAATGGGATGGGTAGAGTATGCGCGCACGAACGACGCGAAGGCCTTACGTGCCAGCGCGGCGTTCTGCGGGTCCTCGAGGACCCAACGCTCGAAGGCCAGCTGCACGTCCGTCGCGCGCTGTTCGTACTCGTACCCCTTTCCGCCGAAGCCGCGCTTCAGAACCTCCTCTACGCCCACCTGCACTAGACGCACTTTGCTCGTGTCCGTCTGCTCGGCCGTGCCCATCTTGCCCTCGACCCAGGGGACCCACTCTGCCTCGCTGGGCGCGACGAAGGCCCATGCCTCACCGCCCTTTCCGGCACGCGCCGTTCGGCCGACACGGTGCACGTACTCTGCTGCTCCACCTTCGGTGGGCAGGTCGTACTGCACGACAGCACGGACGAGGGGCAGGTCGAGACCACGCGAGGCGACAGACGTTGCGAGGAGGATGGAGGGGTTCGGAGAAGGCTCAGCGAACGCTTTCAGACTCGCGAGACGAGTCTTGAGTGGCAAGGAGCCGTGCAGGCGCTGGATCGTTGTCTTCGGGAACAGCGGGGACTCGAGAGTGATGGCGTCCGCCTGAGAGACCTTAGGCTTCGCAGCCTTCTTCTTCTCCTTCTTCGGCTTCTCCTCGCCGTCGCTGTCGTCGTCTGAATCAGAGCCCTCGCCCTCGGCATCAGAGCTCTCCTCGTCCTCCTCTTCCTCTTTAGCCGGAGCCGGTCCGCCCATCTTCACTCCGCCGAGCAGGCGGAAGTGATAGTCGACGGCGTCTGTCGAGCTGAGGAAGACAATGACCTTGTTTCCGTTCTCGGCCATCTCGATGTTGGCCTTGTCGGAGACAAGTGAGCGGAGGAGAGCAACAAGCGCGACGAGACGGAGCTTAGTCGGCGTGACGACGTACTTCTGCGCGAGCTGTGATGGCGGAGTGAACTTCTCGTCCTGCGGAATGACGATCGCATTAGCCTCAGCGACAGCGGAGGCGATCTGATTCTTCTCTTGCTCTGCCTTCTTGGCCCGAGCCTCCTCTTTCTCCTTGTCAGCAGCCTTGAAGAGGACAGGGTCACGCAGAGCAATACCAGCCAGCTTCTCGACCTTGGCGTCGACGGTCGCGGAACAGAGCACAGTCTGCCTTCCTCGGTTCCAGTAGGGCCATCGCATGAGACCGCCTCCCTCGGCGTCCTGCTCCTTCTCGGCGTTGATCTCGTTTCTTCGTCGTCCGTCGAGCGCCTTGATAATGCCCGTGATCGTCTCCTCGAAGCCGAGGTCCATCAGTCGGTCCGCCTCGTCGAGCACCAGGAACATGCACTTTCCGCACTGGAACGAAGCAGTGTTCTGCAAGTGGTCGAGCAGACGACCAGGCGTGGAGACGAGAATGGGCACTCCTTTTCGCAACTTCGCCTTCTCGTGCGTCCGGGTTGATCCTCCAACGAGCAGTCCGGAGACGAGCCATCGCGTGTAGTGCTCGTCCTCGGAGTCATCGTCGTCAGCAGCCAGAGACATCGTCAACAAGCTCTCCAGGACCTTGCTGATCTGCTGGGCAAGTTCTCGAGTCGGCGCCATGATAATCGCAAGTGTTCCGATCGATCGGTCGATGTAACTGAGCTTCGACAGGGGAAGCAGGGCCTGAACGATAGGCAGGAGGTAGGCAAGCGTCTTTCCGGAACCGGTCTGAGCCTGGATCAAGACGTCTCGTGGAGCGTCATCGGAGACCTGGAAGGCCGAGTCGTCACCTTCCTCCTCATCGTCGTCTCTCCGCGCGTTCGGGTCGAGGGGGTACGACAGCATGTAGGGTAGACAAGCCTGCTGGATGCCGGTGGGAGCCTTGATCTCGAGCTTGTTCTTCAGATGCCGGTTGATGAACTTGTGCAGACCGAGACCGGCGAAAGACGACGTGTCCACTGGGGCATTGGACGGCGCTCCCACCTCGACAGGTGCGGACTTGACCTTGGGTAGGCGTTGATATGCGGTGAAGAGACCGGAGACGATCTGAGACTGAGCGGGCTTGCTCGGCGCCGCGGTCTCAGGAGCAGTCATGGGAAGGCGAGACGGTCCGGCCTGAGGCTCATCGGAATGGGAGTCAGAGTCGGAGTCATTGTCAAACACAGGAGCCTTGGGCAGCTTCACCTTCGGACCCGCCTTCGGGACAGCTGCCGGCTGAGGTGCGGACGGTCGAGCAGCCGGTCGTGCGACAGCCTTCGGTGCAACAGCTGGTCGGACAGGCTCAGGTCGAGTAGCTGGTCGTGAGACGGGCGCCGGCTTCGGAGTGGGAGCAGCCGCTTTCGGCGCCGCATTCTGAGCAGATGCATACTTCGGCTCAGAATCGAACTTCTTGACCGCTCGCCGGACGGCCTGCTTCTGCTTGACTCTGTTCGTCAGCTCAACCCTCCTCGAATGGGCTCACCTCTCAGTCCACCTTCCTCCCTTCTTCGGAAGCAGCTGTCGCTTCAGCACGCCTCCATCGCTGGGTGCCGCGATGTTGAGCTCGAGGTCGTCCATGCTTGCGTGAGGGACGGTTGTTTGTACAGTGGCAGCTACAAGACGCACTTCGGTCCGAAGTTCTGAAATTCAGTGATGGCAGTGGCAACAATGACGTGTGTCGTGATACAGGGCGGTGCCCCGCCTTTCTGGTCGTCACTTGTCGATCCTGGCGGCAGATCCCACCGGGTCAACATCACCCCCTTCGATCGATACCCAGCATCGGCCTCCGACGACCTCCCTGCGCGGGAAGGTTGCATGACTGCCCAAGATGGCTATGATCACAGATACCGGGTTGGTACCGAAGTTGTTTGGAAGTTGAGGCTGATGTTGACAGATATGTGCTCCATGCGATCCGGTTGTCCGCTCTGCGGACCACGGACGATCCCCTGACGCCGCGCATTGTCACACTCGACCCGACCTTCGGTGGTAACCCATACATCCAGGCGATGGGGCTGAGCGACATTGACAAATGGCCAGAGATAAAGCGTGCATTAGACTCTCCGGAGCCTGAACAGGAGCCTGGAGCTCCTGCTCGGCGGCGAGGAGCCTACAGCCCCGGAGAAGCGGCCACGCCGCCAGACGGCGATGGCCCACGACCAGGCGGTGCGAACCTACGGTATACGCAGACTATTATGCCTGGGAACAGGACGGGTGGCTTGGGCATGCGAGTGACTGGGCGAAGAGATGACGGTCGTCGACGACGCAGGGATCCCGACACACGACCGAGAGCGGACTCGGAGCCGGAACCGAAGCCGCCGTCATTGCCGTTGTCTCCTGAGCAGCGAAGTGAGCTCACAAGCTCAAGCTCAGTGGGAGGAGCTGCGCCAAGTTTAATGGGGACACTCTACAGCGGAGGAGCGGTCCCAGTGGAGGATTTAGGAGACGACTTAGAGGTGGATGTCGACGAAGGGTCAGATGTCGATGAGGACGAAGTCGATGAAGAGCTGCCGCCTGCCCCCAAGCGGCCAACGCACATGCGGCAGATGTCGAACTACATGATGCCGCCTGCGCCTCGCCGTGTGTCTACCATACACGAGGACGACAGGCGGTCTTCGACGGAAGAAGAGCCTCCACTGCAGTTCGGTCGCCAGGCTCTGCACGCACCCAAGAAATCCGCCCTGACCGCTCTGCTCAATGCGCATGTTCCGCACCTGGTCTCCACCGGCGACGGACAGGCTCCTGCGAGCACCCCCACGCAAGTCAATCCGTTTAACTCGTTATACGCCAGTGTTGCTGCCCCTCCCGGTCTGCCGAATCTCAGTCTGGAGCTGTTCTACCCGCACTCTGACGAGCCTAGTGAGCCTGTCATTGTCCAGGTTCGCAAGGATGCAACCGTGGAAGAGGTTACGGGCTACGCTCTGTGGAAGTACTGGGAGGAGGGTTTGACGCCGCCGATCGCCGATGAAGACTGCACGACGGTGAACTGGGGTCTGAGGATTGTCGAGGACGATGGAGAGGTCGACGAGGATTTCCCGGCGCTCGATCGAGAGTCGAAGATCTCCAAGTTCTCCTATGGCCAGTTCGGCGTTGTCAAGGCATCAGAGTCGCAGAGGAAGCAGAACGAGGCCATGATGCCCCTGATTCAGCGGCGGCCCTCTCGTATCATCGCCGAGCCGACGCGGGCGCCTGCTCGGCCGCCGCTGCCGGGAGCCATTAGTGGTGGTGCCCCGGCCCCGGGTTTACCTATGGGTCCCCCGGCTGCCCCTGTTGCACCTGGCGTAGCGCTGGCCCGGTCTCCGGAGGATATGATGGACATGACGGAGCAGATGTCGTCGTCGAGATCTCGACCTACCCTTCTCCGTGTGCGAGTCGAAGCCACACCGAGCGTCGCCTTCACCACCACACTGTCTGTCCCCAGTGACATGTACATCGCCGACCTTACAGAGGTCCTCGTCCAGAGGAAGAGCCTGCAGGGACCGTCGAGCGAGTGGGTTTTGTGCCTGGGAAACAAGCGGATGGCTCTTCCACTCGACCGCACCGTTGCCAGCTTAGGCAGCAACACCGAGCTCGCCCTCGTCACTCGCCAATGGGCTCTGGAGAACGGCATCGGTACAGGAGACCGTCGCGGTGGCGATCCTAACGCCAACATCTTCAAGCGCACTAGCGAGCACATGCCGCCAGATCTCACCGCCTTCACGAAGTACACTGTTCTCCGCAAGACGGGTATTGGCAAGCATGAGCGTGTGCTCGCCATCGATGGGGATTACATCCACGTGAGCTTGTCAGGCGGTATTAAGCTGACTATCAGATCATGCCTTCCGAAAACCGCGGCTTCTTCGACACGATGAAGACGACCAGCTTCCATGTCACCCTTGTCGCAAACGTAAAACTGTCCGGCCGAGCAGGCGGGTTCAAACTGTACGTGTGGCGCGATGGCGGGCGGAAGCGGTACGAGTTTGAAGCCGAGAACGGCCGCATCGCGGCTGAGATCGTCGACAACATCAAGGAGTTGTGAGTACATGCGGCTCGGTGAAGGCACACAGAGGCTAATTGTATCCAGGATGAGGGTGTATCAGAAGCCCGACCGCACGTCAGCGTATCTGCGCTCATCCATGCACCGGCCGTAGACTGTACGTAGTGTCCGAAACATGTTGTACCATCATGCACATACAATCATTTTTGCGCTGAGGACGAATCCTGCATCTGACATGAACTTGACACGCAGTTGACCGTAAGACTGCCATTGTGGCGGTTGAGGATTTCCGTGGTCCAGACTGATGTCTCACTTCAGTATGTCTGAACGACAGATGGACGGTGCGCGCCCTTGCCTCGTGTCCGTCACTTCCTCATGATCTGCAACACATGTGCAGGAAGTGCGATAGACGCTTGAGTCAGCAGGGGCTATGCCCATGCCGCGCGAGGCTCAAGCGAGCGAAGCCAGAAGCACATAACGGCGCGAGAAGCGCAGGAGGGAGCGAGAGAGAGGCCCGTGGACACAGGTTGCCCACAAGGCTGGCTCAATGATCTAACATGCAGTCTCAAAATGCAGAGGAAAGATGTCGCGCCTTGCACGAGAGGTGTGAAGAAGCATCGAGGAACCGAGTCCGAAACACGCTCACTGCATCGTTGAAACGGGTGCAGAGGGACATACCCACATACAGCCCCGCGAGAAGCATGCAGAGAGAAGCGAGCACCTCTCGCAGACACACGCCGCGAGTGCGTGCACATCGTGCGAGTCGGCCACGCACGAATCAGCGGCTGCCCCATCAGTCAACCCCATCGAGTCTCATCTGTACGAGATGTGAAGACGAGCGAAAGATACTTAAGCAGCCTCCTCTGGATGTCATCTCCTCTCCAGCGCAACTTGCTCACTCCCTAGCGAGGGCTACCCAGCCCTCAGGCGGAAAGGCTAGCCATGCCGTCCGCCATTGAGCTAGGGTCCACTCATCACGGCGTGCTGCTGTCATCACCCTTGATAGCGCACTCAAACCCCCAAGCTTCGCCACCTGCTGTGCGAGGGCTACGACGAAGGTCGACGAGGACTCCGACGAGGAAGTCGGGGCCAGGCTGGCGACACCGCTGACGCCCTGAGAGAGTGAGTGTATACATCTGTTAACAAAATTATGCTGACCATAGCCCATGGACACGCCGACTGCCGAGACCTCCGCGACATAGCGACTGCCGAGATCTCCGCGAACGACGACTGTTGGGAGCGATAGGGAGGCTGCTGAGGCTGCCGCGACATCGACAGGTTATCTCGCACAGACGCCCGACCTGCAGCGGCGGCGCGCTCGTTTGAAGGGAGAGCGGTTGCCGTCAACGGAGGCGCGGAGAGTGGCGACTTCGACGAGCGATCGGCATCGACAGCTCTCCGACTCCAGAGTGGACGACACCAACCGGTCCTCCGCCGGCTGTTGGACTGATACATTGGGAGGACCTCAGAGTCCCGATGGCCGGAAGATTCTCCGAGGACCTTGAGGCCTTCCTCGACACTGCTCTAATTGCCGGGTGTTCTTGTCGCCGGCGGCGTTGCCATTGG
This sequence comes from Trichosporon sp. DN520, assembly GCA_030347605.1. Classification (NCBI taxonomy): domain Eukaryota; kingdom Fungi; phylum Basidiomycota; class Tremellomycetes; order Trichosporonales; family Trichosporonaceae; genus Trichosporon; species Trichosporon sp. DN520. The sequence continues at coordinate 247,635 of JASJUY010000006.1, read as the reverse complement.
CACTGTGCCTTCGGTCACTTAGGCACCGACGCTATTGGCATGATACTGCCGCTGCCGTCAACGGTCGCCAGAGTCAAAAGTGGCGCCAAGATGCTCCGAAGTGCAGTGCAAACGGCACCGATACCGACTCCTCACATTCTGGCAGTCCTCCTGGACACAGTGGTCGCAGCCGAAGCCCGGAGCCATCAGATACAGGGTAGTGTCTTTGGAGCCAGGGCGGCTAGAGACGGTGCGGGGCACAGCGGCGTCGGCACGCTCAGTAGGGGCGTCTCCTGGGGCAAGGCTGGTCTCGCGGGAGGCAGGCTCCTGGACTGTTGGCGGCTGGTCGGGGGCGTGCTGGGGATGCCCAGAGACGCATACATTATCGCTCCGGGCTCGCTCTTCAGGCGGTCTTGTTGGCCTCTCTGGGACCGTGGCCATCATGAGCATCGCGTCCTGCGTCGACGGTACTCCCGGGTCGGTTGTCGGAATCGGTATCGACACCGCCGTCCGGGTTGCGGTGCACGCGGTGTCTGGTCGAGCTGGCCACAATTCACCTGTTGCTGCCCACTGTCCGCCCATCGCTATCCATCACGGCGATAGGTAACAGTAGCCGGCGACGGTGGGACAGTGGACCTCGACGAGCCAGACAGCGATGACGAATCTTGGAGGCGGACCCACCAGCTTTCTTGAGCTTGCCATGAAGAAGTTCGAGACTGCCATGGAGCTGGCCATCGCAGAGGTCATCGACTGGGTCAACGGATAGGGGCTCAGCACAGACGTCGACCGCTACGCCCCTCGGAGCTCACCGTCTCATTCGGTCTGATGGCGCCTCGGGGGCCGCAGGCTGTAACCTCCGAGCTCGGCCTTGAGGTAATATCTCGCAGCCATACGCCAGCCACCTCGAAGACCGCATACGGCCGCCTCACCACAGCTGTCCCATGCGAGTGTGGTAGTTGGGCTGGACGCCTACATTGGGGGTATTGTGCCCCTCAGGCGTACACTGCCTCTGCCCAGCGGTGCAGTACCTCTGGCCGATGTCTTCCCATACCGGCCTCGGGCGGTAGGTGTAGCCGAGCCCGTACGAGTGCTTCGCCGCGACGGTGATGAGGGCATCTTCATGGACAAAGGGAGCGGGTTTGTCTGGACACTCGCTGAGATGGAGTGTCTGGATCTGTCGAGTGCAAAGGGGAAGAAGTCTGCAGCGTTCCGCAGGTGGCTCAGCCGTGCATTCACTACCTGGACGGCCTCCAGACTCGGCGTCGCCATCGTCGCCTCTACTACATGCCCAAGGACCCGGAGACGTCGTCACCCTGCATCTGCTCCGTTCGGCGAGGTGCAGTCCGGCCGCCCCGGCCCCCTGAACGCGCCGGCTCTACGATCGCGCCGTGATCCATGCCGAGATCCAAACTTCCGGGGCCTGGAGGCGCAGTGGCGGTCGCATCCTGAGGCGATTCAGCATGGGTCGGACGATGGGCGCTCGCAAAGGTCGAAGGTTCGCGCATAACTATCGCTGCGTTGGCGTTAAACTTCTACTGGCCCATGTCCCTCCTGCGACATGCGACGGAAGGAAGTGACGCAGTACTTCAGCATCATCTGTCTATCGCAGAGCCATGCGCATGGTTAGGAGCTCACCGAGCCCACTTTCACCCTCGCTGACTGCCTGCGTGCCTCATGTAGCCTGACTGCCTCACTCGGAGTGAGGCGGAGCGTCCTGATTCCGTCTTGGTGTCCTCAGAGTGGAGGTGAAAGTGGCGTGGTGTTCGAACGATCCTGTTCGGCCTCGGAGGTGTGAATTGTAGCGGCTGGCCTCACGAACTTGAAGTCGATGGGACGGCGCGCGGGAGGAGCCCTGGACGTTTGGCAGCAGGATGGCTGATGGGCTCAAGGAGACATCCGCAAGGTTCGAGCTCGTGGCATGGCTCATGCGAGTCGGGCGACTCAGCCGTCTCGATAGCGAGGGAGGACACAGCCTTGGCCTGAGTCACGCCGTCAGTTGTCAAGCATGATGCCTTTCTTGGCAGCTCAGAGACGCACTGGGTCGTCGAATACGGCTACACTGCGACCTCGAGGGCCTGGCTTCGTGCCGTGCTCGTCTCAGCGATCCGACTTGCGCCGGGGACCCTTCTGATATCACTTCCGGATCCGACGCCGACATAGCCTGCTGATGGCCTTTGCCGCTCTGCAACCTTGGGCCTACGGTCAACACTACCGAGGGTATGCTGTTCGATGGCTCAGACTTCATCGCCGTATCTCCTCCGTCCGATGACCTGCACCACGCCAACTTGTCCGAGGAGGAACGAGAGCACGCGCGAGAAGGACGAAGAAGCCTGGGAGATCATGAGGCTGTGGGATGATGAAAGGGAACGGCGGAGACCCCGGACAGCCATGGAACTCACGCCGGCGGTCCTTTATGACAACGGTCATGGAGCCTGGCTTGCGGGCCAGATCGTACTCTCCCCATCAGAGGCACCAGCGACCGTGTAGTCTGGCTGCTAAGGACGCAACACGGATACAAGCTACTGCCAGACCACTATCTGATGATGTTGCCCATGTTGAGCCTCAAGCTCAGGTGAGGAGGCAGGACCGTCACCGTCGACCGACTGCGCGGTTCCACCAAGAAGGTGACTTTACCGCCCCTTCCGCCCCTCGAGACCCACTGAGCGGCACCTTTGCCGCCTCCGCCTCAGATCCTGGGTAGCAGCAAACAACGGAGAGAGCCTCGCGCCAGGGAATCCAAGCTTCGTGAGTGACCACACCGCGACTTTGCTGACCTTAGGCCATTGCCCGTGCTTCGAGGCCTATGTTGGAGTTTGCGGACTCTGCGCGGGGTGCGAGGGTGGGGTCGGCGGTGACTGTCCCGGGCTGAGGCTGAGTAGCCTCGGGCCCAGCCTCCGACCTACGACAAGGCGAACATGGAGTGCATCGAGCTCACTCTTGAGCACGAGCAGAGGTTGTAGCTGCTGCGCCTAATCTCAGCGCACCAGCACAGTGAGGTAGAGGGTGAGTCTCCGTGCTTTCTCCAGGGCTGACAACAGCAGAGCAGGTCCCTTCCCCCATACCTCTGCCATCGCTCCGATTGCTCGTCACCCACATCTGGCAAGACTGTCGACGTCTGGACGCCGAGACCCCTGATGCGTACTTCCCTCTCGGGGCGGGAGAGTTCGAAGAGCAGGATGAACTCAGCGGGGACGGAGGCAGGGGTGCTGCGGAAGGGAGAGTCGTCATCGTCGCTTGTACTGCCCCCCGCCCTGCTCGCCGTGACGCTCATCAGCGACGGCCGAGTTTGATTGCGTATCGCTGAGTGGTCCGAACGCGAGGAGCTCCTCGGAATCTTCCTGTGCGAGGCCATTTCCTTCGGCGCCATAGAACGCAGTCTCGGGGTTAGAGGCCTTGTCGTGCTGTCCGAGAGGACTCTCCGAGCCCTCGACGCCGGGGGTGTGAAGAGTTTCGCCGTATGAACTTGACCCGTCGTCCGGACTCCCCACACGTCCCGCTCCTCGCCCACTCCCGACTGAGAGCGCTCAGGCGGTCGATGATGTCTTGGTCCTCTGCGTTGTCCTCTGCGTTGTCCTCTGCGTTACCGAAGAGCTTCGCGCTCAGTGCCACTGGCAGTGTTGCCACTGCTAAGGGTAGTCCTCGAATCTCAACCGGCAATGCTGCTATTGCTAAGAGTAGTTCAGGAATCTCCACCGGCAATGTTGCTACAAAACATCTGGGCCCATGCGGTTCAGCATTCTCCTGGCGAAGTCTGTGGCGCCGGAGCCGATGGACCACTGTCACGAGTCTCATCGCTGCTGGCAGTGTTGCTACTGCTAAGTGCAGCCGCTGAGTCTCATCGCCACCGGCAGTGCTGTTACTGCTAAGCGCAGCTGCTGCAGCTGATCCCCGCGGGCGAGGTCGCAAAGCTGGCAGCACAGCTCAGCTACCTCGTCACCTGAGCTCAAATGTCAACACGAGGCGAGAGTCAAAGAGCGTATGGGGTTCGGCAAGACGGACGCGGGATGAAGGCGGGCTGGAGACTATGGACGAAGGGTGTGGCAGGGAAGATCGGGCGGAGGGTGAAAAGAAGAAGAATAAGGGGAGAAGAAGAAGCCCAAGAACCCCGGGGGTTAGAGGAAGGAGGAGCATGGGGGAGCACAGGACGAGGAGAGAAGGACAGAAAGAAGAGTTAGAGAAAGAGAAAAGAGAAAGAGAAAAGAGAAAGAGAAAAGAGAAGGAGAGAAAGAGAAAAAGAGAAGGAGAATTCAGAGCGGGGAATGGGGAAGAAAGAGAATTGTCCCTGTCATGACGTACTCTGCACTATCCCCTGCTTCTGGTGGGCGATAGTGCAGCTTGCGTTGTAACATGGAGTGTCTCTTTCTTCTCTCCTCCTTCCGTCGCTCGCATGGTAAGTCTAGCACTCAAGTATCCAACATCCAGCGTCTTCGGCCAATCAAACATCATGAGTTCTCCACTACCACTGTCTCCAAAGTGTCGCCTTGTGGCCTTGGGAGTGTTCCGTAGTCGACTCGTACACACACCAAGATAGCTGATCCACGACTTTGCAATTCGCAGATCTGCGGAGATCGCCCAATTCGCCACATTCTTCTTCCCTCACGTGACCTTCTCATTATCACGTGCGCATTACACGTGATCGCAGTCTCCACTAATTCCAGTGCCGTGCCTTAATACCCCTGCCCCCCTTCCCCTTCGACTGTTTCGCATCCTCAATTGTTTCGCGTTTCAATGCTCGAATTTTGCCTCTTTCCACCAAAAACTCTGCCCTCCACTGTCTCGACTTGTGTTTGCGTCGCGTTACGCGTCACTCTTTCCTCACACTTTCCAACCCACTGGATGCAAACATTACGCGGCGGATCCGCGCTATCCCAACATGGCAATTCGCCCTCATCGCATGCGCATCATCCGTGCACTGACATGTCTTGCGTCATACTTTGTGCCATGACTGGCATGAACTTGCGCATCCTGCGCGAGTCGTGCAATACAATACACTCTGCATTACTGATCTCTCAAGGCTACTGCTGCATTTTGGATCGTGGAGGTGTCGGTCGTGTGGATGTGGAAGTGTGTGGAAAGGGGTCTGTGAACTTATGGACCTACGAACTCCTCGGATCATTGAGTGGAATGTTTTGCGAGTGCATCGTTCCGCGAGGTGACTAACCGCTGTACTTCGACATTGCGCTTCACCTGCGACTCACTCCGCTGCTTCCGCTGCGAGCCCATTCTCGGCTCGCTCAACCTGCGCCCTCCTCCTCTCCCTGATCCTGCTGACCCTCTCTTCCTCCCGCCGCCACACCCGGGCACACTCCTCCTCGGCGCTGCCCTTCGGCTCCCTCAGTCCAAGGCCCTTCTCCACCTCCTCCTCCCTCACGCACAGCTCGATCCTAGGCCCGTGCTGCATCGCCTTGGGCGGGCGACCGTTGCTCTTCACAGCCGGCTGGGAGAGGGACACCAAACCGAGTGTTTCGAGGTTGCTGAGCAGGTCGCGGTAGTCGCCCTCGGGAGCGGGAGGGAGCGGCGACGTCTCGTGCGATAGCAATTGACTGTAGGTTGCGTACAGCGACGAGGCAGTCAGGTGCTCGCTAACTGCGCCGAGGCTTGTCTGGCCCGTTCGTTGGCGGAGGAGGAAGACTAGCAGTGACACCAGCACGAGACGGCCTTGCAGAGGCACCGAGCGGATCTTGATGCCGACTGCGGAGGTCGGGGCAGCGGTACCGCTGCCGGCCGCGGCGCGGAGTGCTTGCGTGTGGCTCGCGAACGCCTTGAGAACGTGGGGAAGTGCGACCTTGAGCAGCTGGCCCGAGCCCTTCTTCACCCACTCTGTTTCGGCGAGCGAAACCGCCGAGGATAGCACACCGAGACACATGCGCAGGTCACCGTTCTGCGCTTCAACCTTGCGCGCGAGCAGCTCAGCAGCGCGGGCGTCAACTTGCACCGCGCCCTCTTCGTCACTCGACAGCCGCTCCTTCACGATGCGACCCATGTCAGCCGCACCGTAGGCGCGGAACGATAGCACCTGTGGCATGGCGCCATTGGCCAGGGCCAGGTTCGCACGCACAGTCAGGTCGAGCGTGTTCGAGATGGCAACGAGCTTGATCGTGCGGTTCTGGGACGACAGTAGCGGCAGGCTAAACAGCTTGCTGAGAACGTGCGAGACTGCCGGCGGCGCCTGCGATGGCGGCGGAGGAAGGAGCGAGTCGATCTCGTCGAGGATGATGAAGGTCTTGTGTCCGTCACCAGAAAGGTGCTTCGTCACCGCAGCCTCAGTCTTCCCGCAGCCCAGCTCCGCGCCGAGGCGCGACCAAACGTCAGACGCCTTCAGACCCATCACACCGACTTCGGCCACACGCCAGCCTCGCGCCGCCAGGTCTCGCCCGACCGCCGTGGTCAGAGCCGTCTTACCAGTACCCGGTGGCCCCGAGACGTAAAGCCCAACGTCTTCCGTCGACACGAGGCCGAGGTACGTTTGGAACACAGCCTTCTCGTCCTCACGTCCGACAATCGTGCTGTCGAGCGACAGCGTACCCGAGTGATTGCGCGCGGACAGACGCAAACGCGCCTTCAACGCACGGTACGGGTTTGCCCATGATCGCTGGTCGTCGGGCGAAGGGCTTTCGGACTCGTCGCGGCATGTCACATCGTCCATAGCATAGGCAAGTTCGGTGGCCGACGGCGATGATGGCGGAGGCGTGATGAGAATCTCGCTCTCACCCTCGGCTTCGCGCATCGGTTGCTTGCCCTTCCCCTTACCCCTAGCGCGCGTGGTCGATGGCGCCATGGAGTCAACATCCATGCTGTCGCCCTCGGGCGAGACGATACGTTCACGGTCGAGGGACGACGACGCCGTGGTCGCCAAAGACGGCGAGGGCGACGGTGACGGTAAGCATGAAGAGGTGCGGGCCGATACTGATGAGATGTCGGCCGCCCGAGTATTGTGTCCCGACCCTGCAGCGGAAGAAGATACACCTGAATGTCAGAAGGCTCCCCGATGAAAAGGTATGACGGAAGCTTACCTGCACTTTCGCTGCGGAGGCTGGAGCTAGAGCTTGATCTGTTGCGGCTCAGCTGACGGCTGACGCGGACTCGTTTCCGGCTGCTCTCTGGTGTGGGAATCGACCTTGGCTGCAACGACGGCTGCGGGTCGCGCGGAGGAGGGATGTTTTCCTTGCCCTTGCCGTATCGTGGTCCTCCAGAGGGGCCCGCGCCGTTCTCGTCTCCGCCCCCCTTCACTGGGGATGGAGCGCTACCGCCAGAAGATGAGACGGCTTCTTTAATCTGCGACAGAGAGGGGACGGCACTCGTACTATGAGCGCGCAGAAGCATGCCTCCCCCACCGCTGCTCACTCCGCCCCTGCTCCGCGTCGCGACACCGAGCCCATGCACAGGAGCAGGGGCTGGGGAAGACGACGCAGAGGTCGACGCACCGTTGCCGCCGCGGCTCGAACCGAAGAGGGATGCAGAGCGCGTCAGTGTCGGGCTCGTCGTGACGCTTGGCCGCGTGCGTGTTTGTCGTCGTTCGGCGGGGGATGCGGTGCGCGCAGGTGAGAGGGCAGAGGGTGCGGTCGCATAGCGGCGGAGTGGTGAGCGGCGTGTGCTCCGGGCAGTTTCGGTTGTCGGAGGCTCAGCCGAGAGCGAGTCACCGGTGTGTGATGGGCGGGGCTCATTGTCGTCGGCGGTCTCATCGGCGGCGCGCGTTCGCTTAGCGGGCGTAGGCATCGTGGATGACTACGCGTATGTTGAGCGACAGCGGACGGGGCGAGGAAGGCACCGAGAAAGTGGTAGATAGAGGCGCGACTGTGTGTTCGGGTGTGTATGTGTGTGCGTGTGTGAGAGCGAGGGCGGCGCGAGTGTGTGCAAGTGTGTGAGAAAGATGACACTGTCAAAGTCCGGGTGTCGTTGCACAGAGTGTGTAATGTGACTCTGGAGGGAAGGAAATATGACAATGGAGTGTTGGGGCCGATTGAGTGGATTGAGTGAATCAACCAAGCACAGCCAACGCGTAATGAGTCTGAGTGGCTCGCACCAGCCGAACCAAGGGCGGAAGGAAGGGTAGGCTTGGTTGGGTTGGGTTGGGGGAAGGTATGTAAGGGGTTGGTGTAAGGCTTGAGGCTTGTCGAGGGAAGGCGGCGTCGGTAGTTGTACAAGCGGCGGCAGATGATTGAAAGTACAGTGCCGATGACGGGTGTGAACGCGGAGTAAAGCAAAGCAAGATATGCACAGACACACGCAAAGGAAGAGTGAGTGCTTGGAAGAGGGATGACGCTGGACGCAGCAGAAAGGACGTAACACAGGGTCGACGAGTGGGCAGATGACCGTGAGTACGTGAGTGACCAACTGACAATGACTGAGAGCGAGAGAGAGTGAGTGAGAGCGAGTGGTACCAGATACCAGGGTAACGAGGGAAGACATGAATGAATGGGACGGTGTACAGGGTGCGTGCGGTCATGTCATGTCATGTCATGTCATTCAGCAGGGGGAAGGGGGAAGGTACAGTGCACGCGACATCGGTGCTGCAGCCTGTGCGCGGAGCATGCATGCATGCATCCAAACCGATGCAGCCTGCGCGTATGCAGCTGCATAGCAGCATGCACAGCGCAATGTACACGGTACACGGACTAGACGGCGCACGGTTGCACGGTACACGGTCATGTCCTGCGATGGCCGGTCGTTGTCGAGGCTCACTTCTCATTCCTCAATGCGCTCAGTCAATGGCCCTAGTCTCAGGACGCGTCCCAATCTGGCTGCGAGTCTGATTCTAGCAGCAGTGGTAGTCTGCAGAGCTTGGCCGAGTGTGGATAGTCTGCCTGGCGTTGGCTGTGGACCAGCCAGACCCACTCAATTATCTGCGCGTGGGCGGGCTCAGTGGCTAGTCGTCAATCGCCAGAACCAGTGCAGAAGTCCTGCACCGCGCCGCGCCGCGCCAGTCGAAATCCAGGGCAGAGCAGAGCTTAGGTTAGTCAGGCGCGTCGAGACGACACAGCCCAGCCCAGCCTACCACAGCCAGCCCACAGCACGGACTCACGTGGCCAAATACCCCCGCGCCCTCATATCCTTACGTAGGACGCGTCGTGCTGAATCCCGCCGCGTTCGCCGCGCCCTTTCCCTGGATGGTTAGTCTGCGACTGTCCGCGCTGCATGACGTCAACCACAGCGCGTGATCCCTCGTTATTCAATGTTTCGCGTTTCTGCCTTCCCCTCACACACCGACCTTCTCTGCCTTCCTCCCAACCTTGCTTCTGTCTCAGTCTCAACTTCCCAAAGAACAATGACAATCCATCCAAAACTATAAGATATGAGTGACCCAAGCTGACATGACATGTCGTGAAATAGTATGTGGCGTTGTTGTACAAAGATGTCGCAAAGCAAGCAGTCAATACCTACTCTAACGTGTAACAAAGAAAGACAGAAAGGAATGGATATGAGTGAAATGTGGCACGACCCAGCGCGAGCTTGAGCACGGGCGGGCGTAGCATTACTGGCCAAGCCCCAGCAGCTCGCGGTCCTCGTCGGCGACCCATCGCGCCTCGACATACTTGGCATGGATGTAGTCCTGGATGTCCCTGCGGAATCAATCAGCGTCCGTTCACTGCATAAAAGCGAGGTCGTGCTCCTGAACCAGCCACCAGCCACCACCCCAATGTCGCCGCAGTAGGCGGACACATCTTTCCCCCGCCGGCGCCGTTTCCTCTGCCAATGCACTTGGAGGCACAAACAAACACTCTCGCTGATCACTCACTCGTCGGTCGGCACCCACTCGACGGGCTTGTTCCGCTCCCAGAATGCATTGCCCCGAGCGTTGCCCCAGTCCTGAGCGAGCTGGATCGCTTCCGGTGCCCAGTTGTCGAGGTCGACCGAGCGAGGTTTTGATATATGCGTACCGAGGCCGCGGTGCTGTAGTAGTGGTCAGTTACCTCTACCAAGACAGAACAAAATCTCCAGAGGAACTCACCAAACCGCAACATCGGATGCACAGGAACATGACCATGGGCATGTCTCGCAAACCTGAATGTCAGTTCTGTCTCCGGACCTGCGGGCTCTTTGCTCATTACTCACTCTGCGTGGCCCAGCGAGACGACTTCGTCCGCTTGCCGCAATCAGCGCACCTGGCATTGGCGCCGGTGTCCGCGATTTGGCGGAGGAGCGCCTTGTCCAGCTTTGTCGGGGTGTCCATGTGGTCCTGCATGCTGACGGGCAGACCAGGGCTGCCAAGCACCGGGGAGAGCGTACGCAGGCTGGCAAGCGTGTTGTCGGGGTACTGCGCCCCAGGCTGAGCTAGCCCAAGATTGCTGGCTCCGGAACCCGAGTCCCTCTGAAGCTGCAGCCCGGCCATCTCGTACACGCGGCGCTCAATGTCGTTCTCCATGTCATTGTACTCCTCGCGATGACTGAACGAGTTGGCGTGCATCATGAACGCCGGTCGCTGCTGGAGGTCCATCGAGTTGCGGCTCGCCTTGCCACCGCCAAGCTTGTCGCCAGCCAACTCGGCCGAAGACTTGATCCGGTTCTTCAAACTTTGTCGGTGCGCAGAGCGGCCGCCTGAGCTTGGCTCGCCCCGCGGCGGGGCGGGTAATGAGTGTCGATTCGACGTTGAGGGGCCCTTCACGGCCGGTGGCAGGGGTAGACGGCGGTCAGACTGCCCCGAGCCCTTCCGTGTCGTTGGCGGGGAAACGTCATCCGTCACACCAGGGTCCGTGGCGAGCTTCTTCACATCGTTCAGAGAGCGTATCGTCGAGGTACCGTTAATACAAGCCTCAATGGCATTGCACAGCGCGTAGATCCACATCTTCATGTCCGTTTCCGAAAGGGCTTGGTACAGCCTCCGCCCGTGCGATGGTGTGACGATCTCAAACACGAAGCGCCGATCCGTTCCTCGTCCCTCGCGCACACTAGCAAACTTGAGATCGATCACCGTTGATGCTGACTCGGTCTTGTTCGGACCGCCGTCCTTGTACTCGTACATTTTCGAGTGGGCCAGCACCACCCAGATCCCTGCTCAGTCAGTCACATTCGATAGTCGTGAGATAACTCACGATCCCATTTGCCCCTCGTTCCGCCCTTCTCGAGCTCCTCCCAGGTACCCGTACCCCACAAAACACCTTCCTTTTTGCGTCCCGCGAGCTCACGCTGCTCGTCCTCATCGCCCATGCCGCTCAGACCACCAACGCCGCCGATCGATGGCGATCCACTTGGCTGCTTGTTGTGTGCGGCTGTGAGCTTTGCCGCTGTGTCTGCTAAAGCTGCTGATCGCTGTGTGTCAAAATTTGCGTTGCTTGCGCTGTCAGCTGGCAGGAAAGGTGATCGGTAAACCTTGACGCCGGGCTGGATCGAGTGGCGGGCCGCGCGCGAACTATTTCTAGGAGGCCGCGGTGGGAGAGGCATCTGATCGTTGAAATCATCCGACATCGTTGGCGAGATGTCGGGGCTCATGGGCCCATCCGAAGGCAATTGCTCGTAGCTTCTCCGCGGCGATAATGACTGCGTAGCGTAAGGGAAGGGTGGGACATTGGCAGATGACACTGGCGGTGCGCGCTCGACCAGCGGCTGGGATGAAGGAAGGTGTGTTGATGTCGAGTTTGCAGAAGAGAACAGTCCCCTAATCTTCCGTCCTCCCAGGATCTTGTTGATCTTCTTGCTCTTGTGCTCCTTATTCGGAGGGACGTTGAGAGCGGCGACGTCGGTGGCGACTGTCGGGATCGTTCTCGGCCGCGGGGGCTCGGGTCCATTGCCGATGAGCTTGCTGGCAGCATTCTCGAGTAACGTCGTCTGCTGTTCCCGAGCGGCCCAGCCTTGGAGTAGATCATTTCGGACATGGTGGAGGTGAGCAAGCGAGAGCGTGAGAGATCGTGTGAGGGCGTCGAACGAGCCTCGAGCACTGGCGTCGTCGCGGGACAGCAGGCGCACGGGCGTCTCACTGACAGCTAATTGTCGGCCACGCTGTGTGGGAGTGTCGATGCCGGTAGCGTGCTGGCGCCCAAAGTCGCTTGGCTCGTGGGGTGGCGGATGTGTGTCCGCACGCTTACCTGGCACTTGGCTCAGCAGACTTCCAACCCAGCCATACATGCCGACCAAGAGGTCCAGGCAGACGACGGAGCTCGGCGGGACGGCATAAAGGAGTGTCGAGTGGTGATTATAGCGAGCGAGGTCGAACTGGGCAGAGCGGGTTGCCTGGGCAAGGTCGGCAGAGCTCGAGCCTGAGTACGATGATATTCCGGACGAAGAGGACAGATAAGCAGCAGTATCGGAGTAGTATTGTTTGGCGACACTCTGTGATCTGTTAGCCTGGTGTCACAAGATCCCTCGTTGTTATCAATGCGTAACGCACCTCAAACTTGTTTTGCGAACTGCCGGCGCCGGTCAGACCTTGGCGCTTGATTTCGCTCTTCACCGCGCTAAGGGAATGCAGCACCATCTCCTGAAGGTCCTCACGCTCTCGGGCTCGGCGCTCACGAGCGACCTTGCGGATGCCCGTAGCGTTGTCAAAGACATCACCCTGCACGCCGTAGCCCCCTTCGAGCCAGCGACCCAGGTCGCCCAGCGAGGATAACAACTCGTCTTCGGCCGTCTCGAGCTGCTCCAACAGCGTGACATAGGCGGCACTTGCTGCCAGGACCGTCTTGGCGAGCCTCTTCAGCGTGCCAGCCGAGTGCTCGAGCGCCGCAAAGGTTGAGCGGCATAAGAGCGAGTCGGGCATGGGTTCTGAGGGGACTGGTGCATGGTGCGGCGGTCGGTTCGCGGTCGAGAAGGGTGACGTTGTTTGCCCATTCTGCTGGCTGCTCGGCTGCTGCTGCTGCTGCTGGCTCGCGACGCCTTCACCGCCATTGCTATTCCCGTTGTTGTGACTGAACGATTCCTGGTAGCTATCCGGCGGTAAGGGTGGCTGGGGGAGGCGAGCGGAGGAGATCGAGCTATGCACCGATGGCGACGACGGAGCCCTGGCGAAGGCGCGGGAAGAGTCCGAGTCTGAGCTGGTGACGGTGAGGCTGGGTGAGGGAGGAACCGGGGATGGCCTCGACGCCGATGCCATGGCCGCTGCGGGCATAATGACAGGGAGGGTGGTCGACTTGTTATGCTCGACTTATGATGGCGACGATGGGCTGGATGATGGCGGAGGGTGGGCCTGGCGGAGAGGAGGGAGGCGAGTGAAAGAGATGAGCGAGCGGTCAGCCAGCCGTCTTGTCGCTGAGGAGGAGGCTGAGGCTGAGTGTGAGGCTGAGGGAGAAGGCAGTGGACGTTGACTTAGTGCGGCCGGGCGGGCGGTGCGCGGCGAGGTGTGGTGAGTGAGAGCCTGGCCTTAGTCGACTTGGCCCGATCGTAATGTTTTGGCCGCCGTGGTGAATTAGGGAAATAGGGAAATGGGCCAAATGGGTCTGATGTAAACAAACAAGAGTAAACAGATTACTGCGAGGAGTGCGCGAGCATTAGCGTTTGCCCTAATGGAAGCATTAGAAGGACGAGAAGCGGCTTCTCAATTCAAGGCTCGCCCGTATACGCGCAATCGCATTCCCGCAGCGTCTGCAGCCCCTCGATCTCTGGGCCCTCGACCCCTCAGCCTCAGCTGCACAACCCTCTGTCCACCTTCCCTGTCCGCTTTCCCTCACTTCCCTCAACCTCAGCTCTCTCCATCTTCCCTTTCTCCCTCGCGCTCATAAGCTCACGTCCCCTGCCTCGTCCAGCGGCGTGACCCTTGTTTCTCCAAAGCATCAATCAGCCTGATCGATTCCCTAGCAGTGGTCCAGTCGGTCCAGCTGTCTGCTTTCTGGGATCCCAAGTTTGTCATTCTGTCCGGTGCTAGAGTGCGCGTGTTGTGCGCGTTTGGTGTTTCCGTGCCTGCCTAGTCGTTTGCGTATGCTGTCCTGCCTTGGTCTGTGTCCTGGCGCACTGAATTGCTGCGTGCTGCGTACTTGCGCATGTGATGCGCATGCGGAGTTTGCTGACTCGTGACTGCCACGCCCACTTCTCCCTCTACCTCGCCCACTTCATGCATCGTAATCAAGCAGATGTGCTCTCGTCATGAGTTGCCACGGCATGATCAGCTGGCCGACAGACCTGCCGGCAGGGTCTACTTCGTCTCGCACGCAGGAGACGAAAAGCCTTGCACGCGTTGTACGGGACACCAACCCGTCGTGTGGTACGCAGTGGAACCGGATGTGCCTGGAATCTTGTTTACGGGGTCAGAGGTGATTCCCAGATCCCACCCCACGCTGGCCCGCAGTCGCATCGTGCACCTAAAGCACTTCGCACTCTCATTCTCGCTCTGCCTTATCTCGCCTGCTGACCCGTCAGGTTACAACTGCAGAAACGACGGGACCACCCGACTACGGCCGGCTAGCATACTGAGGCTGGCATCTCTGACTTGCAACACTGTCTGAGCTATTCTGCGACATGAAGGGGCTAACTGACCTGCAGAGGCATGACTGACCTGGCATCGCATGTACAGCCTCCTAGTCCTGACAAGGTCTCAAGTGAGCGCCAAGAGCACAGGAATCTCATTACAGACCAGCAAGAAAGTGGAAAACGTCGCACGAAACGGATTGTGACCGAGAGGGAAGGCCTAAATCGGACACCTGAGTGTCGTATCCTCTGATCGACCCTGTTCCGATCCTAATCAAGTCAGCCAAAATCCTCATCTCCGGCCCGATAAGGCGCGTCGCGCGTCGTTTTGCCTCTTGCGTCTCTAGGATTCCAGCGCCAGGATCTTGCGTGTCTGCAAGGTATAAGGGTGCAACGTAGCCACCTGGTCTGCGTGGTGCATCCTGCGAGCCCTCTCCTTGTCACCTCAGACAGAGCCGAAGCCACACCGGACCGCCCCGGAACGCACCGGCACCTCGAAAGCGGACCCGTCCGGACTCACTTCGGATGACTGAACGCGATCGCCCGCCACCCTTGCTCAATTTGTTCCTCGTCTCTCCGCTCGATCTGCTCTGCATCGCCGCGACAGGGAATAACACCTTTCTGCACTTTCTGCAGAGTCCAGTACGCTATACCGGCACAAGTGCAATTGCATTCGCATATGCCAACATCGAGTCGACAGACGACGCTTAAATGTGACCGCTTCCCCTTTCGGTGCACGCTCGGCTTGACAATTGATCGAAAGCGTGTTCAGCTCGGAATGCGATCGCACCGCATCGGTATGACGAGCGCAACGAATCTGGGCAGTACTTGCCGATGATCGAGCCAAAGAGCTTGAGGCGGTCCAACGGACGCCACTTGTCTAGAACAGCGTTTCACGAATCACTCAACGGTGCCGCGATCAGCCGACTCTGGATCTCGCCGCTCCCTGACGCGGTCAAGACGCTCGTGGTGTTGGCATACATGCATAATACAGGTAGACATGACAGTCTGTCAGTCGGTCGTAACTCTATGTGCCTAGGCGGTCTCCTCCTGGACCTCAGCCTCGGCATACTCTCCCTCCATCTCTCCCTCGCCCTCCTCAACGCCCTCGCCCCACCAACTGATGAGGCCCAGGCCCTGCTCGCCCACAGCGGCCGTGATGCGGAAACCGGCCGTCTCGTAGGGATCCTTCTGCTCCTCCTCTTCTGTGTCCGGCGCCTTAGGCGGTCCCGGCTCGTGCTCATTCCACTCAATTGAATCCACTCGGAACCGGATCACCTCCCCAGTGTCGTAGTAGAAGCGCTCCGCCTTGAGCGTGTTCTGCAGCTCCTGCTCGTCCAGTTTCCGCTCATCTTCTCCGGGGTACCAGAAGAACCGCCTCTCGTTCTCGTCACTGGGATGTCAGCTCATGGGGTCGCTATTAGCAGCTTACTATGCGGAATTGTCTGGCAGCAATGACGGGGGAATGTAAATGTCTTGGAAAAAGCCGAGAGACACTGTTGTTAGCTCGCAATGAGGCTTTGGCAGCTCACCTCGAATCCACTGTGGTGTTGTGCTCAAGATCTTTCCGAGGATCACTTCGCCGAGGAAGGGCGAGAACATCATTAACCGGAACGACACTGGTGTTAGCTTAGGAAAGACGAGACGAGCTCTGCCTAGGAGCAAATCGTGCTCTCACCAACCTTTGTAGTACATCTGTCCGTTGCCCCACGTCACTCGTCCATCCTCGGCCGTCAAGATATCGTACACCGACAGCGCTAGTCCTCGCTCCTTGATGAGCTTGTTGGCGTACCTGTTGTTAGCTACTGTTGGGTCACACGCGATCAACAGCTGCACAATCAAAAGCACAGGGAGAAAGAGACAGTGTTAATTCTGTGCTCCGCTGTCCTTGTGATTACATGAAGTAGCGGCCTACCCACTTCTTGTTCAGCGCATCCTGGATCGTCACCGCGGGGTTGATGCCGAACGTCTTCGGAGCGACGGGTACTGTGTCCTGATCTGTCAGCTCACGGAGGAAGAAATTTCAGCTCACCCTGACCGCGATGAGGTTGAACATCTCATCGGCTTGCTCGTCGGGCGGATGAGTTGCAGGAGCGCTTGCCAGTGCCGTGGATAGCCACAACAAACCTCTAAAGCTCGCTGTCGTCAGAAACTTGCGGACCTCCACTCTGTTGCTCTCGATCAACTTTGCTCCCGCTGCAGCCTCTGATGCTCTTCTCACCGAAGCTCACCGTAGGGAGACGCCGAGACGGAGGCAATCGCTTCAAGCCGGCTCCACCACGTGCCGGCGCCGTAGGGTGGGTCGGACGTCATGCAGCCATGATAATTTCTGCGTCGGGAAATGAAATCTTGCAGGAATGAACGCCGGCGCTTAACGAGCTCATTGATAGGATTTGCAGTCGTCCAAGGTCACAGCCAGCTTTCCAGCCTCCGATCTCCACCTTTACTTTTCCATCAGCGCTTGCCTCCACCGCTATCGTCCTTTGTCTGGTCTTTCGGTCATCTTGGATTCTTTGGTCGTCTCGTGTATCGCCTGATTCCCGACACTAAGTGCCGATTAGCTTGCCCGCCGGCCCCCCGATTTCAGCTCCGAGTTCCTGACCACCGTCTTCGATCGCGAAGACACACCACCTTGCCGCCGGATGTCCACTATCGCTAGCACCAGCGCTGCTGGTTCTAGCACCCCTGCTGTCCCATTACCCCGCAAGAAGAAGCAGCTGCAGGGATGGCAGCACTCGCTTGCCGGATCGTGAGTCCAACTTGTGGAGCTGGGACAGAGAGCTGCGGCTGACATCAGACTCGGCGGTATGGCCGGAGCGATCGTGACGAGCCCGTTTGACGTAGTCAAGACTCGCCTGCAGTCTGACCTGTTCCGAGGCGACAGCTCGAGCTCGAAGAGCGCAAACCTCCTCGGCGCCGAGGCGCGGGCAGCCGACGCTGCCGCGGCCAAGAGTATGCCGCCGCGCTCGGCGATCAGCCGCACAATGTACCAGTTTGTCGACACTGTCTACCTCATCAAGCGGATAGGTGTCGAGGAGGGCTGGCGCGCGCTGTACAAGGGTCTCGGCCCGAGTCTGGTCGGCATCATTCCCGCTCGGTAAGTCGGAGTCGAGCTCGGCAGTGCCAGAACCGAATAGCTAACTTCAGTGCGATCAACTTCTACTTCTACCCGACGTCCAAGGCGATGCTGGCGCGAACGTTCCCGAACGCTCCCACCGAGCTCGAGGGCCAGACGAGTGAGGACTCGCCGCTCGTCCACCTCGGTGCGGCCGTCATTGCCGGCGTCTGTACCGCGACGGGAACGAACCCAATTTGGGTCGTCAAGACCCGCATGCAGCTGAGCGCGCGGAAGCGGGCCGAGAATGCCGCGGTGCGCTCGGCGCAGAAGGCGGCTCACACGCCGCTCGCCCAGCGCGCACCGGGCACCTCGGCCGTGGCCATGACGTACGACATTGTGCGCAACGAGGGTATCGTCGGACTGTACCGTGGTCTTTCGGCGAGCTACCTCGGTGTGTCGGAGGGTGTGATCCAGTGGGTCCTGTACGAGCGCTTCAAGCGGATCGGACGCCAGACGGCCGGTGACCTCGAGAAGCAGTCTTGGGGCAGCTACATCGGGACGGTAGTTGGAGCCTCCGGTGGTGCCAAGGCCGTCGCCTCGCTCATCACGTACCCTCACGAGGTTATTCGTACCCGTCTCCGACAGCCTGCCGTCGCCGGCGTGCCGAAATACACTGGTCTGCTCCAGACCCTCAAGCTCATCGTCAAGGAGGAGGGCGTCGCCAGTCTCTACTCGGGTCTTACGGCGCACATGTTCCGCGTCGTTCCCAACGCCGCCTGTATGTTCCTCATCTACGAGCTCGTTGCGAACAAGCTGGGCCAGTGAGCGATTGAGCCACGACAGAAACAGCTTCGAAACCCTCGCTGAGTCCGCCGCCGCCCGCCGACGCCTCCACAACGAACGACAGACGTGCCTTTAGCGAACATTCGGACAAGAGAGCTGGTTGAGGCGTAGATGCTTCAGGAGTCCAGCGGGTTGAACGGACATGCGAGGCTCAAGATGGCAACGTCTCCCCCGTCGCCCACAGTGTATACAGTGTATACCCGCCCCCATTATCATAGAACTGCATTTTACCCCACTCGATGTATCACTACCATTGGCAGATGAGAGCACTTGGAGACTCTCGATACTGACCGCTCACACGACCGCGAAGAATTCAGCCGCGCAGGAGCAGAATTTACCGTAATTCGCTCGGCGAATTGTCAGTTTGGCCGCGATCTCTACTCAAACTCTCGGCTTCTTCCGAGTCGTTATGTGCACGGCCGTTGTTCAGTCTGCTGCAACACTTGCATTTCCTTAGTCTCATATTGACAGACTGGGATTCATCTTCAGACTGAGACTGTGACTTGTGCAAGACACACGATCTCAAGTCCAAGAACGACGCTGACGATGCGTCAGTGGCAGATTTTACCAAACCGGTGCCTTCGCCTGTGGCAAACCACGACCGCAACGAGCTCCCAACCACTCCACAACTCGCAACTATGCCGTCCACACCACATATGCTCAGCACTAGCGTCGCTAGCCCACAGCTAGACACCTTCCCCCGATGAACTGACTGCCACTGCCACTACCAGCGCCACTGCCCCTGACCCCCCGCCACACACCCGCCACACCCCACAAAGTGCCACAACTCCACCCAACTTCTTCTTCACGCCGTCAATGCGTAATGTAATACATCCCGGCATCCTATCCGAGCTCCTCAAGCCGTTAAAGACTGCATAGCAACCGGAAAACGTTTAGAAGCTGATGGCAGCGCCCCTCTGTTTCTTGTCGCCGCCGAGCTCGAAGTGCTTGCAGCGCTTGAGGGAGATCTGGTGCTTGGACTTGCACGAGGTGCACTCAAGACGAAGGACAACCTTCTTGGTCTGGGACACGTTAGCTCGGTGTCGGGTCAATGATAGCTTGCGCTCTTCGCCAAGCTTCTCAACTACTCACGGTCTTGGCCTTCTTGTGGAAGACGGGCTTGGTCTGACCACCGTAACCGCTCTGCTTCCTGTCGTAACGACGCTTACCCTGGGCGGAAAGCGAGTCCTTGCCCTTCTTGTACTGGGTAACCTTGTGGGGGGTGTGCTTCTTGCAAGTCTTGTGCTTGCAGTAAGTACGGCGGGTCCTGCACGGGTTAGTATCGCGAACGGGTGAAAGTTGAAGAGCAAGCGAAGCGAAAGAGACGGCGGTGAGGCGGCGGACGACGTTTGCGCGAACGACAACAGTGTGAGATCGTGTCGGTCGAAAAAATCCGCTTTGACAGGCCAACTCGACACAGGTTGCGCAGCATGCCCGCGTCCAAAGTCCTCGTTGCTATTCGTCCCGTCGCTATCGCTCATGAGCGACTCACTTGGGAATGTTGACCATTTTGTCTGGAGAGTCAGCGATAGAAAAGTGGCAAAGGTAAGAACGCAAAGACTGCGGCTTTAAGACGACTGCAATAGACAGTGCGGATCCGGACACGGAGACAGGACGTTTTTCAAAGGAACTGAGGGAACTGAGGAGACTGCGGCTCTGGCGAGATCTGTCGAGGCCGCTTCGTCGTAGACAATCGAGATAACTCGAACATTGCTGTGGCACCATACTCCCGCCGCTCAAAGTTGCCCACGTCGCGGACCTTTCAGACAGCTGAGCCGCTGTCAAAACGTAGCGCAACCCTGCTCTCGGTGCGTTGCGACAGCCTTTCGCCCTTCCATCGATGCTGCCATCCAAGATTCCACTTCGACGTTCCATCCGTTTATGCTCAGTCGATTCTTCCGGCAATAGTCTCCCCTTGTCGATTGTGTCCTTCGTGTCCCGTTTCCATGTCGTCTGTCGCAATGCAGTCGCCGTAGCCGTCGTGTCGTGCGTTCTCGCTATGCACTCACCGGAGTCGGAGGGTCGGTTGAGGGTTAGAGAAGACCTGCCTGCTAGCTCAACCCGAAAGTCGGTGAGGCCACAGCACCAGCCAAGTTTGGCGGGGTTTTCGGCGGTTCGGCGTTAAAACCACGTGTCATGCACATTATGTGGCACCGGCACCAATTTAGGCTGGCACTGTCCTTATCGGTGCTCACATGCATGTGCATGCTGCTGCGCTGTGCTGCGGGCTGCGCCGTGCTGTGGTATGCATAGATCTGCAGTGCATCAAGCTACAGCCAGTGCAGCTTGCAGCTGCAGAAAAATGCTCCAGTCACGGCCATTGCACAAAGTGATCTCTGCGCTCGCGAGGATCACGGAGACTGCCATCGACGGGCAGATTGGCCTTCTCTTAATTTGACATCAGTTCCATCTTACGTCTTAGATCAGCTTGACAGTGCAGCCCACGCTTTCTTCCTATGTAGCCCAAATCTTTCGATTCCAGAAACTAGGAGCCATTTACAACATAGCGGTGCTCACGTTGTCCCCCATGATCACCGCGGAAGTGTCATCGGCCGCGTCATGGGAGGCAGCGTAGGCTATGTATTGATGGCAGATGCTCGTCTGTGGAAGGGCGCGCCCATTCACATGTGGGCTTGCGAATCGACGCCGCGTGCGGAAAGTCATGATTCACGCATCACGCTTCGGCGCACCTGGCTGCATGGGCGACACTCAACCTGACAGTGACGCATCATCAGATCAGGCAATGCCGATCCAATATGCTCGACTTAGTGCTGGTCCACGCAGGGATAGAGCAGGGGCAAATTGCAGCGCATGCAGCGCCAACCTCCCAAGATTGGAAAAGATGGGAAACGCAGGAGTCGATCATGCGGATTCGAACTTGTGACTGGCAGATTGCCGCGCCGATTGCCGCTCTGGGTCTGCGCCCTTCAGGTCGCTCGCTAAGCCTGCCTGCAATTTACATGGGCTTAGGGGCGCTGTCACACGCGCCAGGCACGCCCTTCCTTATCCTGCACCCTGCCCGGCCAGCCTGGCCGCGCCCTCCCTCGCCCTCGCCCGCCCGCCGCTCGCCGTTCACCCAGCCTCGGCCTTCCTGTCTTCCCCCTCTCGCCTTCCGCCGCCCCGCATCGCCACATGGCAGTCTCCTGACTTGATCGCCTGCCTCCTACCTGCCTGGCCGGCTCAGTGTGCCCCTCCCCACCGATCTCTTGCTTCGTCCTCCCACATTACTGAACGCACCGCACCTGCCCGACTCCCACTCCATCCTCGAGATCCACAGCCAATCTTCGCAAGCGGTCTACATCATCGTTCGCGACCAACTTCCTCCTCTCCAACGCGCACTCTCGACTTGTTCTCGCCGCGAACCACTCGGTTACTCTCAGTTCCTTCACCTCCCCCGGGCTCGGAGTCACTTGCTCGCCATCCCGCGACTCCCCGCCCCTCGCTAAGCCCCCCATTGCCACTCAGGGGCAGCGCCCACTCCGACATCATCCTTCTTCAGCTATACCCAGACTCGTGAGTGTTCACATACGCCGTTCTCTTCGCCGCCAGTCCGACAACAAGACGAAACACACCAAGTGTGTATAATAAGCTGGTCTACACACACACGTTGGTATTGTTGTTATCTGACCCTGCTCGCTCGGACTCTTTCTGTGGCTGAGGGCTAGGGGTGTGTAATCCCTATCTGTCTCTTGTGTGTCGTCCCCCACCCACCGCTACTCTTCCTCCCACACCTTTGGTTATCTATCCCCTCACACCTGTCCTAACACCTGCCCAGGTAGAACACTCGGCTTCACCGACCGCTCTATTCACCCCTCGGGGCCCTCCTGCTGTCCAATGGACACCTCGACACTGTCCTTCTCGGACGAGCAAGCCGCAGCTTCTGAAAGAATAGTTACGTCCTCAGCTTTCAGCGACCGAGTCGAGCCTGCGCCCTGGACGACTCACACAATGCCTCCTCCTACGAAGATGGAAGGCAGTACCGTGCACTCTCGACCGTCTCGACCGGTCCTCGACAGCATGCCTCTGAAGTCCTATGAGGATGTTTCTTACGCCAGAATGCAGGCTCCGGATGTCAAGACGCTCAACTACGACGATGAGGGACCGCCCACGATCCTCATCGTCTTCATCCCGATCCTCGTGGTTCTCGTCACGGTTCTCTTGGGCGTTCTGATGTTCCTCATTGCCCTGCTGTGTATGAAGCGACAGCGAGGCATTCGTCTCATGGAAGATGGAGGCCCGCTCGACCTCAGCAAGAGTGACGGCGTCATTGGTGAAGGCGGCACGGAGGGTGTCGAGCAGCGCTGGCTCGAGACTGCCGACCCCGATGTCCAGGAGGCTTACAAGCGCGCCAAAGGTGAGCTGATAGATCAATATATGAGCTGACGTCCAGACTGGCAGACGCAGTACCCGCCGTCTTCGGTTCCCACGGATATTACTCTGTCCCAGTTCCTCTCGATCCAGGAAAAGGGCGTTTCCGCGTGGGCGTTCGAGCCTGATTACGAGGAGAACCTCTCGCTCTTTGTCCAGTCCCGCACCGAGATCACCTTTTTGTCGGACGGCCCCGGCATGCCAGTCCGCGAGGGCGGCGGTAACTCTGTCATGGCCAATCTGCCTTTACCCAAGGTCAATGAGGTCTACTACTGGGAGGTCAAGCTGTTTGAGAAGGCCCCGACTACTGAAGTCGCCATTGGTCTTGCCACGAAGCCGTACCCGTCTTTCCGCCTTCCCGGCTGGAACAAGTATTCTGTCGCTTACTTTTCCTCGGACGGCTTCAAGTCTCACAACTACCCGTTCACTGCTTCGTCTTATGGTCCCCCGCTTGCGGAGGGTGATGTTCTGGGTGTCGGCTACCGACCGAGGACTGGCACGGTCTTCTTTACTCGGAACGGCAGGAAGCTAGAGGACTGCTACACGGGCCTAAACCGTCTTAATCTCTTCCCGACTGTTGGAGCAAACGGCCCCTGCACATTGCACGTCAATCTTGGCCAGGCTGGCTTCGTCTTCATCGAAGCGAATGTCAAGAAGTGGGGCCTGGCGCCGATGGTCGGAACTCTTGCCCCTCCTCCGGCCTATGGCAGTGAACGCGGAAGCATCCTTCTGGACGCTGGCTACGGTACTCCTGGTGCTTCGAACTCGCACCCGAATCTTGGTGGTATCAGTGCGCTCTTGGAGGCTGCTCGTGCCCGCGCTGCTGCTCAGATGAACGGAGGCCAAGTCGCTCGCCCAATTCCTGTCGGCACTACCCCCTCTCCCGGATCCAGCAGGCGACACCGTCGCAATACCTCTCAGCCTATCGCTCCCTCACCCCTGCGTTCAGGCGAGGGTGGCCCTGGCCCGTCTACTCAGCGTAATCAGGCTGGCGGCACCAACTACGTCTCGCCTACGGATACACCACTCGTCGCTCCTCGCGTTCCGCCTGCTGATGTGGATATTGTATCCGACGACGGCTACGACTCCACTGCAAGCGCCGAGTCCAGCCACCGCTCACCGCACAATCCGCCGACGCCTAATGTCCTCGACATCTCGATGCACTCGCTGCGAGGCGAGAATTACTTCGAGCGCAGTGGGCGCACGTCTGCGACCACGTCGGACAGCAGCAACGACAGCTTGGCTCCGTCCGCCGCAGAGAGCCGAGCTTCGTCTGGCAGGTCCAGCTCCACTGCCCGACCTAATATCGATCGCGTTCCCTCTTATGGTCCGCCGGACGACTCGCCGCCGCCTCCTGGTTACGCACCGTTGGACCCCCACATGTACTCTCAGGGCTTGCCTGGAGATCTTCCCGAGGACCTCATCAATCAGGCCATCGCTGCCATGAGCGAGCCTGAGCGTCCGGCCCAGCAGCGCTCCCCTCCTCGGAGCGGCGGCGGACCCTTGAACTGGATTCGAGAGCGGGTCGGAAGGAACGATTAGTTGTGTACCCATTGTTGTTGACATGCATTGATACTTATTCAGGTTCACGTTTTATGACGCTGGATGGTCTGCGTCTCCTTTGGAGCGCGGGATTGTAGTAGACTTGTGATAATAGAGAGACATGCATTTATCCATTCACGACTCTGAGCTGAGCATCATTGTTGAGGGCGTCCATCGGGGCATCTAGCAGCAGTGGATCTGAAAGAACTCCAAGATGAAGCATCAAAGTCCGTCGCATTGCCATTCGTTGCTCTAGGTGTGCAGAGCGTCATGGCTAAAGCTTAGTCTGGGAATCGACAAGCACACGAGGCCGGTGTAGATTGCTGAGCAGCGACATATTCTGCAATAGTACCGCCGGTCGGCTGCACCGGCTGAATCTTGGCTGCGGTCGTGGGGATGCGCCGTGCCTTGGACTGATCGACTGACGGGGCGTGGGCAGGGCGGCAGCAGGCGAGCTGGGTGGCGCGTGGGGGACCGGGTGTAGCCCGAACCTGAATGCCTGAACCCTCCACCAAGACGACGGGTGACCATACCTGATACCTTGGACCGGAGCTTCCTCGCCCCGAACTCGATCTCTATTCTGGCCATCGCCGACGTCCATCGACATCGTTCAGCACCTGCTCCCCTACGCAATCAAGGCAGGGCACGCGAGGCATTGTCCTCCGAGCCTTTGCCTTTTGGACTATACCACGGCCAGCACTGGCAGACAATCGATAACCCGGCGCGGAGACAAGTCACACCCCGGCCTTGCGGTTGACTGACTTGTCAATAACAACGCCGTCGCCCTTCCTTCTTCCTGCCGCTGCCGACACCTAATCCTTGACCAACGTCATCATGCGGACCTCTCGGCAACCCGTCAAGCCGTCCCCGCTGTCCCCGCGAGATACACGACCGACTGGTGCAGCGAATGGGAGCATCAGCGGCCGGCCGAGGGCTTCGTCGGGTGGCATGCCCCAGGGAAGGCATGCACAGAAGCCCTCCATCAACCTCGCGGTCGACACACATCTGCCTTCCTCGCCCTTGGCCTCGACTACACCCATGACGACATCGACGTTCACGAGTCGGAACGGCACGCAGTCGCCACCGCTATCAACATCAGTGTTGTCGAGCCCATCAGCGTTGTCGAACCCGTCGACATGGCGTCCCGAACAAGAGTCACCGGGTCCGACAGCGCTTCTCGTGCCGACCGATAGACCTTTAGAAGACCTAGAGCAATGGCTGCCGAGCCAATCACGATTGAGCGTCAAGGAGG
Source organism: Trichosporon sp. DN520 (assembly GCA_030347605.1). Classification (NCBI taxonomy): domain Eukaryota; kingdom Fungi; phylum Basidiomycota; class Tremellomycetes; order Trichosporonales; family Trichosporonaceae; genus Trichosporon; species Trichosporon sp. DN520. Next base: position 222,262 of record JASJUY010000006.1, on the reverse strand, counting down.
AAGTAGTGCTGAGTGGCTACGCACTGTATGGAATACGCAGCTGGTGTGTGTCACGCATGGGATCGCCCCCACATAGCGCCGATCACTGACCGCACAGGTATCTTTCTAGAAATCATGGAGCGTTCACGATCGCTGCTTCGACAGGGAAGCCGTCTGATAAGGTCCTTATCATTGACCAGTGATCGACGATCCTATGGTCCCTTGCAAGGCAAGGTCGCTGACTCTTCAGATCCACTGCTATCTCCTCGTGCCGGATGAGCACCTGTCGCAGCAGGAGGGACAAGCAGAAGTGGACCATGTGGCTCGCTGGATTGCGAAGCAGATCAACGCTCATCCTCGCAAGACGGCTTACGGCACGCTGCTTGTCTCTACGCCAGCTATTCACGGACAGGAAGTGTGAGTCAACTGATCGCCACGGCCAAGCCTGCGCCGACATTCTCTGCCTTCCCTTCGTCAGGGCTGATCTCGCAGATGGCCAATACCTGGAGGGGACATGCGAGAAGTCTGGCCGTACATCGTGCTCAATACTGCCTTACGTCGATTGGGCTGTGGAGGCCGTGCAGCGATGGGCAGCGAGCTTCCTATCCCCGCGATCCGCCGAAACTTCGCCGAGCAGTATCGCATACCGACTGGTCCGGGAGCCACCGCCACTGCGGCACCATCAAGAGCAAACTCACCACCTCAGTCTCCGACATCACTGCGAGGCAACAACTGGTTCAATTCGCAGAACGGAAAGGCCAACTATGACGCGCAGAGCGAGACGAATCTGCTGTCGTCGTCAACCACGAAGAACGAGGTCAGCATTGAGACCCTGCTGTCCGACCCCATAATGCTCAACGTGGTCGAGCTCGTCAAGCTCATCCAGAGCGCCTTGGCTATCTGGGGATTGTGGGGAGGATACACAGACAGCGACAAAGCTTGTGAACTGGAGCCGGACGGGCTGTTCTGTGATGAGACGAAGGCTGCGATCTCAGAGTGGAGGAGGATCATGGGGATGGAGAACGATGATAACTTCAAGATTGAGGTGAGTTCGCGAAATGTCGCACCAACTGATCAGCCAGCGCGAAACGTCTGGCGGCGTCATGGATCCGAAGACTTTGGCCGCTCTGCTGTCGTCCATTACCAGCACACGGTATCTGCTTGCAAGTCTCGGTTGCGACAAGCTCCCCAAAGACCCGTTCACGAACATCCGACGCTTCATGAGCTCGTGGCGATTCTTCCAGTCTTCTGCGCTGGGACTGCGACATTCCAGTGACTGCCTCACCGTGGCCGGTCTGAGACAACTCAACTCGGTCTACGTTGACGGCCGCAGAGGTCACCCGACGGATGCCCTCAAAGTTCACCGCCTCCTCATCTCAGGCGTTGCCAATGCCACGAGCACCCTGTCGGCGAACCTGAAGGGAGGAGCGTCAGAGGAGACGCCGACGCCGCTGCGGAAACGAGAGAAGCATATGAAGTTTGCCGAAGAGGGAGATTCTGGTTTGGACATGATCGTTCCGGACTCCGGGGTCGGATCCGTGGCCGGACCCGACATCATCACTGTCGACCTCGAGGCGTACGTGAAGGGCATTCTTAAGTCCAGGGAGCGGGATTGGGACGTGATCGGAGCCCGACGCGTAGCTGAATTGTGGAACGGCCACGTCGCCGAGGGGAACGGACACCATCATCACCACCACCACCGAGGCCGCTTTTTCCGTCGTCGACATGCAAAGGAGGATCAGGGTGACGAGGGTGTCGGTGCGGCAGCGATAGGTGCCTTCAAAGGAATGACGAAGGGCGTGCAGAACAAAACTGCCAAAACCGGACAGGCGGTAAAAGGTGCCTTAGGCATGTCCTCGGGGTGAGTAGGATCCTTAGTGATCGTCACGGATCATCAACTGACAATCAGAAGCAAGCCAACGAAAGGTGACACATCAGACTCAGAGGCTGAACGCAACAAGCATAGCAAGGCTTTGATCGTTCCCACTGTCGTTGGCCCCACTCCGCCAGAAGTCGAGACGCTGTCCAACATGTCGCGCTCGGTATCGCCGGCCGCGATGATCCCGGCGTCAAGTTCTAGGAACAACTTGCGCGTTGATGCCGGCGTCGGCCTCGGACGGCCGCCGCATTCGCCCCACAACACCTTCCTCTCGAATCTGTCCGGCGAGTACAGCGACGAGCCGTCCTTCCGGGGCAGTCAAGCGCTCTCGAAATCATTCAGCAACAGCTCAATGCACCAACCCTTCACGTTCGGAACGAGTCCACGCAGCCTCTCTAGTGGTAGAGGCATGGAAAGCCCGATCCATCGCCAGCGCAATCTTAGTGTGAGCGTTGGCAGTGTAGCTGGACTCAGCAACGACCGGACATCACAGTACTCCAACCTCGCCCGCCATGCTCCTCCCATGTTCCGCACTACCAGTGATGGCGTCGACGTCGTGGACAGCGGAGCCGAATGGCCGCCTACCACATCCAGCGGGTCTAGGAAACCGCTGCCTGACTTCACGCCGCCCCCGCAACCAGTTGAGGCTGAGAAGCCACGCGAGCGAGAGCGCCGCTTCTCGCTGCAAGACCGGAGCAAGTATCGCGGCGTGCGTGTCGCCGACCCGAACGTCCTTGCAGCCGACGTGGAGCTCTGCGCGACGGTGTGGGGCTTCATGGAGCGTGAGCGCGCTCTGAGGCGAGGAGCCGAGGCGATGGCGCAGCTCGAAAAGAGCGCATACCACGCCACGACGAAGATCACGGACGAGCTGAAGGCGCGCGGCGCAAAAATCAGGGCGCTGGAGGAGGAAGTCAACAAGCTGCGCGCGGCGCTGGACCGTGCCGCACACGAGGATATGGAACAAGATCGCGAGCTGCAGTGGGCGAGCGCCAAGATCGAGTTCTTCCTGTCCGAGGACACGAACACGCCCGAGCTGTCGTGGGGCCTGCGCGAGCTCGAGAAGCACTGGGAGGCATTACGGACCGACTATGAGAAGAACCTCGCCGGCCTGGGACAGTGGCGGCAGAACGTACAGAATGCGCCGGGCGGCGCCCAAGGCGGCCGGCAACAGTCACCTCAGCAGGCGCGCCAGATGGGCGTCATCAGCGGCCTGCTGTCCCGATTCGGGCTTTAACGACCGCTACGTTATGACATGTTGACTGGATGTAATGCATGAATGGTTATGATAATGCTGCCTGCGTAGTTCTGCTGCCTCCTGCCTCCGCTACCCTTCAGACCTCTCTATCCACCTCCCTGGTAGACATCCCACCGTCCTCTGCTCAGACTAATCTTTCATTCGAGTCCCCGCCAGAACTCGACGCAGATCCTGCTCCGAACCATCCTCCTCTCGACGGCTCTTTCGCCGTTTTCGCAGATGCCGAACTTGTCGAAGCAGGCGTAGCAGCCGGCGGGTCATCGGGCTTGCGCGGCTGAACATCTCCAAGGCCAAGCTTCTGGAAATCCTCACGCGACATGAGGTTCTTGTCCATCCTGCACTCAAGGTAGGCGCGGGACTCGGCGCGGCATGGTCCAGCATTGTTCCGGTTCTGCTTCAGGCACGACATGTAGCTGATCATGAAGTCTTTGCACTCGCCTGGGGTGTTAGCTTCCCTGAGAGATTTGAAGCTACGCTCTGTGGGTCTGAAAGGACGAAGACGTGAGGAGAGAGAGCAGGCTATGCCAGCAGAAAGGTAGATCGCCGTCACCTCAGCGCATCTTGTTTCGACCTCCAACTGCCCGGCCAGACTCTCCCTGTCACTTCCTCCGTCGCTTCCATTCGTAGTCGCAGATAACTCACCCTCATGATCAAGCGGGAAGGATCCCCGCAGCGGCGGGGACACCTTGAAATTGTCGCTCATAGCACCGGGACGTCCGAACGACATGGTAGCTAATCTTCCTCGTGGGGTGTGTAGTGATCGTCAGACAAAAAGCGATTCGCAGCGTAGCCGTGAGAAGTTGGTGTCGGTGAGTGTAGCCGTTGACTTCGTTGTCGCTCGATGATGAAGTGAGCAAGTGGTAGAATGTAGAGGGACGTCGGCAAGATGCGGAGTGAAAGAGTGGAGGTCAGTCTGGGTCGAAAGTGACCCGCTGATGGGTGGTCTGGCCTGGCAGCTGGCGGCCGATTCGGAATCTGGGTCCGCTGGGTGGCGAACTGTTCGGAGTGGCGGCCCTGGAAGTGTTGGCGGAGCGGAGCTGTGGCGGGGTGCGGGATGCGCGGCCACTTTCGCATCGTTTTGTGAGCTTCTCCGCAACTGAGCTTTGCTGTCTAGGAACGACTGCTTTTGACCTTCGAACGGAGAGGAGGAGAGTGTGTGCATGGTCTTGCGGCTGATGCAGTCGAAACGGGGTCCATCGAGTGTACCTTGCACTGTACTTCGGCCACGGAGAGTGACAGCCTGGTCGCTGAACTCACTTGCCTTTGCTCGTACAAAGCGTACTCTCGTACATGGTAACAGTGAGAGAGAGACGGACTGCAAGGAAGCTTGACATTAGCGTATAATGACGAGTAACTTCCAACACGGGGATGGCAGATGACACTCCGTTCGTTGAGGCGCACTGCGGCCTGAACCTGAACGCGCCGCCGATAAGAACCCCGCCTTGGCGCCCAACCCGCACGCTCGAGTCCGTGCTTATCGGCGTGAACAGAGCTCGGGCGCTCCGCAGCCGCAATAAGCGACGTGTTTGTATCTGTCTTTGCCTTCACGGTGTCATGAGGAAGGGCAGTGTCGAAACCCAGTCCAGCCTGAGGACTTCGAGATCGGAAACACCTGTTATAACAGCCGTCATTGAGAGAGGGCAGGTCATAGCGCAACTGTGAGTTGTCTGGGGAAAGCTTGGGAGGAAGAATAAATTATACAGAAGAAGAACGCATACAACGACCACATGCGAAATTTGGCCGCATTGTGATAGAGATTATAGATGTTTTGCGTGACAAGGGTGAAGTCATAGTCCGTGAACCAAGCCGGTGAAAGTGGTTGGTCTTGATGCTAGAGAGGGTGATCGTCCGTGAGATGCGATGGGGAATGATGGAAACATGGTGGTGGGTGTGCCGCCTAACGATGCGGAACGAGAAGGCGGAGAATCAGAGGCGGAATTGCTGAGCTTGAGACCAAGCTAAGGGCGAAGGCGAGGTGGCAAGCAGGGCGCTCATGGCGGTCGCTTATCACAAGAGACGAGGTGAATGTCTCTCATGGTAGCTGGTCGTCTCCCGAATCGGAGACTCAGTAGCCGTAAGCGGGCGTAACGAGGTGCCACGCACGGAGCGCAATGGCAGTCATCCACTCGACTCGTGCCTCGAGTGCGGCGCAGCCTTGTGTACCGCAGCAGCGGCGGAGCACGCAGCCGTCGCCTTCGTTGAGAGGGAACCAGTCGCCGCCATGTCCGACCGGGCGGTCGTGTGACACAAGTCTCGTTGCCAGGAACTGCACAACGTCGGCCGGTTTCTCCGGATGCCGCTGGGCGAGGTACGCGCCGAGTGTCTCGTGCAGGTGTTCTTCGTGGTCGTCGGTGGGCTCGAACGTGTGTGTCGTATAGCTGCTGTAATACTCGCAGTAATTCATGTTGTCGTTGGTGTAGGTCGTGAATGGGTGGTATGGTCTGAAAGTCAATGAGATGGTGCGGGGCAGAGCTGGTCCGTCGTGTTCCGCTTTAAGGTGGGTGAGATGAGGATTCGAGGGAGGGGACGGGGAACAAAAGAGGTGGAAGTAATGTTCTTGTGGGGAAAGGAGAATGGGGTGAGCGGTGAAGAGAGATTAGAAGGGCACCGCGTCAGTGAACAAGGGGGGGTGTGATGAACAATGAGCGTGTCGTCGTAGACGAATGGGAAGAACGAGATGGGAGGTGAAGAGGTTGAGAGAAGATAAGAAGAAGTCAGTATCGCAACCACGGCGCCCATCTTCGGTTATTTGTGAGCGGTCAGAATATCATACGACGAGGTCAGTGCTCAAAGTCGGTGCGATGGACGGGGCGAGGTCGGTGCAAGAGGCCGAGACTACCTTCTGAAACTCACTCCCTGCGCAACCCTACCGTCTGCGCCTCGGTACGTGTACCCGGTCCTCTTGCTGTTGTCGTCCAACGCGAGATAAGAAGTTGTCAGAATGCCAATCCGTCTCTTCTTCCTCGTCCAATTTCGACCCCGTTGATATTACATTCCTGCATTTCGTCTACGGCCGACTAGGAAGGCCAAATTGATATGCGCACGGTCGCCGTGCGCTTGCGCCGGGTCTGCGCGACGCAGTACTAGCATTTCGTTGTCGCCCACACCTACTAGGTGCTGAGCGAGCGACCCATGAATCTTGCGTGTCAGTGCTGAAGCTCTCCCCTGTGCTGCCATCGTAAAGCAGGACTAGCACTCACCGACGCTTCTGGAACGCCATCCACCACTTGCTCGGCTGAGCAGACCTGGGGCCGAGCTGTCCGGTCGGCTGACCGTCGGGGCCGATAACCTGCTCCTCGGGATACAGACGGTCGACGAGGCGGAGCGCAAGCTCGGTCCTGGCGTGCGTGAGGTATGACCTCAGCAGGTCTGGATGTCAGCCCAGGAGTCCCAGTCCAGTATTTCATCGCAAGCCCATCGAACTCGCTGCCCCGCACTCACCAGCCTCATTTCGGTTCGCAGGAGGGTGGTACATGGAGTTGAGGGGGAAGCCGGCTTCTCCGGGAAGCGCGAAGCTGTCGACAGCGAGGGTGTGGAGCTTCTTGCCCGCCTCGCCGTAGCTAGGACTGGGACGTCCAGCTGTGGGAGCGACCTTGGCAATGCAGTCGCTGATGAAGAGGATGAGGTAGATCAGTGTCCTGTCGGCAGCACCTGTGTTGTCAGCTCCCTCCACATCAGTGCGGATCGTGCGGTCGAGCGCACCCCCGTGACGCAACGCACCTTTGATCTCGAAGTTGCGGAAGAGACAGTTCGCTCGGAACCTGTGGGTCAGCTATTTGACACATCTGCGAGCTTACAAGTCGAGAGCCTCATCGATGATGTCCGGCTGTGAGGGGTCGGCGGGGATGGGAGCCGATCCTCGAGCCTTGGTGGCATTGAACGGGACGAGACCCGTGTTGCCCACGGCCTGGATTGAGGGGTCGTTGTTGAATGCTGAGTGGTAGGCCTGGCTTGTCAGTTTGTCTTATGCACACATGTTGTGTATACGTACCGGCATGGTGAGCTGGATGAACGAGACGATGACAATCGATCTCGATGCACACGCAACGCAACGCACCGCAACCAGGCATCCACCGCGCAGGTGAACGACGTCAGATAGCGGGATCAAATCCATCATTACACGCATTGATACCCTGTCGCTATACCGTGCCTGTCTATTATCACGTCCTCACAACACGTCCAAAAGCATGACCAACCCGGCGAGGAGAAGTCTCACCGCCATCGTAGCGGCGACCGTCGACGGAGGTATCGGAAGAGAGGGCGGCCTGCCATGGAGGCTGCCTGGAGAGATGAAGTACTTTGCGCGAGGTGAGTGCATTCAGCTGAACATGCCGGTGGCTTAGCTGACGGCGAGTGACGACCGGTGAGGCCTCAGCGATGTCTGGAAAGCGCAACGCGGTCCTGATGGGCCGGAAAACATGGGACGGTATCCCAACCAAGTTCAGGCCCTTGAAAGACCGACATAACCTCGTTATCTCTCGGGCTGGCGTTGACGTGTCCGGCGAGCAGAACACCACGGCGCATGGCAGTCTCGTGGACGCAATCGACTCTATTCCATCTGACACTCACCGCGCCTTCCTCATCGGCGGAGCGCAGCTATACAACCAGGCGCTGCCCGTTCACGTCGATCGAGTGCTGCTCACGCGTGTACTTGGCCACATTCCATGCGATGTCTTCCTCGACGAGTTCACTACTCGTCCTGAATGGCGCCAAGCTTCGCACCAGGAGCTGGTCGACTGGGTCGGCTGGGACGTCCCAGAGGGAGAGGTTGAGGAGAAGGGCATTCAGTACAGGTACGAGATGTGGGTCCGCAGCTGATGTGTTGTACGTTGTCTATGATATTCATATTTGGGGGGGTGTCATGCTACATCTTATGCTAGAGTGATGATATGGACGGCAAGAGACATCCGGCGGTTGTTTTGGAGATTACTGGCCGTTGTAGATGTTCCAGGATCTACGCCACTGCCAGCCCTTGTGGTTGTTGACGGGTCCATGGATGCCGAGAGCCATGTCCTTGAACCACCAGAAGTTGAGGAATACAGCGCCGGTCCAGACAACAAACCAGATCAGCTTGGTGCGCTCGGACCAGCGAGGCGAACCAAAGATGAACAGGTTGAGAACCTGGCCGGCCATGAGAACAGCGAAATACAGTGTGGGGAGATAGTGGTGCAGGTATGTGACGCGTCCCATGATCAGGAAGGGGACGAAGTGGAAGAACCAGCCACCAAAAGCGATCTTGCCGACATACAGGAAGTGGTCCCACTCTCCCGGGGCCCAGTCCTTGTAGTGGCGCTGCATACGCAGCAGGTACCACAGTCCGATGAAGAGGAGGCCGGCGACACAGACAGACGAGAACCACCAGATGATGGGGGTGCCGAGAAGGTAGAACTTGAGATTGCCGTCACCCCAGCCACACATGCGAAGGCCGAGGTGAAGGAAGGGCCAGTCCGAGGGGGCAGAGGCGAGAATGTCCTCCTTGTCCGGATCGGGGATGAGCGCATTGTTCGAAGTCCACATCGCGACATTGAGGTGAGAGAAGTCGCGCCAGAAAGGAGACTTGTAGAACTTGACATTGCCAGGCGGAAGCCTATCGTTCCAGTGCGATTCGACGTTCCAGTAGGTGTGGACATCCTTAGGGTTGTTGTCCTTAGTGCAGGTGACTTCGACCTGCTTGAAGCCCCACTGGGGGAGAACCGAGTTGGCAGCACGCAGGTAACAGCCGAGATCCTTGTGGCGGAAGCGCATACGGGTGGTGAGCGCGTGGATCTTGCCATCGTTTTCCTTCTTAGAGCGCTGCGTGTCGTCGACGACCTCAACAATCCAGTGGTCCTTCGTGTCACCGATGGTTCCGTTTCCATAGCCAGAGACCTCCCAAGCCTCCTTTGTGACCGGTGCGGCGATGGTGTGAGAGTGGAGGTTGCGACCCGTGGAGGCGTGAACGAGTCGAAGAACGTCGCCGTCTTTCAGGTAGCGTAGCTCCTCCTCGTCAAACTCTCCACCCCAGGGAGGAGTGACGATCCAGTCGTTGTTGTTGTCCTTGTAGTGGTAGCATGTAACCTGCTGCTGCTGAGAACCGGTAGGATAAGTCTGCACGTGGGAGTGGAGAAGACCGCCGCCGTAGCCGTAGTTCTTGAGGGTGAGTTTGGAGCCGTAAGCAACGTCGAGAGGCGAGCTGGCGAAATCGTTGCCGCGGAGGTGCGCCTGGAAGAGCGAGCTCATCTGAGCATCGCCAGGTCCTGAACGATCCAGGATCATGAAGTGAATCTTGAAGCAGAGGGCGTACACGATGAAGGGGATGACGATCAAGCACACGATGCGGGCGATCCAGTGCTTGATGTAGGTGCGGACGGACATGCGAAGGTCCCCAAACTTGGCCCACAGGTCCTCAATGGTGTAGATTCCGACGAGAGCGGTGACGAACATGCCGACCCACTTCACGGAGCACACACAGCCGATGGACAAGCCAGTGAAGACAAGCCAGATCCACCAGTCGTCACCGAACGGGTCGTGTCGCTGGTTGTGGAACTTGACGAGGCCCAGGGTGGTGGTGAAAGTGAAGAACAGCAGCATAGAGTCGAGGAGAATGAAGCGGGAGATGCAGAGCCATCCGATGTCGAAGAGAACGCACTGCGTGACCCAGTGACGAGTGTAGCGAGACCAGCCAAACTCGCCGGCCGTCCACCAAGCCAGAGGGACAAGCGCAACACCAAAGGTCGCGAGCATAACGCGCATAGCCGTGTATGGGACCTCTTCCGGGTACTCGACACCGGACTTGAACTCGAAGCTGCCGTCATAGCCGGACAGAAGACCTGCAAGTCCGACGAGCATCTTCCCGAGAGGAGGGTGGACGTCGAAGTAGAAGTCCCTGTTGATGTAGTGGGTTCCAAACTTGCCGAAGTGAGCCTCGTCCCAAACAACGAACCCGGCAGCACCGATGCGCCAGTAGCGCGTGATCATGGACAGCAGCGTGTACACTACGGTCCAGAAGAGCTCGTAGTGCTCCTCGTACTGTCCTCGCTGGAAGGCGTCAGCAAGGGGTTACGGATATTCTATGTGAAACTCACCCATCCCTCGATCCGCTGACGGGGCGGGAGCCCTCGTCTCCCTCCAATGCCGGGGCCTGCACCATGTCCTTTATTCCACTTGCCTTGGTCGTCGTCGGTGACGGCGACCTTCTCTGACAGCCCGTCCTTCTCAAGCAGCCTATCCTTCTCGTTGTCCATACTGCTGTAGAGTGGCAGCGCCGGGTCGGCCGAACTGGACTTTTCGTGAGCACCAGAGCCGTACTTTGAGGGTGGCACTCGTGTCTCCCACGGCCTCGGGTCTGCCAGATCGTCGTCGTCGGTGTACTGCGTGCGGCGATGCGTGGTCGACCGCATAGAGAGGAAATGAAAGTCTTAAGTAAGACGAGAACGTGCGGGACGTTGGCTGCGTCTGAAGAAGAAGGTATGAAGAACAGTCAAAAGGCGAGTAGGAGGGGTTGTTCGAAACGTGTGACACGTCGTGTTGAGGCACAGCAAATCCAGACAGCATCCAAAACAACCTTAAATCCTGGTAATACAAGCTGATTACTTTTCATTATGACGCAATCCTTAGTGCCGACTAATGGACTACGCCTTCCGCAATTCCGCAGCTAATCGACCGCGCTTCGGTGTATAATGATCTCATTATTCGAGCCCCCCACTAGCCACGCGATCTCAGCCGAATGATCGCTGAAGTATACGTCTCGGACTGGACTTTTTCTGAGCTCGTCACTGACAACAATCTACGACATCATGCTCGCCCTCCGTCGATTGGTGCCCGCGACCCGGTCTCTCCACACCTCTGCTATTGGTGAGGTGCCAACGTATTCTTGGCGCTGACGGACAGCTTACCGCAAGCAGAAGGCTGCGGCTCCCGCTGAGGGAGAGATTTCCTTTGACGATGACCTCTTCGCTGATGTTGCCGAGGAGGTCGTGACCGAGGGCTCTGGTGACCGCGCCGAGCGCCGCAGGGAGTTCATCAACAACATTACGAACGGAACGGTCGAGAAGACTGGAGAGCTCCGAAAAGTCATTCAGCTGAGCGACAACGAGGCGCAGCTCGAGGAACTTGACCGCGTGCTGCGGGCTTGGCGTGTGCTGGGACGTAAGGTCTCTAATCAGACCGCCAAGGAGCTTGTTGGTAAGTTTGAGAGCTTACTGATTTATGGTTCTGCTTCGAGGATCGTCTTCGCCGTATATCTGGGGGCTACCGACGTTTCAGACCATTCAGATGTGGCGTGACAGCTCCCGATGCGATCCCCTCGTGTATCGAGAATGCGGTTTCGAATGCTCGAACGCCGCTTCTAGCATCTTAGGGTTTCGGATGATGTTCAGGCTGCAGAAACATTCCCGAGACATGGGCTAACGTGCAGGTCGCTGTATCAACCTGGGACGCCCCGACCTCGCGCAGAAGTATGTCAACGACCGTCTCCAGTGTAAGTAGCAGCACGCGAGCATATGTCGTGGCACGTCGATGTGTCCGCGTTCATGCCATCCGCTAACTTGGATGCGAGCTGACAAGCAGACGGCGTCCCGACAATCCCCAACGGTCTGAGGCGCAAGTTCGAGGACAAGCTGAGCCCTGTCGCCAAGGCTGCCGAGGCTCCCAGCGCTGTGCAGGCCGAGGGCGAGGCGACCGCATAAACGCAGCATTCCATTTCTCAAATTGCATTGTTAAGAACGACAGCATGTATCATCATTTCACGGGTCCCATCGCGATCCCTGTGCAAATCGAAAGTCGTGATACTCGGCCAACACTCGACAATGAAGCAGGACCAGGACAGCGGTAACTTCCCATTGTCCACGTGGTACGCACGTGTTTGTGGCCATCACGTGAGACCTCAAACCAGCCCCGAAGATCGTCCGTGCAGCCAGCTGGGCCCAGCTGGGCATGTTGATGAGTCCGCCAGGGGTAAGGGTCACGCAAAAACTGCCACTCCGACAATTGCAGGAAAGGGATCCGCCTTGAAGTCGTCATCTCTGCTAGCCTCGTTGCTCGTTGCATAAGTGCCTCGACATTCCTGGCGAGGTGGCTGATGGGTGCTCGACCGCCCATCGACGGACGTGGGCAACGCAGAGCCCGAATAATCCAAGGCTTGTCGGTCGTTCCTGTCGAGCCAACCCATCGACTCCTGTCGCTAAGATGTAGCCTAAGCAGCCCACGCAGGACAGGGGGGTTTAGACTGACAAGCTCTGACAACGGGGGTAGCGTCAGGGAGGCAGGCACACAGAGTGGGACATCTCGCACCCAGGAGCCCAGGCTCCGGTGAGGGTCTCTCATGCCGTCATGTTTCGCAAACCAGCACACGCGAACCTTGCGACGGCCCGCATGCGAGCGGCCTGAAGACGCCCAATCGTCCTCCTCCAAAGCGAGAAACTCAAACTCAAGAGCAAGAGCTTAGGGGTACGCTGGACTTTGGGTCCTAGCCTCTGCCTCTGCGTCCCTTGCTGCACAGCCGAACAACTCGATGCAGCAGTGAGGGTTTGATCGTCTCAGGACCAGGTCGAGGTCCTGAGATGCTGGGCGGATCCAGCGGTGGTCTCCCCGGCCCGCCCGAGGACAAGCATGTCGTGAGAATGTGAGCGTCCTGTTCTGGGTGGTGCAGCTTGGCGAGATGCCAGGCGATTGCGTTGACCGCTGCTGCATGCTGCTTCTGGTAGTCGAGGAAGTTGTTGTCTGCCATCTGTCCACTCTGTACAACAACAACAACACACAACGACATCGACATAAACACGGCGAGATTCGAGGACCGACGCCGACACCGACCGTAGCTGACGATGGTCCTCTATATGACCTGGTTGGCGCTCAATGCGCCGCTAGCGACAGGGCAATCATCAGCAGCGACCCCTACGGTGTCCTGGTCTGCTCGCCCAACCTACACAGCTTGCACTAAGCAACCTGTCAGCTGGACAGTCGACGGCAACCCCGACCAGACCATCAATCTATACATCATCGCCGAGGGCGCCGCTTCCAATGCAGACAGCGCTCATGGAGGTGCGGCCGCTGGAGCCGACCAGCTCGGTGGATCGTCATCGTTAGGATCGTCTGGAGTAGCATCTCTGAATGGGTCCTATACGGGGGTCTCCACGGGCTCCAGCTCTACGACGAACCCTCCCGGATTCGCGCCAGTTCAACAGCCTCAGACGTCTGGGCAGCTTCAACAACCGAATCCAGCAAGCTCTGGGGCGCTTCTGACACCGCCCGGATCGACACAGCAGCAATCGCTCACTCCGGCTGGCGGGAATTTCCAGCCTCAAGGGCAATCGCAAGCGAGCGGAATTGCTCAGCAGCAAACGCAACCTCAAAATTCGCCCTTCCAAGCAGACGATGCCTCTCAACTCCAGTCCCCGGGCGCTGTGCAGCAGCCGCAGCAACAGCAAACAAATGAGGTTTCACCGCAGCAGCAGCAGCAAGCGACCGACAATACGCCAGCCCAGACCGGCATGCCGTGTTCACCCCAGCCGACGCCCAGTCCGGAGCAGCAGCAGCAGAGCCAACAACAACAACAGCAGCAGGCGGAGGGGCAGCAGCAGCAACAGCAAGCGTCCCCACCGGGCTCAAGAGGGGACTCGGGTGCGGAATCTATACAAGGAAGTGAAAGCACCGCGGAACCGAGCACAGACAGGCCCAATGTCGATGATCCCCCAACTGGGACCACCTTGATCGCGGGATTAGCACCTCCCGGAATAGGCGTCATTACCGAAACCGAAAGTCCATCACCCACTACAAGTCCATCGCTCTCGCTAGGTCCTTCCTCCTCAGAGAGTGAGCGCATCTCTGCTGCCGAAGATGCATCCTCCGGCGTAAGCGCATTGTCAGCCGACAGTGCATCGCCTTCGCCGTCACCGGCTGTTTTGTCGTCTGCCGACTCCAGTGCGAGCAGTGCCTCATCCGAGACGCCCAGTCCAGCTGTGTCAGGGTCCGCACCGCTAAAACGCGATCTTGGCATCACCGTCATTAGCAATGTCGTCCGCAACGAGCTCGACTGGCTTACCAACGTCCCGCCAGGGCGATACCGCTTTGCAGCGACGCTGCCGAACGAAGACGTGAACCAAATCATCAGCACCAGCGATGTCTTCACGGTTGTCGCCGGTGAAAACACGAGCTGCATTAAGGGTAACGGGACGGTTTGGGCGGCAGGGAACAATCCCGCCGGCCAAAATGGACAGAAGTCGTCATCGAGATCCAACGTTGGGAAGATCGTGGGCGGCGTCGTCGGAGGAGTGGGAGGCTTCATTGTCCTGCTCATCTTGCTGCTGACATGCTTGATCTGCTACCGGCGAAAGAAGCGAAGGGCGCGGACGAAGCTTCGCGCCGAGGCATCCAACTTCAGCTTCGATGCCGATTCTCCATCTCCGCCGCCGATGCGACCTTCAACGTCGTCGCCGCAGCGACCGGCCCCGACACTGAATGCCTACACGAGCATCCCTGTGTCGACTCCGATAGTGACCCCCAACGGGACTCCCGGGGGTACGCCACGGCTGACGCCCAGTCGCAGTCCTCAGCCCTCTCCCACTCCAGGTGCGATGAGCCGAGGGAAGACATCTGTGGAGCATCCTATGATCACGGGGCGCACAAGCGACTTCGGGCCTGAGATCTACAATGCGCCAGTGTCCGAGACACCGTCACGTCCCATGTCTGGGACCAATTCGACCGATGGCACAGGAGGTACGACCGGAACGAACGCCCACGCCAGTGTCGCCTCGCTGGGTACGACGGCTGCCATGATCGCAGTTTTGGGTCAGCGATGGGCCGCCGGTTCTGCGAGCCTGCAGTCTCTGCCGCTCTCTGACCATGGTGTGGACGACTACCGAGCTGCGAATGCGCAGACACCCGCTGAGGCGTACAAGGAGGCTTTGCGCGGCTCTCCAGGTGCCGAGGAATGGATGACACCTGGTGTGCATACCCCTGCGAACCCGCTTGCAGGCTCACCGTCCAGCTCGATGACGCCCGCGACAAAGTCGTCGGCTAGTCTGGGCCCCGGTGGCCTGGCTTCGCCCGTGCACTCTTACGCTTCATCGCCGGCGATGCAGTCCATGGCGTCGCTGGGCAGCCAGTCGATGAAGCGTCTCTCCGCGAACAGTCAGAAGCGGTTGTCCTCCAATTCAAGGCTCGGCAACCGCTACTCGACGCAGTCGCTGAAACGTCTCTCAGATTCACAGCTTATGACCGTGCCGCAAGACAGTGTCATCAACCCCATGGCGCCCTCGCCCTCTCTCTTGTCACCCTCGGCTGCACACTTGTCGCCCGCTCCATCACCCAAGTTCACCCCCTCGCCCCTATACAACCCTTCCCCTCAATCAGCCCCCTCGCCACGTCTCCATCCGTCTCCCCAGTTCACACCATCGCCTGCTTTCCCGTCCCCGCAGTTTGCGCCATCGGCGATGCGTCCCATCGCGCCCGCTCGTGGATATAGCCTGTCGACTAACGCTTCAGCAAGCTCTTCACAGTACTGGACAATGGACAGCGAGAACGGTGACGCCATCAGCTTTGGCGGCGGTGGTAGCGCAGTGGACATCACGCCTCGAGCCACGCAAATGCAGACACAGGCCCAGCGGCCGCACCTGCTGCCGTACGGCTCGTCGACCTCTTTCGCAACCGGCTCGTTCGTCAGCGCCTACTCCCAGAATTCGGCGTACTCTCCTTCGCCCGCCAGTGCGCCGTACGGATCAGCGATGTTGTCGCCCGTTCCCTCCGTTCCGAGCGTAACGGACGGCACTGCGGCGCCCTTCCCTTCGCCATCGTACCTCACGCTGCCGCAGCCGCTGCAGGGCAGACCGAAGAGCATGCCACTGAGCCCGCAGGGTGAAGGGACTTTCTTCCCCGAGCAGGGCGAGCGCGACACTCTGCACAGCGTCAGCTCCCCTGTTACGCCGGTCACTCCATACACTCCGCAAGTGCCTCAAGTTCCTCAAGTGCCTCAGGTGCCCAGCGTGCCGTCATCGCCGATCCCGCCACAAAAGCCGCCACCGACTGGTCCGCTTCCTGCACCCCCGTCCTACCCCTCGTCACCGATCTCGACGCCTCGCAATGTTAAGCGAAGCGACTCTGCGCGCAACTCGCGCCGCCCCCTTCCGCCTGCCATGACGGATGAGCTGCGCCAGATCCTCCGCCAGTCGCAGCAGAAGGCGCGTGAGGAGGAGGAGAGACGCAGCTCCATCCCCGCAGGCGGGAGCCTGGGGCGCAACGCCGGCCGCAGCATCCAGAGCGCCTATCGCGCCCTCGAAGGCAAGGGCTTCGCCTCCGTCGAAGGTCTACCGCAGCACCAGCAGGCATACCGCTCCTTGGAGGGTAACGGTGTGGCTATGCCTGCCGTGCCCCCAGTGCCTGCTATGCCTGACATCATGGCGGCGCACCACCAGAACCACACACAGATCCTCGAACCTCCCCCGGGCAGAAAGCAGCGCGAGAGCTATACCTCGTTCAAGTCTAGACAGGATCAAAATAAGTTCTAATTTTCCTTGACACACCCACACGGACATACATTCCCTTAGAGTCATCCCCTCGTTGGACACTGTACCAGTAGTAGTATTAGCACATAGTATGACATCTTATGCATCCAATACCAAGTGCTCTGGACGTGTGCTCAAGCTGTCAAGTAGAGGCACGCCACACTCAAAGGCATAGCGGGCAGTCCCTGGAGATGCACGTCCAGCCAGAGAATTCAGGCACGACCTACCCGGCCTATCTCGGCGGAACCAAAATTTCTAATCTCTTGTAATTTCGTGCCCCGCGAAGCACGCTCGACACCAACTCGACTGGGACATCGGGGGCACAACAAAACCTCTGAATCTCGGCCAAGTGTGCATGTTCCCGCGCGGACGGCAGACCACTCTCAAGCTCGCCTCTTCCATTGCCCAGTTGCGCGCGACCCACACCATGTCCGACAGCAGCATCCCGTACACGCTCCCCCTCCCTGGTGGAATTCCGGACACGCACCGGCCGCACACGGAACGAACGACGACGATCCTCGTCCCGAAGGAGAACACGGCCTTCCTCAACCCGGTGCAGGAGTACAACCGTGATCTGAGTGTCTCGGTTATCAGGGCCTGGAACAACCAGCGCAAGGCGGAGCTCGAGGCGCGCTGGCGCCAGAAGATGGAGAAGGAGGCCAAGAAGCGTGCCGCGAAGGCTGCGAAGGGAGGGAAGGTTCCGGAGGGCGAGTCGGCTAGCGTCGAGGTAAAGACAGAGGCGGCTGAGGAGAACGGAACTGAGGCTTACGGCAACGGAGAAGCTGAGGGTGAGGCGGGACCATCAGAGGTGAGCATTAGAACGAGATGGCGGCTGACCCTCGCCGCAGCGCAAGTTCCGCGCACCCAAGTTCACCATCCTCGAGGCGCTGTCTGCCACTGGTCTCCGATCAATCCGCTACGCTAAGGAGATTCCCGATGTGCGCATCGTCCTCGCGAACGACATCTCCCCATCGGCCTGCGATGCTATGCGCCGAAACGTTGCGCTTAACGGTGTCGGCGAGCCTGCTCCCTCCGCCGCACCGGAGTCGGGCGTGCAGTCCGCTCCGACTGCCGGAGTGACGGAGGAGGAGATGGCCGAGAACGTGCCGGATCTGGGCCGCCGGGAAGGCTGCAACGGATACGTTCGAGTAAACGAGGGCGACGCCTGTGCACTGATGTACTCTCGACGGGGATTGCGGGACCGCGTTGAGATGGTCGACCTTGACCCGTACGGCACCGCTGCGCCGTTCATCGACGCCGCCATCAACGCTCTGAGTGACGGCGGCCTGCTCGCCGTGACGTGTACCGACCTGGCCGTCCTCGCCGGCTCCAACTACCCCGAGAAGTGCTTCAGCAACTACGGCGGCACTGTCGTGAACGCCGAGTACTCGCACGAGGTCGCTCTCCGTCTCGTGCTCAACTCGATTGCGCAGGCTGCGGCACGGTACGGAAAGTACATCAAGCCCCTGATCTCGCTCAGCATCGACTTCTATGTGCGCCTGTTTATCCAGGTCGAGACCCGGCCGGCGGAGGTGAAGCGCCTCGCCTCGCAGACCGGTGTGGTGTACGCGTGTGGCTTCTGCCAGACGCCAGTCCTCCAGCCGTTCGGCCGCGAGGTGTCCAAGGAGAGCAAGAACGGCAACCCGACGATCCAGTACCGCGTCGCTACGGGTCCAACAGCAGGCGCCAAGTGCGAGGAGTGTGGGAGCACGCAGGCTCTGGGTGGACCGATGTGGCTTGGTCCTATCCAGAACCGCGAGTTCATTGCTCGCCTGCTGGCCGAGATCGAGCAGGACAAGGAGCACTACGGCACCTTCCCGCGCATGCACGGCATGCTCACGCTTGCTGGCGAGGAGCTCGACGCCCCGTTCTACTTCTCGGCGAACAAGGTGCACGGCTTTGCGCACTCGTCCGCCATGCCGACGAAGAACTTTGTCTCCGCCCTTCTCAACGCCGGATACAAGGTGTCGCGAAGCCACGCCCTCTCCGGTAGCGTCAAGACCGACGCTCCCCGCTCATTTGTCTACGACATCATTCGCGAGTACGTCAAGGAGCACCCTGTCCGCCTCGACAAGGTGTCCGAGATGAGCCCGACCCGTGCTCTCCTCGCTAAGCCGATGACGCACAAGATCGACTTCACGCCCCACCCTGACGCTAAGCGTTTCGAGAAGGACAAGGACTCGAAGGTCGTTTACTACCAAGTCAACCCGCTGCCCAACTGGGGACCGGGAAGCAGGGCGAAGAGCGTCAAGGCTCCCAAGGAGGACGGCGCGGAGAAGCGCAAGAGCGAGGACGCCCCAGAGTCCGAGGCTAAGCGGGTGAAGACGGAGGTGAAGACGGAGCCGGTCGCAGATGACAGCGAGGAGGCGGCCATGAACGCTTAGAGGAGAGGGAGAGGGTCCATACATTATACATTTTCAGGGTTCGGACTATGTACGCATTAATCGATTAGATATCACAGAGCTACACAACGTCCCTTGGACTGAGATCAACTTTACTACAGGTGTCGGAAGTGGATAACGATGGTGAATCTGAGCGACTTTCGGTCTCCAGGTGGGTCCAGACTTCCTTATTGACTGATCGTCGCCGATCGGGTATCGAGTGTCAGGAGTCGGAGGGTGACGATCCAGTGGATTTAGTCGACGTTCACGGTCTTCTTCCTTCGGACTTGTCGCGCCGATCGCGCCTTCCCTCGGCCTTCCCTCGGCCGTCCCTCTGGTCTTCCTTCTGGTCTTCCTTCTCGCCTTCCTCCTGCCGATTCTGCGATTACTCCTTCTTTTGCTTCTGTTCTACCGATCATTCTTCCACTCATCTGCGCTTCCCTCCCTACACTCCTCCCCTTCCTTCCAGATCAAACCCCGACCCTCCATGCCCTCTACGGCTAGAAGCGGACCATCGCCAGATCGACGTAGGTGAGTGGATACCTCGGCAGCACGGGCACGATGTTGAGGACGTATTCGTCCTTATCGTCGTCCTCTTCACCCATCGCGCGAGATCGCACATGCCCCAGTTCGGGTAAGGGACTTTCCGTAGCGACGTAAGCCGTACCGAGTGCGAGAGGGGGCAGATCGTCGGGGAAGCTCTGGGGAGTCTGCGAAGGCATGAGAAGTAGCACGCTGATCGCAAGCTTCTCGTCGCCGGTTGCGGTCTGCGCGTTCTTGCCAGTCTTTGCTCCTGGTGGTGGTGGGGGCCCAGTGGGGAACACGGCGAGGGGCTGCCTGTCAGCCGAAGGTGACAGATAAGGAAGCTTACCTGAGTCAGACCGCCGAACAGCTCCTCTGCCTCCTCAGCAGCTCGGCCGACCTTACAGATTGATTCGGTTCTGCCGCTGCCTTCAGCTACTCCGGCTTCGGCTGCAACGTCTGCACGCTGGGCCGCTTTCTCGCCTTCCTTCGCAGTGCCTGCGTCTGCGCTTAGCCGGCTATCTTGCCCTGGACTGCCCAAGGCCTTCTCGTCCAGCATCACTTCCCACATCTCCGGACGCTTAGATCTGCGGCGGACAACATACTGCGGTCCCCAGAACTCAGTTCCCGAGCCAGTCCAGTATCCAGCCCACCATTCTGCAAAGCTTCCCCAGAAGCCGCGCCTGCCCTCTCCCTGCCCATCTCTCGGCGGTATTCCATCTGCAGCTTGCCGCCTATCACGGGTGACGAGATAGTATCGCAAGAACAGCGTAATGACGATTGCGATGAGCGCCGCGCCGATAAAGCCTAGTCCGAGGGACAGGATCTTGGTCGTCGGCAGCGATGCATCCGAAGTCGGGACAGGGATGGAAGACCGCGCTGGCTCGCTGGGAAGCGGACTGTCCGACGACGCCGCGCTTGGATCACTGCCACGTATTCGCAGTGCATGGTCGGCCTGCTCGCGTACGGCACGGGATATTCGATCTCGCACGTCTGGAGGAAGGGGCGTTGTCGGGGTGGCAAATCGAAGGTTCATGGCTCAGAGTTAGTGCGATGAGTGTATCATCGCGGACGATGAGGTCGATACTGGGAAGTGCGTCTTAGTGAGGTTATATCATCCAGCTTGCGCCGATAACGTCAGAAGGTAGCCGGCAACGGCGAAGCGTAGGATCGTAGGAGATGGCCGTGGCAAGGAACGCGCAGATGAGGAAGGCAGGAAGTACGAAGTCACCCTGGCCGGGTTTACTGATCCACGCCCTGCTTATCCACTGGCCGCTGGCTCACGTATCAATCAGCACGAGGTCGCGCAATGTGTCAAGCGGAGCCGATATTTGGTATGTCGTATCGCTCTTGCCCGGCGGCGGAGGGGGGGGGCTGAGATTAGCTCGTCGTGTTCTGTAGAGGCTTGCTGCGGTGCCTCTGAGTGCCTCGAGATGCTTTCGGTTTGCCGCTGAGTCATGCGCCGTACCACTCCATTCAGATAGTGGCAAAGGTGAGAGTCCACATGACCTCGTGCTGCATGGTGATCACCCGTGCACCCACCCGTCCGCCGTACTCACGCGGTCGTATACGTTATGCGTCCGTGCGATACGGCCGAGTGTGAGCCGGTCCAGCCGACCACGATCACATCGACGGGAGAGAGTCACGGAGTGGCGACTTGCGGAGGGTTCCTGATACGCCTGGTACGGTATGGTCTGCAAGTGCGCAGTAGCATTTCGTACTCTCGCTCAGCCTGCCACACACATTTTGGCGCACTACAGGTGAGACCTCATGTCCTGCAGGCTCTTCCGGCTGCGTATGGTGCTTAGTGCTTTACGCTCCTGTTATAACAAAAATGCAGCGCTGGATCATCTCTTCAATTCGTCAGATCTCGCGCATCTGGCGAAGCGGTAATTGTTCATATCCGTTTCACACCCAGGCGCATATCGCGGGAGGCCATGGTGGGATCTGCACACAATGGCACTACGACTAACCGCATGCCGCACCAGGCCTTCTCCTTGTGCTTCGCCACCCGCGCCAACCCCGAGATCCGATATCGGCTCTGACCCGGGCCTCCACAGCCGCATCTCATTGCGATCAATGCGGTCTAGACCCACCATGCAAGACATGTCACGTGTTGGCGAAACTGAAGCTGACTCGACTGCAATTTGGTCCCGGTCACACGAAGACGCGCTACCGGGGAAGGCGCCAGCGCAAGGGATAACCCTACACGGTGGGATATGGAGATCCAGCCCCGTGCCCATGTCTTCCTCGCTCGTCTACGGAGTTCACACGCGCTCTCCAGTACAACTAACCATCTGTTTACACCTCCGACCTCCGCTCGCTCGCTCACTCTGCCCTGCCCGCCCTTGGCCTCCCTCCGCGACACCCCCGCACAGCCCGCATCCCGCACGCCGTCACCGTCATTGCGACGCCCCGACCCCTGCCGCGAGCCCTGCAACAACCCCCTCCAATTTCCTACAGCCTATCAACCCTGTCCGATATCCTTCCTTGACGGACATCCACTCCGTCCCCATCCGATAAGCAGTGCCGCCGGCAGTAGCCCAAGAGTCGAGTGCAGGAGCAACACCATGGCCGACCAGGAACTGTACCAGGAGCCAGACACGAGCGCGGCGCTCAACACGCTCTTCCACACAACGCAGGAGGAGTACCCCCTCGAGCTGTCCATTGACCCGGCGCTGAGCGAGGGAGGCGCGGCAGGCACCGTGGCGGGCGAAGCAGCTCTGGCCGGAGCCTCGTCCGATGTCGCCGAGAGCACAAATGGCGCCGCAGGATTGAGCAAGGCTACAGAGAGCCCCGAGGCGCCTCCGCCGAAGCGGCGCGCTACCTCGCGTGCCAACATGCTGGCGCGAGGCGGTGCGTGCGAGTTCTGCAAGCGCCGTAAGCTCAAGTGTACAGCCGAGCTGCCGCAATGTGCGAGCTGCAGGCGTACAGGGCGCGAGTGTGTCTACTCGCAGAAGAAGCAGCGCTCGCGTGTGCGCATTCTCGAGGACAGGCTCATGGAGCTTGAGAAGCGCCTGTCGGAGAGGGACGCGGGCGCTTCCACTGCTGGGACAGCCGTCCGTACCCCTGGGACTGCTGACTCGACGCCCATGGCGAACTACGATGCGCCCAGCAGCGGCGTCGATCTCTTCAGTCTCGGGCTCGGGGACGGCCTCACGCTCGCCGATGTGCCGATGAAGCGGACCGAGCCGGACCTCATGACGCTCGCCGATGCCGCGGCCGCTGATACGGGCCGCTACCCATGGGAAGGAATGTCGGCCACGGATATCGCTAATGCGCTCGTCAAGCACATCAACGAAAAGGACAAGGGCATCGGGCAGAAGATTCTGCAGCATCTGTGAGCTTTGTTCCGTTCCGATGAATAGCTGACGCCAGACTGCAACTATACTCACAGTCATCACCGTATCGTCTAGTATCGACCGTCGTGTCGCCGCAGATGCTGTTCGCCCGTGCGGCGGGTCCGGCACTGCAGCACCCACACAACTCGCTGATCGCAGCGCTGGTGCCCAACATCATGTGGATGTCGCCAAGCGAGACGCTGCACAATCCCGCCACGATCGGCACAGTCGCCGAGACGCTCGTGCAGCTGTCCCGTGTGCTGAGTGCAGCAGGGCTGGCAAACATGGATCCTCGGATCGTGGACCTGGTCGCAGCGGCCTCGCTGCGTTGCATCGCCCTTACATCTCAAGGGCGCTTCGTCGACGGGTGGAACGAGAACTCGCTCGCTGCGGGGCTAATCTGGTCCACGGGCATGGGCAAGCTAGGCGGCGTGGGCGAGCTCTTCGTCTCGCCAGCCCAGCGGCCCTCGGACCGCGCAGCCCGCGTGCGCCGGGAAGAGCGCCTCCGCATGATTCGCGGCAAGGGGCAAATCGTGCCTCCCGCAGTAGACCGTGCCGAGCTGGCCGAGCGCATCCGGCTCTTCTGGAGCGCATACCTCATCGACCGTAGTAGTGCGTTGGGGTGGAGTTGGCCAGCAGTTCTCGACGAGCGTGAGATAACCACGCCGTTCCCGCACGAAGACGCCGAGGGCGACGAGGCGATGTGCGAGCACACGACGTTGAACGACTTCCTCGCCGGCCGGGCAGTCGGCGGGCCCGACTGCCTCCTAACGGCAACAATCAAGGGCGTGACGTTGGCGTACGAGGCCTCGCGGCTTCTGGACCGCGCGCCGTCGCTCGCGAACGCCGAGGCCACGTCCCGCCTCCTCCGGCTCGTGAAGCGACACATGGTCACGCTGCGCCCCTTCGAGCCGACGAACCGCGAAGAAGCCCTGCGCGATGCAGGGTGGAACGACGTGTGGATGTCGTGCCACGCGGCAGAGATGATGCTCTACCTGAAAGAAGAGATTGATGCGCCCTCGCCCCCCGAAGAGCTCGAGGCGAGGGACAAGGCGATCGAGGCGGGTCTCCGCTTGTGTTCGGCAGTGGAGGCGGCGCTGGAGGCAGGCGACACGGATCTAGCGGGCTACGACATGACAGCCCCCGTCATGTGGTACGTCTGCGGCAGGAGCTTCCACCACCTCGCCCGCCGCGTCGAGGCCTCGGGCACGCCCGAAGACAGGGAGAGGGCAAGTTTGCTCCGCGAGAGACTGCGCTTCCTCGTCGAGGCGACGCAGAAGATGCAGAAGGCTATGCGGCATGCAGAGGTTCATGCCCAGTTGCTGTACAATGTCAGCAACGATAGCGAGATCATGCTCGGCGAGTATGTTCGTCCGGACAATATCGACGTCAATGTCATGGGGGAGGGCGTTTAGGGGACGCATCATTGGTGAGGCCGTATAGCCGTATCAGGAGTAGTCCTCAAGTCAAGCGCGGACTTGGTGTGACAAAGCCGGCCCCGTTCTGTGCAGTTTGAGCTCCGCTCCGCTCCGCTCCGCTCCGCTTCGCTTCGCCAGTCGCAGGTCAAGTGTAAAATGCATATATAAAATGAACAACGATGGCGGGCAGTGGTAGTGGTAGTGATAATGGTAGATAGGAGCTAGGAGATACGTAGAAAGACAGTGTAAAATGCTAAGGCTGGGCTGGACTGGGATGGTGTCTCGGTCTCGGTCGGTCTACTGTAGCTAGGTGATCCTGGTTGCTGGCGGGCTAGGAGCTAGGTAATGGATATATAATGGATAATTATATGTATAAGCGCTGTGGTCTCGGTCTCGGTCTCGGGCGAGCATCGATGTTGCGAGCGAGGCGAGCGAGCGAGCGAGCGAGCCTGAGAGGGCGTGGGCGTGGGCGGTACAAGACATGTGTGCAGGTGCGGGTGCAGGTGGGCAAGAGAAGGTGTATGAAACACTAAGCTCATGGGTCGCGGTGACTGTGGCTGCTGTTCTGCCGATGCTCCTGCTGTTGTTGCTGCTGGTGCGCCTGCTGGTTTGCCGCGCCCGAGACCGTCAAGTACGTGCGGCTCTTCTCGTCGTCGACGTCTTTCCCTCCCGCAGCGTCGTACTCGGCGTACTCGAGCTGGTTCAGGTTCTTGACCAGGTTGAGGAAGCGCTCAGTCTTGATGAACTTCGGTACGCTGTCCATCGCCATCAGCTTGAAGATGTGGTACTGGATACGCTCGTAGAGGTAGACGAGGTTCTGGAGCTCCTTCGCGTTGAGCTTAGCTGGCACGCTGTGCCCGTCGGCGCCTGTCTGCTGCGATCCCGGGTTGCTGTGCAGGATCTCGTTCATGTAGTTGATGAGCTCGGCACGGATCTGGTGGTCGAGGTTGAGCTCGCTCGGCGCTGCCGGAATCAGATACGTGTTGTAGATGACGAAAGTGAGGAGGATCAGGTCGTTCTCGTGCTTCTCCATAGCGCTGTGTGATGGCGCACTATTCTGCGGCTGCGGCGAACCCGGCTGTGGCGGTGAAGAGGAGGCAGCGGCAGCCGAGGAAGACTTGTTGAAGCGCCGCTTGAAGTCCTCGACATCGAGCCAGAAGGAGAGGTTCTCCTCGCAGAAGTTGCTCCGCAGGTACTCTCGGAACAGGGATCGGAGCGCCGGCTCCTGCAGGATCTGCTTCAGACGCGCCGTGTGGCTGTCCTTCATGCTGATCTGTTTTGACGGTTCTGGTGACGTGGAGATGGGCGCCGCAAGCGTCGGCTTCTCGGCGAGGAACTCGGACATGTTCACCGGCTTGCTAGCAGAGGGGTCGGGAGTGGTCGAGGAGCTGTTCAGAGTGACGTGCGACGGCATCTTCGACGAGCCCGACGGAGGGATGTTCCAGCGTGCAACCTCCTGGCCAAGCTTCGTGACGCAGTACGTCGCCTTCTCGCTCGCGCGGTACTCGCCTTCAACCATGAGCGCGCCCGCACCACCTCCTGCACCACCATCGCGCACCGTCACCACAACGGATTGGTCTCGCGCGCGAGTCCGGTCGTTCACGAGCTGTATGAAGCCGTAGCGCACAAAGTGCGCAAGCACCTCGCTCGCCTCCTCTATCCCGATCACCGTCGTAAAGTCTAGCAGCCAGTCAATCGCCATCATGGCATTGAACTGGAACTCGCGGTCCTTCACCCGGACGACGATACCAAGCGTCCGGTCAGGGCCGTCGGCTGGTGGTGTGCCCTTGTTGTGCGGGCGGTAGAAGTAGTGCTCATACAGCTGCTCATCGCTGAGCCGAGTCACATTCGGCGCCTTCCCCACGAAACGCTTGAAGAGCACTTCGAAGATGTTCTTCGTGACCAGGATCTCGTCATCCTGCTGCCTGCGCTCCAGGTGAAGCAGCTTCATGCAGATCGGCTGCGAGGAGAAGACACTGAGCAGGTGGTCAGAGGCGATTCCGTTTTTCGTGATGAATCGCTCGAGAATGTGCAATCCCTTGCTCGTGATCATATATATTCCCCGATCCCTGAAGGTGCTTGATCCCAAGTCAGTCGCACACTCAATGAGATGAGCGTCGACAAAGTGCTGCCCTATTCCTCGGGCCATCTCGCGCGTCATCGTGAACGTCGTGGTTGTCGTCGTCGTGATAATTCTTGTCGGGTCCTTCGGATCGACGGACCGATTCGACTGGGAGAACTTCAGAGACGCCAAGTTTGTGCACGCCTCATCTCTATCTGTCAGTCACACGGGCCAATTCGAGCAACCTACGTTGTGAAAGAGTTGGGGTACGTCTTGAAGAACGATCGGTGCGTGCTCAGATTCAGAGAGACGATCAGCGTCGAGAAGAGATCCTGTGTGTCCTGCGGTAGTCAGCACGGCCCAGGCTTCGGAACGCCCATGTTCACACAGGCCGTCAGCAACTAACCTTGACAAACGGTCTTCCTCGCTTCGTCGTCTTCATCAAATGTGAAGAGGTGGTGGTGGTTTGGCCAGGCATGGTGCCGGTGATGTTTCGGTGGTGATGCGGGGCAGGATCTAGGGTGCGGAGAAGGGATGGGAGATGGAAAGGAAGAATGTGCCGCTGCTTAAGAAAGAAATGCGACTGGGCTCGCCTCGCTGCGGCCGCTAAGTGATAAATCCTGTCTTCCTCGCACGAGGGCGCAGCGATCAGCTAGGCGGCGGTGTTCCGAGCGCAGCAAGGAGGGAGGAAGACACGGGCGGGTGAGCGGAGCGATGGCAGTCGGGGGAATGGCAAGGTGGGTGAAGCCTGAGACCGGAACGCCCAAGCTCTCAAGTCAAGTCAAGTGGAAGTAGCAGTCTTCGACGCCGATCAAGTAGCAGGTTGAGTCGGAGGAGGAAGGGTGAGGGGGCGATCACTCTGTGTCGAGCAAAAGGCGGGTTTCGTCGAGTCGTGCGTTCTGTGTCTTGTGTTTCAAAGACGGGGGCGGTGATGATCGCTGGGAACCGTGTCGCTGTGCGTCGTCTGGCTGTAGTTGTTGTGGTAGTAGTCAAAGTTGTGTCTGATGAGTAGTACAACCGGAGTGATGTGTGTGGGTAAGTGGTACAGAGACAAAGGTTGTGAACAAGAGAGGAGCGAGCGAGCGAGCAACGAGTGGACGCTGGCGATAGATTTGCTGGGCTGTACGGGCTGGCTGGCTGGCTGGCTGGGCTGGGCGTTGGGCGGGATGTCCCAGTGAGTCTTGGTAGTCTGTTGCTGGCTGGCGCTGTCGGGCGCAGGCTTCAGGCGTCGGGCGCCAGTAGAGGTAGACCTGCGACTCAGGTGTACGGGCGTGCAGGCGTAAAGGTGCGGTACGACCTGTACGGACCGGGCTGGGCTGGGCAGTGGTGTGGGTGTGGGTGGTCGAGGTATGGGCACGAACGGGGTGGCCAGCCAGCTCGTACGGGACAACCGGGTCGCACCTCACCTGCAGCACCTGCGTTCCTGCAGCACCTGGACTGTGGACCACTGAGACTCGAGACTGTGCAGAGTGTTCGGGCTCAGTCGGGTGCTTTACAATGAGGAGAGAGGAAAACAGTTGAAACGAGCGATCCATGCGCACGCTTGTTTTCCTTTGTCAACGCCAACATTGCCCTTTGTTCCCTCTGGGCTGCACTCTGCTTCCCTCTTCTGCCCCCTTCGGCCCTCTTGAGCCCTCTTGAGCCCTCGTCTCGTGCCGTCCCACGCCGTCCGCCGCCGTCCCTGCGATGATCCCTTGGCTGAGGCTGAAGGAATTCCAGGAACTCGAGAGCGCCGCGGACCGGAGCAACAGGAACATGACCAGCGATCTGGAGCGACGCAGCGAGCGAGCACTGAGCAGCCTGTTGGCTAACCAGATTGTTGGTTGGTTAATTGGTTCGTAGGCCAGACTGCAGACTGGCAGAGCGCTGGAAGCTGGCGGCTGCACGATCAGTGTGGAGTCGTCCCGGAGCCAAGTGGCTGCCTTCCCTCTCATCAAGCTTCCCCAGCCATGCCTTGCCTCGCCATGCCATGCCACATCAATCGACCCAGGCCGCGGGACCCAAACCGGTCTTCCCTAGTCTGCATCAGCGCGCTGGCGGGGGTTGCAGGGACCTGCGCGAGCCACAGAGTTGCCGCTAGCCGCTTGTGTGCGGTTGCCTCTGCTTTGTATTCTGTAACGAGCGACCCGGCGCCTTTTCTTCTTTTGTCTCCATTGCCTCGTCCGAAACACATCGAAGGTAGAAACATCTGACACGCATCAGTAACACGACCCAGAGACAATCACCCGGAATCGGACTCAAACGACACCGCTGCGAAGATGCACCCAGGGAGCAGCAGGAAGACGCCCTCCCAACCAACGCTCTCGTCCCTCTGGCTCACCGCGCAATCCCTTGTTCCCTCTGCCCTCGTCGACGCCACGTTTTCAGCGCCCCGTCAAAGTGCCCGACTGGCCCTAGCGTGTTCTCCCGACTACATCCAGCGCCCTCTGCTGCATCGCTAGGATATGCCGTGCACGATTCGTCGCCCACTATTGGTATTTCGAGGATTGGAAAGGTGGCGCCGGGCGTTGTACGAGCAGAGGCGAAAGACGGGGAGCTGGCAGGACGAGTGAGCGACGGTGCAATCGCGTCACGAGGGCGATCTGGGCTGGCTTGAGTTGTCGCATGTTTCCAAGGGTCAAAGGGTCAGGCAACAGGCACCGGCACCAAGTTCGTGCTCCTCCATTGACTCGGTGGCCAGTAGTCCTTCCTCGCGCGTGTTTCCTGCGATCCTCGATCCTCAATTCTCGCTTGACCTCCACTTTGCAGCGATCCAACACCATGGACCAAGCGACCCCCGCACCCGCCACACGAAA
This sequence comes from Trichosporon sp. DN520, assembly GCA_030347605.1. NCBI lineage: Eukaryota > Fungi > Basidiomycota > Tremellomycetes > Trichosporonales > Trichosporonaceae > Trichosporon > Trichosporon sp. DN520. The sequence goes on along the minus strand of JASJUY010000006.1, from coordinate 193,155 downwards.
TATGTAATGACCACCGGACAGCTTCGTCCTTTGGATCTTGCAAACTCTGGAAACTCTGACCCTACAGTCCTCGATGATCCTGATTCCGGAAGTTGTCTCGTCGTGTCTGTTCGACTCTGGCCCTCTGGCGCGCTCTGGCACGGCCCTCGGTTATGCACGCTCCTAGTGATCCTGTCGACCTATCAATCTATCAGCCTGGGCGTTGAACCCGTCGCGCTGTCGCCCCGCCGGACTGTCATGTACAGCCTTATCCTCGCGCCAGGCCTGGAAGCGGCCCATCGCCCCGCCGTATCAGGTTGGAACCGCAGCTCATGTAGCGGGGCGTGGCTTCCGATGCCGCACATTGTGACGCTCCGGAGCGGTCTTGTCTTCCCTCTTCCGGACACTCTCTGAGCGACCCAGCGCCTGTCACCCGCTCACCGACACCGAGCGCTGCCGAAGCTGCCGGCTAGCCGCCGAGCAAGGGAGCCCACGCATAGCGGCCCACGTGCCGGTCCGCTTACCTGCTGGCCTGCAATCGCACTCGAGCAACCTGACACAAGTCGTCCCCCAGAACAAGTGGAGCGGGCAACTAATACAGTCTCACGCAATGTGCCCACCCAGCTGCGCGGTCGAAGAAGACATCAAGCAGCCGGTCGGCAATCAGATGTGGGCAGTTGAAACAATACAATGTCAGCTCTGAGTAACCCGCGGCGCGGAAGGAGGTGTGTACCGTGGATCAAGACGTCCCGCACATACCCAGGCCGACACATGCTCTCGCCTGCGTCAGTGCGATAATTGATTTTGACGTACCCCGACCACAACTCCGGCTGCTCGTGGAGTTGGAGTTGCATCTCAAGGGCTAAGGGGGCTGGTGCGCTCAGACGCCCTCACATCGCTGCCGCCGTGGCTCTCCGAACCTGCAAACACGGCGAAGGACACATGGCCACCTGCCACGCAGCTGCCTCTATGGCAGCAGTTTCCTTTTCAGTGGGCATCTCTGGACGGTGTGGACTGTGCACTTCCTTTTCGCATGCTCTCCTCTCACCAAGCAGCTAGAGACATCGGCAACGACTTACTACTAAGCTTTGCGCTCCAAACGACGCCTTCCCTCACGCCAGTCCAATAGCAGCGACCACATCGATGCTGAAGTTCTTAGCCGTTGCAGTGACCCGCAGCCGGATGCGGAATCTAGACAGCCAGCGTGGCACCACGAAGTCGTACAGACACTTTGAGGCCTATGTGAGAAAGGGTCCCATCTGGCCGGCCAGACACACCGATCGCAATCTGGTCTCGCGGAACTAGACAAGAAGAGCTGGAGACATGACGTCGACTGCCATAGCCTAAGACAATATCAGTCACTCGCATGGGCAACGAGCCTCATGGTCGCACGCCCGCACAAAGGGTGTGTTGTCTCTCGCCGAGTGGCGAGGACGACATCCTCGAGGGGTGGGTATTGCGCACAGGCCAAGCCTTGGCGCTCGCTTCACTGAGCGCCTCGGACCGATCAGCAACAATACGAACGAATCGTTGACCACCATTTGCACATCTGTTGCCCGCTAGGTGCAGATTTGATCCGCATCGGCTCCACCGTGCCACCGGGCCGTCGTTCCCCAAGCAAGCAAGCGCGATCGAACAATATGCTCCTCAGTCGTCCCCCAGACACGAGTTACAGAGCTCCTCGCGTAGCCGCATGCCATGCAGCGTTCATGACAGGGCAGTGTGGCAATTAGGCCGTTGCCAGCCACGCCGCATACCTCCCACTCGTCTGCCCACATCAGCGCTCGAACCTTAGTTGATCGAGACGAGCTCTGTTATCTATGCGCTCTGCCGCCAGCCGTAGAGCTCGAGCACTCCGGCTTGATTTACGTAAGAATGATCTGCGGACGAGGCCGTGGGCGGCGATGCTTATTCGGACCAATGGGGGCGGGGGTGGGCTAGTCACAGCGTATATGACGCGTTGTGAAACCTTAAATTCGTGTTTAGCGCCGAGTCATTTGGCTTTCGGTCTGCAGCGGTCTGGCCTTTGCTCCCGCGCCCTCAGTTATCTGTGCGTGCATGCGCTGGTGCGCTGGTGCATACCGCATACTTTTGGCCAGGGCTCGAGTAAAAAAATTTCACGTGACATTGGAACTAACTACGCAAAAATATCTTTGCAGCCCCGAACGGCAATAACGGCAATGCGCGCGAGGTTCGAGGTTCAAGGTACTGGGCACTGGGAGGAGTGCGCACAAGGCCTACTTTTCTGCCAGCCATGGGCGAGCAGAGGGTGCAGCGAAGTGTGGAGGGGAGAGCAGAGACCCTGAAGAAGCGACAGTGCAGTGCTGAAAATGATGCCTTGGCTGAGCTGGCCAGGCTAGGCATCGTAATTTGGCGCTCGTCGGGCGTTGGACCGACTGGCTGACTGACTGACCGGACGCTCGGAGGGCCACCGGTGGTCGCTTGACCACACTAATTTCTTTCCCTCCGTCACGCCCGACTGTGTCCTCAACAACTTCTTTTTCTCCCCATCGCCCACAAGAAAAAATCCACCCCCCGACCGTTGTGGCTACACACACCCGAAAGCGTGCAAACTCGTCCTTCTTCACTCCTCAGTCCCCGGCAACTGAGGATAAGAATTTTCGGCCCCCTCGTCGTCGTCGTTGTCTCCACCCCACCCGTGCCCGATCGGCCTTGCTGGAGACACCACTCAAACCGGACATCCACATCCGATTGATTCGCAAAAAAACGCACACTACGCTTTCGCACTTGCCCCGCGAACGTACGTAACACCGCACCAGCGCCAGCAAAGCTATGGCCGTCGACCAGGGATCCGTTGTGCAACCGAGCGCGCCTGAGATCTTGAACGATGATTCCTTCCCCGGTCCTTTCGAGGGCCCCGAGAAGCTGCTCGAGGTGTGGTTTGCGCCGTCGCCAGAGATGATGGAGGCACGGATGCGTGCGGGCGGCAAACAGTCGACCGCTGTGCGCGAGGACGGGTCGCGCGTGAGGGGGCTGCGCTGCGTGCCGCGGGCGCAGTGGGAGGAGATGCTCGACATTGTCAAGTGCAAGGTTCTCTCGGTCGTGCAGGGCGAGGAGCTCGACAGCTACCTCCTGTCCGAGAGCAGCCTGTTCGTTTACCCGCACTACATCATCCTCAAGACGTGCGGCACTACGCTCAACCTCCACGGGCTGGAGCGCATCAACCGCATCGTTGCCGAGCAGTGCGGCCTGGACTCCCAGTGGCGTCTCTTCTACTCGCGTAAGAGCTTCTTCTTCCCCGAGCTCCAGAAGGGCCCCCACCGCGAGTGGAGCCACGAGGTCGAGTTCCTCGAGTCGGGCGCGGGCGGACACGGGTACGACGGTAACGCCTACTACGTCGGTCCGATCAACCGCGACCACTGGGTTCTGTATCTCACCCCGCCTGACGACAGTGTGCTCGAGGGTCTGGACGAGTACCTCGCCGAGGTTGACGCCGCGCCGGCGGTGTCGGCTTCGGTTTCGGCCTCCTCCACTGAGGTCGTCGAGCGTCCGCTCCAGCTCCCTCCGCCTACCGGCTTCTGCGACCAGACGCTCGAGATCCTTATGACGCACCTGCGCCCCGAGGGTCGCGAGCCCTTCTTCGTCCCTGCCGGCACGGAGAAGGCGGGCCACGAGCTCGGCGTCGACATCTCTCGCCAGCTCGGCATCGACGCTCTCTTCTCGCCCGACGAGACGTCGCTCGACTCGTTCGGCTTCGAGCCCTGCGGCTACTCGGCTAACGCCGTCATTGGCACCGGTCTTCCGGCCAGCAACGGCGGCTACTTCACGATCCACGTTACGCCCGAGGAGGGGTGGAGCTTTGCGAGCTTCGAGTGCAACGTGCCTCTGCCTGCCATGTCGCCCCGGGCCGGTGACTCTGTCTCGGGCTCGCCTCCTGACAAGGTCACCCCTCTGGCGATCAAGGGTGCCAACGGTACCGCAAACGGCCACGGCGAGCACAAGGCGAACGGAGTGGCGAATGGCCACAAGGGCTTCGAGGCCCAGGCCAACGGTCAGGGAGCGGCGCGGCCCGACCTGCGCTCGCTCATTTCCCGCGTGGTCGACATCTTCCAGCCCAACCGCTTCAGCGTCACGCTCTTCGTCTCGACCGAGAACGACGTGAGCTCGGCTGACGCGATCCCGACCGACATCCTCGGCCGTGCGTTCACCCGCCGCGACAAGATCGGCTACGAGTTTGAAGGCTACGACCTCATTTTTGCCTGCTTTGAGCGCAAGGGGTGGAAGGAGCCCAAGAAGCCTGCCGTCTCCGCGCCGGGCTCGGCCTCGGCCAGCTCGGCCAACATCAAGGCGCTCGAGTCATGACATCGCTGGAACCTCGAGTCGCATCAAAAAGAGCCCTAGCTAGGGCTCATCATCCACAACCAATCTATTGCCAAGCTCTCGGCTTGCATCAGCATGCCCTCAGCTTATCATGCCCACATCCCACGCCCCACGCTTCCTTACCCCTATCCCTTCACTACACATATAGAGACTAGCCCCAGGGCTGCCATCTTGTTAATGTACTCTGAACGCTGCAGCACGTTTGGGTCGGTGTTTCGGGCCTGGTCTAATGGAACATGTCATAATAAGAAGTTACAAACTACACTGATCCCTGCGTCTCGTATCGCTGGACCGCTGTCGGGCTCTCGTTGTCGGTATCGCTCTCGTTGTCTCTGGTACAAGTCCTTGGCAGCCATGGCTGGGCCTTGGCATCGAGCATCATCCCAATCCGCCCCACGGCCCCCGCAACCTCCGTGCCAGCTGCATATCCTTCGTCATGAGCGTAACGCGCTTAGCGTGGATAGCGCACAAATTCGAGTCCTCAAACAAATGGACCAAGAAAGCCTCAGTCGCCTCCTGAAGCGCAAGAATGGCCGACGACTGCCACCGCAGCTCGCCCGCTCTACGGGACGTCAGGTTCGTCGCGACTTCGCGGACCTGGTGGTCAGCTATTCGTCAGGCAACGACAGCTCAATAGCCCCGGATGCGCTGATCACGACACCAGGGCTAAGGAGTAAGGAGGAGACACTCACGACTCTGGAAAAGGGCAGCTTGGCAATGAGCAAATCCGTGCTCTTCTGATACTTCCGAATCTCCTGGAGTGCGACCGTGCCGGGCCGGAAGCGGCGTTTCTTCTGTACTGGTGCTGCTGCGCCGGAGCCTAGTCCTCCGCCTGAAGTCAGCTTTCGAACTACGTCTTACAGCTAGCTGTGTGCGCCCTCCGGACCATTGTTCGGAGCGCGGAGGCTGAGAAAGACTCACGACGCACGGCCGCGCCAAGACCTTGGGAACCTGTTGACCGCCGGGCTGTATTCCGGTCGTAGACTGCTCCGGGGACGCTGGCGGGGTTGGCTATTGTGCGCGCCATGGTGGCTGTGGTTGGTGATCGGGGAGGGAGAGGGAGAGGTAGGTTGCGAGTTTGATTGCGAGAAGATCACCGAAGCTGCTGCTGAAGGGACGTGGGAGGGTATCGAGAGTGGCGTCGGTCCTGTCGTCGCAGCGAGTATGAGGCGCGCAAACTTCCGAACCAGGTCACTGTATGTTTGTCGCTTCGCAAAGCCTAGTGCACGTCGTTGAGATGATAAGTTCGAGTTCAAAGCTGGTGTCAGGTTTGTTGTGATCGTCTCTTGGTCCACTCATCTGGGTGGTTTAATCCGACCACGTGGTTGCGGAATCTGGGCCAGGCCGCATTTGATTTCATGGTTATCTAGTGTCGACCTCCACCACCTCCACCAGGCGCCTCACTCCGTAGTCCGCGCAGTCAACCGCCGGCTGATGGCATGCACGGCAGCTGGCTGACTGACTGCGGCGACCCCGATCGACCTCGGCGACCTCGACCTTTCTCTCTTCCCTTCTCGGCCACTTGACACTTACATGCTCCCACTGGCAATCCGGGGCACACTTGCTTCTGCCAATCTTGGACTAAGAAGTTTCTCTACGACTAGCAGTAACATGGTCCTCCGCGTTGGTTGGCACCGCGAACACTTCCTCTCGCCCCTGCTGCAGCTTGCTGAGCAGGACCAGGGCAAGACGTTCACTCTTGTTGAGTGTCCTGGTGGAACGGGCGATATGCAGGCTAAGCTGAAGAACGACGAGATCGACGTTTGTATTGGTGAGTAGACTCGTCTCCTTCATGTCTGTGCTAGCACTAGCATCTCTCCCTACAGGTCAAGCTATCAAGCTCTGAGCTCGCTGGGTTTGAGAGATCGCAGAATGGAGGAGGGAAGGTAGCAGCTAGATACCAGTGAGTCGAGCTGACATACAGCTCTGACCGACGCCCTCACTGCCGGCCTCGCGAATGGTCAGACCTCATACAAGCTCGTCGGACGGTATATCTCCTCTCCCCTGCGCTGGGCGATCATCACGGGCAAGGACTCAAAGTACCAGACCGTCGACGACCTGAAGGGTACGACGTTCGGTATCTCCCGTCTGGGCTCTGGCTCTCAGGTAAGGACCTTCCTTCCACTCTCAAGCTTATCGCCTGTGACCGTTAGCTGACATCAGGTCATGGCGAGCGTCCTCTCGCTGAACGAGGGCTGGAGCGAGTCCGACCAGCCCAAATTCAAGGTCGAGGGCCAGTTCAAGCCCCTCCGAGACAGCGTCAACCGCGGGGACACGTCCGTCTTCCTCTGGGAGTGGTTCACGACCAAGCCGTACGTCGACAGCGGCGAGGTGCGCTTCATCGGCAGCGTGTACACCCCCTGGCCGTGCTGGTCGATCGCGGCGTCGCCCAAGGCCGACAACGCCGAGGTCTCCGCCTTCCTTGCCGCCCTGCAGCCGTACGTGCGCAAGTTTGACTCGGAGGAGAGCCGCGCTGGACCCGCTGTTGAGTTTGTCGCTAAGACGTTTGGACAGCAGCCCGAGGACGTCAAGGAGTGGCTCAAGAGCGTTAAGTGGGAGCACAGCCTTGATGAGGTGTCTGAGGGCGTGCTGAAGACGACGCTGGAGACGCTCGAGAAGGCCGGCGTTGTCAAGGACGCCAAGTATGATATTAAGGACTTTGTCAACACTGAGGTTGCCAAGGTCGTTGCGTAGGGGACGATATAGAGAGATGCAGACGAAATGAAGTCCACTTTGCTAGGACTATTGGCTGTCAAGTGTTGCGCACTAGCGGTTGAATGTTGAGCCACCTTGTATTATGTTCTCTCGGTGATCCCGCCGCTCTTGGTAGCTGGGTCCGATGGAGCGAGCGACTAGATACAGTCAATCCCTGTGATTAGTGTAGTTAGTAGACGTATGCAGCAGCTGCAAGCGTCCTCTGATCTCCTAACCTAGCTGATCCAGTGACAACGTTGACCCGATTTCTCGGTCCTATCAGTGTGCTGCCTTTGCAGCGGCCATCGGTGCAGACAGGGTGCGACGACTCCCAATCACCGAATGGGTGAGAAGAGATGCAAGGCTTACCGTCAAGCGAACGGTACTGGCCGTCTCGCATCAGCTGGTCCGATCTCGGCACTCGCCGTCATATCTATCAGGCGATCAGCCGCAATGTCCGCAGGGACCGGGATTTCGCTGGTTTTATCACCGCACCTTACCGTGGCTTGACTTCACATGACAGCCGGTGTACCGGGCCCCGATCCGGAAAGACTTTCCGATTATTGCCCGACGATCAAGCCAATGATAAGATCTATGTTGCATGTCTATGAGGCATCACATTACGTGTAGCGAGTCTATACGCAAGTCTATAACAAGATTAAGCTAAGTAGTAGAGGGTTCTAACATGAGGCCGCTTCAATGCGGCCAGCAAGACAAGCGCGAGCTTAGTCCGACTCCTCCGTGTCGGGCTCGCGGACACCGCCGTACGTGAGCCAGTTGAGCTTGCGCAGGCGGCGGCGCTCCTCCTGCGCCTTGATCTCGTTACGCGTCTTCTTCTTCTTCTTCTTGGGCTTCAGCGCCAGCTTCTGCAGACGCTTGATGTCCTCCTCCTCGTCGGCCGAGTTGACCGCGGAAGGTGCCGCAGAGTTGACGGCAGAAGTGACAGCGCTCGAGGCAACGTCGGGCGTCTCGGTGCCAGCGGGCGTGAGAGCGCCACGGGGAGTGCCACGGGTCGAGGGGACACGCGAGCCAGGCTGCGACGGGTTGTCGAAGGCGTCGTCGGCCAGGTTCTGCTTGCCCTTGTGCGTGAGCTCTCCGTTCTCGACGTGCCAGATCTCGGGGCAGAGCGCGGAGACGAACTCCTGCGAGTGCGAGATGATGCACACGGCTCCTCCCCACTCCTTGATCGCAACGGCAAGACCTCCAAGCGCCTCACGGTCCAAGAAGTTAGTCGGCTCGTCAAGGAACAGACACTGCGGCCTGTTGAACATGCTCGCGGCGATGACGACCTTGACCTTCTGTCCACCAGACAGGCCCGACATCTCGTTGTACTGGGCAATGTCGCCGTCGAGACCAACAGCCTCGAGGACCTCACGGACAGCGACAGCGGAGGTGTCGCGCTGACCGGCACCCTCACGCGAGGACTCGAGGTCGTCGAACTGGGTGACAAGCTTCTGGAAGCCCTTCTCAATAAGCGTCTCGCGGGGAATCCAGGCGTTGTACTTGTGGTCGTAGCCCTTGAACTTGACCTCGTACTGGAACGACTTCTTGAGCTTCTGGCGACCGAGGAGCGACTCGATCTTGCGGAGCTCGCCGTTCTTGCCCTCGATGGGGCGCTCCATCATCTCCTTGTCGGCGTCGGTGAGCTTGCGGGTAGCCTTCTCCATCATCTCACGGTCGTGGCCGTCCTGGTAACGCCACTGGATGTACTGAACAGCGGTCTTGTCCAGGTGCTCGTTGATGTGGTGGAAGGCGTGCTGGGCGACGTAACCGACACGGAGAGCGGGGTGCTTGTGCACGGAGCCCTCCTGCGGCATAGTCTCGCCAGTCATCAGCTTGATGAGGGTCGACTTTCCAGCACCGTTGGGACCGACGATACCGACACGCGACGAGAGCGAGAGCGAGCACGAAGCGTTCTTGATCGACGGACGCGGGGCACCGGGGTAGGTGAAGGTGCAGTTGACGAGCTTGAGGATAGCGCGAGTGTTCGAGCGGACACCGACGAGGTTACCCGGGGGAGGGAAGGAGAACCTGATCGAGGTGGCAGCAAGGGTGTAGTACGACTTGGCCGAGGGCACCTTCTCAACGAACTTGGAGAGGTTGCCGGGATAGTAAACGAGCTTCTTCTGCTCGTAGTGGATGATGTCGGTACAGACATTGTCGAGGAAGCCAGAGTCGTGCGAGACGATCATGCAGGTGATGCCCTTGAGGTTGTTGAGGTAGTCCTCGAGCCAAGCAACGGTCTGAACGTCCAAGTGGTTGGTAGGCTCATCGAGCAGCAGAATGTCGGGGTTGACAAGCATACCACGAGCGAGCTCAAGCTTCATCTTCCAACCACCAGAGAGCGAGGAGACGGGGTGGGTCTGCTTCTCCTCAGTGAAGCCGACGGACAGGAGCATGTCAGCGATCTTCTTGCGGTCGATGTGCTTGAGCTTCTCAGAGTTGCAGAGGAAGTCAATGATGGAAGACGAAGTGTCCTCGCCCTGGAGAGCGTGCTCAACCATGACGCAACGCAGCTCGTCCTCGGATGGGAATCCCTCGACCTTGCCGTCACGAATGGCCTTCATGAGAGTGGACTTTCCGGCACCGTTGGCGGCACAGATACCGTAACGGTGGCCACGGCGGAGCTTAAGGTTGGTGTGGTTGAGGAGCAGAAGACCACCGTAGGCAAGGGAGAACTGCAGGTCACAGACGACCTCAGCTCCGTCATCCTCCTCGACCTCGTCAGCGCCGTACTTCTGCTTGTCGATGGCGAGGAAGGCCTTGCGGATCTCGGTAGCAGCCTCGGCGCCGGCCTCGCCGCCGATGAGAAGCTTGCAGAAGCCGCCGACAGCCTTACCCTCCCAAACAGAAGCGACAAAGTTGCGAGCCTCGACAAGGTCGGCAACGACGTTGGCCTCGAACTCAAGGGCGTTGGCGACAACGGGGTGGCCGGGGTAGGAATGGGCAACGGGGACAGTGGGCTTCTCACTGAGACCCTCGACCTTGAGAATGGGGGCCATGACAGCGAGGGCCTCGTTGACGCCAGCGATGATGTCGCGGGGAGGAAGAGGAGTGGCAGTGGCGGAGGCACCGGCTCCGAGCAGGATGTCGAGGGCAGTCTGCGCGAAGGCGCGGATCTCGGGGAAGGCAGCGCCGGTGGCAATGTGCTCGACACCGGTGACAAGACCACCGAGGTAGCGAGCGGCGACAGTGGGGTCACGAACAAGCTTGACCAGGTTGCCAATAACAATACAGGTCATGCGCTGAGTGTCGGTGGAGCGCTCCTTCAGGGCACGGGTAAGGAGCGGGACCATGACAGCGAGAGTAGGACCGGTGACCTCGGCAACGAAGGTGGTGGAGCTGAGGGTTTTGATGGTGCCGGGGACGTTGTTCGGCGACGCCATGGCGCCGACGAGGGACGAGATGTGCTTGAGGACATCAGGGTTGGGGAGAGTACCACAAAGGGTGGTGGCGGCCTTAGTGGCAGCGGCGGAAACCTCGGCCTTGGTGTCGTGCATAGCCTTCTCAACGGTGGGGAGGATCTCACCAAGCTCAGCGGCAACAAGCTCGGTGGTGGCGGGCTTGACAATCTCCTCGATGGCCTTGCAGGCAGCGACCTTGGAGCGCCATCCCTTGCTCTCCTCAAGCTGGCGGGCGAAAGCGTGAATAAGAGGACGGGTAGCCTCGGGAGAGGCGGCCTTAACAAGGGCCTTCATAGCCGAGTTGACGGCCGAGCGGACAGGCTGGCCCTTGTCCATCGACAGGGCGAGCAGCTGGGGAAGAATCGGGACGAAGACGCCCTCAATGCCAGCTCCAAGAGAGCGGCAAAGCCTCTCGACGAGGACAGGAGCGGACTCGCGCTCGAATCCAGACTTGGAGGCGGCCCATAGCTGGATCACATCGACGATCTTGCCCTCCTCGATCGCATCGAGGGTCCTCGGAGCCTTCTTCAGCTCGAGGGCGATGCCGTCAGCGATGCCCTTGGCGTCGGCATTGCTGGGGGCGGCGGCAAGCTTGGCAAGGTCTTCAGCGAGAGGCGTGGCCGGGAGCGGGGTCGAAGTCGCAGTAGGCATAGCGGTGTGTTGTGTTTTTGCCGCTGTGCAGGGTTTACGGTTTTCGAACGTGCTGAAACGGTGCGTGTTGTTGGTGACAATAGAAATTACAGTGGTCTGGCAGTCGGTATCGTACACAGAGATTTTTTTGTTCGAATGCTTTTTTGAGATCGGGGAGTACTTGGTCGGGCTCGCCTTGCGGCGGAGAATGAAAGAGGGAGTAGAGGATAGGAGAGGGAGAGGGAGGGGAGAGGAGAAGTGGGAGGAAAACGATTTCCGGAATGCGGGTAAGATATTTGAGCTCACACCATGAAACCGGTGGAGGGGCCGAGACGCGTAAAAATTGGGTCACCGTCACGTGACGCGCACGGAGCGGCCCGGTTCCTTGGCCCGATGCACGTGGCCCGCCGGCTTTATCAACACTGCGCCGAGATCGCCAGATCACACCATTGCAGATCGGCGTCGCGATCGAATCGATGCGAGGGCTGGTGACTCGACGACATCGATCCGCACTCTTGCAACAACAACATATCCTCTTTCGTTATCTCTTTGTCACCTACACACATCGACACTCACCACCTCGACAGCACTTCACCTAGCACTGCCTTGACCATCGACGCTGTCTGTCGTCCTCAGTCACAGCAGCTAGTTACGACCTCCACTTTTGCCACCCGCTAGAACACAGCTCTCGAACCGCGGCACAGAACCAAACGACCACACACAGCAGCATGTGCCGATTTGTGAGTCTTGTTCAACCTTCAGACCAGCTGACCCCAGATCGTGTACAAGGGCAGCGAGCCTATTCAGATGTCGCATCTGGTAACCCGGCCACGGCACAGTATCATCAACCAGGCTTTCGAGAGCAAGCTTCGTTTCCCGAGTGCGCGGCCACTCAATGCGGATGGCTTCGGAATAGGATGGTATGACCCAGTTCTTGCTGGGCAGCCATCAGTACTGCTTGCAGGAGAGGAGGACTCGACACCAGCGACACCGCAGCCGCCGTCCTCGCCTCAGCTTTCTCCGCAGAAGGGCTCCGTCTTCACCGCAGCCCCGACCTCTGCACCCGCCGTGGACCCTACGCTGCGAACGGACACGCCATCACCGATTGACTCTGGTACGGGTGGTGTATCGGCGTGTGCGAACGGTGCTGTCGGTGGTGCGGAAGATTTGACGGAGGCGGAACGCGTGGCGACTGTGCGGCATTTGCGCAAGCGTGAGCGAGAGGAAGAGGATGAGCGGCCGTGCGTTTTCAAGTCGATCTCTCCAGCGTGGAGCAACGCGAATCTCCTCCGACTGGCGGAGAAGATCCGCTCGCCCCTGATCTTCGCGCACGTCCGGGCGTCGACCATGTCGGGCGCGCCGAGCGAGGACAACTGCCACCCGTGGGTGTTCGACCGGCTGATGTGGATGCACAATGGCGAGATCAATGGGTTCCCGAAGATCAAGCGCGCACTCCAAGCCATGCTGCCCGAGGAGCTCTTCCTCTTCCCGGCAGGCTACACCGACGCCGAGTGGGCGTTCATGGTCTTCTTGAGCCATCTGCGCGACCCGCACGCCAAACACTTCTCCCACGCCGAGCTCAGGGACGCCATGATGAAGACGATCCGCACTATCAATGACCTCAGCAAGGAGGCCGGCATTACCGGACCCAGCCTCATGAACTTTGTCGTCAGCGATGGACACACAGTCATCGCTACGCGGTACATATCCTCCCGCACCAGCGAGGCAAGCTCGCTCTTCTTCTCCTCCGGCACCAGCTTCGACGAGTACGATCCAGGAGAGGGCATGTACCGCATGACAAAGGCGGATAAGCGAGAGCGCATCATCATGGTCGCTTCTGAGCCGCTCACATTTGAGAGCAAGGATTGGATCGAGGTCAAGACCAACACAATGGTCGTCATCACCCCGAACGTGAGTGCCCAAGAGATCTGTGCCGCTTATGCTAATGACAAGATGAATTTACTCCAGATCCCTATCATTGACGAGTACTGGGTCTCGCCTCAAGACCCAGCCGCTCATCATCGCGACCCAGAGTTCGCAATTCAGTCAGGCTACGGACTTGGTTTCAACTACAATGGCAACGGCACAGCGGTTGCGGTCTGAGCTATAACACCCAGCATACACAACATACACACATGCATTCACTGACCTACGCCTGGCGGCCGCGGCGAAGTCATTTTCCATTGGCTGCATGATACGGCTATAGAGTATGACTATATTAACCATTCACGCACACTGGTTGCACTGGGCAACGCAGCATTATCCCGTACAGGGAAGAGGATTTTCAATCGCAAGCCCCAACTTTAGGGGAACAAGTGCAGGATTTCTAGTAAGAGAGAGATGGAGACACACAACAAGGTTGAACGCAAGATATCCCAGAATTTCCCAAATGATCGGAGATAGAGCAAAAGATGAGGTGACGATGGCAAGGGGAGGGCTAGAAGATTGTGAGGCCTAAGTGGCTGGGGCAACCAGACAAGTCTTCCTAAGACTTGGTCTCGACGAGGGTGTGGGGCGGCTCATCCTGTGACGCAGCTGGAGACGCTGCGGCGGATGCGGGAGGAGCAGCTTTGGAAAGAGCTTCAGGAGCGGCCTCGGAGGCAGCGAGGTTCTTCATGGTGATCTCCGGGCTCAGGCTACCGACGGTCGTTGCCCTGCTTGATTTTCGGCTAACAATGCGCTTACCGCTGCCCGCCGAGAGCGAGCTGCGATGTGTCTTCAGCTTCAGCTTGGGGGAACCGTTGGGTGACTGTAATTCGGAGACGCTGTCACAGGCAGGGACACCGCGCTCGTTGGAGAGCCACTCAGCGACACGTTCCTGCTGATCGCTGCCGGGAGTCGCTTCCATGGGGACGCCCAGCTGCGTCAGCAAAGCGTCGACAAGGACTTGACACTCGCGGACCGACGATGCATTTTGAAGCATCGAGCGGAGGGGAGCGATCTCAGAGACGTGGATGTAGCCGCCGTCAATCTTGTCCTCGAAACCGCTGTTCTGCGAGAGAGTTGGCGAAGACTTTGGCGACTGAGCCTGACGGGAAAGCTCTGCGACACGGTCGTGGCGGAGTGGCTGAGAAAGTGAAGCAGCGGAAGCGGCCCTGACGGTAGCATCGGCCGCAATCTCTGGCAACGGCTCCTCGGTTGGAGGCTCTGGAAGTTTGCGCACAGTTGGCGATCTGCTAGCCGCCGGTGCTTCGGGACTTGAACTGGGCTCGAGAGACTCGGGGATCGTCGGCGCAGGCACGGGGAACTCCTGCTTGGAGAAAGCTCTGGGGCTCGTCGCAGTTGTGGGGCTTGCACTGCATGGAGGTCGAGGCAGTTCCCTGGATTGGCGGCGCTCTGTAGGAGGCTCAGGTAGAGGCCGCATCGAAAGGCGCGAGCCTTGCGATGTTGAAGGGCTAGGACTTTCAGAAGCTGCAGGGAACTCGGGAGGCATAGGCCAAGTGGCTTCTTGAACAAGTGACGGCGTATCGGCTATTCTTGGCGAGCTGGTGATGGACGGCGCGGTGTGTGCCGAAGGCGATATCGTGTCAAGAGAGGACCGCCCGTTCACCAGTGACGCGGGCTGCGCCAGAGGTGATAGTGACCGCTCCCCCGGCGCCCCTTCCGCCTTCTTCAGATCCGGCTCCTTCAGTTGCTCAACCGCTTCAACCTTTGTCGTATCAGGAGGCAACGTCTGAGGGGCCGCATCAGACAACAGCGGTGAAACGTCCGTCTCTGCAGGGGGGCTAAACTCCAGCTCGGAGAGGCCGTCTGATCGCTCGCTCTCGAGGATAGAAGAGGGTAATCCGATGCCTAAGCCTCCCAGGCCTAAACCGATCGCTCTTGAAGATGCGCCTGCAGAATCTGTCGGATCTTCCTCAACCTCACTGAGTCTTAATTTCGACTGAGACAGCAACGGCGAGGTCAGACTCTTCGAGGAAGCAGACGTACGCCTTTGGCGCGCGGGCTCCGTGACGGAATGAGCCCACTTACGCATCAGAGACGGCTTCCGCAAGACGTCTTTCGCTGAAGCCGACGAAATGCTTGGAGGGCCAGTGGGGGCCGACGATGCTGTGCCAACGCTGCTAACGGACCGTTGCGAGCGCAGGCTCTTGGGTCCGTAACTGCCGAGACTCGCATTCAATGCCTGGTTGGAGGACGAGCCGGGAAACGGACGTCCCTTGTTGAGATCAGCAGAAGAAACAGGCTGACGATCCTTGTCCCAAGGCATCTTAATGAGCGCAGCGGGAGGGTCGTGAGGGTCGATACGGTCCCTTCGATACGGTCCTATCCTCGCCATAAGATCCTTGAACTTGTGCTTCTTCGACTGCTCGCGTTGGGCTTCTTCACCACCGTGCGGAGCACTGGCGGAACGCAGAGGCGGAGCCGTTGTGGTAAGAAAGTTCGCCAAATCACGGGACTGCTGTCGCGTCTCGATTTGGTCCGTCCGAGGATTCCGGGCTGAGCGGTATGTCCCATTGGGACCGCGATCGGTTATGCCCTCACTGGCCGACCGGATAGGAGCTGGTGGCCGTCTCTCCACCTCCTTGACCGATTCCGCTTTTGACTCCTGCATCTCGGGTGACGTTGTCAGCTGCGGAGTGGATGTCAAAGCTGATACTGGACGAGAGCCCGGATCCACGACCACGGCGGGAATCTGCGTCGACTCTGACTCGGGAGATCCAACGGCGTCGGTAGTCTCCGGGGGTTCAGGCGATGCCTTGATCAGCTCCATCAGCGTCGGGCCAGAACTTGTCGTTTCCTCCTCCTCCAACGGTTCATCTATCGTTGCTCTCCGGGGCCGCAGTTTCAAACTGTTTGGGGACCAGCCAGCGTTGCCCGCCGTCCAGCTTTGCCTGCCGGCGAGGACTCGATGGCTGGGTCGGTTTGACTCTCCTGAGCTTTGGGTCGACGCAGTTATCAGAGACGACTCGCTGCTAGACTGGTGTGTGTTACCGCTATCGCCGGGGAGACGAGAGAACGACGCCGCCGAAGGGGATGTCAGGGTGTTCTATATTGTGTCAGTGAGAAGCCGCGGACACTTAAGGACAATTGACTCACGTCCAGCGTGCTGAAACGAGAAGGTGTCAGACTGACGCGCATCGTTTCTCCGCTGCGCAAAAAAGCCTCGAAGTCCGCATCAGCGGCACTCAGCGTAACATCTGTCACGGTGTCCTCCTTAGCGTTGCCGTTGCCGTTGCCTATCGGGAAATGAGGTAGTCCCAGAATACTCGTCGCCCGCTTGTGGTTGTTCTTGGTTCCCTTGGCGACGTTCCGCAAGTTCTTGTAAAAGTTCTCGCTGATCGGTCGTGGTCCGTCCTTGGGGAGCGCTGCGGGATCCTCGGTCTGATTCGAGCTAAGTGAGCATCTGGAGGCGATCTCCGGATCGCTGAGCTTGCTTTTCTGCTGAATAGTTGATTGGCTGGCCGTTCGCGTCTGCTTAGCTCCAGTGTGCTTCTTGGAAGCCGACTGTGCGATGATGCTCTCGATCTGCGTGCGGACTGCGGTGTCAGTTGTATCCCACAATTGGACATCGCATTCTTGCAAGACGTACTCTTCATTCGCTTGAAGAAGAAGTACAAGCAATCATCTTCACACAGCGCGGTGTAAAGGTGCTGTACATCGGCCGCCATGACTGCTGAGTCGCGTCCTACAACCTGGGCAATCTTTTGCAGGAGGTGCTCGGTGATGTGCCTGGCGCTTGTCAGCAACAATGTCCTTTCGCTACTCGCTTCTGCTCCTCGGCCGCGCACGGGCCACATTCAGGTCGATAGAAGCGCTCGAGCTCATTCCACTCACTCGACCATAGCTGTGAGCCACAGCGCAGCGGGTGTGACCGTCTCCTCCGAGATATCGCCACCAGCCTCTGCCCAAGCCTCGATGATGCGGAGCTCTTCTTTGTGGTCTGGCGCAGGCGGAGCAAACGACTGTAAACATGGTCAGCTATAGGTCCTTCGGCGCGGCTCCAGCGTGAAGGGACACTCACAGATAACATGGCGACTTTGAGGCGCATGAGTTGGCTTGCTTCTGCTAGCGGAAACTCGATGCCGGCAGACTCCATGGCCCCAACCATTCCTCGACCATTGCCGTCTGGAGGAAACCCAGACTGTCCCCGCTGAGCGGTAGGATGTCCCTCATACCATGACCGCAGCTCGAGCTCAGCCTCGCCGACGACAGCACGTCCTAAGGGCCCTAGCGACGCTTGCTGTGCTGGGGAATCAGGTGTAGGCAGGGAGCCGAGAGCACCCTGGACACCGCGATAACGGAAATGCTCCGGGTTGAGAGAGTTGGCCGTTGCGACCGTCGCAATGAGTAGTTCGTCGAGAAACGCATTGATGATCTGCAGCGTCTGCGGGTGCACCGTTGTCGGTCGGAGGTCAGACAGGAGGGACGTGGCCGAGGATTCTGATACAATAGGGAATGCTGCCTGTCAGCGCCGTGAGACAAGCATCTCCCGCAGCCACTTGGTTGCGCGGCTACGGCTGCGGGTGACTGATGGTCGACCGCTGTTGCCGCCGGGACGAAACTCACTGGACATGGCTACCCGGCCACGGGCAACTTTGTGCCTCCAGCCAAGTCCACTCAAAGGAGGAACGAAGCGACGACGATGCGCTTCTTGTTAGCTGACTTTAAGACGATGATTCGGGCGATTGGGCTGAAGTATTGCGATGGCAGGGAATTGACCGGGACGAAAAAGTCGGAGGAAGGGACAGGGTGATGATTAAGGATGTCGTAAACAGCTGTTATGTCGAATGTCGCTCGGTCCTGTCTACCTTGTCGATGACCCGTTAAGAAGAGGGCAGACTGATCACAACTTGCAGAAAGACAAGCTTGGTCTTTGGCGACAAGGGGTGGGTAGTCCGTGCGCAAGGACTAAAGCGAGTGCGGGGTGGGAGGGGTGAGAAGTCGGACCACTGGTGACCGATGACCGGGACTTGACCAAGGATCTGCAGACGAGCGCCGGTCGGCGGGCGTCTTGCAGTCTTCCTTTCTTCCTCTCTTGCCCCTTGCAAACTCAGACGCTGAGTGAGCGCCGAGGAGGACTGCGGCGTGGGTGTGGTGGGTGGATTGGTGGAAAGAGGAACGGGTGGGTCGATGCGAGTTTTTGCGGTTGCAAGATGCGATGCGGGGTTGCCGACCGGTGTGGAACGCAGAACGGGGACGCGGGTCCACGGGTGTCAGAGCGATGGTGATGTACTTGCAAGGTCTCAGGAGTAGAGTACGGAGTGCAAGTGTACTTGGAAGTGCTTGGGTTACGGTTCGAGAGATGATGTCGGTACCGGGCGGTACGTCTGATTGAGAGCTGGGAGTGTGTGACTGCAGACGGCTGGCTCTGTTGAACGCACTAAGGCGGCCACAGGACATCACCAAGCCAGGTACTATGATATTGAATATTAGGTCCAAGACACTGTGTCGCCTCAGGCTTCGCTCCGTCTACACTATTCGGAACAAGGATCGAGGATCTGAAGGCGAGCGCAGGGCAGAGCAGGGGGAGGGGCCGTGAGCAAGGGGTCATGACAGGACGACAGGGATTAGTATGCGTGAGGGTGAGGACGAGGGACGAGGGACGAGGGACGAAGACAGCCCTGGATGACCACCAAGATGACGACGAGCAGTGCGGGCTGGTTGTTGAGACTTGCAAGGGTTGTCTCCTTCTCCCTGGACCAGGACCTGGACGACCTGCAGGACAAGACGCAGACCAGGAGCGAATGCTGACAGCTCGTATCTACCTTGCACATGTTTTGCCGTAGCGGCAGGCACAGCAATGGACCACTCATGAGCGCGTTCGCGCAAAGGGCAACAACACACACACCCCACTGTCAGAGGACCGCAAATGCCACGGTGCTGTCACAATGTGCCGCTCTTGCAGACCGGGAGCTCGGAGCTACCCTGCAAAGTTTGCAGTAAGCTTGCGGGATCCCAGGTCTCTCAGGACACGCAGCGGCGCCGAAGCGCAAACTGTGGCGGTCTGTGGCTCCGGGCGTGCCCGGGATCGCAGCGAGGGAAGGGCGAGAAAGGGTCCAGGCTACGGTGAAGAAAGAGAAATCCAGGAGATCTCAAAGTCGGGAGGAAAGCACATCAGGAAGAGCCCAGAAGCAAGAGCAGCGCCATCGGATAGGGTTCATCCTGTTACACCAAGGTCGAGCTTCAAGTCACCATGCCCCAGCGCTCATTACGTTGCCTCAGGGTTAACCGACACGGGCACCCACCTACGGCCTCCTCGAAACGCATCTCCGACTAGCCATCGGTGCGGCACCTGCTCTGTCCTTGAGCGTACACGTAGGGATCATGACAGGAGAGCGACTGGGAACGTAATATGGACACGCGATCGTGTTCGCTCGCGTCCCGTATGGGTTGCTGCCTAGCGTCGCGTTAGCATGTTAGCAGTAGTCGCGCGGCTAGAATGCGTTCATGTACAGGGTGTAAGGATACTGAATGCGGCACAGAGAAGGAACCGCCAATCATGCGCCCGTTCTTCTTGACTCTACATATGCAGAACGTCTGTCTGCGGTTGAGCGACTGAGCAAACGAAGGAAAGACTCCGCGAAGTCTTAGGTGGCACCGGCAGTCGTGCTGCAATTCTGGCTGATCTCAGACAACAGCCGCCATTGTCTGGAAAAGCACGTGGGCTAGCCTTACACAGAGCAGCTCGACACATGATTGTCCTTGAGGCGGCTTTGACGAAGGGTGCTGCCAAGCGGTGCAGAGTCGCTAGATGGGTCTTCGACAATGCAGAGGCATTCGGGCGCGCCGATAAAGCCGGGGTACGTAGCAATCACCGTGCACGGCGGCTGATACGTACGAACACGACGCATGAGAACGACGATCACCGACTCGTCCTCCTCTGGTACCTCGCGGCCGCGCGCAAGCCGGTTCCTGTGTGAGACGAGGCGGGACCCAGTACCTTGTTCGCTGCTGATCATCGTGCTAACGAAACACACCTGGCGCATGCGCCTTCACTCAAGGATACGTGCACGTACTCGTGTCGGAGCGATTGTCTCACATCATGGTGCTTCAAGTACAGGCTGTTCCGCCCGTACGTCGGGCCCGCCTGGGCGCCTGTTGCGCCATGAGTAGAGCCGGGCGTAAGACTAGTCTGTCGCTCTCCGCTTTGCGTAACGTGCTCCGGTCCGCTGGTGACCTAACGAACGAACTGTCTGCCACACCGACCACTTGCACCCATCCCAAGAAATCGATCAGACTTCAAGCCATGATATGTTCATGTGAGCTCTGGTCTGCCGGAACGCCAAGCCTTGCATCTCAGCTACCGTTTGTCCTCTGCGCTATGACCAGCTCCCCATAGGTCAAGTTTGGGGGATGAACTGCCCATCGACAAAGAGTGTCCACTGGCCGAGCGCCACTTCAGCCACACTGGGTGCTTTGGATACGCCCGGAGTTCGGAATACCAGTGCCAGGACAGCCTACGACGCCGGAGAGGGTGCGTTAGTTCATGGTGTTCTGTCTTGCGAGGACAATCCTCAAAGACGATGGCCTTAGTGATCAGGGCTCAACAATGGCACTATCGACTTTGTACATCACCACTTTCAGAATGGTTGGTGATCACGAATATCAGCTGCGACACATCCCTTGGCCATTGTGATCCTACGCGTGGAATGCGAAAGTCTCCGATACAGCACTGCGATGAGCGACGGACTCGGCGTGCTTCAGACCGGGCCGTAACAAGCAAGCCACGATTGTGACTCAACGGGAAGCAAACTCGTCTTCGTTGCAGATCAACGTGCAAAAACTCGAGAGCGTTCAGCCAGCTGCTGACGATACCGAACTGCCAAGGACCAGGAGTCTGCAGGGACCGCCGGTCCGCCAGCCGCGAATGCTGAGGAACGCCCATGGCTGCCAAGCACCTGAGCAGCGGGGTTGTGCTATGCGAACAGAACACCGCTCACTGTTCGGGCGTACGTACATCAACGTTCCTTCTTTTCATTGTGTGTTGCGTACATGCTTTTCGGGAATCCTGCAGAATGAATCGTCGCGAATTGTCTGAGCCTGGTAGCCCTACGCCAACGCAGGCAACCCCTGGCGACTACTCGCGCCGTGTGGCTGATTGTCGTGCCACGACACGACCATAGAATTGACGGCGATCTGAACGGGAAGCACGAGGCGCTAGGTTCCACCCGAGTATGTGGTGCGTACGCCTTGCCCAGCGTACCTTGGCTTAGACTGTTGTTCTGTCAATTCGAAACAACGCGCCCCGCATGGCTCCGCTAGGACATGCGTCAGGTCGTCGCAACTCTGGAAGGCGGCGGTCAAGGAACTATGCAGGCGCCTCTCTGCCTGCTAGGTGTCCGTACAGCCTAACACCTGCCGCCACTCAGGTAACGCACTCGCGACACTTGCCCAGTGTGGCTAACGGCTTCCTGAACACTTAGGAGCAGGTACGCCTCACCTTTGCCTCAGAGCATGTAAGGCGATCGCCTTGCTCTGTGAGGGAGGGCTTTATCAGTGTCGAGGTACAGACAAAGTCGGAGGTTCCGATGGCAATGCAATGCCACTGGACGGCTCCGCCCATCTTTTGGCTTGTTGTAACCCCCAGCTCGTTCGGCTGTCGAGGATTGCGGTGCGTGGTATCAACTAGGTACAAACGGAGTGATCACTAGATGGCAATGGAAACGGCGATAACGCCTTCCCGACCTGCTCAACCCTACGTTTGAATGCCAGGTCCGGAACGGAATACCTTCAAGGTGCGGTTTTGGGTGCGGCGCTGCGAGTGAAGCTACGAGACAATGGCTGCCGATGAACAGTTGGGTTAGAGTTATGCCATGCCGAAGCTTGCAATTCGACAAGTGCAAGTTCAAAGAGTGGTGAGCAGAGTTACTCCGACCACCGCGGCGGCGGAGGAGGACGCCGCCACTTCAGGAATGAGCGTCTGACACTCCTGCCAGGATATCATGGTCCCTTAAGACATCCGTCGGACACCTGCAGGGTATCATCGCCGGGCCCGAATCTGGTTTCAATGCTCTTGCGGCCGGCCTCCTCTCACCTATGATAGAGTGACATGACTCCCAGCATGTGCTGTTTCTCGGGGTGATGCCTACTGTGTCTGCCTTGCCACGTATCTGTACGTCATCCATCGCCTCGCTTCTCGAGTTTCAGCTCGGACTGTACGGCAACCCATGGCAAAAGTTTGGCGTAACTTCTGTCCCTGCACACCCATACGTACTCTAAGATGCAGAGGGTGACGATCTGCTCGAGAATTAAAACCCACTTCATGCCAATAAATGGAACGTTCGGGTCGTCCCCTGCTACCTCCAATCCCTAAGTCCACCCCTAGCGCCCGGTACGGCCCCTACGTCCTAGGCCTAGGCCCCCTCATCCCAGTAGTGATACTCCTTGTAAGCGCTCGTCCAGACCGATTACGACTGCAACGTTTAGGGAAGTCTGTCCATAGACAACGGAAGGAAATCGCGGCGAGCTGCATGTTGTGGGTCTGCCCAAGATGGTCGAGCAGACTTTCGTCCCCTTTCAGTTTGTTGTGACCCTCTCTACCCCTCTTTAGGCGACATCGGCCACGTAGATGCTCGAATGGAGGAATCTGACGGCAGCCTCGATGGCCCAATGCTGAGCGACACCCACAGAAACACTTGCGTCCGCAGTGCCCTCCTTGCTTTGATGCCTTCCTTCTAAACTGCTGTATGGCTCGGCTCACTTTCCCCACGGGCATCCCGCATCAACCCTGTGCTTGGACACCCTTTGAATATTAGTAACGCTAGTCCAGGTAGGTTCAGAGTGGCACAATTGTTGGCACAAAACGTCAGGCTATAGCTACATCATGGTCCATGTCAGAGCTTCCGTACTTTCTGGCCAGGGTGGCAGGGTCGTATCGAGCTTCGTACGAGCTGCACCTTGAACCCGTACGGCAGGGGTCGTCCTACAATGCGCCAGTTCCGAAGAACTTTGATTCATGCGATGCAGCAGCAACTGAGGCAGCACGAAAGGAAAGGGAGATCGTCCGGGTGCTGAGTTTCCGCATCGCTTCGGAAACGCATCTGCTCCAGGATATCCATTTCGTGACTGCTGACCAGTCTCAGCACTATGCGAGTCTCTGTCTGCCCCTCAGTTGGGGCAGTTTCACTGCAGCCATCCAACAAACCGGCCATCTCATCGTTCCCTGCATGGTGAAGATCGCTGAGCCAGGACCGCAGTCCGGGTGCCGCATCTCTACGATCGACGATGGATCCCGTCGCATCAGTCGAACCTTCACATTCAGTGTCATAACCCACGAGACGCCATAGAGCACAACTCACTCTGTGAACCAATACCAGCACCCGGCTCAATGCGTTGTTCACATGTGTCATCTAGCCAAACCAAAGGTTCCGGGGTCGGTTCCAATGTTTCCGATGAGGCCTGTACATGCCTGCTCGACTTCGATGACAGCCCAGGGGAGCGGGTGACATTCGAAACCGTAACGTCTGTTGAGAGCGAAAGAAGTTGTTCTGTGTAAACCTTGAATGAATCACTCCCATCCTCCACACGTCGCAGGGGCGCCCCCAATGGCATCTTTCTGATCAAGTCAACTGCACGGGCCACGGAACCCCACAGTATAGCTATTGACTGGTGATTGAGCGGGGCCATAATCTCCTGACTGTCGAACGCTCGTTCGGCTGTTCCGAAGGTGCCATAAGTCAGATCGTGACACAGTAGCGCCTGCGAGCCAAGTGTGTGTAGGTCCAGCAGTGCCGAGAGATCGATACGACCATTAGGATGTTGAAGCAGAATCTGCGAAGACACCTCTACTGCCATAGTGAAGACAACTTCCGAGCTAGGCGTTTGCGGCTACGCCACGTTAGCTCTAGGAAAGATCATGGCACCTACTCCCACAAAGCCTTCTTTCAGACCCTCGACTTCAAGGACACAGAGACGGCTGAACTTGGAGTTGACCAAGACTACGCTCCAGAAAGTCCCGCATTCTATCCAGGCTTTGGCCAGCGACCCTGTCGCTTCCGACAGAGCCGTGAGAGTGGCCTGTGTATCTGTTGAAGATCTAAGGTCACCTGCCAGGGGCCGGAAGTTAAGCTTATGGTGCTTCACGTGTACGATAAGCGTTGCGAGACGCCAAGCTTGTTTAAGGCCCTCGTGCGTCTCTGTTCTCGTTGATACCGTGAGTCTGAGCTCAGGACCTCCGGATGCATGCCCCTCTGGACCTAATCCGTCGGGTGCAGAAAAGTCAATTGAAGTTCCTGTCGCAGACCACGAGGTCACGGAGTGTGAATCCCAGGTCTGGAACGATGTCAGCAGGGAATGAACTGCTGATACGCACGCTGTCGGTGACGCCAGACCGAAGTGTGTTCAGAGACGGACGATAGACATTGAGGCCCATATGAGAGGCGGAAGACGGCGCCACGACTGCAACTTCGGTGAGCAAGCCTAATCCTAGGGGCGGGGACCATTTGTAGACAGAATCCAACAAGTTTGCGGCGGCGTCCGTAACATCTGCGCCCTCGGATGCTGAGACTTGATGAAGATAGGCATAAACTGCCTCAAGGAAGGAGTTTCTCCGCACCGAAGCAAAGGGCTGAGGGGGCTCGAGGGTCTGCAGATGAGCGGCGAAGAGCATGGCGCGCTCAGGCGTACGGCGGCGAACTGCCGATGAGGAATTGTAGACAACGGGGGTTTCGCAAAGAAAGACGTTGATGAAGGCAATTTCTTAAGTGCATTTTGGTGTGCTGGGCAGAGAGAGCGTGATGTGTTAGATCGTTCTGATGGTCGCGATCGTCACTAGCTGACAATGAGTAGAACAAGTGAATCGCTCGCACAGCCGTGCGCGGCATGTTAGTTCGTGTCTCACCTCCTTTGGGTGACGTATTGAAACACCTCCACATTACCACGTGATAAATTTCCTGTCGTTGAACCTTTCTGATGACCCCTCGCATTCAGAAGCCGGCTCTGTTGTCTGTGTCTACTCCACACTCGTAGCCACGCCATGCCTCGGCTACGATTACCACCACTACCGCCGGCCGCTGAATGGGGCAACACGGTCTGGATGAAGAGCCCTCGGGGCGAAGGTGCCGGCTCCCGTGAGAGCGGCAAGCGCGTGCTCCTCGCCAACCGCGAGCTCGCCAACCAATTCGTCCGCGATCTTGGAATACGGAAAAACGAGGTCGTCATCGATGCCTACTGCGGACCGGGACAGCTCACACGGTCGCTTCTCGCTGGGGGTTACGACGATACGACTGCCGCTGACTGGAAGCGCGTGGTCGAAGAGCAGAAAGAGCGGGGACTGCCCGTTGGCCCTGTGGCTTCTGAGATCAAGCGGAGACGAGGGATGGGCTTGGACTTTGATTTTCCTCCGTGGGATGTGTCCGAGGCGGACAAGGCAACAAGACCTTTGGTCAAGACGAGAGGCAGACCGAAGGCGAAGGCGAACGAGGAGGAGGAAGTGATCGACCCGTCATCGATTATCACGCCCAAGTTCGTGGTCGCCAATGACCCGAAGGTCTCCTCGCTGTGGCGTGGGCTCGGATTCGACCCAGATCAACTTCCTCCCAGTAGATGGGAGATGGACGACGTTCCGCAGCCTGGAGCTGAGCAGCCCACAGGTCTCCGAGCGCTGAAACGAACTGTCTACCCGTCATCGTTGCAGCCGAACCTCGGTATCTCGCCTGTCACTATCTACCATTGGCCTACGGCACCGCTGATTCTGCAAGATCCTCTCGTCGCCCAACATTTGGAGGTTTTCGACGAGTCAAAGGGTCCAGAGGACCGCGCAAAGCGGCCTTGGGAGGAGCCACCGCCGCCTATCACGCTCGTTGCCACCATCCCCGATGCCGTGTTCGGTGATCAGCTGGTCAACCAGTGGATCTTGAGCGCTACCTCGAGCGACTCCAACGGCAAGCGAGGGTGGATCTGGGAGTGGGGCCGCGTTCGGCTAGGTCTTCTGGTTACCAAGGGCCTCTACGACGTAAGTGCACACTTCATTCACCTGCTGACGGCGTAGCGAATCATGGCACCTCTCGGTGGTACAAACTACTGCAAGTTGTCTGTCATGACTAATGCTCTCTTCGACATCCGAGCTCTTCCTCCCCTTCATCACATCCGTGATCCCACTTGCACCACGGAGCGACTGAGAGAGAAGAACGATCTCCGAAAGGGCAAGGTCAAGGAGGTCGCCGGCGAGGATAAGGAGTTCACGAAGCGTCGAACCGCTGCCAGGTGGTGGCTCGGAGGCCCGACTGTTGGAAAAGTCACGCCCACTTTTGCTGGCGATTTCTACCCCGTAAAGGAGACGCTGTCCACTGCCGGTCGCGGCTGTGATCCTGACGTCCGTCTTGTCCGGCCGCATCTGCTGGGCATCGAGCTCATCCCTAAGGCGAAGCCCGTTGTGACTGCCGAGCAGCGCGAAGCTTGGGATTACATTCTTCGCAAAATGTTCGTCCGCTCCACCGTCACACTTGAAGAGGCACTGCCTTCTCTGGCCTTCGGTGCCGACAATCTGATTGAGAAGATCATGACACCGAATAATGGCTACAAGGGCGAGCCTGTTATGCCCGACGAGGTCATCCGTAACATCTCAAACGACCAGTGGGCACGTATAGTGGACGTGTTCGACAAGTGGGCGTTCAAGCCCGAGGTGAGTCACTTGTGATTATCGGCGTTACTGACCGCAGAATCTGGTTACGGACGGCGTCGATTTAGACCTGGAGGAGTCGCGCGAGATTGGTCTCACGTAGAAAGCAAGACATTTCAGAAGCTCAATCAAAATAGCATCATATATCCTGCATCAGCACAACCTGTAAACATGTATCACCCCTGCTCTGGCTAGTGTTCTTGAAAGCGCTTCTCAAGCTCTCGTTGCTTCCTCTGATCCACAATCCAGCCACGGATCGCCGTGCTTCCCATCTTGAGCTCCTTCAGCTGCTCTCCGTTGGCTTCGCTAAGGTTGACAGTCGTGCCGGCCTCCTCTGCGACGATACTGGAGATGACCCCGATGCAGAGAATCTCCAGTTCTCCCAGCCCCTTCTCTTTGCGAATCTTGTTCACGTACGCGCCGCCGGACAGTGTCTCGCGTGACACAACCAGTGCCTCGATCTCCGGGTCCCACGCCGTTGGTCCCAGAGCGTCGTGGATTTCGACAACGTCGAGCTTTACATCACCAGGTCCGCAACGCTTGAGGAAAGCGTTGACTCCCTTTAGTCGTGTTTCGAGATCTTCGAGTTCCTCGGCGTTGCTCTTCGATTTGAGCTGATCAGGTGACATGACACCGACAATCAGTCGCTTCTCGCTCACGAACAGCGCCATGTTGATGAGAATCTTGTGCGCGGCATGCAAGTGGTCGAACGTCCCCCCAATCGCGGAGACAGGGTACCCGCCCACCGGCGACGAAGCTTCGAATTTGGCATCCTCGGGAAGCTTTCGCGACGATATGATTCTCTGCGCTGCGTCCGGAGCCCCGGCAGAGACGATGTGCGCTCCCAGATTCTCGAAACCTGCACAGCGTTAGCGGGATAATGCCCAGTAGACGCACCTTCTAGGCGGACGACCTCGTCGGGCACAGCCTGCAGCTTCTCGGACCAGTCGCCCAGCTCGCCATCGAAGCGCACCTCAACCTCGAGAAGCACGCGGTTTGCCGTCCATTGTCCAGCAGCGAGAGCAGCGTATACCTTTCCTAGGAACACCTGCAGCTCTTCGAAGTGCGCTTTCGGGGCCTTCCGCAACTCGGCGTAGAGCTGCGTTTCAGATCCGGGTGTCGAGAAGACAACGGTGAGCGATTCCGTGGGCAGCTGCGCAGCTTCGAAGATGATAGGGAGCAATGCTGAGAGATCCTTAAGAATCCCAGGCGTGAAGGGAAGGATGAGGGCCAAATTCCTGGCCGCCATGGTGCGTGTTGTCACAAAGTGCGAGTGGCAGAGTCAAGGGATCCATATGCATAGACGTCAAGTAGCCGGTCGGGTCCGGCGGCTTGCGCCGATAAGGGAAACCGGGACACGGATATACAGTTGTCTCCATGCTGGCGACAATCTTGGCGCTGCGGTGTCGCGGGTGCAGCACATGTAGGGAGTATTGCATCCCTCCCCAAACACACATGCATTGTGCATTGTCGGCTGTGGCTGACGCAGCTAGCAGGAGCATGCATAGAGTGAGAGTCCAAACGCATCGATGTAAGGCAATCCGGGATGCAGAGACACAGTCACGTGACTGATCTCGCGGCGTACTGGTATATAATGAGCCTCAACTGTTTCCGATGCGTGAACTTGGGTTACGTGTCTTAGAAATTTACCCATCGCCTTTTACTATGGATAACTCGTCGCGTGCCCATACGTTCACTGTTCGAATTTCTTCCGTGCCCGCAAGGGCGACCACTTTTTGATTTTTGGCGCAAGCAAGTAAACCCTGGGACAAAACGGGCTCTCGCCCTGAGTTAGTCTCAAGCTCAAAGTTGTATTGGCGTCCAGGCACGACGTAATCGGCGTTGTGATTAATCTGCCGTCTGATACGGCCCATCTTCCCAATGTGCCTGCGTACCGCCAGGGGACATGTGGAGGCACACGTTTGCCTGTCCACGCGTGAACTTCATGAGAGCTCCCGCCAAGGCTGCCAGTGCGTCCCGTCGCCCGCCCGATGCTGGCGTTCCTTTTCCTGCGTTGCTAACTTTCGTCTGTGTAGTCTCACACATCTTCTTGAAGCGTTGCTGTAACCACAAGCTCGATGGGTACGGCATAACCCTCGCACACTTGGGGTTTCTTCCACCCCTTGTCAACTACCTCCCTTCCTCGTCCTGCACCACCAAGCGCGATGACCTCTGTGGCGCCCCCTGGCCCACCAGGGTACGAGCTGGCAGCGACCGAGGAGCTCTTCCGCGCCTCGACGTCGTCCGATGATAGTCATCAAGACAATCCCGCCAAGCCCGTCAACGTCAAAGACGGGGTCCATGACGATAGCGACTCGGACGATGACGACCTCGTCGTGCATCAGCACAGCGGCCTACAGAGCGCTGGCTCCGGCAACTCGCCTTATCAGCACCAGTTAGGCACCGCCAGCCGCACGCATCTTGCGAGCGTCGGTGAAAAGAAGGCGTTGTTCATTGTGAGGATGGACACTACAATGGAGCTGACTTCAGAAAAACGTCCTCATCACAGGCTGCTTCATCGCGCTCTGGTACTCCTTTGCGACCCTGCTATCCATGTACAACAAATGGATGTTCAGCCATGAGTACTACGGCTTCAGCTACCCGCTCTTTGTGAGCGCGTGCCACATGGTCGTGCAGTTCTTTGTGGCTTCCCTCGTCCGATTCTTCTTCCCAAGGTTCCGGCCTGTTGAGCGACCAACTCGCAAGGATTATGGTACTCGCATCTTGCCCACAGCCTGGACTACTGCTGGCGACATCGGCCTCAGCAATCTTAGTCTTAAGACGATCACCTTGAGTCTCTACAGTGAGCGTCTGGAGATACTGAACATCCAATAAGCTAACAGCGCAGCCATGTGCAAATCCTCGGCGCTCATCTTCGTCTTGTTCTTCGCGTTCCTGTTCCGACTCGAGAAGTACAGCCTCCGGCTCGTACTCGTTATTGGTATGATCACCATCGGTGTCTTCCTGATGGTGTTCAACACGACTGCCGTTTCGATCCCTGGTATCATCATGGTCTTTGCGGCATCTGCCCTAGGTGGTCTGCGATGGGCACTGACGGAGCTGATCATGCACAAGCGCGCGATGGGCTTGAGCAATCCGTTTGCCACGATTTTCTGGCTGTCGCCTTTGATGGCCGTGGGCCTCTTCTTCGTCTCTGCTCTGGCGGAAGACTGGGCTGGGATGTTCCGCGAGTTCTTCCACGGTCTCGAGGCGTTGAAGAACATCGGTGTGGTCGCACTTCCAGGCTTCATCGCGTTCGCCATGGTCGCCTCCGAGTACTTTGTACTTCAGCGTGCGGGTATCGTTCCTCTCAGTGTGGCCGGCATCTTCAAGGAGGTTACCACGATCTCGATCTCAGCTTGGATCTTTGGAGATAAGCTGTCGCCCATCAACATCGTTGGTGTCGTCGTCACCGTGTGTGGTATTGCCCTGTTCTCGTACCACAAGTACCAGAAGAGCATCAGCCAGACTGTGGAGATTGACGAAATGGGCCGAGCGATCACCCACGACGATCTCGACGATGAGCGCACACCCCTCGCTCACGGCGCCTACGAGACCGAGGAGCGCTCCATGCGCGGCAGCAGCGCCCCGGCCAGCCGACCGGAAAGCATGCGGTTACAGACCCTCGCGCCGAGTTCTGATGAAGATGAAGAAGACCGCGCGAATCGCTTACGCGATGACTTTGAGGGCTGGGATCACCCTGGTTCAGACGACGATGAGGAGCCAGATGACGATCTCGTTGAGGCGATGCGGGAACGCAAGACGAGGTCGAAGTGGGCGGAATGGTGGGACAAGCCAATGTAACCGCTGCTACGTCTTTTGTCAACGACTTGAGCTCTACGCCATAGATTAGACATATACGATACGACAGATAATGCATGGGTTATATGGTCATCACTGAGGGTGTCTGCTGCGGCTGTGAGTGCAAGCTGATGCCGCCGGCATCTCTAAGCCGCGGTAGCGACTGTTTCCGCCTGCATCTCTCCTTCAATCGACCAGTTTTCCCTCACTCCCGACTCTCACACAAGAAAGAGAGCTCAAAAACATTGGCGTTAGGGAGTAATTGAATACTCTCTTGACGAGAGTGGGATTCGAACCCACGTCCGAAGACTGCGGAGATGATCGTGATTCACCTTAACACAGCGCCTTAGACCGCTCGGCCATCTCGCCTGGTCGAAAGTGAAATATGAAGCGAGACCGTGACGTGTCGCCCACGAATCTCGCGATTTTGGCCCCCAAATCGAGGCTTCAAAGGCTCTCAAGCAGACATTCATGGATGCATGGTCGTGTGATGAATGAGACGTCACTTTCTTAGGGCTCGGACGGCTTTTCTAAGTCGATCAGGTGTTGACTGCGGTGCCGAAGACCACATGTCCCAGACGGCCCCGCTAGCGGCCCTGGACTTGTTATCATGACGTACCGGCAGCAAAATGTCTGCGCGATCTGAGGTCCACTCAACCGGGAGCAGGGTACTTACCTTCCCTCTGCCGCTTTTGTTATCAGCACTCATACTCTCGCCTCACTGACCCATACTAATAGATATGGGAGTCAAGGGCTTGCAGACTTTCTTGAAGGAGAACCGGCAATCACTATGCCGCACGCTCGTGCTCGATCGAGACGGGGCTAGCAACCGATCGGCGGTCCCCGTGGTCGTCGATGCCTGGGGGTGAGCTTCACCGAACGATTAAGCTGACGGACCAGTGTCATCTATCAGCTGTACCTCGACTCTCTGCCATGGACCACTGGCGGCGAGTACCTCCGCTTCTACCTCCTTGCGCGGGAACTGGTTGAGGCTTGGCGGAGTGTCGGTCTCGATCCGGTGTTCGTCTTCGATGGTGAGTACGCCATCTGCTGACTCAAGACTCAATAGCCTTCCTCGGCGATTGTCTGGGAGTCAGCTTATTGCGCTTTCTGGCTAGCTAACCGCAGGCGCCTCTCCGGCGGAGAAACACGATACGACTCTCCAGCGTATGGCAGCGCAAGTCGCGACAGCCCGCGTCTTCTACTCGCTGAGCACGAGTACCCGCTCTTCCCCTACCTTCAGCAACAAGGGGGACACGATTCTTCCTCCATTCTGCCGCGGCGCTTTCGCCGCAGCGCTCTCTTCGCTCGGAGTGAGGACGCACTTTGTGCCCCGGGGCGAGGCGGACGGCGTCTGTGTAGTGCTCGCAGGACAGATGGGCGGCTACGTCCTAGGCCGGGATACGGACTTTGTCATTCTGAGCGCTGGCGCAAGCGAAAGGTTGCGCGGCTACGCACCACTGGACATGATGGAATGGACCGACTCCGCGCCGTCAGAGGACGCCGCCGGAGGGGCGCCGGCAGCGGACTTCACGACAGTGTCAGCGAAGCGGCCGCGCTCGGCGCGCTCGCGGCTCCTTCCTCCCACCTCGGCCGGGAACCCGACACTCGTGCTCGCTACATTTGCCACGGCGCCGCTGTGTCGTCGCCTGAGGCTCAATGCGCAGATGCTCCCTTTACTCTCCTCGCTAGTAGGGAACGACTACACCCCCGCTTGGGCCGGTGAGGCTCTCTTCCCCCGTATGAGGCCGGGGGACCGCATTCAGCGAGTAGCCCGTGTGCTCGCCGAGTTGAGACCGAGTGCCAAATCCGCCGAAGACCTCGTGCGCCGGTCTGTGAAGCGCCTTTGGGCTCGGCCATTCGTCGACGACGCAGCTGTCGCCGAGCTGACCGACGCGGTCATAGAGGCGACGATACAGTACGTTCTCCCCGTGCCGGACTGCTGCGACCAGTTCCCCTTCTGCGGAGAGCTGGACGCTGGATGCCGCACAGCTACGGCCAGTCAGGCGAACAGTGCTGCGCCCAGCCGCGCTCCCACGCCGATATCGGGAAACGGAAATGGAAAGGGGCACAACGCTGTGCACTCCGATGCAATTATCGCTTATGCAGAGGCGCTTCGCCGCGGCCGGCTCAGCGCCCTCACGGCAGCCTACCTTCATCCGGATAGAGTCCACCTCTGGACCGCGCTCGAGGACCCAAGCACCGCCAGTTGTCGTGCTTCAGTCGCCGCGTGCCGTGCGCGACTGGCCGCGTACACGATACTCGACGCTGCTGTTGGCGGACTGCGCTTCCCGAAAGCGTCAGACGATTTGCTCGACGAGCAGAAACAGGACCAGGAGGCGAACCGCCTCCTCGGAGTCGAGGCGGAGGAAGAGCCGACGGAAGAGCGGCCGAGAGTCGTCACTGAGTTTGTGCGGCAGGGTGGGGGGCGCATTGTGGCACGGAGGG
This sequence comes from Trichosporon sp. DN520, assembly GCA_030347605.1. Classification (NCBI taxonomy): domain Eukaryota; kingdom Fungi; phylum Basidiomycota; class Tremellomycetes; order Trichosporonales; family Trichosporonaceae; genus Trichosporon; species Trichosporon sp. DN520. Next base: position 160,296 of record JASJUY010000006.1, on the reverse strand, counting down.
CGGTGCTGCCACCGAAAGACGGTGAGGAGAGCGGAGCGGAGGATGTCATTGGCGAGAACAGCGAGAATGCTGCGCCCGCAGCGGCTGACGAGAACGGCGAGAATAAGGGGGAGAGTCAGTCCGCGGCGGCTGACGGGAACAACGAGAAGGACGAGAACGACCGAAACGGTCAGACTTCCGAGGCTGAAGCTGCCACCACTGCGGAAAAGAACAGTGAACAGCAGCCGCAGAAGACGAGCAGCATCTCTCGTCAGGACATCCGGAAGGAGGGAGACGCGACACCAGCCTGCCTCCTTCCCATCGCAGAACGCCAGCGCCTCTACCTGCACCACATGGGCAGCGACACCGATGCGATCTTAGCTCTTCCGTCACGACTACACCCGCTCGTGGCAGCTGTGCGCCTGATTCTGGCCGCGGGTGGAGACTGGACGAGATCGGAAATCGAGGCATTGCTGAAGGGCTGCATTGGCTCGTTTGCAGCCTGGGACGCTGTCTCCCCTCAGTCCGCTCCTCCCTCTGCGAACGCAGACAACGACAGCAGCGAGTCCACCGATGAATCCTCAAATGATCAAGGCCACGCCGCGGACAACAGCCACGACTTCAACCCCTCATCTCCCTTCCCAGCAGTCGAGCTCACCTCCCGCGCCACCCGCCTCGTCGCGGCTCTCACATCAGCCCTCCAAGACTCTCAGCCTCTGTCGCAAGCCCTCCTCCTCCCCCCACCTCATGGCAGCCCTCACGTCTGGATCTCTGGGGCGGCGACACACGCTCTCCTGAATGGCCAGGATCCTCCACCTGGAGCAGGGTGGGCGTGGAATGACGCTGCTCAGCAAGACTGGAAGCGCGCTGTGGAAGCTACGATTGAGGGATATGATCTGCCCACGGCCGTGGCCGAGACGAAGAAGAACAAGAAGAAGAACAGGAATGCGAAGAAGAAGGCGGAGGAGAACGCTACTGGAGGCAAGGCGAACGGGTGTGGGGGCAAGGGGAACGGCGGCAAGGGAGGGAAGGCGAAGAACGGGGCTGTGAATCGCTTCGACCTCCTTGATGCTTTGTAGTCGAGTTCTAGACCCCCGTGGTTACCGTGTAGACGACTTCTAGACTTCCTAGATTTCATGTTGACTAGACATGTATGGGCATAACACTGTTACATATACGAACGTGGATAACTAAACTGGGTCTTGGGATGGACTATGGATGCACTGATGCACTGTTCGAGGTGGCTCACGCTCGCAACTGGTCTGCGACTGCGCCGGAGCCTACCGTCTCCTGCTCTTTCTACGTCCTCTTCTCCTCCCCTTTCACCACTTCTCCCGCTCCTGCTCCCGCACCTGCCCCTACTCATACTCGCACTAGGACTCAATCTCCCCTCCTCTCCTCAGTGATGTCTCCTACCTGCTCCCTCCTTTTCGAATCGCTGGTCCTCGGTCCTCGGTCCTCGCTCGCCGCTTCATCGCTCCTGTCAAAGTAAAGCCAATCGCCTAGACACGGTTCGAATGGTCGACATAACCCGCCTGCGGCTGTGTGAAAGGGTACGACGGCTGTCCAGGGACGTCGTCGGTGTATCGGTCGTTAAGCTGATAGGGGTGTTGGTCAGAGTACCCCTGATAAGGCTGGTCACTGTACTGACCTCCTTGCTGGGGTTGTTGGTTGTAGGTGTGCTGCTGGTAGTGCTGTGTGGGTGGGGGCGGAGTGCCATCGTAAGAGGGGCGGTGGTCCCACGCGTCGTTGGGGTGCAGCCCGCCATTGTTAGGAGAGCTCTGGAAATAGACAGAGTCGGGGTTGTACCTGCGCGACTGGAGGATGGACATGGTAAACGCCTCGGGGTTCTCAGAGTAGACAGAGTGGTACAGCTTGTGGTCGGACACCTGGGAGCGCGAGTACTTGCTCGACGCCCAGACGTAGTACGACTGCATCACGAAGCAGATCGCCCACAGGCCCGCCATCATGCCCAGGTCGGCCCAGCAGAAGCCCATGCAGATCGGCTCGGACTGGTCGTTGAGAATCTGCAGCGGACCACTCATCGTTTTGATCTCCGGTGGCGGGGCGTAGTATACCGTCTTGCAGTTTGTTACTGCTTGGTTGTGCTTTACGCCAGAGATGATTACGATCACGGCGCCGACGGCGAGCGCGACGTATGTCACGATCGCGTTGAGGGCGATGTACCATTTGAACGTCGTGGTCTTCTCCTGGGAGGTGTTAGTGACTGCTCTGCGCTTCTGCGGTCTGGCGTAGCTTGCTGAGCTTGACGTAGCTTCTTTCCTCCCCTTCCTCACTCCTTCTTCCTCTTCTCTTCCCTTCCTCTCTCCTTTCTACGCCCCAGCCAGCTCATCCCAAGTCACACTCACCCTGAACACTCCAAAGAATCCGACGGGCTGCACCAGGACTCCCACAAAGCAGATCACGCCGAGCAGATACGACAGCCACATCGGACTAGGCGATGCTCCGACGACCGCAGGGGCCGCAAAGGAGAGCACGCCGACAGCCATGGCTACAGCCTGTGAGGAGGGTCAGCATTGTCGATGAGGCGGGTCCAGAACAGAGGATCGGACATGCAGCGAAGCACACGAAGCGAAAGCAGTGCAACCAAGGGCGCACCGGCGCAGTGGTGCACTGATTGGAGTTCTACGCTGGAAGCGCGGGCAGCGAGTGATGGCCGGCCGTGTTGGTTTTCTCAAGGTCTCAAGACTTTCAGAATGCGCAGCACTTGGCCGCTCAATTGCTTCGGCGGTGGCTGCCCAGCTGCGGCGCAAGCGGCGCTTCGATGTTCCGATCCCATCTGTCTGTCGTGTTGAGTCGAGTATACTCACGATCTGCTCGATCATGATGGCGTAGATGCCCGCATTGACGAGGGGCACCGCTGTCTCTGTCAGCTTTGGGTCCTACGCTACGTCGACGTTGACTCCAGACTCACCGCAACAGCAGTACCTCGGGTCGATGAGGCCCATGCTTGTTTGCGCCTTTGGGCTTTGGGGTGGAAAGGGGGAGGGGGAGGGTTAAAAGAGGGTGTGTAGGTCGTTCTTTTCGCTGCAGATACGGTTGTTACAAGTTGCTAGGTGCTTACTGGGTATGGCAGAGTGGAAGAGTGAACATGGACCTGGCTGGGCGAGATAGTTAAAGTGCTTTGTGGGTCGCTAGGCGGTCGATTCGTGGCTCGTGGCTCGTGGTTGAAAGGTGATTTGCACTACCTGGACTTGCACCGCCTACCCGTGTCTTGTGTGTCTTCGTGGTGGTCGGACTAGAGGCGCGACTACGGCTGGCTGGCTGAAATGAGATCGGCCTTGGGAAGCGGTTCCTGCCTGATGCGATGCCTGCGGGGATCGGGGACCGTTGAGCTGCTGGGCTGGGCTGAGGAGAGGGGAGGCAAAAGAGGGCGGGCCGTATAATGGCCACCCTGCCTGCGTGACTGGGCGGGCTAGGCTCTACTCACCAGTGTCAAGGCAAAGGCGATGCTCGGACCTGGACGTATCCACTTGCTTGTGCTGCGCACGAATACAAAAAGTCTCGGCGGCGAGGCGAAGGCGAAATAGGACGATGAGTAGATGAGGAGATGCAATGCTCAATCTTGGACGGACGCGCACTTCTAGACCAGATGCGTCCGTACTCTGACACGGCGCGCTAGGAAGCAAGGCAGGAAGGAAGGCAGGAAACGCCAGACCTGCCGCCGCCATGCGCCATGCGCCAGGCTTCAGGAAACAGCGTCCATCAGCCCATCAGCCCATCGACCGACAGATACCTCGACGGGCAGGCTATACCAGGCTAAGCAAGGAAAGCCCACGGCCATGGGCGCGAAGCCAAGCCAAGCCCTCCAGAGTGGCCGGGTGCCAGGTGGGGGCCAGGGCGCGTCTGGCCACCTTTGATTACTAGCTCATCACGGGCAGGCCTAGCGCGACGCAGGGTCATCAAAGACGTGCAGACCCTTACCTGCGACGCGCAGTTCCTAGTCTCTCATATACCCATCCCATTAGCACAACAGTCGTATTTATTTCACTCTCAGGGAATATGCTTGAATTACAACATAATGCTGCGACACACCCTTCACGCATATACTCACATCAGCAGACGCAGCAGTCGTCGGAAGGGTGACTCTCCTGGCCCACCTACGAGCTGCATGACCGTGCCATTTGCTGAGATAATGGGCGACGCTTACTCGTGATCGCCGCTCCGTACCTGCGGGGTCACTTGTCTCTGTCGTTGCGTCAGCAGCCTGCATGGTCGTAGGCCCCAGTCCCTTGTGCAATAGCCCGCGGCAGTCTGGACACTGTATTGTCTGACAACGCTGAACCCCACCTCCTTCGTTGAGCGGATCGACGCCCGTGCGGAGCTCCAGACTGCTACCCGCTCGAGATGAGTGATCTGCAACAAGCGGACATTACCCAGGCAGTACCTCACGCTTGGGTAAGCCCTACGTACGGACTCGAACGTTCTGCTTCTGGCGTTGGGACTGCTCTGATATCACAAGAAAGATGTTCGGTTCATTCATATTCTACGCTACTGTCTTCTGACAATGTTTCTTACAAGATGTGATTGCCGTGTGTATGCGGCAGATATGTGCTACAGATATTGCGGGCTGGTGTCAAGTCCGGCTAGAAGAGTCTCTGGGTTGTCCACGAGTCACGACTCGTGGCCATTGTTCGAGCTCGAGTAGATCTCCCGTCAAGCCCGACTGTCTGCCAGCCCGCTCTGATCATACAACGACCTTAGATGTCGTATACAACCCGTCCACCGACCCAGGCATACCTATAGTTACCCTGGTACCAGTTGCGGAAGCTCTTGCGGTCGGCGATGCAGGGAGCGCTAGCCCAGCTTCCGCCCAGGACGACGTAGTGCTTGCCGTCGAAAAAGTCGCTCGAGTAGCCAGGATACAGCGTGCTCTGCTCGTACCCGTCAAAGGGCATGAAGGGGGTCGAGGTCCACTCCCACACGCCGCCGTTGTGGCCATGGACCTTCTCGTGCTCGTCCGTCGTGAACGAGGGCGGGACGGGGTGCCAGTTCTTGAACCCCGTGTTGGCCTTGAGGCCCACGGGGCGCGGTCCGTCGGGCGTCTCCCAGAGTGCCCTCAACTCAGCCTCGGTGGGCAGGCGGCCGCCCTTCCACTTTGCGAAGGAGGCGATCTCGTCCCGGCTCGCCATTAGGGGCCAGTCGCCGGCGTACTCCATCGCAACCGGGCCATAGACGGAGCGCACGGCCCAGGCGTCCCCGTCCTGGATCCAGCTGGCTGGCGCCTTCGTTGCGGTCAGACCGGAGAGCTGGCCAGTCTTCTCGAGGTAGGAGAGGTACTCCTTGTTCGTGATGGGGAGGGCGTCGGCCTTGAATGCTGCCACGCGCTCGACGTGGCGCGGGTGCTCGCAGTCCCACCCAAACTCCTGGTTGGGGTCGTACGGCTTCGAGTCGTCCGACTCGGGGTCGTCGTGCCCCAGAGTCACCTCCGTCGCGGGGACGTCGATGATGAGCTTGGCGCCCTTGGCCTTGGCCTGCTCGGCTTCCTCGGCCCAGTGACGGGCAAGGACGGCCCAGTCGGGCTCAGGCCCGGGGGGCAGCGTAAGCGGCGACTGGAGGAGCATGTACAGCAGCGTCTCGGCGTGCATGGCCTCGTGCTCGAACGTCATGAAGATGCTGCGCGCCTCGCGTCGGGTGAGCGTGTGCTTGTTCTTCTCCTTCTCGTCGTAGAAGCGGCGGAGGCGCTGGCGCACATTGTTGCGGAAGGTGAGGATCTCGTCGAGCGACGGCCAGTCCTCGGGCGAAGTGGGCACCTCGGAGTGCGGGTGGATCTGGCTCGGATCGTCGACGTCCGGGTCGATACCGCGCTCGAAGATGTCCTTGAAGTAGACTGGCTCGGAGGGGCCGCCGGGCATCAGTCGGGTCAGGTAGATGTCCAGGAAGGTCGGGATGTGGCCGAGGTAGAAGAGGCAGATGTGACGCAGGTCAATCGGCTTCTGGTGCAGCATCGTCGGCGGGATCATGCCCAGCGTGATGTGGTCCCACATACGCCACATTGCCTCCCACTCGCTCCAGGCGGGTACGGAGAGGCCGAGCGGACGCTCAATGTCGGGGTCGGTGAAGCGCACATCGGGGCGCTCGAGCAGCCACAGGCGGTACTCGCTGTTGGGCGCCTTCCACGAGTCGATGACACGCAGGTCGGCCTTGTTGAACATGTCGAGAGCTTCGGGGACAGAGTACTGACGTCAGCTTCACGGCGGAATAAAACAGCTTACCTTGTAGCTCCACTCGATCTGGAGGAGCTCGTCCTTTGCGAGCTCGACGTCAACGTTTTGACCAGGGAGGTGGATCTTCTGGTCCTTCTTCGAGCGGTAGTATGCCTCGTGACGGCCTGTGGTGTCAGGAGCTTTATCATGTGGCGAGACAGGTGGGCGGATTGCGTAACGTACCGAGCTTCTCGTTGTAGCGACCGACGAACTCGACGGTGCGCTCTGCGTCAGTCTTGGGCATGGGAAGACCGAGTTCCTGCATGGCGACGTCCCAGCCGTGCTCCTCGAAAGCCCGAGTGTGGCCAGCTGGATCGTTATAGGCCACCTCAACCTTGCGGCGCCCCTCAGGACCGGGGGCGGGGCGCCCATCCAGTCCAAGAAGGATCGTGTCGCCCTGTTTCAAGGCAATTGACTTGAGGAAAGGGGCAGCCTCCTCGCGCTCGAAGTTACCGAGCGACGAACCGAGGAACATGACGTGCAGTGGGCGGGGCGCATTTGAGCCGTCGCCGTTGTCCGAGACAGGCGCGCCTGGCGCATAGTGGCTTCGCGAGTCCATGTTTTCAAACTTGCCGTGAAGCTTCTCGGAAGTCTCAGACGGCGCATTGACGGGCTCGTCGTCGGCGACCACTGAAGGAGGGAGCGGAGCCGTGTCGAGAGCAGGGGTCATGAGGTCGTGGCTGAGCGTCGAAGCCGGCGACATGGCGATGCCGGGCTCGTCGTCAGAGACCTCGGGCGAGCGCTGGCCGGAGCTTAGAGCGGCAAGCCCGCCGTCACGGACGAGCTCGAGGCCGGCAAAGTAGTCGGCGTGAAGACCGACGCTGGCGATGCGGCCGCTGAAAGCTGAGCCGAACTGCTCGTCCATCTGGCCGAGGACGCGCTCGAGCTCGGGGCGTGAGAGGTCGAGCGCATGGTAGGTGACAGGCGGATTAGTGCTCGCGGGCACAGTGTCCGCGACGGCGGAGAGGAAATGAGCCGTCTTGCGAAGCGCACCGGCACCAAGCTCGACGATGTCCCAGCCGGTCTCGACGCCGGAGGCGAGACCCTCCTCGCCGTTGACGCCGCCGTTCCAGCGGCCCAGCGCGGCATCTCCCCAGCGAGCGGGCTTCCACCGATCTCTAGGGATACGGTGAGAGTGACCGTCGCGGTCCTTCGAGGGGAAGCCCATGGCGCGAGTGATCTCGTGGCCGTGGTCCTTGATCAGGTTGAGCTCATCGGCGAAAGGGTAGTACTCAGGCGCAGACGATGTGATGCCGTCGTACAGGCTTGTGAATGAGTCAGCAATCATGCCACGAGGGGCGATTTGTTTTGGCTTACCGTAAGCCCTTCTCCGAGTAGAGGACGACAGTGGGGACGGTGCGTCGGTAGGCCCACTGCTTGTCCTCCTCGGTGTCGCCGGGGACGATGGGCTCAGTGCCGATCAGACTGCGCTCGATCTGATCGCGGAGCGACTCCGGGGGCGTGTTGGTGGCGCTCACCGCCGGCAGCGTATAGATGTGGCTGGCGGTCATGACGGGGAGTGAATGGGAAGGGCAGTGCCGTTGAGGAGCTATGTCTATATAGAGAAGAACCACGAGGGTTGCTGGCTGGTTGAGCAGCTCTAGGGAGGTAGGGAGGTGAGGTGTGAGGTAAGAGGTGTTAGGCTGGGGATGAGAGCAAAGGCTAGAGGCGACGCGGAGAGAGGGAGAAACGTGTTACGCTCTCAATCAATCAACATGAACGGACACCTGTTGGCCGGCACCGCACCCGGGGCGCAAACGGCCCGAAGCCGGCGAGGCGAGACGAGAGGGATGCATCAGACAGAATAGGTTGACTAGGTTGGTTGAGCCTCAGGCGCGATACTCGGCACTTGGGTTACCGCCGGATCTCGGCTCGGTCCCATGTCAATAATCACACTTTGCACTAGCAGCTATCAGCGTGGGCAAGCGGGCAGATGACAAGATGACAACACGGCAGACAGGCAGGCAGGCAGGCAGGCATCAGAGCAGAGGGCGAGAAGGGGGGATAGGGAAAGGAGAGGGGGGTGGTCTGGCCGGAGTTAGACGTCTGATAACGCACGAGGTGACCGACCGTGTCCTCGCCTCGCTTCGTCTCACGGCTTACGGCTTGCTTGGCTGCAGACTGCTGCCTGACGACTGAGTCGAGGCTGAGTCGCTGCGCACAGTCTGAGGCAGTGGACTGCAGAGGCAGAGTGACGTAATGATCGCATTGCCCCGTGTCCCACGGGTTCGCGGCGGACTCAATCATTCGGCATCCGGACCCCGGGCCACGAGGTCGCAGCACAGCGCCGCAGCCTGCGCGCTTGGCGGCGCCGGCATGGGATGCAGCTTCCATGACAGCCGTTCGGAAGAGCGAGGATGGACTGGGGTACCGTGTGAAGACGGGCTCACCGACATTCCAAAATTCCTTGACAGAGACAGATCGAGGGACTCTCGTTGGTGGGCTGTGTGGATTGCAAGCTACCAACTGTAGCGACCGACGAGAACGCTACCTCGGGTCCGCTGCCCTCAGCCGTCGCTCTGGACCCCGAGGGCCCGAGGCCGGACAGGGTGTCTCTCCAGGGCGGGCACAGTAGCTCATGTGAACCTCCCGTGTAATCCAAATCAAACCGGACGAGATTCCCAAGTCGAAAAGCGTGAAAAACGAAGCACCGTCTTATATCTCGATCCGGCGTTCCTTCGCTTACGACGATAGATAATAATCGATGGCGTGCTCACTACTTTATCTTATCATCCTCTTTTGGCAAACCATCTAGCACAGCTCGGCAATCAAAAGCATTTAACAGACCGTTGCAAGATGGATCCTCGCACTCCAGCTCAAGAGACGTGACATGCATGACGGACGCGAACCTGAAGTTGGATCGTGTCAGTCACGGGACTGTGTGAACCCGGGGGTGGTCACATATGTGCAGGGGAACTTTGAGTTAGGCGATTATTGCACCAGGCTTGCAGTAGTAGTGAAGAGCTGCGGTAGTGTCTGCTCAGTTGCCGTCACGGATCACGGAGGGCACATGGCGCGTGTCAGAGCTCTGGTGTCTCCTCGTCTCCTGCTTGCACGATTGTCCGGGTACTCACCTCCAAGCCCCATAAGGATGTCCTTTAATGCAATAATGCATCGATTGCCGTCCCTGAGATGTTGACTCCACAACAAGTGGGTCGTCACTGGTGCGACAGCCGTGGCTTGGCGGCGAGACCGCATCCAGCTGCGCAACTGCAGGCACGCGAGATCGCGAGACTGTGGGCCCCATCAATTGATCTCGGCCAGATCCGTCTCGTACTATCGACCTCAATCGCGGCTCCTCTTGATTCCCGACTGTTAGAGAGCACGTGGAGATGCAGAGCCATTCACAACACAAAAAGCTAGGCTAGGAGGTAACTGAATACCCTCTTGACGAGAGTGGGATTCGAACCCACGTCCGAAGACTGCGGAGGAGAACATGATTCACCTTAACACAGCGCCTTAGACCGCTCGGCCATCTCGCCTACGACGAAGTGAGGATCGCGCGCTAGAATATGACAAGGCCCCGCGAAATTCGAAAAATCGGGGCATCGCTCGGAGTCTCCGTCACACCCAGCGTCAGCCGCTCACAGATACTGCCCTCGCACTAAGCATAGCGCTGGGGGCCATCTGGTGATGAAGAGGTGTCTTTGAGCGTTCAGCAACAGACACCTGATTTCGTATGGAGGAGTCGCAAGCGAAATGAAACGCGCGGGATATTGTGATCAGCCACGCATCACCGAGGTCCGTCTTTGTCGCGCTGGAAGGCCAAGGCCGGGTGCTGAAAGTGTTGCTGTTACAGGTCCACGTCTCGCGGGTGCATGCATCGGTATCTAAAAATAGGAAAGGGGGTATGTGCTTGTGCGATGCTCAATGAACAGGTGCTAATACTTCTTGTTCTGCGGATGCAGTCTATCTACTCTTCGTCACTAGTGTCCACATTGATTGGGCGGCCGCCGCGCGACCTCGGCTTTGCCGGCCCCTCCTCGTCGCTCGATGTATCCGTGTCCGTCTCATACTCGCTCTCGTCGTCATCGTAGCCGTGAACGGCCGAAGGCTTCACCATCTCTCCGCGCATCATGGCCATCTGACCGGCCAGCGAGTCCTCCTCAGGCTCCGAGATGTCGTCATCCGAGTCATCCGACACCTCCGGAGGGTCCTGCACGCGCAGCATCACCGGCTTCTGAATGTCGGCTCCGACGAGCGAGTCGTTCACGAAATGAGCGACAAAGGAGTAAAGGTTGGCCTGGGGAGGGGCCTGGAACTGGAGCTGGAACTCCTTGAACTCGCCCGGGGTGCCGTCAGGGTTCGGAAGGGGAATGTCGCTGTTGCGGACGGGCTGAACAATCACCTTGTTCAGCTTCGAGTCGCCAAGGAGAACATGGTAGCGGGGCACACGGTTGCCGGGCCAGCGCGGCGCATGAAGGTAGCCAGCGGTGACGGGCTTGCTCGACTTCGACGTCTTAGAGACAACGGGCTTCTCGTCGTTGGCGATCGCCTTGCCATTCGACTTGGTGGCCGGGACCGGGTACGCAAAGCGAGCCTTGTAGTTGAGAGCCACGATGGATGAGGGAGGAACAATCTTCTCGTCCTCAACCCTGAACTCGACGTCCTTGATCTCCAGCCTCGGCCATGTCTTCGCAACCTTGCGCGCCTCGTCCAGACCCTTCACATCCGCCGCGAGCCACTTCTCCAGCCAGCGGTCTCCCTCAGCACCGGTGGTGATGGACATGTCCTGAGCCTGCTCAAGGGAGATGCCGGGGAACTGAGCGAGAGGCGAGACGCCGATGGGGACGCCCTGAGCGAGGGCAGCCTGCAGGCGAAGGCACATCAAGGAACAGTTGAGCCAGTTGTGGGCCAGAGCAATGTTCGAAAGGGCGTGAATCAGGGGCGGAGTAGCTCGGAGGACCTCCAGCTGCTCCTCCTCCAGCTCGCGGTCGAGCTTCAAGCGGAACAGCTGGGCCCAAAGAAGGGCGCGGGCACGACGACCAACTGCGGTGGTAACGGTTGCCCGAGAGTCACGAGACATGGTGGGGTCCTCCTCGATGCCGAGCTCCTTGCGCTTCTCGTCGAGGACCTTCTCGAGCTCCTCGATCTTGGCCTGTCGCTCCTTGCGGGCCTTCTTGCCGCCCTTCACCTTCTTGCCGAGGATGGGGACATACTCCAGCGCAGAAGACAGGATGGTGACCAGGGATAAGAAGTCAGTGTCCTCCCTGAGCTGGTGGAAGAAGAGCTCGGCGGTGCCGTTGAGAACACCATCGCGGGTTAAGCTGCGCTGGCGGAACCACCAGCGACCGACCAGCCAAGGAATGCCGAAGCCGAGCACAAGTCCGTATGCCAGAAGAACGATCGCCTGGCTGTTGCCCTCAACGACCCACTTGGGGATGGCGATCTTGTCCTCACGCTGCTGGGGACCGTCCGGGTTGCCATACTTCTGCAGGTTCTCGCGGGTCGCCTCGTCGGTAAGAGCCTTGTAGGCTTTAGTAATGTCAACGAACTTGGCCTCGGCCATCTCCATTGTCTCGTTGGCACCAAGTCTGATCTTGTCGGGGTGGCTGTCTGTCAGTGTGGCTTCCAAAGGAAGACTCACAATTTGAGGGAGAGCTTCTTGTAGTGCTTCTTGATCTGCTTCTCCGACGAGCTGGTCGAGAGACCCAGGATCTCGAAGGGATCATAGATGGACAGCTCCGGAAGCGGGGGCGCATGATACAAGTTGTACGCCAGGTAAGCAAAAAGGGCCCAGCCCAAAAGGAGGGGAAGAACGCGCTTAGTCAAGCGCTTCCTGTGCTTGATACTTCTCAAGCGCTTCACTCGAATAGTGTTGTCGCGACATTCGGCACATGTGCAAAGGGCTTTGATGGAAGTGTCTGTTGGGCGAAGAAGGCGGGAGCGATGGTAATGAACAGGACGGCGATAACAATGAACAAGAGACGGCGGTGCACCAGTGTAGAGGAGGGCCAAGTGTCAGGATACAATGGAAAGGAAAGTGTCAGCGGACGGCAAAGATGAACACCGACTCGTGACTCACCTGTAGGTTCTGTGCGGAGGGTGTAGAAAGTGGCTGGTATAAGAATGAGTCCGAGGCAGGTGACGCCGAAATACGAGGCCAGCGACCCCGACTCGTCGTAAGAAATGCCGGGCATCGTGTGCCCAGGCTTTTAGCTGCTGCAAAGATGAAAGTGATGAAGGAGTGTGCTGTGTGTTGTGGAATGAGATGACGATCCGAAACGCTGAGACGTGGCCTGCCTGCAAGCTGCGACGCGCTTGCCTCAAACGTACGTGGCGGCGCTCACCTCATCGGTTTCGGGAGCTTAATCGGTCCCTCCCGTCAGTGCGGCAACGAGTGCCACAAGCGAGCCTGTGCCATATTACCGCTGCCATGCGTGCAGCCAGGCCGAGGAGAGATGGCTCCGAATCCATCCGCCAAGTGATGCATGGAGCTTCCGCGGATTGGCTCGCTACTGGTCGCCTACTGAGAACACCTCGTTACTGCATTGCTGCTTGTCTCCATCTCACCACTCTCCCAACCAAGCCGACCAAGATGCTTCGCGCCGTCCGCCCCGCTACCCTCGTCGCCCGCCAGGCCCGCCTCTACTCGACCCAGGCCGAGAAGAACCTCGCCAGCGAGTTCGTCACGGAGCGTGCTGCTACTGCCGCCCACGCCAAGCGTGCGTATCAACGGAAAGCGACTCGTCCTGCGACCATGTCCGAGTCTCCGCATACCGGGTCTCGAAGCCGTCGCCAGTCGTAGAGCAGAGTCTGCTCTTTCCTCATCTTTACGTTAGTTGCATGAGCTGACCACTGCGCAGAGACCACCGACCTCTGGAAGAAGATCTCGTATGTCGATTCGGCGGAGCTGCCAATTAGCCGACGTCATTAGGAACATGGTTGCTAACATATAGCTTCTTCGTCTGCATTCCCGCTTGCGTTATCGGCGGCTGGTGGACCTACAAGCTCGAGTCTGAGCACATGGCTCACCTCGAGCACCTCCGTCACGAGAACGACGGCCACCTCCCCCCTCCTCCTGACTACGAGTACCTCAACATCCGGTGAGTGTTGTTGCCAGGCAACTTTTGCGACCTCTTGGCAGTCGCGAATAGCCGACGCTGTGCCCTACCTGCGACAACGAGAACTCGCGGTGTCGATGAGGTCAATTTCCGATGCAGGCAGCTAACATACCAGCACCAAGCCCTTCCCTTGGGGAATGCAGTCGCTCTTCTTCAACCCTGAGGTCAACACCCCCGTCGGTGGTGACGAGTAAACACTGCACTGCGGCAATAATATAAAAATGCATGGATCTCAATTGTCATAAGACTTTTGATCGGGAGATGGAAGGGGATATGGGTATTTGGGATCGAAGATGGAGTGTGCTAGTGGGAAAGTTGTGAAGGTGGTGATGCGGTAGGCATGCTGAGAGGGATGGCCGAGAGTCCTGCGGAGATGGGTGCTGTCAGCCGGGCATTGGCCTGCTGCTGTGAGGGTCGTGAGGCGGCGCTGTGGAGGGTTCGTGAAGAGGCGTTGATGTGTTGCAATTGCGGCGTTCATCGTGAGATTCCGGAAGGTGTTATCGGAATGAGCCAAGGGCCCGAGCCAAGGCACCATGTGACGTCGGTGGTACACACGTCTATCCGCTTCGACGCGAAGTCTAGCATTCGCGTAAGCGGTCGTGTCGTGCGTAGGTAGCTGTGCAATCGAACAGTGCACGAGTGTTCGGCACGGAGAGTGAAGCGCGTAGTGTTTGAAGGACTAAACTTCCTCAAACTCATCCTCATCGTCGTCGTCGACATCCATAGCCTCCGCCGCTTTCGTAGGGGACGCATCCTTCCTCGGCGATGTTGACGTTTGCTGCTGTTGTGTTGACGCAGTCTCTCCTTTGCCATCGTCATTTCCACCATCTCCGCTCGGTGTGGGATCGGTTTCACCTCCATCCCCACCAACCAGGAGGGATACTCCTCGTCCGACGTCTTTCCGCAGCTTCTCGATTTCCTCCTTCACTCTCCGCGCCTCGGCATCTCGCCGTCCTGCCGTCGCAACATCGTCACCTAGCAACAGCGCCAATCGGAGCTCGTGAGCAGTGTCGCGCAGGGCGCATGCGGACCGCACCAGCGATGCCGTCTTGAGCTTCAAGTGCAGAGACGTCAGATCATGCGACGGCGGGTTGGTTCCGATCTGCCGTTAGCTCGTCAACGGGTGACTGTCCCGACAGAGGGCGGAAGGACTCTGCTGCCCAACCATATGAAGACGTCCCATGAACACCGCCCGCAAAGCATGCGCCGCCGCGCGCCTTGCGCTCAAAACTCACGTTGGACAGCTCGACAAGCTCCTGCAGTCCCTTCGCCATGTTTCCAACCTCCTCGTCTAGTCGCTTGTTCCATGTCTCGTACTGGACCTCCAGTAGATCTTTCCCATCCTTGTCCAATGCTATCCGTCCGCGACCAACGTTTGCTGTGGGAAGGGCGGATGGGTTGTACGTATCGTACTTTCGTCGTGGAGGTGGTGGGCCGCTCATGGTTTTTCTACGTGCACGGTGTCGTCGGGTACGATGTTGATGCCAATACGCGGTGCAGGATGTTGATGCAACACGACCATCATCAACGACATTCGAGGTGCATGCAGTGAGCCGCCATTATCGTATCGTTAAAGGGGTGGGTGGATAAGGCACGGGCCGGTGGAGGCTGTCCACATTGGGATTGTTGTTGTTCTGCCAGCCCCTCGGGTAGCAGGTCGTGGAACACCACAACTCAGCTCGACGACAAAGGCACAGTCGCGAGCGAGCAGCCATGCTTCTCAAACGCCTGCAGCTGCCGCCGATGCTGGCCTCGATCGTGCCTCTTCTCGGTAAGCCTGTGGCACTCAAACCTCGCTGACTGATCGCAGAGCCGGCGATCCTCACCACTGACCAGGTGGTGCTGACTCCACGCTCCTTGCTGCGGGAGACGCTACTCGGCAACTGGCGGAAAGAGGACCGGAACTCTCCACAGGCTGCATCCGCTGTTGCCGCCCTTGACGGGCTTATCGCAGTCTGCCTAGAGGATGTGGGGGATGAGTATGAGGTGGAGTTCGAAGACGATCAGAAGAGATGGGACGGCTTCGGCGTCATGGAAGACATCTTCTCGACGTGGGATGGAAGGGGTGTCTTAAGTATATCCGGATCCAAGGGAACGGCAAAGAGTGTAAGCTACGAGTGTTGCTGAGCGGAAACTGACAGCAGTTACTAGCTCTTCACGCTACTCTGCGAATACTTGTTGCGAACCCGGAAGCGACGGCCCACTGGATCGACACGGAAGGTGCCTTCAATGCCGCTCGAGCGAAGGCGATTGTTGGAGCTATGGATGCTCCGGTGAGTTCAGGGGTGGCTGTATCAGGCCTGACTTCAAAGGACGAGGTGCTGGATCGCCTCTCCGTGACGCCGGCATTCACGCTTGAACCGGACTTCTTCGACGTTCTGTACGACCTTAGAGACAAGAACACGAGTGTGCTTGTCATAGATAACATTGCGACTCTTTTCAGGGACGGATTGATGGGAGCCACGGTGCAGGGTACGTCCATTGAGAGCATTCTTGAGCTAATCGCAGGCCACGCAGCAATGGTGACAGCGATGGAGGAAGTTGCAGCGCTCACTTACCGTAGTGGCATGCTCACCATTGTAGGCTTCCGATCCCGGAGAGAGTACTGAAGTTTCAGGTCACGAACACGACGGCAGCAAGCGGAATCCGGAATGAGCGATCGTCATTCTCCGCATCCAAGACCAAGCCGTCCCTCGGTGTCTCATTCTCTTTCACCAGTGACGTCGAGATCCTGCTGGAAAATGCTGCTAAGATTTTCGGTCTCGTCGACGCAGGCGAGCGCGAACGAGCATCTAAACCAGGCGTCAGAGTCGTCATGGAGGTGCTCAAGAGCCGGGTATCGGTGAGACATCGATTGACGGATGCAAGCTAATCTGAAGGAGTCAGGGACTTGGGCTGTATTTGACACGGTATAGTCGACCCCTCGCCTCCTGAGCTGACTTTAGGATGGTATCAGACTGTATGATATCGTAGCAGCTCGGCCAGAGACAGAAGAGACGATTGCAAGATCGGCTGGAGCTGCCCCAACTGGTCGGCCGACGCATGGTGGGCTGGCACAGACGCTGTCACCGGCGATTCGTCCTCTTCAGGAGCGTCGCAGGTGACGAACAACGCACACTACCCTACGCGTGAACCTGAGTTCAGGTGGTGGCCAAATCCGACCCGCACGTGATGTGAGCATTCCTGGGGCTCCATTTTGCCACTCAACCCGCGAGGGGCTCGCGGGGATTCCCTTCGGCTTCGTCCTCGTCGCTTTCTCATCGTGCTGGCATGCATGGGACTTGACGATAGAGCAAGGCGTGTCAGCTCTCCATAAGGCAGCGTGCATGCATAACAGTTGATATAGACATGAGAACAGAGTCAGCAAGCGAACCTCGTTGCAGACGGCAAGGGGCGTGCGGTAGGTCGAAGTAACGACGTGATATGGCACACTAGGGCGTGTCTGAGATCTAGGACCTGGGAGGTCGCTAATGGATCAGCAGGCGTCGCCTGTATCTTCATCACCGACCGACACATTCTTCACGTACCCATACCTCCTCTGACCTCGACGTCTCTGCACTCAAGCACTTCGTCCCCGGCAACCTTCGCAACTGCAGCGACGCTGCAGCAACAGTGTTCGTCCATCGATCTGCACACTTTCACGATCTCGAGCGGCAAACGACGACCTGCACGTGCAACCTCCACCGGTCCGACTATCTCCTTCCCGTGCACTAGATCCCCACCAGAACGGCTCTTGTCAATCCCGTCAGAGTGAGCAGTCTTGCCCAAGACCACTCTCCGACACGCATAGCATCAGTGAGTGTCTGACGCTCCTCGTCGTTCTTCGACCTCGCTTCCTATCTGCCTTCGGCAACATCAGGCGCCTGTGAACGCCGCCGGGATCGGTTAAGGCTGTTGCCACCGTTTGCCACCGGACGAGGGCGGGCACTGACGTGTGCAAGTCTACTGCTTCTTAGTTCACATCTGCACATTCACGGTGCGTTTGAGCCAGGGCTTTGAGCTGTGTCTGGCCGAACCCTATGCTCCTCGCACCCCCTCGACGCCTGCGATCTGTAGAGCCGATCCTGGCCTGTGCATGCGGCGGCGCGTACCACTGATTCCGTCCGCTGCCGGCTAGGCTGAGTGTGTTGCCCCAGCTATGTCTCAGTAGTCTCAGTAGTCTCACACCCTCTGCTACACATCACCTACCATGCCCCTCACGTCTTCCTTGCTCTCAACTTTCTTCACTGCCTTCCTATCTCTTCGTCTCTCATCTTCCCTCCATCTAGAACAGTCGACTCCCTCCCCACAACCCGCTGTCCCCGGCCCCCCATGACCTCGTACTGTGACCATTGGGTGGCTAACCACCAGCTAGACATGAGGACTCCTCTCTACGACTCCGATGAGTCGGGGTCTGAGCTGTCCGGCTCATGGCTGGACATTTCGAAAGATGAAGAGCTCGAAGACGACGACCACCTCTCCTCGACAGCTTCGGCCGTCGGGTCTAGTACTATCAGCAACATCTCCCCCTCAGAGGTATCCTCTGACACCGAGGGCTTCTCTCTGAGCTCAGACGAGAGCCAGCCTGACCTCGACGCCGATAACGACGTCGACGTCGATGTCGAAAGCGACACAGACGAGGACAAGACCCCTGCTGCTAGCTTCGACAAGTTCACATCTGGCTTCATCTTCCCTGATCCTACGAGCAGCTTTAGCACCATTGACGAGACCCCTGTCCCTTCCATCTACAATGTGCCCTCCGAGCCTCTGTGGCAAGGTGTCAATGATCGGCTTCCTCCGGACACAGCCTCCGACTCTTCTCCTACAAAGTCTACATCTACCGCGGAGGCCACCGACAAGAAGCAGGCCGCCACGGATCATCCCTTTCAAGCTCGTTCTCCCGCCACTGCCCCCAGCAGGCGGCGGTTCCTGTTAGTAGAAAGCTGTCAGCCGTACCTTGGAGTGCTAATGATCTTAGAACGGCGATCGCTTCAGCTGTCGCCCTGTCCCTGCTGGTGAAGATCGGGCCGATGATTCTCCAGCACAACATCGGAGCCCTCGTCGCCAACACCTTCTCCGCTCCCGGACCGCTCGATGCGGTGCCCACCTATACGCCTCCTGCTGCTGCGAAGACCTCTCAGCGTGCTTCTGATGAGAGCGTATTCGCCCGCGCCCTCGCCGCCCTGTCGGAGCAGCCGACGGAGCCGAGCCAGCCCAAGGCGCAGAGCAAGACAGCGCCACAGAGCAAGACCGATCCCCGGACAGTGGTTACCCCTGCACAGGACACTTCTCTGTCTGTCGCTGTCAAGTCTGAGCTGTCCGTCGTCCCGACCTCGGGGTCTGCGTCCATCAAGGAGGTTATTGAGGAGCACTTTACCGATCCAATGACCATCCTGACGAAGAACACGATGTACCAACTCAGCAACCTGTCTGTCTGGTCTTACGAGCTGCTGGTGGTCCTGTCGCGCGTAACCGTTGACTTCCTCGCGAGGGAGATCAATCTAGCGCATACAGAGATCATTCATGAGTTGTCCAGGATTCGCGCAGCCGCCGAAATGCTGTACTCGCGCGGAGGGGAGCTCGCCGATCAAGTGAGCTTGGTCGCACTGCAGTCTGCCCAACAAGTCCGCGAAGCCGCCTCCGTCTCGGCCAAGCAGGCGTTGCAGCAAGCGAACAGTGCTGCAGCCTACTCTACACGCAAGGCTCGAGAGGCGTACAGCTACCTGTTCCACGTCGCGACGCAGAGCAATCGCCGCGCTGCTCGCGGGGCACGGCGCGTGATGCGCGAGGTACGGAAGTCTTCAGTGCGCAAGTCGGGCGCGAAGGGGGCTCAGAGGGCCAAGTCGCAGCTGAGCAGCTCGCTCGCTGCGGGTGCGCAGCTGGCCTCAAAGGTGGGGAAGCAGGCCGTCCGCGGCGCTTTCTCGGTCAAGAACAAGAACGAGTGCAAGGGCAAGCGCTGTGGCTCCAAGTCGTCAAAGAGCAAGTCCAAGTGCAAGGCGAAGACAGCCAAAGGCGCCGGATCTAAGAAGTCCAAGAAGTCTCGATGGGGCCGCAAGGCTACGCCCAACCCACCCGCTCGCGAGTGCGAGCAGCGCGGCTTCTGGGAGCGCATCGCGCGCTGATCGAGCCGTGCTTCGAGCTGAGCACAGTGACGAGCTGATCTGCCCTTGGCAAAGTAGGAGATTTGTGTTTTCTTCGTAGTTTATGTATTTGTTGTTAAGCTTCTACCAGGCGCTGGCCGAGCGTCCCAGCTGTCCTCCGCGCCACGACTAGGCTAACAGGGATCGTAGGAGTCACGCAGACATGGCCCGAGTAGTGCCTCGTCCGTATTTCCCGAGTTACTCATATCCTGCAGGCCATGCTGTGATCCGGACTTTGGAACCCTGTACGCCTAGCAGCTCCTGTGACATCGACTCCTGTGACCCGAGGACTCGTAACCTGTATTTCCTGTGACCGGGGAAGTGGAAACAGTGCAATTAGCACGGGGCCCTCGTTCCTCGACTATATCTTGCTGGTCTGGTAAGGCCAGCTGATCAGCCTGTCCCTTGTAGCACTAATCTGCCAGTCTTCTGATCTGCCGGTCTGCTAGTCTGTCAAGGTGGTCCTCAGCTAGTCTGTGAGCCTGTTCCTCAGCTAGTCTGTGAAGCTGTTCCTCGCCATTGAGCAACAACCATTGGGTAACAACATTGACCGATTGATTGTCCGACTCTATGCGTGTCAGTTAGTCTCTCCACATCCACTCCGCATTCCATAAGCTGTGCCCCGGTTCCGACAACTACCAACTCATGAACTATTCTCTATCATGCCGACCTACACCCAACTCATGAACTATCCTCTACCATGCCGACCTACACCCAACTCATGAACTATCCTCTATCATGCCGACCTACACCCAACTCATATACTCCTTCATATACCGAACAAGTCAAAGTCATACTCTATCGTGTGCATTGGAAAGAGTCCCTCCAAGTCTATCTAGAAACTGATGTGCTCGACCTCCTCACTCTCGTGGAGGGAGGTGCTCGTCTAATGTGTGGTCTGAGAAGGATATTGAGTGTCGGGAAGCAGGTATAGGGGAGCCAAGTCGGGGCGGGAAACTCGGTAGTCCAGCGAGCGAGCATTCACTATTGCTGACTGCAGATTGGCCGAGTGCTCGAGTTGAGAGAAGATCGTGAGAAAGGGGGTGTTAGGTAGGGGTGTTAGAGAGAGGTTGGGATGAGTGCGAAGTCAAAGTCCAAATCTATGCGATGACATGGGCGAACATGCCGCACTCTATTCTACTACTTGCTACTGGTGCTTGCATTGCACACGCTCGAACACTCGAGCGCTCGCAATGCTCGCTGTACTCGTACCGCGGTGCTCGCTCCGCTGTGGCTCGCACCGGCACGGAGATGCGAGAACGCGGGATCATCGAGGCGACTGACGTCGCCACGATTAAGCCTTGGACATGCCCTGGAGCCTGTTCTTGTCCGCGGCGGCGACCTTGGCCTGGTTCGTCTTTGCGATCGCGTAAACAATACCGGCGAGACCGCCGACGCCGATGGCCGACACGTTGCCGAACGACGCGGGGTCGCCGAAGAAGAGCATGCCCGAGGCCGCGACGGGGAGCTTGTTCAGGGCGCCGACCATCGAGTAAGTCGTCGAGCCGCAGACACGGACACACCACGCGGTCGAGTACGAGATGAAGACGGCGGCGGCGCCCGAGAAGACAATGGCGCTGAGGAGGATGGTGCGGTTCGAGCTGGGGAAGTTGAGCGCGAGCGACTCGGCGCCCCAGTCCTCGAAGATGAGCGAGAAGAGGGCGAGTACGGGGATCGAGAGCAGGTTGTTGTAGAACATCGAGTCCCAGTCCTTGAAGCCGGTCACCTTGATGCGCTTGCGCATGAAGAGGACGTAGGCCGCCGAGCAGAGACAGTTGAGCGCCATCCAGAAGTAGCCGACGGAGACGCCGCCAAACTTGTGCGCCGTGTTCACGACCTCGGCGCCCGTGGTCGAGTCGACGCCGAGGTTTGAGATCGCAGTCGAGATGTCGGCCCACGCGGCGATGACGGAGGATCCGACCTGTGGTGTTAGCTCGGAGTTTCTTGCAAAGCGGACTTATTGAAGCTACTCACCATCAGAGCAAACGACACCAGCGTCAGCGGCGTAACGTGGCCGCTGAACATGAAGACCTCGCCGTACGCAATCAGGATGATGGTCAGGTTCTTGAAGATGCTGTGAAACGTCAGTCGCGATCCGATGGCGACATCGACGCCCCTACGCACGTGTAGACAGGAATAGACAGGAACTGGAGCGACTTGGAGCCGGTGTAGATAACGGCGACAAGAAGACAAGAGATAGGGAACCACGCCTTGGCGTCCTTCATGTCAAAGTCACGGACTGCTGTCAGCTGATTGAGTCGATGACTAGCCCTCCGAGGTGCACTCACAAGTAATGAGACCGAGACGCTTGACGGTTCCAACAGCCAACACACACACGGCCGACTGGATACACAGCAGCAGGAACGTCATGGTAAAGTTGGCTCCCGAGACAACATACTGCGGAGCATGTCAGCAACCCCTTCGAGCATATCGATGCATGGGATGGTTCGTGACGACGGGAAACGGTTATGGCAACGCATGAGTGACACGTAGTGAATGGTCGATTGCTCGCGGGTACTGCGTAGCGCACATCCCAGACGAAACACCAAATGCACCACTTGCCACCGACGCGGGGGTCTGACTGTCCGTCGGCCGACTGGTCGGTTGGTCGGCCACGCGGCATGCATGCATGCACACGAAGCGCAGTCGCTGAGTCGCTCGCACTCGCCAGCCGCAGTCGCAGCAGTTTTCACTCACCTTGTTCACGACCGTCATCATGATGGAGGCCGCGCAGTAGTTGAGAATCGGGAGAATCTGTTCCCTGCTGGTGGGAGTATGCGGAGCCTGCTCCTTCTCGCGCGTCGGCGAGGCGGGGCGAGGAGCGCCGCCGAGGTTTGCCATTGTCTTTTCGTCGTCGGCACGGCGTTCGGCGTGGTTGGAGTAGATGCTCGAGCTAGATGCTGAGCGAAGAAGAGGAGGCGAACCTGAGCGACTGAGGCTAGGGGAGCCAGAGTAAGGCTTGGACATGTGGGGTGAGGTGGGTGGTGGGTGGTTGCGGTGATGTGGTTGGTTAAGGGGGGAAGGGGGAGGGTATCAATGGCGAATTAGGAATCTCAGCCGGTACTAAGTAATCGGGCTAAGAGGGGTGTCCACGTCTTGTGAGGTGTGGGTTCTCGTGCGGTGGCGGATGCGCAGAATGCGGTGGGGACGACGGGCGGATTGTCGGTGAGCAAGGAGAGAGAGGCGGTGAGTAAGAAGGAGGGCGAGGGCGAGAGGAGGAAAAAATAGAAGAGGAGAGGATGAAAGTAAGAGTATGTATCAAAGGCGCAGTCTGTGAGAATTAAAGTCTGGCGCCAGGCTTGGGTGTGGTGGATCGAACAATCTTGTTTGGGAGTCTAAGGTTACGAGTACTGCAGTTAGTAGTATTGACTGAGTATCTGCCGTGGCCGTGGGCGTACGGAGCCCTAGGAAACCTGGCTGGCTTGTCTGCGAGGGAGTGAGTGAGTGAGGGGCTGCCAATCTGCTCTGCAGGCGCCAGGCGCGCTGGAGCTAGCGGCGCAGGGACTGATTTCGATCCTCGATCCTCGATCCTCAAATCCTCCAGGTGCACGGGCGGACTGGCAGACATACGGGCAGCAGCGGGGTGGCGGCAGGCGGCAGACGGCGCGGGTTGCATTGCGTTCCTCCTCTGCCCAAATGCCCTGGACACCATCAATGAGCCAAGCTGCCAACGAGCGCCAGCCCAGCAATCGCAGCACCTGAGCGCGCCTTCCATGCTATTAAAAAACGAGCCCCTGGCAAACTTCTGCATATCACCTTCGAATATTGGGATTACACACATGCATTATTACATAGGTGACAGGGCGGTCGGGACAGGGCGAATAGTCTGGGCTGGGAAAGAAAAGTGGAAGAGGGGAGACAAGGGAGACGAGTAACCCCGAACATCAGCACATCACAGAGCGTCGCACGTCTGCGACATCATGCAACACTGGAGCTTATTCGTGGCCGCAGAGTGCTTTATCGAGCTTCACTCACCGAGGCGTGTCGCATGTTGATCACTCGGCACACTCCAAACATGCTCGCCCGCAACGCACGCACACACCACGGCGGCTCCAAGGCCTCCTCGCACGCACGCACCTCACCTCGCGTACCCAGCCCCAGCCAGCTTTAAGGGAACCTAGGGAAGCGCTGCGGCACTGCGGCTCAAAGGTCCGTCCAATAGTCGACTGGCGTAATTGGCTCATAATAACCTCATCCTAATCAGTGTCACAAACGACCGGCAGAACCCTTGAAACCTTGTCTGATTTTTTTCGGCGGCCCCTCGTCGACCCCCTTGCTGCCGTGCTGCCGGATGCCTGCCCTCACTAGCGCCGTCCTTCTGCGCCGCCCTCGCCGCGCGCGCCGGCCGGTTCCCGCCTTGTGACCGACCCTTGAAATCCCTCGTTCCCGATCCCTTGGCTCTGCATTCACCCTCCAACCCGGGCCAAACCACGCAGCGAGCCAGAAGCAAACTACTGAACAGAGCGAGGGAGGCCAAGAAGAGTCTGAGCCTATGATGTCGTTCCTTGTCTCCGGGCGGCAGCGCGGCATGGCTTTGGGCTCGTTCTACAACGTCTGAGGTCCGTAAACGACTAGATGGACCACATGCGGCGAGGTTGGTTTTGGGTCTGGACACTGAACCTTCCAACCCAGATAGCTGCACCTCATTCAACCTGTAACAGCACATTGAAGCTTGTCCGTCTGTGATACGGAATGCAGCTCAACCGCTGCAGTACATGCACACCCCACAAGAAAATCTCTCACCACGTGCGTAGTCGCCGGGAGGGTAAACCTCTTCCCTCTAACGCTTCTCGCGTCACTCTGCCATGAACTCTGAGCTCATGATTGCAGTCTCCATAGCGGGCACTCCGACCCCGCTACCCTCAATTGTCTTCTGTGGAAGCTCTGAGCCAGATACGTTCACTGTCCCGTGCCCGCAGGACCGCTGGCTGCACCACTCGGTGTAGTCGCATCAGCGCTGGCGCCGTTGGGTGCAGAAGGGGCCACCGGAGGAGCAGCAGCAACTCCCACTGGTGGGGTCGAAGTGCTGGGACCGCCAGCCGGTGCGCCAGCTGCAGCTCCTGCCGGGGCAGCACCTGCTGCGGCTGCGATAGGATTCGACGGCCCGGCCGGAGCCGCTGCTGCCGCACCTGCCGATCCGCCAGCTCCGGCGGCTGCCGGAGTGGCTCCTGGAAGCTTGTTGTGCACTCCCAGAATCCGAGCCAAAGCTTGCAGCTGAGCCTGATTGCACGCCCCCAGATCACTAAAGCCAAGTCAGCTTTCGACATTCCAGATAAGAGCCTCAGAAGCTGCACCCCAAAGTATGTCTCAAACTCACATGGACAGGATAACCTGCTTCTTGTCTTCGCTTGTCCTAACGACGGACGCGGGCGGCTTGGGTCCGCCCGGAACTGGCGGAATGACAAGTATGCCATGGTTTACGAACTGCTGCACCGTAGACCTGCATAAGTCAGTTAAGGTTGTCACGTAGATTAAGTCTCCATTCCTCTGTGCTCACATTGCCACAGTGATGATGACAGGTTGCTTGGCGGTCGTCGCTGGCGGGGCAGGCGGACGTGCACCCGGCGTCGAAGGCGAAGCGATGTGCGGGGTCACAGGCGGCCGAACACCACCTCGGCCACTTCCTCGTGGGCGTCCACGAGGTCGTCCTCGGATAGCGTTAGGAGTACCCGGCGCTGCTGGTGAGGTCGCCGCCGGCAAAGGAGCGCCAGCAGCGGCGGGAATGCCGACTCCGACAGCAGGAGGGGCGACCGCGGGGGTCGGTGTGCCAGGGGCGGATACCGGTGCACACACCGGCGCCGGAGGTGCGACTGCGGCGGCAGCGGCTGCTTGTTGTTGCTGCTGCTGTGCCAATGCGTTTGCCTGCTGCAATCTCGCCAGTCGCTCACGCTCGGCGACGAGCAGCTGCTGTCTCCGGATCTCAGCCTGTCGAGCTCGCTCAGCTGCCTCCCGTGCCTCACGCTCCTTCCGCTGAGCATCCTCGATCGCCTGCCGTTTCCGTCGATTCTCAGCATCGATGACATCCCACTGCTGTCGGACTGTTCGGAGCTCAGCCTGGACACCCTGCAACTCCTCGCGGACGATCTGCGTTGACGCTTGCAGCAGAGTGATCAGGGAAGGAAGGTCAGACGCATGCTGTCATGGTCAGCTTGGAAGGTGACTCTCTCAGAAGCTCACATGTCCCTCTCGTCTCCGAAGATCGGTAAAGCGAGTCTTGATATTCGCGATACGATCGACTAGCTCTTTCGACTGCTGTACCTCTTGAGAGTCAGCTTAGGATAACAAAAGAGGATACGCACCTAGAGCCTCCTGCTGCGGCGTGCGATTCTTGTCCGTCAAGAGGTCGTCCTCGTGTATCTGGAACACATGATACGGCAGAAGCTGTTCCACGGCATCTCCAAAGCTGGTGAACGCCTTGGGCCGCTTCGGCGGATTCAGGACCGCGTCTTGGTCGAGCGCCAGGGCCAGGTCGAAGCTGAGGAGCGACCGATAATCGAGGGGAAGAGCGAGGTGGAGCGAGACGAGAGCGAGGAAGAGCGCAAAGGAATCGAGCGGAATGAGCAACCAGTTCAGACATCCACAGCAAAGGTCGGTAACGGAGTCGCAGGTCGAGGGAAGGCAGTCGCCATGTCAGCACACAATCTCTGACGACCGTCAAAACAAAACTTACGCCGCAGCTCGACTTTCAACCTCCGCGATCTCAGCCGGCGTGTAGCCCGTGTCCTGTAGACGCTTCCTCTTCACCGCACTGATGGGAGCATACTCGACTTCTGGCGGCGGCGGCGGTGGTACTTGCGCTGGAAGTGGCTGCGCGGCCGGCGCCGCAGGAGTGCTGGGTAAACTTGGTGTACCTCTCGGTGACGCAGTGGTCGAGGCCCGGCGCGCACGATGCTGTGACTGAGGATTAGGTGTCGGAGCCGAACTGCCAGGAGCAGTAGATGGTGAGAAAGGCGTCGGCGTCGAAGGGCCTGAAGGCGAGGCAGCAGTGCTCATTGCCGCCTCCTTGCCCTCGTGAGTGATGTAAGTTGGAGTAGCGAAGTTAGTAGTGGTGGATTGGGAGGCGGACAACGGGAGAAATTCCGTGATTCACCCAAGCTTCAAACCCTTCGCCTTCGAGTCTACGATCTAGGGACGGCTTTGAGGCGGAGGCGAGGGCGATCAAAGACATTCTGAAGCGTTCTTTGGCCTCTTCCCAACAAACAACAAGTAACATCAACAGCGGCGGCGCTCGTCTGACCAGCGATACGCCCTCCGCCCACCACGCTAGACGCTGTGAACAATGACCATGCACGTGAAGCTCTTGTCATGAAGCCGTCACGAACGATTGCTTCCTGCTCTCCTGTGAGCACGATTTTCTTCCGATTAGAGGCGGGAGCAAATTCGTATGAGCAGCCGAGTGGCCCTTCATTAGAAACTTCAACGCGATCCGATTAGGAGGACGGACAGCCTGGCATGTCGCAGGCAGAAAACGTGGTCTAGGTCCCGGTGTCAGGCAGACGATTTCCGAACCGTCGTCCTCCGTTTATCGGCGTGCTCGACATTATCGCGGTCTTTGCTTCGGACGACCCAGACACGACCCGCCATGATCTCGCTCCTCGCCTCGACCTCAAGGAGGGCTTTCAGCACCAGCGCCCGCGCGTTTGCCAAGCAGCCTCTGACTGCTTCGGGTGAGTGCATAGCGCTGCCTTCACGGCATGCCGTCGGCCGAGACACCTTCGATATTGGTCTTTGTCTTGTGCGGCGTAGCTTCTCGACCGTCAAGTGCTCATTGCGATCGCCGTGTGTCCCCATGGGCGCCCTGAAAGCTTACGGCCTCTAAGAGATTAGCTGACATCCCAGCCGAGGCCGCCACGCCCGCCGACCTGCTCGCCAAGATCGGCCGCAACGCCGACACGAAGCTCGCCGACAAGGCCGAAACGTGGGAGGCGCTGAACGAGCTGTGGATGCAGGGATCAAAAGGACCGCTCGGAAATGCGGGATTGAGCATCAAGGAGCGCAAGTGAGTGGAGTCGGGAGAGCTGGGACAAAGTAGCCACGGGCGATCGGAAGTCGGGAAGGGCAGCGGCGCAGCAGTTCAGTTATCAAGTACTGCCACCGACAAGCCGCCAAGTATGCTCAGTAACCTGGAAAGGACGTCTTCTCAAGCGTGGGCAAACGAAATGGCAGCATCTCCTGACCTCCTGCGTGGTCTAGCAGCCGGCGTGTGAGCTGCTCGCAGAACAATGGCGATCGCCGGTCACTTCGCAGATTCTTCCCTCTTCGCCCTAGCTAAATGCATGACGATGTGATAGCTGACAGCAGGTACGTCCTCTGGGCCTTCTCGCGCTACTCGCAGGGTGACAAGCCGAGCACCTTCATCCAGCCGCCGAAGCCGCCCAAGAAGTTCCGAGGGTGAGTGTGACCCATCTGGTGATTGTTCTGCGTGCTGACCCTGCTCTTTTCTTCCACTCTCAATCTTCAACCTCTGGTCGCTCCCTCCTGTCTGCTTTGTGCCGTTCTCACCCATCTCTTTCCGCCTCGAACTCCTCTTCTTCTCTCTACTCTGATCCCCGGTCTTCTAATCTGGCACTCCATTGCCCTCATTCCGACCAATTGCCGCTGAAATTGATACAAATACATAGCTGGGGCCCTCGTATCCAGCACGGTGTCCGCGTGCGATAAGAGTGTTATGCACTGGTGTTAGATTCCCTTCTCACCAAACGTCGCAGACGTTTTGAAAACGTACGAATGAGATGCGTAACTATCCTTCTTCTTCCCTCGTCCTGCCCTCTGTATCCTTCCCGTCCCTTCACCTCCAGTGGCGCCGAGGGTGGGATTAGACAGCGCGGTCCTGCGTCTGAGCAGCAGCAGCCTGAGAAGCAACAGCCTCAGCGACCTTTCCCTGGCCCACAGGCGCCGCAGCAGCAGCCGTAGAAGCAGCGACGGGCGTGACAGCAGCCGCCTCAAACTCCTTCCTAACCGCATCGAGGTCCGCCGACTCTTGAGCAGCAGCCGAGGCCGCCGCCTCGTCCCGCTTCCGCTTTGAGTGTTCCCACTGCCACTGGATTAGCTCCTTCATGCTGTGCCCTGGCGGTGGGGCTGTGCGGGGGTTCGTCTCGTGCAGGTAGTAGGCTAGGAAGCCTGTGAAGACGCCGAGGAGGGGGTCGAGGGTTTTGCTGAGGAGGTAGGCCATTATTGGATTTGGGGTTGAAATTGGGTGGAGTGAACTGAGGTAGGGGACCGGCGTTTCGAGGTGCCGGAGCGAGGGTTGGACGGAGTAGCTGAAGGGTGCGGTGTAGAGATAGGCGCGGTGTTGTATAACGATACGGAGCTCGTCGAGCGTAACGTGAACTGCTGCTCCTCGCGATCAGCGTCAGAGATCGGAGCGGCGGAGTCGGGCGGGGATGTCCACCCACGTGGCGATCACGCAGATGCCTCTAAGTAAGGCGCGATGGCTTCCGCCAGGCCTAATTCAGGCTGGCGCGCCTAAGTCCACCTCTGGTGCCGAGCGCTGTCTTCGGTTGTACCGAGCACAGCAAGCAGTGGCACAGCATCGCAGCGCAGTGAACAGCCACAGCACAGCGAACAGCCCCGCACAGGTCTAACTCTTGCTTAGGTCCAAAAATACCGTGATATGCAGCAGACACATGAAGCCGCGAATTCAGCAAAGTTGCTAGCAGCGCCGAGCCCGACCCCTCTTCCCCGGGCCAAAGGGCCGACTCCGAGCTCCGGCGGAAATCCCGTCATGACGTCCGAGACATTCATCCATATCGGCCCTAGAGCCATGCACCGAGCTCACGTCAAGCCGACGCAGGCCATCACACCTGTCGCTGTCATTTAGACGAGTTCCAGACTTCTGACATGATGTGCTATGCTGCGCGTAGTCGCAGCATACATTGCAACATGACACGGGCCTGAACAGCGAGCCAAGTCCCAAGTCCCCCCCTAGCAAGCGTCCCTTGTCCAAGTCCGCAGCCCTCGTCCAAGCCCGCCTCTGCGCGGCCCTTGACCAAGTCCGCATGTTTGCGCACTGATGATCAGGCACACGCCGGACCTTTGGGGAAGTCTCTGCCCTGCATGGCCCTGCAAATCCATGCGTCAGAGCTTCTGAGCGAGCCTGACGAGCCTGATAACGGGCCCGTGAGACTGGTAACCACCGGCCGATGTGCGGCGAAGAACACTTGTTCAAACCTTCCACTGCGCAGCGCAGCAATGTGCCCGGAGCCGTCTGGCTTGGGTTTCGTCAGCGTTTGGGCTGTGGCTATGGCTGTAAGGTGCTTGAGCTGCCCGCTGGGGGGGCGGAGGGGCTTCTCTCGCCAAGAAGGGCGAAGAATAACCTCACACATATCGGGTCAAGCACGGCCTAACCGTCGGATAAGCTTTGTCGGCGGTGTGGAGCGCCATGGTCCTCCATTACCAAGAACAGGCACGTAGCGGCGGCAACCAGCACGACGATGTCTGAAGCGACGAGATGTGTCCGACGACGTGCTAATGCGATGCGACTGATACGACAACTGGTCGTGCGACATGCAATGCGACAACAGATACATAACACTGAAAGATGACACAGCTATCTATGTGACACAGGTGACTCGAAGAATACAGAGGAAAGATCAGACGTTGCAGGTGGAAAGGAATGTTTTGATGCCAATGTAGAGAGAACAGATGGGACACGAACACGAACACGAAAGGGGTAACTCGGGGTGCGGAGTGGTGTATTCTCTTAATATCTAGACGGCCGCAAAGGGGACGGCGGCCACCGTGCCGGCAGGACCGGCGATGGTGGCGTTGCCGGGGGTACTGACGAGGCCGTGGAAGTAGTCCCATGCCAGCTCTGTGATGGAGAAGATGGGCTTGTGGGGGAAGGGCTGGTATGCTCCAATCTCGGACAGACAGCGGACGTACCACCTGGCCGTCCAGCCGAGCCAGACCCAGGTCCAGGTGTTGCCGATGACGAACTCGATTGCGCGGATAGCCGGCTCAGGAAGTCCGAGAGACTTCCGGATGACGCGCCAGCGGCGCTTCACGAGGGCCTCGACGACGAGTCCGAGCGGCTGGATCATGAAGAAGGGCGTGACCATCAGGCCGAGGGGAAGCTCCTTCTCCCCGCGGCCCATCTTGTCCAGCAGCAGCAGGAGCGAGGAGCAGTCGTGGTGCAGGCCGGAGAGGGTGAAGGTGATTGCCGACTTGATCAGGTTAGCGGCGACATCGGGCGTCTTGTTCTTCTTCTCCGACGGCGGGGTCTGCGGCAGCGGGTTCGAGGGCGACATCCGGCCAGACCGAGGCGTGGCGGGAGCCGAGTCGTCCGGGAGTTCGAGGTGGGCAAGATTGCGTTTCCGAAGCGTCGATGCGGAGATGCCCTCGCTGGAGTTGTCGACAGTGCCGCTGATCACGGACTTCTCCTGCTCGTTCATGACGGTGACAGCCTCGAGGACCTTGGCCTGCGGGCGCTGAGCCTTCGAGGCTAAGCTGGCGACGCCAGACGCAGGGAGACCCAGGAGCTTCTCGCCGATGAGCGTCCAGCCCCAAACGTGAAGCATGCGGCGGTTGTACTGCTGCCATGCCTGTTGTCAGCTGCTTGCACAAACTCTCCAACTCACCCTAGCCCACAGGTATCCAATGCCTGGGTGGGAGAAGATCTCGCCGAGGCTGGCGAACATGGGCGGCCAGCCCCACGGGGACAGCAGCTCGTGGTCGCCGAGCCAAGCGCCGAGGGAGACGAAGACGAGCGAGGCGGCGACATGGCTGAACTCGACAATGCAGATGGTGCGCAAGACGACCATGGTGCTGTACATCCCGCGCTCCAGCTGCGAGAGGTCATAGTACTTTGTCTGATTCGTGATGAAAAAGTCCGGAGCCGCGCGGCGCATGAGTGCACCCAGCGCATCGTCGAGGAGGTATAACCCGGCTCCGTTGATGAGGCGGCGGATGATGTATTCCTTCCGGGACAGGTCGCGGGTAATCTTGATCTGCGAGGCGCAGAGGGGGGCGCTGAAATTCCACCCGACGCCGCGCCAGCTCCAGACCAGCGAGTTGGCCCAGTCGAGCTTCTTGAGCGTCCACCCCTCAGGTATCGGTTCCGGAATGCCGTTGCGGACGCGCCAGACGGAATGCTCGGGCGGCGTCATCACGAGCATTTCCAGAGTTCGGAACGTGAACATGACTGCACATGTCAGCGGCTGCGCGGGCGGGCGGGCGTTACGGATGCGAGACACCCATGTGACAAGGTGACCGACGGCTGGTCATGGCTGGCTGGCGTGGGTGGGCCGGACCGTCGGCCGGCTGGTGTCCACACAGATTCCAGCAAACACCGGCGAACAAGCAGACACCGATGGTCACAAACACCGTCGCTTTCACTCACCGAAGAGAATTCCTGCTCCCCATCGTTCCTTTGGAGTCAGGAGAAGAGGGACATAGCTGAGGTACATCCAGCCGAAGCAAATG
The DNA here is from genome assembly GCA_030347605.1 of Trichosporon sp. DN520. Taxonomy (NCBI): domain Eukaryota; kingdom Fungi; phylum Basidiomycota; class Tremellomycetes; order Trichosporonales; family Trichosporonaceae; genus Trichosporon; species Trichosporon sp. DN520. The sequence continues at coordinate 128,484 of JASJUY010000006.1, read as the reverse complement.
AGCGGCGCGAGTGCAGCGCGGAAGATGCGGACTGCGGGGGTGGGCGGTGGAACGAGGGCGAAGATGGTCAGTGCAATCAAACCCAGCCCCATGACAACGTCGAGTACATGGGGGTCGCGGGGTTCTGGGAGAGCTGCTCGGAAGTGCGTCAAGGCTGTGACGAGCAGCTCTGTTGGCGACAGTGTGAGCTGCATGATCGATGGCCGGTGCCGGAGGCGGTGGAGCTGCTCAAGGGGGTGCCGAAGCCAATGGTGAAGTTAAAGTGAAGTGGCAAGTTGAGTAGTGCAGAAAATGAAGATGTGAAGATGAGTTTGTGGGAACTGCGGGAAAGAAAGGGGGTTGTCGCTGGTGAGACGGATCCTTTCTGATGCTTGGCGTGTAAAGAAGGGCGTTGTGCGCAAAATCGGTAGTCGGCGAATCAGTTGAAAGTGTGTGGTAGAAGGGGTCGAAAAGTGTGGTCTGGGTGTATGTAATGTCAACAGGCAGATGAGTTTGTTGGTGCGGGGTACGTATTCCGGAACCGGGGTGCCTCGGCAGCTCGCTTCAAATATCAGACAGCAGACAGAGAGAAGAGACGTCGCGCACGCACGCACGGCATTCCCGAGTCATCCATCCAGCCCAGGTCTGTCATTCCAGTCGGTCGGTCGGTCACTTCGGCCGCTACAGTCGCTCTACGCCAGCTTGCTCATACAAGACCGAGCCGAGGCGTCAGGTCAGGCGTCAGGCGCGCGAGATAGCCCCGTATTGTGGCCCCCCATTTACGTCATGACCGCCCGTGGCTAGGGCTCTATAGGGCATTGCTCATCTTATCTCCGCAAGTGACCGAGGGCGAAATCCGTCAGCACTGAGAGAAGCCCGTCAGCTGTCTGTCAGCATACACACGCCGCCCGCGCTGGCCACTGCTGCTGACGGCACGTCCGTCATTCCAGCCGCCAGCACCCAGTCTTTGGGCCCCATTACTTGCGCACAATCCACCATCAGGAATACCTGGAATGGCCCGGCCCACAGGGTCCAGCTTCGGCGTCCGGTGCCTACGTCTCCAGTCTCCAGTGGTCAGTGGCCCAAAGCAACCTCACAGACCCCGTTCAATGGCACTGGCCCTGGATCGCTAATTCCTGCTAAGCATTCGTCCAAGCAGACATAAGCAGTCCCCGGCCGTATAAAAACTAGTCAGCAGGGTAACGATTTGTGGCTTGCAAGTTTGCTCTACATAGTTGCCCGAATGCCGACCTCATCCGTGGGTGCATGGGTGGGTGTGCAGCAGTCCACGCATGCTGACCCCGCTAATACACTCGTGCCGTACATGGAGACGCAGATGCAATCGGAATATAGAATATAGATGCATAAGAAGGTTCCAGGCGACTGTAGAGTGACCGGCTCGCCGGCTAATGATCGAGATCAAGATCGTGCCCATGAGGACGATCGGGAAAGGTGGACTGGAGGACTACGCTTCCTCAACGGAACGGATCTGCTGGTTGGCATTCTCCGCCGCGGCCTTGACGGCGTTGGCGGCAGCGTTGTCGACTGCCTGCTGAGCGTTGTCCACTGCAGCTTGCGCTGCCTTGACGCCATCGGCAGCAGCGTTCTCGATCATCTGTTGGAGATTGTTCACCGCCTCCTGTTGAACCTTCATGTCATTAGCCGCAGCATCGTTGGCCAGCTGCTGCAGATCACCCGCGCCAGAGCCCGGAGCGAGCGGAGCGCCCAGCTCACCCTGCTGCGCCCAACTACCTTGGTCGACACTGCCGGCCGCCGAGCCAGGAACACCAGCGTCAAGCCCACCAGCAGCCGAACCGGGAACACTTGCGCCACCATCGGGCGCGGTGGGGACCCCACCCATGCCGTTGACGTCGGGAATCTGGCCCTCGGGAGAGACAGAGCCGTCGGTTTGGGGTTGGGGCATGCTGGGAAGTCCTCCATCAGGAGCAACGGGCTCGACGGCATTGAGGGGAACGTCTTGACGCTCGACCTTGAGGGGCGCGGCCGCGGCGCACACGAAAGTAAGGAGGATGGAGAAGAGCATGGTCTGGTATCTGGTGTCAGTTGATTATGACCTCCCACTAACTGGCTGTGTAGCGTACGTACTTGGTCCAACGACGAGTGGCGGAGAAGCTTGGCCGAGGCGGCAGATGGCGACAGCGACGAAAGATGGATGTACAGCGACCAGCTGAGTCATTTCTTATAGCTTCACGATGCCTGGAAGAGGAGCACATGTGCCGCTGGCAGTGTTTAGTCATGCTCGATCATGGCTGAAACCTATCCGCCTGGAAGGATTGACCAGATGTGACTCGCGATCTGGAGGAAGGATCATCGCAGGAGAGATTGAAGGGAGTGACGAAAGGACAGGATCGGTCAGCAGGATCTCTCTTCCTTCGTTTGGAAGGTTGGAAGAAAATGAGAGTGGAATGGTCTCAGGCGAGTATTGAAGCCTTCAAGCATCCGTCAGACACAGGACGCCGATGCATACGCGAGTCTCAGACATCTCGACTGCGGCCATTTTCCAGAGTTAACATTGATCGGGCGTTGAGTTCGAAGTGGCAAGTCGTATCGGGAAGGAGTTCAACGCATTAGTGGTTTGGAAGGCTCATCAGTAAGTGTGAGAGGCTGGTCAGTATGTGTGAGTGTTCCGATTGTAAGCCTGCGCCTCAAACTGCACATCCGCGCATCTGATGAATCCAGCCAGCTTCGGAGTGCTCGAAATAGATAAGCAACCTCCACTCGACGGAGGGGTGCCGCGCCCTCAACCCCCAGCTACGCCGAGGCTGTACAGCTGCCCTAGCTACGCAGCTGCGATTCTGTGTCAGCTGTGTAGCATGTGTAGCTTGTCTGGGAGACTCCTGCTCTTAGATCGATCGATGCGTTTCAATCCGCATATGGCGTCCTCTGATCGTCCGTCGATCGTGAGCTACGCATTGGCCAAGCCCTCATGACGCTCCAATCGGCTTGAACTGCTGACGATGCATGACCAACTGTATAACCACTTTTGATGTCAACCCCCTCCCTACGAACACGCCACGGCGACCTCGGCGGTTCCATCGTCCCTCGGGGCCCAGTCGCCAAAGATGAGCGCGGTGAAGGCCTCAAACTCGGAGAGAGAGAGCAAAGTCTCAACTCCTCCGTCAGGAACACCCTCCCAGACTCCGCGGGACCACGAGTTTAGCTCGGGCAGCAGCTCAGCCAGACGGCGGCCCTGTCCGTCGGCGAAGAGGTTGTCCGACAGGCTCGAGAACATGGCCGTGACACCGCGGTCGAGGAGCAGGCGAGCGTCGGCACTACCGACGTGCTCTCGGGTCTGCTCCAGCAGAGACTGGAGATACCTGCCCTCCGGCGTCACGGGCAGGGGGCACTCGTTGTAGGTGGGGGGAAGGGGCGTGGGCGGCACGACCAGAGGGGTGAAGTCGAAGAGCCTGGGCTTCGAGGGGCCCGACGGCCTGCTCAGATCATCGTCCTCGTCCTCGGGCACATCCGTCTCGACAAGCGCTCTGACCTCCCGAACGAGCTCGGCCCAAATTTCAGAAGTGATCTCGCGTTTCAGAGGGACGGTGCCGAAAACGTGATTGACGGACGTCTCGACACGGGTGCTGATCGTGCGCCAGCCCTCGTGGAGGAGCCACCAGGAGTAGGTCAGGAACAGACGCTCAGCTTCGGCACGCTCCTCCTCTAGCTGTTGCTCGCGCAGCGCAAGGGCCTCAGGGGAGAGGACGTGAGCTTTGTCGTCCTGCTGGGACCCGAACCAGTTCTTGACAAAGGTAGGGACCAGAGACGCGCCAGCGTTGGCTCCGCGTTCGACGTAGTCGCTCAGGCCCATCGACTCGACCGAAAAGTAGTTGAAGAGGGAAGAGCGCTTGCGGGCAGCGGTCCTCTGCTCTCGCTCCACTTCGCGCTGGGCATTCGAGGTCTTGACGTCCGTGAGGTAGCGAGTCCGGGCCAGGATGGTCAGTTGGGACGAAGTAAGCAGATAGATGAGGGGAACGAGATAGACAGTGACGAAAGCGCGCGAGAGACCTGAGAGTCAGCTTCACCGACCACATAGCTAGCTTGCAAACCAACTCACTCTGAACCTTGAGGTCTTTCCAAAGCTGCTTCTTCGTGCGAGGATCAATCCTCTGCTCAATACGCTCGATCCTAGCCGGAGGGCTCGAGTCGAAACGGGAGATGTCCGAAAAGGGGCTCGGCATGACACTGCTCGTGTCTGTCGGCGGGAGCGAGATGGGCTGGCTGTTCGTCGAAGCCATCAGCGCATCGTCGTCGTTGTGGCTGAACTCGGAGGCCCAAGACTCGAATGCGTCGCCGGTGGTGTCGACCGAGGCAAGGGACTGCACGAGGTTGTGCCTGTCATCGACGCTAGAGTCAGAGGGTAAAGGAGCGTTGGAGGAGGCCGAGGGCGACGAGTCTGACTCGTGCTGTCCTGAAGTCGAGATTGAAGGAATGTTAGGGGCGGCAGGGACGGTGAAAGAAGATTGGTTCTGATTGGGATTATCGTTGGGATCTAAGAGAAGCGAATCAGCCGGGGTGGAACCGGGAGTGGGCTCGGTGGTGCCAGTGTCGGCGGGCGAAGCTGTTCCTCGGACTTTTGCCTGCAGAGCCTGGCTCGTGGCCTCGACCGGGTATTCGGCGAAAAGCTGCGGCTCCACTGTTGGGAGCAGTGCATACAGCGTGAAGCTGATAGTCGACAGGAGGGAGTTGAAGTGCGCCTTCAGCCTGTTAACGTTAGTCCGATGCCATCTCCGACTAGCTCAATGTCCGACAGGTGCGAGAAGCAAGACTCAATCAGCTCAGCACTCACATTTCTCGCTCCCTCCTTTCCTTCAATGACTTGACTCGGGCATCACGCATCCTTCCCACCAAGTAGTTCATGAAGAAATACACCGTGCTGAGACTGCCTGCCAGCATCAAAAGACGGCGCACTCGGCGCTGCCATGTTTGCTGGTCAGCCATGATGATATTGCGGCTGGGCCTGCCGATGCCGGATTGAAACTGTCGCTGTCGAAGATAAGATATCGGAAAAAGACGCCACCGTCGGATTCCTATAATGGCGTTAGGACTGCAATTCGGAGTCCTGCGGGGGAAAGAGAGTAAGAGTCTATCGAACGTCGAAGCAGGAGGAAGAGAGTGGAGAGGCGGTGGGCGATGACGAGTGGGAGTATCCGGAGAGCAAGTAGCCGGTCCCTCATGGTTACTTCGGTGTCATTAGCGGAATCAATCGCTGGTTAATCCACATGGCTAATTAGCTCTATTTCAATAGAATTACATGGGAGATCCAATCTGATGGGGCATGGTGTGGCACGTCGAGCCTAATTGCTACAGGTCTACACCGCTTGGAAGTGCATGTACGTTGTAGGAAGACCGTGATGTACCAGCTGGACACATGCGTCTGGCAATGCAGTCACGCCTTTATGATATGTTCACGGCGGCATCGGCAGAGTAGCTGTCTCACGGACCGATACGCCGACTGCTCAATGTCTCACGTTGGCGTCCTACATGCTGCTCCAGACAGGCCGATACACACACAACACACGGACACTGTCTTGTGTGGAGGCGGCGACGCTAACATCTTCGGCGCATTACGCATGCGAAAAGTGTTCTTTCTGCACGCGACTTTCGCCCGTTCTTCAACCTCCTCTCGTCCCCCACGGTGCATCACATTCGGCTCCCGCAGTCACTGGAAGGACCCAAGCAGCCAAATGTCCGCCCCAGTTTAAGGGTCGCACCCAGTGAGGACTCGAGAAGCGGCAGAGTCTGCTCGAGGCGGTCATCGTTGCGGGCTCCATGGCTACTGATATCGACACGGCCACCTCCGATGTGAATGGCTCTTGCGCTTACACGGGGATGGACCCACAGTCGCAGGCAAAGCTTGGGGTTTCTTGACTCCTCGATGTGATGAGCGAGAGCTGAGAGCTACTCCATTCGTCGACTTGATGTCCAGGCTTTCAAGGGATGCCAGTGGATTATGAGCACCGTTGTGCATTTTGGTCGACGACCCTAGCGCTACAGCGCTCGCATGAAACTGAGGGCTCCTCCGCTTCATCGCTAAACTGAGTGGCAAATCTCATTTTGACTCCATTCGGGCTCTGTCTTGCGGCAAGAGACGCTTCACCGCTTCAGGGTCGCTGTGCGTTCGACAGACTTGAACCGTGCAACTTGTGTGTGTGTGTATCCATCCGTGGACCTGATCACTGTGCATCACCCCCTGCAACTCCTCGGAGCTCCCTGGGTCCGGTCAGCTATGAGTCGAGCTGGCAAGATGTTCGTTTAGTACTTAAGATGCTCTCGTCTGTTCGCTTTCAACATCAACCAACCACCGCCTCCGCCTTCCACACCAGAACAAAAATGGCCCGACTCGCCAACGCTTTCACCTGGGAGATCCCGGGGATCCCTACACCTACTCCGATCGAGCGTCCTCCGATCCGCCCCCGTCCGCGACCTCCTCCCCCGGGACCTTACCCTGGTACCTACTACTGTCAGTCTTGTCGAAAATCTCAGACGCTGATGACAGAAACCGATCGATGATGCGCGACGACTTAGCCGTTCCCCAGGGCTAAAAGACAACTCCACCACCCACTGTATACTTCAGCCTTGTACTCCATCACCATGTACCGATACATCGCCCGTAGCACCTCTTCCGGACATTCGCGCAGACACCTCAACCCGCACGGCACCTCCGGGGTAGAGAACGGTCAGGTTTCATACAGCGATCACTGTGCCTCAGCCAGCCTTAGTGCCATGGCGGCCGGCTGCTGAAGTTTCAGGAGCCAAAGCCGCAGGAAAGAGCTGAGAATGGCTCGTGGGACCTCACAGTCCGCTGCTGTGAGTCACCCCGACAGGGCGTTGTCAAAGTGGTAATTATCTAGGGCCTGGCCCATGACGCACAGACATATGTCTACCTGACAATGGGCGCTTTGGTGTAGATGTCGTTTCAAGTTCCGAAACTGAGGCCGCGGTCGACAAAGATCACTGCAGTGGAGCAGTAGGGTCCGGTCATGGACCTCCTTTCAGCGGTTGGAACCTAACTCGCAGCAGATTGTTCGAGATGGACCGCGGAGAATATCGCCGCACTGAACTTACTACAGCACTGATATCATGATATCACCTCTCCAGTGCAGTCGTCCTCTCCTGTTAAAGTTACGGGCCCTAGCATTGCCGCTTGGACTGTCAACGGGCGCAAGCGGGGCGCCCGGAGCGAGATTGGCGTTATCCATCATTTTGCTGATTTTTCGTATGACACAGGTCTTACCTCTGATCGGTCACCTGCGCCCCCTTCGCACCACAACTGAAGGAAGAATCTCTCAACCATGTCATCTCCTTGCAGTTCGCTTCCTTCATCATCTCAGACCTCGAAGTTCTCTCGTTCTTCACTCTCCTAATCGCCTTCCCCAGCCAGCCATGAAGCGAGAACCTAGTCGCGAAGTCGGCTCCTCCACGCCTAGTCCCAGCAGGCGTCGCAGAGCCACCTCGACAGCCACACCCACGGGGGCCTACACTGAGGAAGACACGAAAGTCGGAGCCGACGACATCAAGCCCATCATCAAATCGGGGACCAAAAAACGCAAGCCCAAGAAGAACGGCGACCGCCCAGGAGACTGGACTTCCGCCAAGCGTGCTATCTTCATCGAGAAAGTCCTCACTGCGGGCTACAAGGCTCTCGACCTCGATGCAGTCGCAGAGGAGGTGAGTTATGCTCATCCTATGTCGAACTGACTCCCAGCTCGGCCTCAACAAGCGTCAGTTGATCAACCAGCTGACTTCTGGTCGTTCTGGAAACTTCCGTGATAAGTGTATCAAGCACATCAGCGGCGAGGAATGAGGGCGCAATCGTCCTTCTCATTCCTTTGCGCTCTTTTTTTTGTCTCATAGTGGTTATGCAAGGTGTGTACATCGGTGCGAAGGGGGCGCAAGGTACTGGAGCCGAATGCGGATGCATAAGTCTTCCCTATCTTCTACGTTATGACTTCATCATCACCCTGTCTACTTCACCTCAATCTCCCAACATGTCGAGCGTTCGGGCCACCTCGTCCCACACCGTCAAGAGGTCAGCGAGCGAGATGGACGAGCTCAGCAGCGACGAAGAGAAGCCCGACGTGTCTTCTGAATACGAAGCCTCGCCCTCCCCTTCCCCCAAGAGGAAGGGAAAGCGCAACGGCAAGACAGCCAACGGGTCCCGCTCGACAAAGAAGTCCAAGACCAACGAGCCCGTAGGAGAGTGGAGTCCACAGCTGCGCCACACCCTCATGGAGCTCATATTCGATCGCGGAACAGAGGGACTCAATTACGGCGAGCTTTCTGCCAAGGTGAGCTCCCTTCGGTGAATCGATCAGCACTGACATCAGCTTGGCCTCAGCCAAATTCAGATCAAAAACGCTCTTCAGAAAGGTAGAAAGAGCAACCTGCGCTGGAAGTGTTTGAAGTACGTCGAGGAGCTGTAAATACTGAGTTCGAAGCATCCGTCGTCCATATGCCTATGCCTATGCCTATGCCTATGCCTATGCCTATGCCTATGCCTATGCCTATGCCTATGCCTATGCCTATGCCTATGCCTATGCCTATGCCTATGCCTATGCCTATACAAGTGCATTGTCCGGGTTCCGGCAAAGTCACCACTATCGACGAGGAAAGCGCTTTCGAACTATCGAACGCGAGTTCTTCAGCCACTCATGCTGCTCAGTGGCAACTTCCTTCATTCAACGCCAGCGCTTGCGAGACGATCATGTAGCCTGCGTACCAGTGCATGCCTCGGGTTGCTGTGCGCACTTTACTGTCACTCAAAACAAACTACCTCTACAGAACAACAACTTGCCTCAGATTGCTGACAATAGCTCAGCAGTAGCAGACAATTGTCAGGCGCGACCTTCCATTGTGTCATACCTCGCTTGATCCTTCACCGCCATCAATATAAGCGTTCCCTGTCGCTATTTTCTGACCACACTCATCAGTGAAAGCTGTACTTCACAATGCTTTCACGTACCACACGGCGCTCGTCTTCAACAAATGCACATCTTCCAGTGTACCTTCGAGGCTGTGGTGTCACCATATCGGGTCGCCACCCCACCAAACATACTTAACGCCACAAGCGAGCCCAAATCTGACAACCACGAACCAGACTGACCCAATGACCAAACCCAGACGCTCCAAACGACTAAGCCACGCCCGCGGCTCCCCCTTCACGTCTCCCCTCAGGCCCAGCCTTAGCCCCACATCGTCCCGCAGGCCAGCGACGAGTGGCGGTAGGCCAAAGCGATACTTCTTCTCAGCTCCGGGCGACGCGGACGGCCGTGACTTGCGAAAGCGTAAGCGGGAGGGCGGATCGACTGCCGAAGACGACGAGGAGCGTACGCCGAAGTGCGCTCGTACTGGCGAACACTACACTCCGCCGCCACCTGGATCGACCCCGCTGTATATCGACTTCAAGTCCACACCTCAGACGCCGGCCGGAGCCTTAGTGGCGAGCGAGGACGAATACGACGTGCTCCGTACGCATCTGAGCTCTGACGATGGCTCTGCTACGCTGCTCGACTCTGATGATGGCTCTGCCACGCTGCTGAATGAGAGCGATGAAGACAACGACGAACCTGAGGAGGAGGAGGAGAGGGAAGAGGTCAGGAATGTGAGGTTCTTATCTAAGACGCCGACTCGGAGGGTACGTGCGACCCGTGCCCGGCGTCACAGGAGTAGCACACCCCCACCTCTCTCGGCTGTAAACGTGAAAGCTGAGCCGGCTTCTGAGCTGTCCTGGACAGACGATAGCGAAGACGACTTCTGGCCGATCGATGATTGTGACATAGCTGCCTGCCCCACTGCATGGTCTGACGAGTCCGAACAGAGGTGCCGCTGTTACTTGAGGTCGACACGAGCCTGGCGCCGGCGGGAAGCCTCACGCGACGCCGAGGACATCATGAAGGTGGAGCCTGAGGAGGCAGTCCAGGTCAAACAAGAACCCGAGGACCCCGCCTATGATGAGCGAGACGCCGCCTCGACGTCTGCTCCGGAAGCCAACGAGCGGGCGAGCGCGAACGCCCCTGCGGAGCCTCCCGCTCTTGACCTAGGCGACACTGCCACACCTCTCTCGATCGAGGCCGGACCCTCGGAGTCGGCTCCTGCTCCTTCGGCTTCTGAGGGCGGCGATCACGCCGCCCCTCTCTCGCCAGGCGTGCGCCGCTGGACACGCGAGATGGCCATGGGCGGACAGGTCGCCCTCGATAGCGAGTGGGAGACGTGGGTCCGCTTACACCGCAATGATCAGCGTTTCTTCGATCCACGGCGCTTGCCTCATCGGCCGAGGGCGATTTGGGCTCTGCTGTATGATCTGTTCAGTACCATCGACTATGCCCAGGCTGCAAGAGACGTGAGTGGGCAATCTTTCGGGGATTAAGCTGACGCGCAGTACGATCTCAGCGTGCACGATATCATTGTAGGGCTTGACGCCGTGTATTGGCCCCCGAGGGAGTATGACGTGACGCCCGAACTTGTATGGTTCCATTACTACTGGCCGCCGATGCCGATGTAATGTACTTTAGACATTCATGCTGAGAGCTACAAGGTGTTCGTGTTCGCATCTATGTTATTATTCGAATCTAGTCGATGTGTGGATCGAGAGTGCAGCGGAGCGCTCAGGTGGCTGCCTCGGCGCTGGCTGCTTAGCCGCTGAAGAGGACGTCTTCGTCGCCGCGGAAGCGGGAGAAGAAGCTCTTGGCGGCGAAGAAGTCGTTGGACTTGAGGCACATGACGGGGCCTGGCAGGGGGACCTCGAAGTAGCCTAGAGCGGGGTAGACGCCCGCGCCGCCCTTGGTGCCGAGGGTGACGACGATGGGAGTCTGCGGGGCTGGGGTGTACGCGGGCGGCTTGCGGCCATAGACCTCAGCGATGAGGACCTTGCCGAGCGCCGGGGCCTGCCTCATTGCGCAGACGGCCGTCTTCCACTCCGAGATGGCGCTGACGTCGCCGAGGGCGTAGTACTGCCCAGCAAGGGGCGAGGAGGGGCTCGAAGCCTTGACGCGGAAGTACTCGTCGACCATGATGCGGTCCTGCGGGTCCGAGAGGGCGCCCTTGTCGGCCTTCTTGACGATGTCGCTGTTGGCCTTGTTGCCGATCGAGATGAAGACGCAGTCGGCCTCGATCTCCTTGCCCGACTCGAGCTTGAACTTGCGCATCTTGCCCAGGTGGCCCGTCTTGACGTCGTCGGGCAGGTCGGCCTTCTCGCCGAGCAGGACCTCGACGCCGCGGGAGCGCAGCTGCTTCTCGAGAGACGTGCTCAGCTTGCCGTACGTTGGCGCTTGGTAGATCTGGTCGTCGGGCTTGGACTGCGGCGTCGGGCCGAGCAGGCCGTTCTCGTCCGGATGCACGATCGTGAGTGACTTGCCCGGGTGCTCGGTTGTGATCTCGCCTGCAACCTCGACGCCGACAGTACCGCCGCCGATGATGAGGATCTTCTCCGCCTTTGCAAAGTCCTGCTGCATCTTGCGCATGCGCTCCTTGAACTCGTTGAGCGACATGCCCGGCTCGGCGCCGATTGGCGGGGGCTGCTGCGCTCCAGTCGCGATCACACAGTACTGTTCACGTCAGCCACGGTCAGCAGAAGTCAGCCTTACCTCGAAGGGGAGCTCGGTCGAGCCCTCGAACGGCTTCTCGAGCACGACGGATGTCTTCCTCAACTCCTCCACGGAATTCGGGCAGACGACACGGTGCCGCGAGCCGGCGGGGAAGATGCGCTGCTGCGTCACCTCGACCTGGAAGTTCTTCTCCTCCCATCCGGGAACAACGACCTGGCGGACATGACCGGGCGACCAGACGACGTACGGGTTGCGCTCGACGATGACGACACGGTAGTCTTTGGGCAGCTTGCCGGCGATTTCGTTCGCCACGCTGTGCCCTGCGTCGGACGCTTCACTTATCAGCTGGGCTATCAGATTAGGGATATAGCTTACCTCCGATGATAACGATGTTCTTCCAGTCCGTCATGCTTGCACTATGCTGTTGTCCACGTCTGCAGACCTCGGTCGAGATGATGTGGAGAGAGTACGACGTCGAGATGCGAAGAAAAATGGCAGTCGAGTGGTGCGGTTCCGTGATATGATAGCAACTTTCTGTGGTATATCAGGTACGGGCTCCACTAATCAGTCGAGGGTGAGGGTATTATATGATCGATCAAAATGCCGACATGGAGATTGAATGCCCGCTCGTTCCCCGCTGTCCCAGATCTCTGTCAGCTGCCGCGGCAGCTGAGCAGATCCAGATGACAGATGACGTCGGGGATGTGGATACGCCGAGATGCAAGAGTGGGATGCAACGATGATGCATGTAGGCGGGCACTCTGTGCATGATCGTCTGTGTTAGCATCAATCATGGCTGATCGCAAGCAGCAATTAAGATCGCAGGGCGTTATTGGAATCCACACCTGGCTCTTTTGGCTGGCACTCAATTCCTTCGGCAGATCAATTTGCGGAGCGCAACGGAGCGAGCGAAAAGTGTAAAAGTCGCCGATAATCTTCTCTCGTTAAGCTAGTACATACGCTCACGCATCACGTATTGCTGCGATCTACACGTGCCGAGCGATCTGCAGATACGAGACGCTGTCACGCTCGTTCTTTTCGTTCTCTCCGAGAACTGTGAAGCGTGAATTGAAATCACGCGCGCACCGAGCGCTCGCTGGGTCATTGGGCGATCCAAATTCGGCTGCCAGCCAGCGGGGTACGGCTGGGCGGCTGATCAGCCTATAGGAGGTTCGCATAGCGCGCCCGTCGGCCATGCGGCCAATGTTGCCTTGGCAGTCACCGTTCTTGCTTCAACATTGGACCGACTCTTAGTCACTCTACTCCGTGTCCGACGGCCTGCCTTTGTTAGGCTCGGCGTTTGAAACCGACGGCGACGGTGCATCAAACTGTGACTTGCTGATGGGTCGATCCCGGTGCGTTTCCGGCCTCTTGGATCCGTAGTGGAATGGACTAGATAGTAGAGCTACGGGCGCCGGTATCGGCTTGCGGGCACCGGTATTCCAACCCGGACCCACGTACGGCTCTCGCTCAGCCGCATTTCGGGATCGCCCAGCTTGGCCAGCTCATCGGCCGTATAGGACTTAGCACCTGCGACACAGTGCATGCCGACTCGTGCGTGCCGAGAAGACAGGGCCGAACAAGTGGCACCGCTAGCAGCAAATGGGCCACTACCGAGGATACCGAGGATTTAAGAAACAATTCACTCTTTTCGGTGCTCGGCACGTCGGGACTGAAGCGACTGCGACTGCATCATAGTGCTATAGCGCTGAAGCGAGTCCAGCGGCCGAGTCCAGAAGCAAGGCCCGGCATGATCCCATCGGTGCCGATGGCGTGCTCGCTTAGTGCTCGGTGCTTAACGAGGAAGCGATGCGTCGGCAACACTAAAAGATCGCATCGCGATAGAGCTATGCGCCACAGCTCACTGCTCGAAGCGATGCCGAAGACGTCCTGGATATCACCGGATATGCCTGCGGCGCCGGCACGTAGACGAGAAGCATCCGCGATGCATGCATGGATCATGCGGTGCTGGTTAGCACTGCTCCACTTTGCGGACTCGCACTAGCGCCCGCCCGTGGCTGCGCAGGCGGCAAGTGCGGATCTGGGCGTAACCGCGCGGGTTCTGTGGCTCTTGCGATCTGTGCACTATGCGCTGTGGCGTCGGACAACGGCATCGAGGCCTGTGCGCAAGTGCACTGCGCACCGGAGCAGCTGCGGTCCGGAGGGCTAACGGATAACAGAGGTGCAGACGCCGAGCTCGGAGCATCAGCGCTGGGATCCGGGGATAGGAGCGCGGAAAGATGCTTTGGGCGGGCACATGAGACTGGGGTACCCCGAGCCTAGGAGTAATATGCATCATCAAGGACCGGCTGATAGCTGACACTCGGACGATAGACAATGGAGCCGCCATTACGCTATGCACATCCGGGCGTCCGGATGCAGAACAAAGCCGCACGCTAGCGCTGATGCCGGAGACAGGGTAGAAATCAACCAACAACGCCATTGCCACCACACTGCCCAACACGGCATAGCGAGTACGGTCAGTGCAGGCGGGAGTTCGAGTGGCGCAGCCTCTCCTGGCATCGGGCAACCAAAGTAGTAATCACATGATGCGCAAGCTGCGGATACCAGAAGTCTGTGCTGTGTACGCACTGAATCACTTACGTTTGCGGCGGCGCGGATGGCAGTTGCAGAAGGGGGTATTACAGCATAGCGCACGGGACATGGTTTCGGTTCCTCGACGGAAAGGAGATCATCGGCCCATAGTGGGGGTACGGGGGTTGTTGCACCGGTGTGGCCATGCATACCGGAGCGGTCATGGGCTGTCATTACGCACGCTCATGTCCCCAGTTCTCCGGGACTCGTCCGACACAGTGAGTCTCATGTGTGGGCAGCTGGTGGGGAGATGGGCAGGTGTTCAAACGTTCTCGGATGTAGGCTAGGTCACATTAGAGAAATGGGGCAAGCGCAAGCACATGTTGGAAAGCAATTCAAGGTGCAAACCATGACATTCCGCTCCTTTCCCCCACAAACTAGTCACTATCGTGCGATTCCAGAAAGCAAGGTGCCGGGTGCCATTGCTGAGGATTCCAAGTGTTCCTTGCTCCGAAGTCGTTCGACTCTCGGAAGCCTATCCATGCAATTGAGTATCGGACCATGTTGTGTGTATGAAGCGATCTGTGACGTCGTGCCGGGGCACACTCGGGTGTCTCCGAAGCTCTGCGAGGTCATCTGGACTGATGCCCGTGTGGTCCGCTGATGAGTCCTGTACTTTCCGAAGCGCTTCGCAGCCGTATGTATGGATATATGCGATGGATGCCCCAAAGGCCCACAACGCAGTAACCGGCAAGTTACCATGTCTGGAGCTGCCCAAGCGTGGTAGCGGGTAGCTCCCGCCATTTCAGTGCTCCCCGAGCCGCGATCTGCAAGAGGACCAGATCTATATGATGAAAGCAGGGACGCCGGACCTTGCCTCTCTGGGAGTTGGCCCCGGGTCACTTGGTCACTCGGACCTGGTGGACCTGTGTGGGGCAGCTGACATCGGTTGTGAGTGCTCCTCTTCTTTTCATTCTCTGCGTTACCGACCAGCAAGCGTATTTTGCACCGAGAAGAGTTGTCGAGTCGACTAGCTCTCGGCTGAACCCACGATGCAACGTGTAGCTCGAGCCAAAAGTTTGGGCATCGATGGCGAGACGCTAGGGGGTTTGACAGGGGTGGATGTGTGGTCTGAGCGAGGCGTGTCAGAGTCGTTTCAGCAGCATTTCATTGTGCGATGCATCCAGGCCAATCCATTGCCCATTTTGCCCATTGTGCATGCGTGCGTGCATTCATCCATGTCAATGTGAATGTTGAGAGGACGAAATTGAACTCTCGACGTTTCGCATTCATGCCGCTGCATCGCAACGTTGCGCACTGCGGTGCTCGATCGCAGCCGTGCTTGCGTACTGACGGACGGCGTGTGCGAGTAATGTGCCAGCTTGTGCTGTGCTCCTTGGCGACACTCGACCACTTGACTGGTATGTGTGTTTGTCGTACAGGTTGCACAGGTCGCACGCACGTAATAGTCAATCAGCAGGCATGACACACAGCACAGGGTGGCGTGGGATGAGCAGTACACAAAAAGTCAGTCGCGCTGTGGCTGCTGTGGTATGCGGGGCGATGGTCCTGACTGATCTCTCGTAAGTGAGGATTGTCACTGAGGCGCTATGGTGGGTGCGTGGCTGGTTTTCATGTCTTTGCATTCCCACAACAAACATAGCCGTACAGTGCCCGCCAAGGTGCCGGTGGCGATGTTTGGATACATTTCAGTGTGAAACCGGACCGACTGACCGACCGACCGATGAACCGAGGCAGTCACCTGCGTTCACTCGATCCACTCGGCTAGATCTAGGCCTGCCTGCGCCGGCTGTATCGGCTGCTGCTGATGACGAGGATGGCGCCATAGCGTGCAGCTCAGAGTGGATCCGGGATGGCCAGTGGCCAGTGGGGTCGGGGTCAAGTTAATTGTCTTATCAGCTGCATGAAAGATCTGGGGTTTACTACGTCTGCTGCGTCATGCGTCAGCTGCACAGGTGTGCGGCAGGGGGACATCCCGCTAGCTCGTTTGCCGTAGCCTCGGCAGCTACGCTAAGAGGCAGAGAGAGAGAGAGAGAAAGAGAGAAGGAGTCGTCGCAGTGTCATACGCCATGCTCCCAATTCTTTCGTGCGCTATGTACGCTATGTGCTATGTGCTGCGTGCTGCGTGCTCCTTTGCGATCCTCGATCCTCAATCCTCGAGACGAGATGAGGGGACCAGAGTATGGGAAATTGGAACCAGCCCGATCGAATATCGAACGATGGCTCATATGATCGTATGGCATGTTGCATAGTGCCTCTGCTGCCTCCTGGTGATCAGACGCACGCACGGCTGGTCTGCCTAGCATGGCGTGGTGCTCGGTGTTCGCCTAGCTTAGCCTGAATCACTGGCGTATGGCGTATGGCGTATTTGGACTGTATTGTATGAGAAGACGAACAGCGAATCGCAGTCAAATCCGAGGTTTCACCCCAGGCCCGTGATCAATTCAATCATCGTAGGCGAGGTATGTGTGCGAAACCTTCGCACTGGCTGGGCTGGCTGGGCTGGTTGACTAGGCTGGGTCGGCTGGATGAGTGAGGCGGCGGCGTGCGGGGTCGCGCGGGGATCCGGGGTGGGTCAAGCCATGCGCCATCGACGTGCGCCGCTTGGCGCCTCTGCATCAGCGGCAACGCACGGCAGCAGCGATCGTGTGTGTCAGAAACGGAGCGTTCTGAGTGGTGGTGAGACTGACTGGTGCAGGCAGCAGTCGCAGGCTCGCAGGTGCTACATCCGCGACGCCACCCCGTCGCCGTCCTCAAAGGGCATGCGAACCCCAGGGTCTTTTGGACCCTGGAGAATTTAAGGGCTTGGGGATCAGCATCCACGGAGAAACAGGAGTGCGTACATCTGATCTGGCTCCTCGCGGCGCTAACAGCTCTCACTAACTGAGCTAGCTCTGGTAGTCGCACGGCCGGTCGGCCGCGCATGGTCTGGTGGTCTAGTGGCCTAGTGGATATTGCTCAGGGCAGGACAGAAGGAAGGCCAGGCCGCATGGTCTCAAAGTAAGCCAGCCGCGGACGACAGGCGTACTGGCGCTGCCTGACTCCGAATCTTACCAGGTCATGGGCTCGCGCTCTGCCGACATTGTTGCAGCATCCTCGTTCCACGGGTTCCTCGGACAAACATTCTCTTGGGGGCATGGTGGTAACTTTGCTGGGGGGGCCGGGCATGTCATCGCTCGGTGGCTACGTACTAAGGTGTACCTGGTATCGAACGTTCCCGCCGCACCCGTAGCGGCCCGGCGTGCGCCTACGACAAACGTAGAAGGCAGAAGGGAAGCAAAAAAATACATCTTCCAGATACCAGCTCGAAGGCGAATAGAGGGTCAGGGGTAGTCAGTCAATGGGTTCCAGCTCCACACCGAAGAGACCCGCGCACCTATCCATTGATCCAGTCAAATCTAATTCCGCGCTTTTTCAGCGGAGACGACGGACAATAGGCACGAGGGTAGTAGGCAGGTAGAGGGATAGAGGGCAAGTAAGCGGCGGAGCGGAGGCTCTGCGACTCCTAGTTTCTCCCATGTTATTGGGAAGCAGGATGATCTCGGCATGCCGGTCGTGCTGAATGATCGGATGCGTACCCGCTGGCGCGCGGGTTGGCGTCCATCAGTTGCGGCGGTTTCGGACTCCCTGCACACACGCCACAGGTAAAAGTGTCGCAATCATGCACACCACGAGAAGCGAGGGTCCGAGGATGCTGAGCTTGTCAGGAGTAAACTTCCGACACGTGGTGGGTCGAGAGCCGCCGTGTTCGAGCTTACATCTGAGATCCGCTGCTCCGCTGCCTCCATACCTGCGCCCTATCCCTTCCTCCCCCGGTGCCCGGAGGTACGGAGGTCCTTGCTCACGAGGATTCGCATTCAGGTTTGTACCGTTGTGGAACCGATGAACCCACGTTGTACCGAGCTCTAGCCGCGCAGACGGGCAGGAGCGAGGAGAGCGGAGAGGGAGAAAGGACAGGAGAAGGAGGTAGGGTCTGGCGTAAGCGCCTAAGGTACTCGCCGGTGGATCGCGGTGGAACTGTTGGCACGATAGAAGCGCATGGCGCTAATATGATGGAGGCACGGCTGCACGGCCTATCGAGCAAATCGAGGTGGGATGCCTCGACTAGACCAAATCGTGCCTACCACTCGTTCCTGTGAGTACCTGGTAGCATGGCAGGAGGATGCCACATGCGCAACGGATGCAACATCTTGCGGCTCAAGCTGTGTGTGAGCGAGCGTGCGTTGCTTTGCTTTGCGTCGTGGCGTGCCGTGAGTTGATCAACACCTCGGAATCGAGATCGGTCTGCGGCGATAACAAGGTGCCGTGCCACACCACCACCTCTGACATGTGGGGTGGTTGCAGGTCTCACTGCATTTTCGTGCAGTGTTTCGCGACGACACACCGAAGGTTTTACCGGTGCCGTCCACTATCTAGCGAGTAAGCCGGGTGGGCCGGGCCGCCCGAAGTCGACGAGTGGGAGCAGCGACAATGGTGTACTGCTTGCTGGGACAGGGGAAGGGTCTCGACTGTACAGGCAGGCAGGATCTCATGATGTGGAAGGGAAGCAGGTGCACTTGCAGAATTGCAACGCTGCTAGGTACAACACACGGCCACACAAAACATACAGCAAGCGGTACAGCAGTGCAGAGCATGCAGAGGCAGTGGGGTGGGTCCGTTGTATATCCGAGGTGTAATGGACGAGGTATTGCTTGACGACGACTAATCTCGCAATTACCCAAATGCTTCGTGAATTGCAGTTTATTAATGATGAGCGGGTAGGTCGGACCCTTAAGGCAGCTCACGTAAACCCCTTGCGCCGCCCTGAGCAGAGGAGAGGGGAGGTCGACTGAAGCCTTGCAGC
This sequence comes from Trichosporon sp. DN520, assembly GCA_030347605.1. NCBI lineage: Eukaryota > Fungi > Basidiomycota > Tremellomycetes > Trichosporonales > Trichosporonaceae > Trichosporon > Trichosporon sp. DN520. Next base: position 109,542 of record JASJUY010000006.1, on the reverse strand, counting down.
CCAGCCCAGTCAGCTGCAGCCCCGCGCGCACCAGTGTCCTAGCCTATAGCCTGGCCTCGTGGCCCGCGGCGGATTCCCTGGGTGGGTGTCCTTTCCGACCCTTGCGCCCTTGGACGCCTCAAGGCCCTTCTGCGCGGCAGGCCGTCGTGCGCCCCCCCCCTTCCCCTCCCCTGCGCCCTCTCTCCCCCGTCCCCCGTTCCCCCTCCCCTCCCTCATCCTCCTGACTGACCCCTTTCCCCCCATCCATCCCATCCTCGCTCACCCCCGCGGCTGCCCTTGGTCGGCTCCCTGTTCCCTTCTCCCTGGTCGTCGAGCTCTCTCTGCTCTCTGCCTGGCTCGCTGTCCGTCGTGTGTCCGCTGGGCGCTGCCGGCTGGGCGTCTAGAGCGACTTTCTCGTGTGTCTTTGATCCTGGCCATCCTAGCGGCGGTCCTGACTATCCTGGCTATCCTGGCTATCCTGGCTCGCCCGTCCTGTTGGCCCTGCTGTTGGCTCTACTGTCGGCCCTTCCCCCTGTGCGCCTTCCAGACATGGCCGTCCATCGTCCAGGCCGTCTAGCAGCGACCAACCTGCAATCCTGATCTCCCTCCCTCCCTCCCAGCCTAGACACCCCCGACCGACCGCCCAACCGCCCAACCCCTCAGCTGCTCAGCTGCCCAGCTTAGCTACCTCGCTATCCCGGCTTGCCCAGCCCAGCTAGGACAGCCAGCAGGCAGGCAAGCAAGCAAGCTAGCAAGCCAGCCCAGGCAGCGTCCACACCCGCGCCGCGCTCCTCGCCTTGCTTGACTTCCTCCCTCTCCGCCGTCTCTTTTGCATTGTGCATACTACCCGGTCCGCCCTCTACACACTCCGCACACAGGCGACAGCGGCACCTCGATCCCCCGTCTCGTCGACATCGACAACGACGACTGTCGTCTCGCTTCTCTCCTTTGCTGCACCGCCCAGTACGGCCACCGCCCCCCGTTCGAGCTCCCGCCTTTAGCAGCGACATTGTTCCCTTCCCTCTTCTCCGTTGCTCTTTGCTCTCCTTCTTTCACCGCGCAACCTCACCGCGATTGACTATTGCATTCGATTCACCCTTCTCAGCACTCCGGCTCTGTGATCTGACATCCTACGCTCCCAGGCCTCGAAACCCGCGCACTCAATTACTGGACATATTCGAGCAGTCGGTGAGTAACGTTGTCGACCTTCCTCCCTCAAATGTGGAACGCCGTTCGAGTGGAACTGCCGGAAGCACCCAGATCCGGTTATGCGAGACAAAAGAGGCTTGTCTTCCTCGTCACTTCTAGACGCCTTTGCCTCGCTCTAGTCGAGCTCATTTCACGTCGCTCCTTGTGTTGCCCATGCATCGGCGCTTCAAGGTGGTCTGCATTGACATCCACGGGTGGCCTGCCAGCGCCCGACTCGATCCTCCCAGGAGCAAGGTGTCTTCCTCGACATGGCTTCCACTCCTCGCAGTCCGGCCGACAGCCTTCCGTGCTTCTCCGAACAAGCTATCATACTGCAGACCAGGAGGTATAGCTCGTGGCGCAGGTTGAGGGCGGGGGCGATCCTGTGCAGCTGCTGTCTTGGCCCCCGAACCTACTGCGACTGCCCCTAGATGATCTCTGGTGTGGACAAGCTCCGACGAGCTCCATCTGGTCTTTCATATCCATTTCCTTTCCTACCTTCCCTCTGTTCTTTTCGACTCGTCTGTGCACGCACTGCGTTTCAATCCGGCGAATACCTCGACTTGTTACATGCTAACGCCCTGCTGCAGATCAACGCCCGTGCACTTCGATCACATTCTTTTGACAGCGTTTGCAACCAGGTTGCGAAGGTGAGTGGTAATGCCAGTCCGAGCGGCCAGCTGACTCTAACAGGAAGCGCAATCTCTCTCTGGCAGCTGTCTCTCCTATCTACCGCCATTCTCTCAGCCGGCAACTTCTTCAGAGTCCATGAACGCTTGCTCGCCGGTCAATAACTGCGTTCTTCTGACCCATGCTTGCCGCGAGCACCCAACCGCAGCCCCCGCATCTACTAGTGACTCCCTCGTCCACTACTGATAGCCGGGAGCAGCCAATGTCTTCAAGCACCGCGGACGCCAACGCGCGTCCGCCACCGATTCCTCCTCGGCGTATCAAGGCGCTCTGGCGCAAGCCTTCGAAGCTGACCTCCGATGACCAGCCAGTGGCCTCGTCTTCAACTTCCAACCTTCCTCTCCCCGATGTAAAGGCGGCCTCAGCGTCAAACCTTCTTTCCGCGTTTCCATTATCCAGCGTTGACCTCTCTACGCCGGCGGACCCATCGGCCACTTCCTCTGCCAACTCGACGCAGAGCGCGAGGTCGAAGCTGAAGAGTTTCATCACCGAGCCGGCTTCTCACGCCGTCCGGGCGCTCGGTGGTGGTTCGGGAAAGCGGTCGTCGGCGCCACAGCCGACACGATCTATTCCAAACCTCCGAGAGCAGCATGACCTGCACAAGAACTATGCCGCCCGCGCAAACACGATCGCTCGATCCAGTACTACCAATGTGTCAGCCACTCCCGCCGCAAAGGTCCCCCGATCCTCAATCCCGGTCCGAACTTCGTCCATCACGTCTCCTGCAGCCCCGGTACCGCCGACAGTCTCCACTCCGTCACCTTCACCGCCGAGAAAGACTGATCTTGGACGATCACTGCTGAAGGCGTCCCGTTCCACGCCGTCTTTACCGCGAAGAGCGAAGAAGGGCAAAGGCAAGGACAACATGCTGGGAGATGATGATGAGGAAGAGAAACCGGCGACGGTAGGGAAGAAGAAGAAGAGTGGGCGCAATTCGTTGGCTATGCTTTTCCATAAGAACCGCTCCACGACTACCGTGTCGCCCCATCCGTCCGAAACACGGTCGCCCTCTGACATCGACCTCACGTCACCCGAGGACGAACTCAAGCCAATTGAAAAGCTGCCACCGTCAATTCTGTCTCAGCCTAAGCGGTCTACACTCTCGCCTCCTATTACGCCCACCTCATCCTATTTCCTGAACAACAGCCGGCCCTCGAGTGGATCGAACAGCGCAGCCGGGTCGGTCGGTCTCCCAGATCTGAGTCCGGCGCCGCCTACAAGAGGGTTGTCGCGTCCAAGCTCCTCTTCTTTATCGCGTCCGCCTTCACAGTCAGCGTTGCGTGGATCAAACGGCGAGCCCTCCTCGCTTCGTGGCTCTGCTCAGACATACAAAAACACCGTATACAGGCATAACCCTAGCGCTTCATCTCTGTCGCCTGCAGGGTACAGCTTGTCGTCATCGAGCTTCCAACTTTCGCGCTCAAGTCTGATCAACGGTTCGCACACGAGTCTCAGCTTATCGCAGACGAGTCTCATTATTCCGGAAGGTGCTGGTCACTCGCTTTTGTCACAAGAACACTACCATCTTCGGTTCGCCTGCACTTACATCACCTATCTCCTCACTCCTGCATTGCGGCACGCCAACTTCTCGACGTCGGAACGCAACCTCGAGATCAAGCGCATCTCAGAAGATCGATTGGGTCGTCTCTCGCGCATGGAGCGCTCTTGGGGAAACACTTGGGCTGAAGCATCGGCCGAGATCCTCAGTGGCAAGCAGTCGGGTGTATCACTCGAGGTCAAGGAGGCCAAGCTGCGCGCTTGCAACGTCACTGCGACCGCCAAGGCTCACGAACGCAAGGTGTTTGTGAGCGCGGTCCGGGACGGCATCCTCCTGTGTTTCCTTTTCAACCGGTTGTTTCCATCGCAGCCCGCCCATATTCAACGCGTCAAGGTGCCCCGCGACGAGGCGCGAATTCGCGCAAACGTCGACCGCTTCCTCTCTGCTTGCAGCGAGATCGGGGTCTGCGAGAACGACAGCTTCACCATGGCCGATCTGGACGAGCACTCCCCCGCTGGATTGGCTAGGGTGGCGCGGACGATCCTGGTGCTCGCACGCATGTCCGGTTCGGCCGTGGTGTTGCCCGCGAAGAAGTCTAAGCGGAATCTGCGTGAAAACACTGTCAACAAGACGTCAATCCCGAAGCTACGCAGCCGACCCAACTCGGAACAGACGCCGGCGCCCTCCAGTAATGCGACCCCTATGGCTTCTAGGACGGCACTGGAGCGCACACTGAAGAATAGTTCCAGCGATTTGCGCCTCAGAAGGGAGGCTGTGGCGACCAATGGCGTTCTTCCCACACCCGCGGTAATGAGCGGGTCGACGATGTCAATTAGCGCCTCAACCGAAAGTGATCACGCGTCCGCCTCAGGACTGAACTTAAAGTCTGTTTACGCTCCACCATCGCGGTTGTCACAACAATCCTTTACACCCACCCCTCCGTTGTCACCTGTGCGTGCCGCGTCCACGCCGAACGTATCTACCCGGTCCACCGCCATCCAGAATGGCACGCCGCCTACTGCGCGTCTTCCAATGCGCACCATCCACAACTCGAAGGTGTCATTCGCCAATGATACCAGTTCACCACGAGCGTCCGGCCACGACTGGAGCAGCAGCATCTCGTCGACCCAGTCGTCGTACCATCTCGCGCCGCTGCAGGAGCGCGAGCGGACGCCGAGCCTTATCAGCACCAACTCTCAAGTCGCCTCGTCCTACTCCCGGTCAAGCATGATGGCAATCCCTATCGTTCCGGGAGAGGATCAGCGAGCCATCGACACGACCGACGTGGAGCCCATCGACATCCCCCTCGGATCGTCGCCTTCGGTTAGACCGGAGCTTCCGCCGAACGTCCGCCGTATGAGCGAGCAAACCCTGCAGGAAGCAAGGCGCAAGATCATCGGCACGCTGTTGACGAGCACGGACGACTTGCACTCTCAGCACGGAATGACGCCAAACGGCCGCCTGTCATCGTCGCTCGAGGAGGCTCGAGGCTTCGCTTTGTCTGCATCCCTCGCTGCGCTGGAAGGCTCCGGGTTTGGCGGTCCAACCACGCTCAGCCTCCGTTCAGACAGTCCGCGCCTCCGCCCTATCGCTCGAGCTGCGCGCACGCAGAGCATCGAATTGCAGCACGACAGCTTCATCGAGGAAGACGAGCATGGATCGCGCAGTCCGGCGCGCGTCCATGGTGAATTGCCACCACGGCCACGCATTCGTCGACCCAGTGTGACCGGCAAGATCTATGTTCCCAAACGGGCGCCCTCGCCGGGTGTGGGCATGCAGTCCACGCTCTCGTCGTCATCCATCCCCATCCCCATCGACCCGAACCTTGCCGCCGACGCGTATGGGTCTCGACGTGCGTTGACGAAGCAGGAGCGCCGCCGTTCCGAGGACTTCCCGCTGCGACCCATGTCGCTGAGCAATGCGAACCGAGTCATGAACATGCGGAATAACCACTCCATGGTGAATCTCCCTAGCACGACCCGACGGACATCGACCCTGAGCTACAATTCGCGTGACTCTGCCGTCTACCCGAGTCTCCAAATCCTCGAGTTTAGCATGGCAGGGCAGCCTGCGATGCGTTACCAATTGGGTAATCGCATAGGCACAGGGCAATTTGGTGCAGTGTACCGCTCACTCAACTTGACCAACGGCCAGATGGTCGCCATCAAGCGCATTCGTGTGGCTGGCATGCAGCAGAAGGAGATTGACGACGTTATGCGCGAGGTCGAACTCCTCGCCCGGTTATCTCACCCCGGCATCGTCAAGTACGAGGGCATGTCCTGCGACGACGAGTTCCTGAACATTGTTTTGGAGTTTGTCGAGAATGGATCGCTGCAGCACACCCTCAAGGCGTTTGGCAACTTCAACGAGCGGCTCGTCGCCTCGTACGTTGCAAAGATCCTCGAGGGCCTCATCTACCTGCATTCGCAAGGCGTCGTGCACTGCGACCTCAAGGCTGCCAACATTTTATCAACGAAGAATGGCAACATCAAGCTGTCCGACTTTGGTGTCTCGCTCAACATGCGCGCCGTGGAGACCTTTGCCGAGCGCGCCAGCATCGGCAAGGCTGAGAGCAGCGAGGTCGCCGGCACCCCCAACTGGATGGCGCCGGAGATCATCAAGCTTGCTGGGGCTTCCCCCGCTTCCGACATCTGGTCTCTCGGCTGTACCATTATCGAGCTGCTGACCGGCAAGCCGCCTTACCACAATGTCGGCAACAGCATGACTGTTCTCTTCCGCATTGTCGAGGACCCGATGCCGCCTCTTCCACCGACATCGCCGGAGCTCGAGGACTTCCTCAAGCTTTGCTTCATCAAGGAGCCCGCAGACCGTCCGTCTGCAATGCTGCTTTTCGAGCACGAGTGGGTCCGCGCCGCACGTGGAGACATCGACCTCAGCCCTCAAGACAGCCTGCCATTCCTCCGCCGCGTCAGCCAAGAGCAGCGTACCGACTCGCAGCGCATCTTTGCCAACCCGATCGACATTCCGAAGGTGTCCGACTCTGTCCGCATCAAGGAGGCTAACGGCATCTTCCCGACTCGTTCCGCCGCTACTTCACTAGTCGACCTTAGCACGACTCCCAAGGACAATGACGTGCAGAAGTATGCGCAGATGTCGATGGTCTCGCTTCACTCGCATGCCTCTCAGAGCAAGGAGTGCCTCGCATCCTCGAGCGCGCGCGCACATGGTCTCGTCAAGACAACCTTTGCCAAGGCCATCACTTGTCACGTCTGTCTGGAGAACGTGAAGAAGTCGGCCTACCTGTGCCAGAACTGCGGCCTCATCACGCATGCCAAGTGCGCGGCTCGCGCCAGCCCCCGCTGCGACGTCCGTGAGCAGCTGGCCCTCCTGGCTCACCAGCAGGAGTTTGCGGCCACTGTCACCACTCCTCCGGAGTCTCGCGCCACCTCGCCTTACCTCGCAGACACGTCGCCGACTGCATCGAATGGCCTCTCGGGCTTCCCTGGACGGTTCTTTGGACGAAGCAGCCGATCAAAGACCAGCCTTCTCGCTCCATCGACGTCGTCGCTCGTTGAGCCTGACAGGCGCACCCGCTGGTCCACGGGAGCGGGTTCGACCCACTCGCGCTCTCACCTCGATGCTGTCACCGCGCCGGCGTCTAACGGTCACGAAACCATCAGCTCTGTGCGCTCGCGTCATTCGGAGACGAGTGAGGACTGCGCTCGTGACCCGCGCGCTGCGTCGACGACTCTGCTGCGTATCGACGAGGACGGCCCCAGTCATGAGAAGGAGTCAGCTGGTCCGCCGCCTGTCATGCGTCACGCTCCCATCGAGGGCGGCAAACCTGTCCGCAAGCCGAGCATGCGCCTGCGCATGAAGCGTGAGAAGAAGGACAAGAACGCCGTTATCGACGACGACGATGTTGCGCCAAAGGACTGCGTGGTGATGTGAGCAGCAGCCTCCTCGCATCGGGTTTCCTCAATCTTTCATTCTTCCAATCTCGGGCATTCATTCTCATCTTATCGCATCCAATATCACATCCCTTCACATCCCCTTCACCACCTCCAGAATGCCGACTCAATCAGAGCGGCCTGGACTCTCCATTGTACTCATATGTTGTGCTGTAGTAGAATGTAGCGCTTTTGCATTAGCACTGAAGCGGCGTATGCCGTGGTTACGGCGGCCGAGGGGCTGCGTGATTCGCCACCCAAGGAAGACGATCATTTGGAAGGAAGAATGTACAGAGCTTCCCCACAAGGCGACAAGGGGAGAAGGGGTACGACCCCAACCCCAGAACCGGGGCGCCGCTCGCAGCCGAGCTTGCAGCGTGCCGAGCGGCTGGGCTGACAAGGAACAAGATTCAAGCCTGCGCTGGAACTGGGACCTGACAGCTGTGCAAGGCGTGCCAGCGTGCCAGCGTGCGAGCGTGCAACATGGATCAAGTAATGGGCAAGAGTGCATGGTACGAGTGTGAACGCCACAGTTTCGCGTTCTGGAGCTTAGTGCGCCACGCTGTACGTACAAGATGAATGGGAGAGTACAATACAGAGAGTACGCAGTCGATGTGTGAGTGAGTGAGTGTTAGGAGCGGCTACGAGTCAGCTGGGCCCAGGGACCGGTGGGCAGCTGAGTATGCGGGGCAAATTGGCGAGCCATTAATCCAGGCTGGGCAGACCGGCTGGGCGGCGGAGGAGAGGGTGTCAGCCGTCCACAATCAGCCAAGGACACGAGCTAAGTAAGCTAAGCACTCGGTGTCTTGCGTTAGAGATTAATGGTTAGTCACGTCCCGCGAGCCGCGGAACAATTGAGCACAGGCGACATAATCAGGAGCACCGGTGCGCTGCATCAGAACTTTGGCACCATTCGGTCTGGCAGTAGTAGTAATTTTGCCAGACTTGGCGTCTCGTTCGTTGCAATTAAAGCGGTGCTGTCAGATGAGCTGAGGGTTGCACTAGAAGGTGGGCTATCATGACTAGACAATGAGCCGACTTGTGGGAATCGGGCAGAGCCGGATTGGCTTGGGGCTTGGAAGGATGGCGTCAGTCTTTAGTTAGTGTGTTAGTGTGAGAAGTAGAGTTTGACCGGCAGCTGGGTCAGCAAGCATGATCTGTGATCTTTGTGGGCTTGCGGCTTGAGGCCTTGAGGCTTGAAGCTCAGAGGCAACTTCCGAGCTTGCCGAGTACGTTATGTGGGGAGCAGGGAGCAGTGGGGAGCAGTGGGGGGAAGGTCATGTAAAGGTGTAACGCTTGACTCGGTCGACTCGGTTCATTTTGGCTGGCGGGTTGGTTGACGGAAATTGGCGGGTTTGGCCGCGGATGAGCCAGCCATGAAAGTTAGTATAGAGCCACAGGTCTGGGTCCCCTTGAAGAGTCTGCCAGCATTGGTCAAAGACAAAAGCCCTGGGGCGTGCCTCGAGGGCTATCAGATAGCAAGGAGCATGTGATGGGGGAATGTGTAACGCTGCAGCTGAGTACTGCAATAAACAAACAAAACCCAAACACCGATATGGATATCGGTATGTCCTCTGTGTTGTCCCGGTCAGTGCCGTGTGCCACAATCCGACTGACACAGGCACATTCGACCGCCCACACGGCTTTATTCAAGGTACGCCAGGTCGGAATACTAGGAACACCGACCGACCGAGCGAGCGACATGGCTAGCATGGCGACATTGGTGTGTAACTGCCGTGTACTGCCGTATTAGGCCGTGATTGCGATGGCGCGCTGGAGAGGGGACGGAAGGGTACGGAATGTGAAGCAACTCACTCTGCATCAAGTCTGAAGTCTTACGCGCTGGCAGGTGGACGCGTGTGCGGAATGTTACAACTCGGGAGCCACACTAGCCATGCCAACCTAGGCAGGCTAGCCGTGTGGGGCGGTGTGTTACCTGTATCATGTGATTGTCTGGACCTTTGCTGGCCTTGCTGGCGCTTCTGAACCAGCCGGCGGACCCATGTCAGCTCAGCCGATTTACTCAGACTTAGTTAGCGCTGATGTCAGCGGCGCAGGCCGTGAGGGCGGCTGCGATGGCGCGAACACAAGTCTCGGCTGCTTCGGCACTGAAGCGGCCCGGCTTTGCTCAGACTGGCATGCTGACCACCCGGCACCGACGGCTCGGCAGGCATGCATGCTGGGTATGTCGGCTGTGTCAGTCGTGTCAACCGAGTCAGGTGAGTCAGGCGCGTGTCGTCCTGCTTCCCGGTGAACGAGCTTGCTTGTTTGCTTACTTGCACGCCCCCAGACCGTCGGTCCGCCCCACGCCAAGCAGTGGGTCATGTACTGCGCAGCACATAGCAAGACACACAGACCGGTGTCCAGCGACCACCCCCTGTGCTCCCCTCGTTACTCAATTGTTCGAGACAGGTTCGTAAGTTGTAGCAGAAGGTGATGGCTGGACATTGCGGGGCTGTAGGGCGTGCGGGTTTTTCAGACGTACGTAGATCCCATTCCCTACAGACCCACACGCACATGAGCTCTCGCAATGTCACAGTCGGAACAGGCAGAATGGAGAGTCGGATCACACCGCTATCCAGCATTCAAGCAGGTGATCGATCAGACAATCGATGGCGTGCACAGAGTTCAATCTCGGCCGCCATCTGACAAGACTCCATTGACTTGGCTTGCACTGACAGACGTCGTAGGGCTGCATGATCAATACACCCCACTCCGCGGAACGTACTCGTCTAGCGACCCATTCGCCACCCAGATCCGGGAACCACGCCGATTGCTATTGCGATCAGACTGATCGCACACCGCGCACACTGAGGATATAGGAACGTGCGCTTGCAACCCACTCTCGCCACAGCAGTACAGCGTGGTACCGGATCTGGTCTCGATTAAGCACAAGGGCATGAGATCATTAGCGCCTCAGGGCCATCACATCGTTGCCCTCGAGTCCCGTCTCATCGTCGATTACCATAGTTGACTGAAGATTGCGTCCGACCGACACACGCCGGTCGACCGGGCCTAGGTCAACCTGACATATCTTGTCAGTTGCACTCGCACCGATCACCTGCTGGCGCCGGCTGCCAGCTGGCACAAGCTTCGGCTCTAGGAGATACAAAAGATGCATGTGTTGGTATTACAAGGTTCAGCTGCTTGGTACGTAACGCTACGTGCGCGTGGTATAGTGTGGAATGAATGCTGGGTATATTCGTCATCAGCGGCCTCCGAGCGCGAGCTTGATCTTCATCGGCCCGGGGCCAGTCTGCTCTGTCGGCTGTACTGGCGCGTCCATCATGCCGTATCCGAAAGGTGTAGGGTTGACGGGTGTCGTCGTGCTCGGGCTCGGCGCCACGTTCTGGTTGAACTTGGGGCAGTTGCGGTTCGCCTTCGTGTGGCCATACGCGCCACACGCACCACATCGACGCTTGCCCTCGCCTTCGCCGACGTCGGGCAGCTCGCCCTTGCCGGCGTACTTCTTGCGCTGCTGTCGGCGCTGCTGGTTCTTCTTGAGTCGGATGACCTCCTGGCGCAGCGCCTGGATCTTGAGCTCGTCCTCCTCGAGATTGCCTGTCGGCTTCAGGTTGTCCAGCTCGTCCGTGTACTGCGCCAGCTTGCGCTCCTCGACACGACGAAGATAGGATGTGATGACCTGCGGGTCGCGCACAATCTCAACCTGACGCTTGCCCTTCACGACGCGGTTGATGCGGAGCACCTTGGCGGCGGCACGGTCATTGCCAGTGAACTGCGACTCGCCATCAAAGCTCATCGCCGAGGGCGAGCGCATGTCCTCTACCGGCGAGTCGAGAGCGGGCGCGGCGAGAGAACCAGCCCGAGAGAGCTGTCGAGTCGGCTCCTTGCTGAAGCGAGGAGCTAAGCCGGCAGGCGTCGGCTCGCTGACCGAGGATCGGTGCTCGTCTTCCGGAGTCAGAGACGGTGGCTTGGGGTTGCTCAGAGCCGCCCATTGCAGGTCCCAGACCTTGCGCTTCTCCTCTTCGTAGATACGGCTCTGCTCGGCGTTGGAAATTTTGACGGGACCTCCGCCGGCCTTAGCCTCAGCCTCCAGACGACGACCCTCCTCAGTCTCGCCCTTACGGAGGAAGTAGTTCTTCATGTTTGTCTTTAGGAAACTGAAGCCCTCGCCGCGGCCAGTTGGGTCACCATCACCGTGAACCTGGAGCCAGGCTTTCTGTGCCTCCGCTCTCTTGTAGTTCAGCGTGGTCGCCCAGACAGCCAGACGCTGCTCAACGTCCAAGCCCTCCTCTCCCTTGTCTCCAAACTCGTCTTCGGCGTTTCCGTCGGCGGTCTTGGTGTAACCGGCGTCGCGAAGATGCTGAGCTCCGACCTGCATAGCTTCGTAGAGTGAGGCATACTCAGGCGTGACCAAGCGCAGGACATCCTTCTTCTCCTTCGGGAAGTCGTAGTTGGGGTTGAGCTTCCAGTAGCCGGAGTGGAACTTGGACTCGTGGTCGTACTCCAGGAACTCGTTGCCCTTGATCTTCAGACGCTGACGCATCTGAAGCTCAGTTTGGTCAGGGAAGTACTTCAGGAGCCTCGAGAGCTTGACACGCTGCTTTTCGGGGTCCTTGTTCTTCTTAATCAGAATCCAGGCGACAATCATCAGGCGGTGCTTGGCCGTCGTCGTGTTTTTACGAGCATGAGGACCGGGTACCTCTGACATGTTCGGCACGGTCTGCCCGACCGTGAATAGATGATTGATCTCACGGATGTAGTACGTCGCGTGGTTGTTGATCGTCTGGCGGATGACCAAGAAGTCGGTGCTCTCCGGCTGATGCTTGAAGATGGGAGCACGGATGAGATTGTTGTGGATAACCTGGGTGACCTTGCCGGGGTCGACGTAGCCGAGGAGGAAGGGCTCGGCATCACCGACGTTGAGGATCGACGGCTGGCCAAGCTCAAGCTTCGGCACATGCTCATCCTTATCGTCCTTCTTTCGATAGTAGTTGACGATCGTCGTTCCCATGCCGTAGCCGCTCATGATTGGGGGACACTCTTCGGAGAACTCCAAGAGCGCGAACGGACACTTCTCAGTGACACTGAGATCCTTCGTCGTCTTGAAGCGCTCAGCCGGATCCGCCACAAACTTGCCCTTGCTCTTGTTAGGATTCGGCTTGAGCTTTGCAAAGGAGAACCAGACGTTGTTCGGGAACTGCAGTGGAGTGCGATGCCATGTTCGGGCTTCGTTTTTGTTGAGTGTCGTCTTGTAGAAGGGCATCTGCAGGATCTGCGCGGGAATCGAATGGAACACTTCAATCGCGCCGAACGTCTGTCGGATGCGGTAGCGTGAGGCTCTTGTGTGCTCGTAGAGATGATCGTTGCCGATATTGAACTTGTCGAGCTTCGAAACGGCCACGGTACTGTCCTTCTTCTTCGTTTCCGGTGTGTCTTCCTCCTCCTCATCCTCGTGGTCTTCGACAAGATCGGGCGTAGCCAACCGCGCATCCCAGACAACCTCTCGGAGCCAGTCCCCTGAATCAAGATGAGAGTTGCGAAGCTGGTTCGGGTCGTGCATACGCTTCGGCTCGAAATCAGGATCCCTGATATCAGTTCTGCTTTTCTCACCATCAACTTACAAAGAGCACATGATAACGTCGCTCTCCCAGTCGGCCACGTCCAGCATCTTCACATCATCCCCATTCAGCTCTATTCCTGGAGGCGGTCGTGTCATCTCCTCTCTCCGAACCTCGCGAGCCTCCTTGATCCATTCCGGATCGAACCACTCGCCGATAGGAGCAAGATAGCTCGCCTGTGTCTGGTTCGATCCTGGCAGTGACGGTAGGTTGGGAAGAAGGAACGATACCTTGGAACTAGTCTTCTTAGGCTGGTCCACAGTTATGGTATCTGGGAGTCAGTTCTGTGGATCCTGGTATCAACTCACGTTCTTCTTTGGGCAATCCCTCCAGTAACCGTCGCTTCTTCCGCAGGATGCCAGCACGCCGTGACTGAGCCGCCGCTGGTGTCTCGTAGAAGACCTCGCTCATCTTGAGCATCGTGCCAGGCTTGTAGTCGGGCCAGACAGACATGACTCGGTCCTTCTCCGTCTCCTCGCGCTTTTGTCGCCGTCGTTTGTCAGCATCTGACGGCCCAGCCTTCATCTCGGCCGCAGCGCGACGAGCCCATCGCTCCTCCTCTGCCTTGATGGCGGCTTGCTCTCTTCTTCGAGCCTCCTTGTCCTCTTCGGTCTCCTCGGGTAGTCCATCGTCGCTGACGTCGTCCATGTACTTGCCCTCTTCCTCGAGCGCCGCCTCGATGTCGCGCGACCGTTTGCCCTCCGTCTTCTCCAGAAACGCGGAGAGAGCGTTGGCGTCGACGCCAACATCAGCGAGGACGCTACCCAGACCAAAGGCCGAGCCGAGAACGTCGTCGTCGCCGTCGGACATGTTGGATGCGCAAGTGGAGTTGGGGAAGAAGCGGAGGTCGAGCTCGAGCTAGGTGATGCTGAGAGGCAAATGACAACAAGGATCTCCAGACGCGCAGGGCCCACGTGGTTAGGTGGGTGGTTCAAATAAGTGATGGATGGCTGCACTGGCTGGCGTAAGCGCGCATCCACGGGCAAGCGAGGGGGGCAGCCCGCTTAGCCTTAAGTACCTGGGCGGGAAGTCACGTGCGGTGTCCTTACGATGGTTCCTTAATGAGCAGGGCATCGGCCAATGACGGATCCGCCAGACGCGTTTATTATTGTTATCGCATCTGCCCGCTTCAATATCCTCGACCTGTCCTACAAGCTGCCGTCGTCTGTGCGCGCCGACGCTTCCACTCGGCCCTCCATCTTGATTGGGTCTCAAGCTCGCTTCCGAGCTTTCGTCAGCGTCCATCGCAAGGGCGGCGTCTCGGTCTCTACTCGCCGTCCTCTAGCCCTACCCGTCCGGGTAGCAGCAACCGGTCGTGGAGCGAGGTCGGGATCCGATTTATTTCAGAGGGCATCGTATTCGCTTTCCACCACACCCCTTCAGCGCTGCACATTCTTTATATAACACTGTCCTTCTCCTAGAGTCCTACAATGGTCATGAGGAACTCCGTTGATGACTTCCCTGACGACGACATTGACCTCTTGTCATTGCCCGTGACCCTCCCTAATGGTGTCACCGTCCCCAATCGGCTCGCCAAAGTGAGTGATAGTCGTGTCAGATGCAACGTTTTCATCTTCATGATCTGGAGCCCGTCTACGATCAGTGCTAATGCCTAGGCGGCGATGGAGGAGGGTATTCCCGGAGGACTGCCAGGGCGGCGTCATCGCAAACTCTACAGCCGCTGGGGAAAAGGTGGCTGGGGAGTGATACTGACAGGTCGGTACCCGACTTCGTCACTCGTAACGACCTCGACTGACCAGCAGGTAACGTCCAGGTAGACGCAAGCCAGTCTGGCACGCCGTTCGATCTTCGGTTCACCGACGACCCACATACGGTCCCTCGCTTTCACGAGCTGCATGAGGCGATCATCCCGCCACACTATGCTGGAGATGATGCGCCACTGACGCTCGTGCAGCTGAATCACGCCGGAATGCAGTCCTCGCCAACCTTCTCACTGTGCAGAGCCCCGTGGATCCCGTCCGTTGCCCCGATCAGCGGACGACCGGATCTGGGGTCAGGACCCGTCGCGTGGGCCATGGCGCGAACGCTCTGGCCTGTTCCAGCGAGACCGGTGACGGACTTGGCAGAGTGGCTCGACATTGCCGGGCGCTTCGTCGATGCAGCAGCATGCATGGAGGAGGCGGGATGGGGTGGTGTGCAGCTGCACTCTGCTCACGGGTACCTCCTTGCCCAGTATCTGTCACCTCTGGTGAGTTTGTGCTCTTACGGCCTGTGCGGCGACTGACCACAGACGAACCCGCATCCCCATGCGCTGCCCGGAGTACCGGACCACATTCCGGTGCGACTGCACCTGATGTGGATCATCCTAACCGGGATCCATGCCGTCACCTCACGGAAATTTGTGAAGGCGCTCAAGATCAACTGCTCAGACTTCGTCCAGGGTGGCATGGACGAGAACACGTCAGCCGAGATTATCCGAGAAATCGTCTCGTGGCGGCTAGTGGACCTCCTCGAGATCTCGGGTGGCACCTACACAAACCCGAGTGAGTGTTGCAGCCAGGCACGACTGACCCCGCAGTGTTCACCGCGTCGTCGATGTCACCCCAGAACCCATCGCCGCGGCAGTCGCTCTTTGCACACTTCACCGCCGCCCTACTTCCGACACTGCCGCCTCCCCCGCATGGCCCCGCAATCATGCTCACAGGCGGTCTGCACGACCGTGCTCTGATCGCGAGCTCGCTCCGGGAAAGAGCCTGCCACATTGCCGGTATCGGACGACCATCTGCCGTGGTACCAGACCTCCCGCGTCGTGTGCTGCTGAATCGCGACCTCGACAGCTCGAAGGCGCGCATAGCATACGACATCCCGCATGCTGAAGCTGCGAAGCGACTTCTGAATGCGCAGTTCTTCGCCCCGAAGCCGACATCGGCGCCAGCTGCTACGGCAGTGGAGCCAGGGCGTCGGCACACCAGCGCCAGCCACGTCAGTCACACGAGCGGCGACGACCCAAAGTGCACCTGCGCCGAGAATGAGGCTCTGACGAGAGCTAGCACGGGCACCGGCGTCAAGCTCGTCGGCGCTGGCATCGGCACGACTTGGCACGAATGGCAAATGTCCCGTATGGGCAGGGGCGAGGAGCCAGACCTGCAGTTGGACTGGTTCAAGGGACTCGCCACGGAGACGTTCTGGCAGACGATATGCGCAGGAGGCCCGGTCAACTGGATCAAGCGGTGGTTCGGGAAGGACTGGTAGAGTTACATGTTGCTTTAGATACCCCAGTATACATACCAAATTCGTGCATGTACAATCATACAGTTGGGCGCTGTGAGCGCCTGTGCTTCGGACGGTCAAGTTGGCAAATGAACAGTGCGAAATGATGTGAAGATGCGGTGAGAGATTGATTGATGTCAGTGGCTTCGTAGCCTCGTGGATTCTAGCCTCGTGTCTAGTGGCGCGGTCGGAGTGAATATCGTACAACATGTCAATTGGCAATAGCGGGTGGACAAGATCGCCAGCGAGATCGATCAGATGGTCTGACTCGTACGTCTGCGGCGAAGACCATGCCCGAATGAGCGGTTGAGAATGATCGACGCGATCTCGGTGTCCCGGCTCGACTCCGTCGCAGAGCAGTCCGGCATACCCTGCACTCTGCTAGCCCGTTCGTGGTCGCGAAGCGGTATCATTCTGGCCTCAAGAAACTCCTGCAAGTCCTCGCCTTCAGAGTAGGAATGGGTCGATGGCGCCGTTTGCTTCCCTTTGCCCTTCCAGATCAAGATTCCAGGTCGAGTCTTCGTTGCACGAGCAGCGACACGGATGGACGGCGGCACTGAGTCGAAACTGACGTCGCGGCGGTCGCTTTCCGCTCCCTGGCTCCGACTCTTTCTCGCCGCCAACGTCGAAGCCTCGGTGGAAGAGTTGGTCAAGGTGTCCGAGACCTCAGAATCGTGCCTTTCCCAGCCGCCCAATGCGGCGATGACGTGCCGCATGTCATCGATCGTGTCCACCGAGCCGACCGTGTTGACTGAGACGATGTGCCGTTGCCGTGGACGCGGGTACGTTGCCACTGTTGGTGTGCGTGCAAGCTTGGCGGATATCGCGATCTTGTGCAGCACGCGCGCTATCCAGCGCATTACCGCGATTACTCCCTGATGGTTAGCATTGAGCCGGAATAGCACACAAAACTCACGCTCTGCTTGCGCTCCGAAAGGCGTTCGGCCATCGAGTGGTGCGTGTGATGCACCTGTGTGTCGGTGCCGCTGTCGCGACTTAAAGTGTTCCCCATGATGATCAGTATGCTGGGGAGTAACGAGTGTTGAGGATGAATATGCTTTAGTCGCCGGCGCCCCAGTGGCGGCCCAGTGGTATTGCCCGCAGGCGCTGATGAAGGTCGGCGCCTCGGGGAATGGCCGACCGGGTTTGTCACCAGATAACCGAAACTTCAGATGCAGGGCTCGTGAACGCCTGCAGAGGTGATAAGGCGGATAAAGCGACTAGACTCGGGATACGTGCGGATGCGGATAGCCCGTTGGGATGGTGTGCTGATCCGCAGCTTCGACAGATTTGGAGAGCCAAAATTGTGAAATACGTAGTCCTTCCTTATGTCAGGGCGATCGATCTGTCGTGTGCCCCGCACCGTGTACCCCGAGGATCCGAGGACTCCGATCGGGCACAGCTGTACCCGGACGTAGGCATTGGAAGTACATCGGTGGAAGCATGGATACTCCACCCACGTTCAAAGAAGCATCGCCTTCGCACCATTCTGCACCACGGTGCCAGTGTTTGGAACAGCGCTCGGTGTCTGAGCGGTCTGGTCCGCGCCCAAGCGCTCGCAGCGTCCTTTTGTTGACCACGCACTATGCATGCTCAACTGTAGGGACGATGGCGATCTTCACTGGGGGCTCAGGATCGTGGCGCCAAGCCGGTACTCAACGCTCAACGCTTGCCGCGCCGCTTGGGCGTGTCTTGCTGCTCGACCTTCGGATTCGGGCCCGCGAGCTCGAGCTGTGTCACCTCTTCCCACTCTCGAGCCACCTCCCATCGTTCACCACCCCTTCCCAGATCACGCCACCGCTCGATCGCTGAGCGCGCATCCTCGAACTTGGTCGACGGGTTCATGAGTGTCGCTGCTAAGCCGTCCATCTCCACCAGATGCCGGTTGTGCACTGAGACGAGCTCAGACAGAGAGTTAACTGGCACGTTAGCCTTGTACCATCTTGAGCGACTGTTTTGAATGGTACTGAGACTCACCAAAATCCTCGAAAGTCCACGATAGCCATAGCGGATCTGACAACACAAAGTCGTACTTCTGCGTCTTGCACGCTTCGAAGAAAAGACGGTCCGCCTGGTCGGCGAGTCCGTTCAGTTTGACAAGCAATCGCTCCTGAGCGTCAGCTGAGAGCGAACTTCGAAGCTCACAAGTTTGGCCAGCGTCGCCTGCAAGGACTCCCGAGCCTCCATCAGCCTCTCGAGATGTGGTCCGATGGGTGCCCTTTCTGGTCCCTCAGGGTTCAGCAAGATGTTGCTGATGGTCAGCCAACGTATCCTCGGATGGCGTGAGACTCACTCCATCTCGGTCGCCTCATCTATGCACGATTTGGCCGCCTTGATACCATCATGCATCACAATGTCGTCCCAGGTACTAAGGACATTGCGGACCTCAGCGAGGACCATCTTCAGCATACGGTGATGTGTCGTCTCGGTGGGCCGCAGTGGAGACTGAGCTGATGATGGGGACGGCGACGGCGATGACCGCCTCGACGGCGTCGACTGCAGCGATGCCAAGCGAGACATAAGAGCTGCTTTTGAGGCTGAGGTGCAAGGTGGTTGACGTGAGCAGGAGGTCGATCGCTCGAAAGTCAAAAGTCAACAGACGAGAGGTGCATGACGCAACTCTGAACCACGTGACATTGCATCCGTGCCGAGACACTTACGGTGGCGACTATGGGAAGGCAAGTGATTTGCACCATGATCCGGGCGGTCTAGGCCGGCTATCTCTGCTGCATCTCTCCTCTGCACACATCTTTTGATCAACTTTTACGCTCGACTGGCCCCAACTTCGGAGGACGGGGACTCACTTACCAACTTCTACACCGACTACAAGTACAACACTAGGAAACGATCGACCAAGGACCTCGGCCAAAATGCTGCGCAGGGTCCCGGCCTTGCGGCCCAGACTCATGGCAGCCAGTCCGCGACCGGTTCTGCTCCGGCATCACCAGCCCGCCATGGCGATGAGCCGGGTAACGACACCGTCACGAGCCCTCCATGTGCGCGCTATCAGCTTTGGCACTATCCCGCGCATGGTCGCTCGAGCATTCCGTGTGCCGTTGTATGGAGCAGCGATTGGAGCGGGTGGAGTGGGGTACGCAAACTACAAGTTTGAAGGTTAGTTTCTGAAAGGTCACACGCCTATGCAGTGTTTCCGAAGAGACCTGCATGAACGGCTCCGGGTGACCTAGCTAGTGGGACTTGCTCCTTAGCTAACATAGCAGAGGTCAGATCCGCGACCATGGACACTATCGGCAAGATTCAGGATACCCTCTCCGGCGCTTACTCGTCGACGGCAGAGAAGCTCGGCAGCGCCTTTGACACGACGTCATCGACGCTGAGCGATCTCAGCAGTAGCATTGCTGGCGGACTCAACGATGCGTCGGCGCAGGCGCAGACGCAAGCTGACCTCCTCAAGACCGGAGCGAAGGACTGGTGGGAGGCTTTCACGTCTCAGTTTGTCAAACCTCAGGAGAGCAAGTCCGAGAGCTCAGGCAAGGAGGAGTCGCGCAACTTCAAGACTACGCCTGAAGAGCCCGAAGGACCTGAGGGATCAGGCGGAGGAGGCGAGGCTGCGGTCGCTGCGGCGGCCGGCGCAGCCGCTTATGCTGCCTCGGACGAGGATGAGGGCAAGCCGGAGGGCTCGTCCGAGTCTCCGGCTGCGCTTGTCCAGCTCACTAAGAAGCTGATCGAGATCCGGAACGTCCTGCTCACTGTCGACCAGAGCGATGCTCTCAAGCTTCCAAGCATTGTTGTCATTGGCTCTCAGAGTTCCGGAAAGAGCTCCGTTCTTGAGGCTATCGTTGGACATGAGTTCCTGCCTAAGTGAGTTAGGAAAAGTTCCCTCCAGTGCTAACTCCCAGGGGCGACAACATGGTCACTCGCCGACCGATCGAGCTCACCCTCATCCACACTCCTAGGAAGAGTGGGTCTGGCGAGCCTATCGAGTATGGAGAGTTCCCGGACATGCCTCACCTCGGCAAGGTCAGCAACTTTGCGACGATCCAGAAGACCCTCACCGATCTCAACCTCTCTGTACCTGCTGAGGAGTGCGTCTCCGACAAGCCGATCCACCTCAACATCCACTCTCCCAACGTCCCCGACCTCACGCTTATCGATCTGCCCGGTTACGTTCAGATTTCCTCGCTCGACCAGCCCGAGAATCTGAAGGAGAGCATTTCGGCCCTGTGCGACAAGTATATTCGCGAGCCGAATATCATTCTCGCCGTCTGTGCTGCCGATGTCGACCTTGCGAACTCGCCCGCTCTCCGTGCGAGTCGCCGGGTGGACCCGCTGGGCACCCGCACGATCGGCGTCGTCACGAAGATGGACCTTGTTCCGCCACAGCAGGGAGCCGCGATTATCGGCGGCAACAAGTACCCGCTTAACCTCGGCTACGTTGGTGTTGTGTGCAAGGCACCGCCAGTGAAGAGCGGCGGCGTCTTCAGCTCTATGCGCAACGACACTGGCACGATCACGCGAGCTGTGCTCAAGCGTGAGAGCGAATTCTTCGGTGGAGAGAACGCCGGCTTCTTCAAGGGCTACTCTCGGACGGGCAAGCCGCTCATGGTCGGTACGGACACGCTGCGACGACGACTGATGGACGTTCTGGAGACGAGCATGGCCTCATCCCTGCACGGCATTACCAACGCCGTCCAGCTCGAGCTCGAGGAGGCCAACTACCAGTTCAAGGTCCAGTACAACGACAGGCGAATCACGTCCGAGTCTTACGTTGCCGAGACGGTCGACGCCCTCAAGGCTCGGTTTAAGGAGTACACCTCGCAGTTCAAGAAGCCTGCCGTGCGCGCCAAGCTGACCGACATGCTCGAGGACAAGGTCATGGACATCCTGGAGCAGCTGTACTGGAACGACGAGGCGCGGGCGGCCGAGCTGTCCCGGCTAGGCGAGGACAAGAAGCTGGCGAACTCGGAGGACATCGACCCGTACTGGCGCTACAAGCTTGAGACTGCCTCGTCTCTGCTCACGAAGTCTGGCATCGGTCGCGACTCGACATCACGAGTGGCTGATGGACTGCGTGGTCTGATTGACAGCATCGCCGCCGGCGAGCCGTTCACCTTCCACCCGAGTGCGTCTGACCGTATCGTGGACTTTTCGCACGCCATCCTCCGCGAGCGGATGGGCGTGACTGCCGACCAGGTGGAGAACTGCATCAAGCCGTACAAGTACGAGGTGGAGATTGAGCCGAGGGAGTGGGAGCAGGGCCGTGAGCGCGCCGACCACAAGTTTGCGCAGGAGATCGTGCTGTGTGATGCCAAGCTGGCCGAGATCAAGCAGCGCGTCGGCGGAGGAAGGAGGCTGAACGGGCTCGTGAAGCACGTTTCAGACCTCGAGAAGTGGCAGGAGGAGAAGAAGGCGCGTGCGGCGCTTGGCGACGAGCCGCCAGAGGGCGAGGAGTCTGGACCTGAGCCGCAGCTCGACGCCTACAAGTATTCTCCGGCCCAGATCATCGATGGTAAGTTACTTTGGCATGTTCGCGGGAAGCTGCGGGGGAGGAAGGCACAAGGTGCTGACAGAATTTAGGTCGACATGCCCTTCTGCTGCAGAATCGACTTGCTCTCCTCAAGGCACGCCAGCACGCGATCCGCTCGAAGCGCTGCAAGGCTGGACCAGACCAGGCGGCGTTCTGCCCCGAGATCTTCCTCACTGTCGTCGCTGAGAAGCTCGCGTACACGAGTACTATGTTCATCAACATTGAGCTCCTCGAGCAGTTCTTCTACCAGGTGAGCTTGCGAGACGCTTGTTGTAGCTGACATTCAGTTCCCGCGGGAGATCGACTCTAGGATCCTGTACGACCTGGACCGGGACGAGATCAAGAAGTTTGCCCTCGAGAACCCGAAGATTCGAAAGCATCTCGAACTGCAGGAGCGGAGGGATAAGCTTGAGCAGGTGAGTACCTTTTGCTTGTCTCGAAACATTAGGCGTAGCGGCAAGCGTGTTTCGCTGGAGAGAACATTCCGGCGATTCTGTGGCAGAACGCCAAGGCGGCTGTCGTCTTGTGGCCTGTAAACGACGGGGTTCCTAAGTTTCATCCAAACCTAAGCGGTGGTCTTCTCCTGCCTTCGAGGAAGCTGGATCCTTGGAAGTCGTCGGATCTATCTTCTGCTTGGCTGGTCGCGGCGTTTAGCAGGACGATCCTTCGGACACTTGTGAAACAACAGACTGACATGGCCCAGGTTCTGCGCTCGCTTCAATCCCTCGTCAACCTGCACTCGGAGCAGGACACGCACGCGCGAAGCAAGAAGGACGGCGGCGGCCTCTTCAGCAAGTTCATGTAGGCTTCTTGGACACTTTAGACGGGATAGCGGTAGACTGGGATCAGAACCACCACTCTTACTCTTGCTTTCATTCCACACATCCTCCCTCCCAACTTATCTCAATAGCTCACGGATACACCTCCACCCCCCAAAATACATAGTACGCCCCATAGTACACGGCCACTTGGCCAGTTAACGACTCTTAAGCATCTGTCTCTGATCATTGTTGACATTAGCGATGAGCGAGGACAACGCAGCTTAGCAGTGAAGGAGGCCGCCGGCCTACTCTATGTTGACTCGGCGCTAAGGCTGTCTCACCTCAATAGCTCCGGAATACCAGGCGCCGGAGTACGTCAGTTGTACCAATGTGCTCCGAGCAAGCTTGGGCTGCGTTGGGCTGTTGATTGCGTCCCCCCATTCCGCAACTCTGGGGCGGCGCTGTCCACTCGCAAGCGATAGAGTCGTGGAACGTGTGCATGCAATCTTTGCGCCCTAGATTATTTTGGTCCATTGGGTCCACTGGGTCCACTAAACTGGTGTGCTTCTTGTTCGGTAGTGTGATGGAAGTGTGTGGCACATGTCTCAGCCGCATACGACGTCACGTTGGAACAGCACATGCTGCACAGTCAATGAAAGCATGCAGTATGCACGGACAGATAAGGGTCCACGGTAATGCTGAAAAGCACTCGCGAAACGAACGGACGTGAACACGGGACAGAGAGTAGGGAAGTCAAGTGCGTCAAGGATCTGGCAGCTGTCCAGTAACATATCGAGCCACTTGCAAGGTCATGTTGCTTAGCGTTGTTACTTCTCCCTGTGAGTTGGCTTCGCGCCTGATCGCGCCCGCCTGATCTTTACGGCTTGTGTGCACAGACACTGCGTACCTTCTTAGCCTCCCGCGGAAGGCTTCCTTCAGCCTCCACAGCCCCTCCTTTCAGCCTCTCGGCCTCGCCAGCCTCATAGCCTCATAGCCCCGCTCATCAGATCCAGGAATCGTCCGCGTGGCTCGGTATCGTCAAGTCTCACGCGGTGGTCAGTCACCACGTATCATGCTCTCTCAGACCTGAACACGCCTGAATACACCTGAACGCAAACCGTGCTCTGAACACCTGAATACCCAAAGCATATGCACCTGAGCAAAGTCGACACCTGAGCACATACGTCGATACCTAAGCTCGTATGGGCGGACCGACGCTCGCAGCCAATTCGTCGCAACAAGGCACTCTGAATCCTCTCCCTTCCCCCTCGCAGCAGAATACACCAGACCAGGGAGGGGATTATGAATTCAAAGTCTAAGCTTTGAAAGCGCCGGCACATCCGGAGCTCGGGCGTCCGGGTGAGCTTCCGGGGCAGCCCCGTTCGGTACCCTGGCCAAAAATGCTTTGCGTGCCGTTTGGAAGGCGCAGGCGCGTGTCGTGTTGGCGTAGGGGATGCATGGCGTGCATGGCGCCACGGGCGTGTGATTTGCGGGCTTGCGGGCTGGGCTGGGCTCGGATCCAGCTCGGCGCGGCGCAGGCGAACTGTGCTGGCAGTGATAGCAGGTGGCCAGGTGGCATAAGCCACGTCCTGTCTTCCCTTCCCCAAACTTATCAAGTCTTCTACTAGCAACAAGATCTGCCGAGGCCCCGAGGGTGCATAGACCACGCTGACTCTTGTGGCATTACGCTGCTTGGCTTCTAGTCGATAGATCATAGAATGCAGAGAAGGGCTAGAAGGAGTCGAAGACTGTAGGAATCGCAGCCAGCTCTCTAGCTCTCCGCTCTCCGCATGCTCCGCACTGACACTGACTGCCTGAAGAGACTTAAGGGTCTTTAATCGACGGGTCCACGGGTGGACGGCATAGACGGGCTCGGTCGCTCAAAAGGTGAAAGTAAATGTACACAGGCTGTACCTTTCTCGCGAAGAAACCCTTGGCGCAGACAGGGAGAAAGTGTCATGCAGACGTGCACGCCTGCAGGGTTTTGAGCATGCAGATCATTGGTGTCAGCCTGGCTCCGCTGTTCCTTCGTCCGGGAAAGCGGAGGTGCAGAGCTTGCACGGCCTGCACGGCGTCGAGAGCATTCTCCGTCTTTCCATCCAGTCATCAGTCATCGACGTTGAGACGAGATGGCTGGGAACGGAGATGCGGAGGTGTGCAACGTTGGTGATCCTGGCGGGACGGCGGATCATGTCTAGAGGCCAATGAGCAACTTCGAGGTGCTTCCCGCCGCAAGCAGTGGCTAAGAGGGGCTACCTGGGCTGGGCTGACTGGCACAATTGGTCTTGCTTCTGGCTGTGCAGCTCTCAATTGTCAAGAAAACACTCACGAAACAAAACAGCTGCGTCGAAACACCTTCACCACCCTCACTGCTCACAACCTGGTCGATAGCTCACGCTGCCGCTGTCGCGAGAATGAATAACCTTTCGGCCCCTGGACTTCTGCGTACCTCCACGCGTACGGGTGTGTACAGGGACGCCACGCTCTGCCTTCCCTACTCAGCTCGGCCCTGGGAAGTGCTCGGATGCTCGGCCAACCCTGAGTCTACGCCCCCACTTCGGCATGTGCCTCGGCGCTCACGCCGCTGATGTTATCTGATGCGTGTCTGGTGTCTGGTGGCCCTGAGGGAAAACAGAAGGTTTCGTACCTTTTGTTGTTGCGTGTACTATGGTTGAACCCTCAGTCATGCAGTCCACTGGGACACCGTGGAACTGACATGCTGACAGCAACTCGGTGCGGGCTTCGCTTGATCGCATGTTGGAAGTTTGAAGGAACAGCCATGAGCCCATACAACGGTCCACAAGAGGAGTATGTACGCCCTCTCTCGAATGTGTTCGAGATGTTCACCCGCGCCAGCGTCACGTTTCAGCCTTGGCCAGAATGCGAATCTCCTGTGTTTGACTGTCTGACAGAACTCGTCCCGAACTTTGTTCTGTCCTTAGCGAGCGCAGCGAGCGCGCAGCGATTGAGCCCTCAGACTGCAGAAAGAGCAGAACTGCAGAACTGCATAAGCTACCTTCCTCCCCTTCCACTTCCCTTCCCTGTAATGAAATCATCGTGAGACCATTGTAGGGCAGCGGGCGATCCTTTCCTGCCTACTTTGACCTGTTTCCGGAATGCGTCCGGCTTGCGACGGTATGACACACGTTAAGGACAAAACACGGCGAGAGCCGTGGCATGCAGACTCAAGTCGTAGGACTGCCGTTTTGCTGACGATGTGTATCACCATGCCATGGGTCACGTCCGATCGGCCATTCTGACCCACTACTACTGCAAACTTGACACGCACGCAGAGCTCAGAGCCTTGGGAAGCTTAAGCTGATACGTCGGCTGGCCTTCAGCCTTGGCCGGTTAGAGTGGAGTGGGTTCTGTGCGTTTCGCATGTCTGTTTCGGGCCACTCGCCGCGGCCGCATGCCCTGTGGCGCAAAGTCAGACTGGGGGATAGGCTCGAGGTCCTCTGTTCCTTGAGCGCATTTCAGGCTTGCGTTTCAGATTTCGTCTGCTGCTCTGCTTGGAGAGCATGAACATGTTGATTCCTCCATTGCGGACTCTGGCAGATTGTATCGCACGACACTACCTGCGCTGGGAATATCTGCATTCATGATTCTAGTGTAGGAACGCTGCTTCCAAAAGATGAGATGCTGTGCTGTAAGATCTTGTGTGGTGTCTAGACGCTAGAAGCCAGGAGGTCGGAGGCTGGATGTTGAATACTCTCGTGCTCTCACGACTAGAGCACTGCCTCGGAGCCGGAAACAACGGCACATGACAATGAACCCCGGACTCCAGCGATCCAGTAAACCCCTCTTTTTCTAGCCCACAGTCTCTCCACAGTCCACAGTCCGAGACAAGGGCGTCCATCACCGTCTTGCAGCGTACTGGCCGTGCTCGCAATGCTCGCCAGACCAATGACTCCACCTTCATTCCCACCGGCCCACTGACCCACTGCCGCATCACCTATGCTGAAGCCTGAGCGTCGGCATCCGTGCGCCATGCCAAGCGATCCTCATCCATGCCGATGCTGTAAGCGTTCTTCTGAGACATAATTATGCTTGAGAATTGCATTGCAGCATAGACTGCAGCATGTAAGCGCTCGAGCCTTCCGCCTCGGTCCTCTGGCTCGTCAGCCATTCTCTCCGGAGTGAATGGAGCGACCCTCCGGCCCTCGTCCATGATCCACCAAACCGAGCACGTTATTGACCTATGATCTATGATTTACGAGCGGATCCAACGCTTGCTTTACGTTACATTCTGTTTCTCGATGTCATTGCGGACATTCATGTCTTGTACATTGTTGGCTGCGTACGCCCCCGCCCCGCCCTTAGGCCATGTTGATTCCGAGATGACATCTTTGGGATCCACCGAGGTCATCGAGGCCAACGGGGGCACCGAGCACGGACGTTGGTGGTCCAAGAAAACTAAGTGGCCTGAATAGAGCTGCGAAGGGTATACCGTAGCGTTTCGGCGAAACACCGGCGCTTCCTGCTCCTCCTGCTCCTGCCCAGATCTCTAGCCTCTAAACGTCAGAACCTCGATGAGCGGGTGAATCGGTGTGAGTGCGATAACCTAATCAACAACGTAATGCCAGGGTTTCATCATGGCCGCACGAGCGCCCATGCCTGCCCATGATGTTGCAATTTTGATCAGCTTCAGCCATCTTGCCATCTGGCTTACTGCGAGGCCTGAGCCATCTGGGTGTAGCGTGGACATTACAGCATGAGGGCCAGAGGGTTATTACAGCATTGAGCACGGGCGTTGAGGGTGAGGGTGAGGGCGAGGGCGAGGGTGTCGAGGGCGATCACCCCGGCTTTGCTCTGCGGGGCATGCGACATGGCGAGCTGTGTTTACCTCATATCGCTGCTGAACTGCCCTGCATGCTCAGTTGGCCTCGCTGCTGAACTGCTCTGCTTGCTGCCTGGTCTGCCACATCCTCTCACGACACAGCTCCGGCTTGTTCTTCCACCCCTTCACTTCCCCTCACACCATTCTCCGGCCCCCTCCCTTCCAACTTCCGGCCCTCCGGAAGCCTAAAGCTGTCGACTGACCAGACTGCTGCCCGTGACAGTTACTCCTTGTACCTAAACGAAGCAAGCTTTACGCCTCGGCGCGCAAGAGCAAGAGAGAAGGATGAAGAATGGGCAGAGAACAGTCGGACAGTCGGATGGACGAGACAGAACAAGTTTCGCTTTTTTTGCCAAGGGTATAAGGGTGTGTTGCATGTCGCAGAGTCTGAAGGTGTTACCGCTGTTCAGGGCTGGTTACAGTGATGCGCTCGATCCGACGATCAAGCTTTGAGCCTGGCTTTGCTGGCTTGGAGAATACCTTAATGCCTCAAGCAAGGATCGAGGAAGATGTGAGACACGGACAGCGGGGCGGGCGCTGGATATGATGCAGGGTAACAGCGTAGGGCGTAGGGTGAGGTGTGTAGTACGGCGTGTACGATCACACTGGCGCGCTGTTGGCGTGCTGCCTGGCGTACTGGCTGTGTGCTGGCGTGCGGTTGGCGCAGTGATAGCGATGCGCAGGCGACATGCGACAGAAGGACAGCTAGGACAGCTGAGGACCGAAGGGCAGAAGCCTCGAAGCCTCGAAGCCTTGACGGGACAGCTTCGCTCAACCCGCACCACGCGACGAGGGCCCGGACCCTGCAGGATCCCCCTTTGTGCTGGGTAGCTGGCCGGGTGCTCGCTGGCTGCTCGCCTGCTCGCCTGCTCGTTCGTGGGCCGGACGAGCCGGGGGCCGGGAGCTTCTTGTATTCTTGTCGGTCGTCGGCTCAAAGTCAACCCGCCCGAGCCCTGGGGAGTTGTGCCCTGGGGGATTGCTTGAACCCTGGCGTGCTGGTCCTGGTGTCAAGAGTCTTCCCCTTAATCCTAAGGCCAAAAAGCACAGTTCCTTCCATGCCATCCATCCGTGCTCCCTCCGTCCCTCCCTCTCTCGCGCGAGCCAAGCTCTTGTATGCAGGCATTGTTACACGCCGTAGTCGGATCGCATCAGCAGCTGGTGGAAGGTCAGTCAGAATGCCGCCAGACCAAAAGGAAGGGTGGAATATGGAGCCAGTAGTTTGTCAGGATATCCATCCGGTGCTAGTGGCCCGTAGCCCCGCCACGGCTGCATCGCCTAGAGCCTAGAGCCCAGAGCCTGGAGAGTCTGCTGACGTGCCGAGAACGCGGAGAAGACCGCCCGCCTGTGTCTGCAGAGTGAGTGCACTGCTGTCGGCTAGGCTGGTGAGCTCAGCCATGCCAGCATCCACCACCCAGGAAGATGATACGGCGTGACAGCTGCGAGTGCGCGAGTGAACCGGACCACGACCGGACAGTGGCTGCGGCCAAGCATACCTCCTGCCAGGCTGTCAGACCTTCCCTTGGACTTTGCTCCCTGCCCTCCTGCCTTGCCGTCGTCTGTCCGCGTCTCGACAATCCTGACAATCCTGCACCCTGCATGGTTTTGCTTGCTTGCATCAGACCCTGCCTGCTGCCTGCGCGCTGCATACCTGCCCTCGGGTTGCCTACTCCGCGTCCAGAGCCGGAGCGCATACCCTGCCGTGCCCTACCCTACCCTACCCTGTTCTGCCCTCAGCTTCCCTCATCCCTCATGCCCTCAGCATCGAGCCTGAGTCTGAGCCTGAACTGACCTGCTTGATGCTGCCTGGCTGCCTGGCTGCCTGCCTCGCTGGCTAGCTGGCTGGCTTGCTGGCTGACCCACACGGCCCGGCACGCTCACTCTTCGCTCACCCAGGATCATTCACTGGCACTGACTGGGACTGGCTGAGCACACCCATCGTACCCGTACCCGTATCACCACCACTCTCCACCACTCACTCACGACTACCCTCTACCCTCACCGCCGACCGGCGCCTTCCCTCTCCCTTTCCCCTGCATCCAACGCCCAACGCGGCCTAGCCTCTCCCTCCCTGCATCCTTCCCCCCTCGACCCTGCACCAATCAATCGTCCACCACTGCCGCCCTTCTCCACTGCGCCTCGCTCGCTCGATTACTCTCACTCGACACTCGACCACTACTCACTCACTCCCGACTGCCGACTCTACTACTGCTCGCTGTCACTCTCTCGTTTACTCTGCGATTCATACCGTCCAGTCTCATCTCTATTCTACCTCGAATTCCGCTCTCGTCGACACACACAATAATCTCGCCTCTGTCTCTGTCTTCCTCGCGACCGTCCTGGCCGCCATCCATCCAAAGAAGGACGCAGCAAGCCAGCTCAGCCCAGCCTTGACCGATCACTCTCGTTAAACGGCAAGCTCGCTTTCCTTCTCCCTCACCCTCACTCACCCTCACCCTCACGCGTCTTCCCCGCCCCGCCCCCTATTGTCGACAGCTGCCTTCCTTCCCGTCCCGCAGTCCTTTCTTGACACGTCCTCCGAAGCGCTGCCCAATTTCAACTTCCACTGCACACTACTACTACCACTACCGCTGCTCTTGTTGCTAGCGCTTGCAACTACTGCTACGACTTACTGCAGCCATCTTGATTCACAGCATCGACAATCCATCGCCCATCACCATACAGTGATTCATCCATACCTCAACCACCCACCCCGGCTCGGACTAGGGTTCAATTGCGGGACGTCCATCGACGCGTTCGCCGCTTAACTGCCCCCGGCCTCACAGCCGCCTGCCTGCCAACCTGCCAGACTGTCCGCTGAGCTTGACAAAGAAAGCAACCGCAACTTTCTCCGTCTCCACCCCATCTGTCCAGCGTCACCGACTCCATGTCATCCGCTGCGGCGCAGGCCCAACAACCATTGCACTACCGAGGTGCTAATGGAACTGCTGATGGGCGCCCGCGAAAACGCTCGTCTCGGCACATCCTCAGCCCGAACTCGACAGACATCGGAGGCGGGCCGCTGAGCAACGACCATGTGAGTGAATTCTGGCATCCCGACATGCATGACCATGAGACCGTGAGCGTAGGCGCAGACTGGCTGACAAGAAAAGTCGTACTCGTACTCGGAAGGTCACGCGTCGCAGCAGCCTAACGGATCTGCTGCCGCCAACCGGGCGGCCTCTCCTATCAGCAGTACGGCGTCATATCACTACAACTCGTTTGGTCCCAATCCACCAAAAGCTGGATCTCACGGTCGATCCAGCGGCGGCCAGATGGCTCGAGGGGCAACATCCTCGTCCCAAAATCAGCCACCGTTCGGCAACAGCAGCTGGGACAACTCGCGAGGGTCCTTGGGAACCGACGGCAGCGGCTCGATGCCCCGGCCCGGACACGCCCACAAGTTCTCAGGACAAAGTTGGGGCTCTGGCGGTTCTCCACGAGCACACGTCCAGGTTCCTGATCGCTTCACTCCAGATGACCCGAACCGGGATCCCGACACCCCTAACACTGGTGTCACTCCCGCCATGGCTGAGGCTGCCGCTTATCGTCGAGCCCAGGCCGCTCGACAGCAGCAACTTCAGCAGCAACAGCAACAGCAGCAGCAACAGGCTCGACAGAAGCCGAAACCACCGCCCATAAGAACTGGCGGCAGCGACGACGGAGCTACTAGGAGCAGTTTCTACGTGCTGAATAAGGACGCTCGGACTAGCGCTTACATGATGGACGATGGGGATCGACCTCCTCCCGTGCCATCCAAAGACGGAGCGAAGCGGAGTGTCACGGAGCCGCCGCCTCAGGAGCCCAGGAGGCGACGACCGTCGCTGGACATGCTCCGGTCCGTCACTGGATTCGGCCTCGACCGCAAGTCTGGCAACACGAGCTCGACCTCTGTTGATGGCCACAGCCAGCAGCCGACGCTGAGAACCCGCCGGTCCAAAGATCTGCTGCGGGGGTCTCTGTTTGAGAGCAGCAAGACGCGGCAAGCGGAGCAGCAGCGTCAGCTGGGAGTCACGTCGGAGCCCGAACCCAGCAGAAAGTCGTCGCCCGTGGTCGTCTTAAAGAAGAGCTCAGGTGCCCTGCGAGCCCTGTTTCGCGGCAAGCCGAAGCCGGAAGCGGCTCCTGTGGTTCGGGACGACTCGCCGTCAGAGTCGCTCGCAAAGCCGGTGCCAATGTTCTCGTCGTCCACGAGTCTATCGAAAACGCCGGGATCACCACTGTCGTACAGCTCGAAGTCACCCTCGGCATCGTCCTTCAGCACGGCTAACAATGGTGGACTCAACACTGTAAAGTCGACGTCCAGCCTCTCCAAGTCGCAGACGGCGAATCCGAAGCCGAACTCAAATCAGCAGAACCAGACCACCCAGCAGCTCACCAAGGTGACTTCGCGCAGCAGCAAGGCCTCCAACACGACCCCGCAGACTCTCTGCTGCGGCGGACAGCAGAATGCCGAGCAGCAGCAACCACCTCGTCCCATGCAACCTCCCCCTCGCACCGACCCCCCGCCCGCACCTCCCAAGCAGTCGACCTTATCACCGGCGTCTGCTGCTGACCCTCCTCCCCACTCCGGCAATAAGACGCCGATCGGCCCGCGGTCCATGCCCACGAAGACCAACGGCAGCACCTCGTCCCACTCCCACTCGTCTCACGGGCGCAGAAACAGTGATAGGAACAGTGACACGCCCAAGCCCAACGGCCCGCGCAGCCCGCCATTACCGTCCAACGCGAACAAGACCACCCCCACGCAGCCCCCGACGCGAGCCCTCCCTGACCCTAAGAAGGACGCTAGTCTCAGCCCCTCGAAGTCGTTTGTGCCGCTGTCAGCCACCACTACCAACTCCAGCATTTCACCGAACGGAAACCCCCGAGAGCTGCCTCAGAACTCGGCCAGCCCTGCCGGCTCAGATGGAGGTTCAGTGGCGACTGTCCGCGGCGTTGCCGAGCCGTCGGCTCGCCTTGGCGATGATTGGTCACCGATGAAACAGACGAATGGTTCGACGAAGCTTAACTTATTACAGCTTCCCGAGCTGGACCTCGCATTAGGTGATTTCTCATCATCGTTTTCGTCCGACTTCTCGTTCGACTCCTTAGGTTTCGGACTGAGCGGCGACAGCAGCAATTCGCCCGAGCGAGGTGGCGCGACGCCCAAGAATGGTCGCTCGTCACCCTCGAGGAACAGTTGGGGTCTGCAGGTGACGCCACCGGGAGGAGCGACGAGCCGCGCGGAGCGAAGACGGTCCAAGTCGGTCGGTAACGGCGAGGGTGACTCGTTCTGGCGCAGTGGCTTTGACAGCTCGTGGCTTACGGCGAAGCAGTTCTCGACAAGTGCATCCTCGCAGGAGCTACACACGGCTAGCCAGTCGCTGCCGAAGGAGACGGAGCCTACTGCGACAGCCGCTGCACAGGAGCAGCAGCCGGCCACCCGTGCAATGTGCTGCGGCTCTGTCGACCCCGCTGCCGCCCATGCTCAGGAGCAGCAGGCGGCTGCCCGCGGGCTGTGCTGTGGCTCAGTGCCATCCGTCAATGACTCGGTCTCGACGCACCAGTCTATGTCTGACCACGCTCGAACGCCGTCGCATGGCAGTTCGACGCATGAGACAAGCTCCCCGTCACCGCCTCGCACGCCTGAGGACGCCCACTCGGCTCTCCTCGGCATCGCCGCTGCCCACGGGGAGAAGTCGCCACACGGCGACGCCTCGGTCGAGTCGGCACTCTCCTACGACACGCCAATGTCCATGTCTGCGGAGGATGCTTACGGTGGTGTGTCGACAGCGACCACGGCCACCCCTGCTCAGGCTACCGCTATGGCCGCTGGAGGAGCTTTGGCCGCGGCTGCGGGCGCCGCTACTGTGGCGGCTATGGCCTCCGACGACACCACACCGCCAGCTTCTTCCAGCAGGCAAGCTGCGGGAGCTGAACAAGCTCTGGCCGCGCCCAAGCCGACCAAGGCTTCGGCCTCGAACCTAGCCACGCCGCCGCAAAAGTCGCGCAGCAAGTCCCCCGCACCGAAGAGCGAGAGCCCTCAACCGCCGACCTCGGCACCGGATGCGCTGGCGATGCTCACGGCCGGCTCGAAGAGCAAGCGGGGCAAGAAGCCCAAGAACGAGGCGCCGAAGCCGAAGGAGGAGCCCTTCGTCCCCAAGCTCAAGCCGTACGTCGACTACGACCCGTGGGCGCCCGGAAAGCCGCCGCGTGTTACTGAGGAGCCAAAGGAGCCCGAGCAGCTGCCTCCTCTGAAGGCCCCGTTCAAGGCGCGCAACAACTCACGGACCCTTGTGACCCGCGCCAACTACATCCACCCCGACCCGACCATCTCGCTGTTCGACCTGACGCACGAGCTCGAGCGCTCGCTGGAGAACTTCCGCCACCCGATGCAGAGCGGCGGACCTGAGCGGTCGATGATCATCCGCTCCGAGCTCCTGGTCTACGTCGCCGAGATTGATAAGCGGTGCTACGACCCGCGCGAGGAGCCGCAGTACCGCGAGCTGCGAGAGTTCTGTTATGACTGGGCTGATTCGCTCTTATTCGAGCTGCGTAACGAGCAGCCGGCTAACGAGCGTGGTGCTTGCCTGGAGGGCTTGGCTGCGATCTTGGAGTGTAATGCGCTGGCGGCCGAGGCTCTTCAATTGTCCATCTCGCACCAGAGTGCGTTCCGCAACCTGATGGTGCGTGTTATGAACTTTGTGATGGACAAGCTGGGAGCCAAGGGAGTGTTCCACAACACGCTACTTTTCTCTGGCCGCTTCCTGGCCTTTGCGTTCTTCCGCATTCCGCACATCGGCGGGCAGCTCGTCGGCGTCCTGCAGCCGCCGCGGGGCGCGCTCATGCGGTTCACTCGGCCCGTCCTCATCGGCCAGAGGATCCCGCCCGAGGCGCAGCCGACCTACCCGGAACACCTGCAGGGACTGTGCTTTGACAATGCCCAGGCGTACACTCGCCGCCTGCTCAGCCTCGAGCCCGACTTTGAGATGCCGGATGAGAAGGAGGCGTTCCACTTCCAGCCTGGAAACTGGCTGCGCCGATGGCAGTCTGACGACTCGGAGCTGTTCCCGGCGTTCTACCGCGCGTACCACCGCCAGCTTGCCAACTATCTCGCGCCGGCTGTCGAGTACTACCAGCAACAGAACCGACCCGTGCCGACGCATGTGCTGTTCCGCGCGCCCGGCTACGCTCATCTCGCGACGATCTTTGCTCGCAAGTGCCACTCGTACATCCTCGGATCTGTCAATGCCGTCACGACGTCGAGCTCGGGCCAGCACTTTGACGCCACTGAGAGCGCTGGATTCCGTGGCTCGCAGAAGCCCGCTGTGCTTGAGACGGCGAACCGCCGTCTTGTTGAAACCATGTGGACGTTTGCGAGCACGCTCGTGACGCTGCCGACGTCTGACGGCCGCGTGCTCGAGTGCGACGGAAGCCAGCTCTGGGGCGAGATGGTCGAGCTGTGGATGAAGAATCTGATCACCAAGACGAGCCTGTACTCGCCAAAGGGTGTCTTCTGTCTGTTCGACCTGATCGACGGTATTGTCGACCCCGTGCTCAATGGCTCTGCCGACTCGCCGCTCGACATTCCCTACGTCATTGGTCTCGTGCGCCTGATCCTGAACGAAGCCGAGCACGCGCTCACTCTCGTCAAGGTCATCGCGTTCGTGTTCACGCACTGGGAGATCCTGACCGCGCGCCCCGAGGACCGCAAGGAGCTCTGCCTGGACATCCTGCTCGACCGCAAGCTGTTTGAGCGCCTGTGTCTCTTCTGGTCGCAGTCTGTGCGCTCGTATGTGCTGCGTCTGGTTGTATTCCGTCTCGGACACCTGCACACGACGAGCGCGGACGGCGAGTCGTACAATGTCGAGATTGAGAGCGTGCAGCTCCTCCAGACCCGCCTGGACCGTATCAAGCGTAGGCACGACGAGTTGGAGCCTGCGCCGAAGGACGACGATGTGCTCGAGTCGCCAACGCAGCTCAAGACGCCGCACACGCCTCGCACGCCGACGACGACGCAGATGCCCCGCAGCCGCAGCACGATCACGATGGTTGCGGACTCGCCTCAGGCGCCGAGCAAGGCTGAGAAGTTACTCGGACTCGGCGGCTTCGGTCAGAACGACGAGGACGGCGGCAAGCCGAAGGCCTCGTGGTGGAAGCGCACACTCGGCAAGCCGGGCAAGAAGGCGCGCAAGGCGAAGGAGGCCGCAAGCCCGAGCATCTCGCCGAGTCCGACGCTTACCGACGTCACGCTGCCTTCGCCCCGCTCGTCGACGTCTTCGCGTTACGAGAACAGCGCTGGTAGCATCAAGGGTCGTCAGTCGCCTGCGCCGTCGATGTCGAAGCCGCAGCCCGCTCCGCCAGCTCAGTCGGCCAATGGCAACGGCAATGGCTCTCTGCAGTCTCCCTCCCAGTCCGCCCCTCCGCCTCAGGCGCAGCCGCCTGCCCCGGAGCCGAAGCTGGAGCCGAGCCCGATGGCAGCGGATGCCGGGGTGGAGTCGCCGCGCTCGTCCGAGTCCAGCGACTCGCCGAACAGCCGCGGTCGCAAGGGTCCCCCTCCCAACATCAACGTCGACCACGCCAAACGTCCCGAGGGCACCAAGGCGGCCTTTGCGTTCGAGTTCGACCTGCCCGCCATGTCGCCGCGCTCTGATGCGTTCGACCCAGCGCCGAACGCGACCTCGCCCCGCCGCAGCTCCCAGCCGCCCTCGCCGCGCGCGACCAGCCCGCACATGTCGCAGAGCTTCAGCAAGCGCTCCTCCCTCCTGCCCCCGAGCACGGAGAAGGCGCTCGCGGACGTGCTTAAGAATGCGCCGCCGGTCCCCGTGATCGACCTGGGCTACGACAAGAAGCTCCACTGCTACGCTGTGCGCATGCTCGCGGAGTTGGAGGATGCGCAGAAGGAGTACGACGAGTGGTGGAGCGAGGGCGGTATTGGCAAGGTCGACGGCGCGCCGCCGCGTCTGGCGGTGGCGTGGCCGTTCCACGAGGGAGAGGACTAAGGCCCGAGAGCGAAGCTCGAGGGCAATCGCGAGACGAGTGGGCCAGCCGCGATGCTGCTCTACCCGGGTCTCAAGAGCACCGCGCTGCTCTGCTCATCGTCACTTGGCCGCAAATCGCACGAGTCGCTTGGATATCACAACACTCTGGACGAGTACAAGTACAAAATCACGAACTTATAATGGACATTGCTCCAAACGACCACCCACCAATCAAACACTACCCCGCGACCCCCAACCACGACACCTTATTACCCACACTACCCACACCCACACCTACACCGACCACACCCCGACCCTCGCCCAGACATCACTACCCCACAACACACCAGTATTCCCCCAGACCCCGAGACCGACCATAACTTTTGTATTTTGACGAGAGAGAGACAACAGCAGGTTTTATTAGACTTTAGTACCGTTTGGATTTTAGACACACAAAAGCATCTCATCTGATATGCGCGAGGTTGGAGCGCGGATGGACGATACCTATGTATGATTGCGTGCAGCGAGCGAACGGCGAGCGAACGAGCGAAGCGAGTGAGCGAGTGAGCGAGTGAGCGAGTGTAGGCAGAGGGTGAGCGATGAGTGAATGAGCGGAGCGAGTGAGCGAGTTGGTGTACTGATGCGGCGAGTGAAGTGAGCAAGCCAGTGTGAGCCAGGGCGTGCGCAGCGAGTCGGAGAGCTCGCAAAGAGTGTGAGGGTGGAGAGCGCAGCGAGAGGAAGAGACAGCCAGCAAAGTGCAATGGCAGCGTGAGACAGTGCAAAAGCCAAGTAATACCGCCGCCCCCAGCTACAAATAGACGAGAGCACATGAAGTATACTGAGCAGCGATAATGCATAAGCGGCAGTGTCCACTGGAGCAGGCTCGGAACCTCTGGCTCATACCGCCGGTACGCTGCATAGCGCGCACGGCCGTGGGCATCTTTTCATGATGTGCTCTGCTCGTTACCCGCCGCGACGCAATGAAGAGCAAGCTCTTAGTCGGAAGGGGCTTTGAGCGAGAACGTCGCTCCGACCTGACTTCACGACTCCACGGCGACGAGGCCGCGGCGCCCGCCCCACTTGGACTGGTGTCACCTCGGAGGATGTGCGACCTTGTTTCTTTCCTCAGTGATCAAAGACATGCATGCGAGGCACTACTTGTCCTACTGGTGCGAGTGCGCGCTGTCGTGGCGCCGTATTCGATCACCATTACCCGTCTGCTGCTCTCGCCATAGCTTGTGGCAACTCAAGCAGGGCGATTTGAGGATGTTATCGACCACCCGACTGCTGCTCTCGCCATTGCTTGTGGCAGCTCAAACAGGGCGATTTGACCCGGATGTTATCGGACAGCTTGAAAGACGTATGAGAACAGACATCGTTGGATGATTCGTCTGATTCGGACTCGGACTCGGACGAGTCCGACCCGGTGGTCCAGCAGCCGCACACGTTCGAGTTTTTCGCTTTCGATTCATGGCCCACTTCAGCATCATGCGTCTCAGCCTCGGGCGCACCAATTGCACCGTGGGACACGTCTGCCTTGTCGGATCCGTCCAATTCGTCTTCGTCCAACTCGTCTTTGTCCAACTCGTACTCGTCCTACCTGTCTTCGTCCAACTCGTCTTCGTCCAACTCGTACTCGTCTGGCTGGTTGGCGTTGGCGCCGTTGAGGTCGAGGTCGATCGCTTCGTCTGATACGTCTGCGTCTGCTTCATGATCCGAACGCCTGGACGACTGTCGGCTCACGCTCTCCTCCTCTTCGGATGACTCGCCAGACGTGTACTGACTCGAGTTTTCACCCGAAGAGGAGGAGGAGAATGAGGATGAGCTCGAGAAACTACCTCCTACACGCAATCTCCACGTAGATCTCGAGGTTGGAGATATCCGGACACCTTTGCTCCGAGCCTCCTTGGTCCTCCACGTCTTGCCTGGCAAATTGTCAGCTAAGTGATCTAGATGTACGCTTTGGCGAAGGGGCCACACGTACCGCAGAGCATGCAAGGAGGTGCACCAGCGCCATCTCGTGGGTAATGGTGGACCTGCACAATGTCGGTACAGTGTGAGAAGACATTGATCCAGTCGCTCTGTCTACTGTCGTAGAAAGCCACCATCTCATTTCCAAACCTGACCCCGTCTTTCAAGTGAATCTGCAGAGGAAAAAGAGGGACCTTGGGGATCCAGCGAGCTGGGAAATTCCTCGTAGCCAGAAACTCGATATCACAAGCGGTCTCTCGCAGTGTCGTCTCCGAGTCGGACTGGAACGCCTGCCATGGACCACTGTTTGGACCACTGTTCAGACCCTTCTCATCCCGTAGAAAGTGACTGAGCAAATGGCGAACGCTCACCTCATGGCACGTGATGCTTCTGTACTTTTGAGCTGGGAGTTGGAAGAGAGCATGTACATTCTGGTCGCTTAGAATGCACGCGTCGACCTCATTGAAGACAAAGGTTCCTTGCTCTCGGCTAGGCAGGAACGGGTCATACCGCGGTCGATCACGCTTCTTGAGGTCGAACACGACCTGCTGAACGTTCGGGAATAGCGGGCACTCGCGAGTCGTCGTCCCCCACACCATGTCGAGGACGGACTGGGACCATGGTCCCAAGACTGTGAGACTGTGGGTAAAGGAGAGTGCTGTGCGGGTTCTTCGACATAGTGCCACGGGAGCCTGAGGAGCCTGAGCTGACTGATCTGACTGATCAGAGAGAGGCTGCCCAGCAGAGGGTGAGGGAGACGAGCCCACGATCAACGCCACAACTTGCTTCTCGTCCAGCAC
Source organism: Trichosporon sp. DN520 (assembly GCA_030347605.1). NCBI lineage: Eukaryota > Fungi > Basidiomycota > Tremellomycetes > Trichosporonales > Trichosporonaceae > Trichosporon > Trichosporon sp. DN520. The sequence goes on along the minus strand of JASJUY010000006.1, from coordinate 70,646 downwards.
CAGTTCCGCATACAGACGTCGGGCAGCACTCTCCCACATTGTGCTCGATACCCGCATCAGATTCAACAGAGCAGCCAAGTCTGCGTCCTCCGTTGGATCGAGCCAATCGATAATGCTTCGGAGAACGTCAGTCGGCAATTGGTCGAGAGTCGCCATATTCCGTCGGTCGGTCAATAGGTCGGTCGGTCGGTCGGTCGGTCGCCTGGTCGGGCAGTCAGTCGGCGGGAGGCCGTGTGCTTGGGTAGTAGTCAAACGTGCCAAGAGCGATGAGCAAACGGAGCAAACGAAAAGGGGCAACTGACGGCTATTGCTGTGCGCTGTGGGCGCGGTGGTAGTCAGTAGTACGTGTGGGTGAACCACCTCGGCCAGGTCACGCTCGTAACGTAACGCAGAGATAGTGCGAGGCCCGATAGGCATTGCCGAACTTGAAACTGCAAGAACAGAGACTGAAGCGGCCCAGGCCCACCATACGTATGATGATCGTGATCGCTGATAAATATAAACGAGCCAGTGTTGCTGCCAAGTCCAACCTGCCTGTCGTTGTCTCGACCAGCTGCTGCTGCTGTGACCCTCAAGTCCTGCAGTCGCCTGCTGTTAATTCGGCATCACAGGCACAGGCAGGCAGTTGTGATGAGTGAGCTGACATTGATGCCCCTCCAGAGTTGCCGAGAGGGTTGGCGTACGCAGATGCGTCTCTCCCGGCCGTGCGTAGGGAGGCGAGCGCACATGCAGCCAGCAACGACTGCCAACCCTCACAGAGTGTCATTAGCCACACAACGGCACGAGTCTACGGCTGTCAGTCTAGCCATGAGTCGGTGCCTCGGAACCGAGTACTCGGGTGAGTGTGACTCGATCGGACCGGTCATGAGCGATAGCCAGCCAGGATACCGTGACTCCCACAGACTAGCTAGTGAACTGTTCTCAGGTCCGGCCCCGGAGGAACGGTGGAACGGTGGAACGGTGGGACGGAGGAAGCGCTCGCTCGCCAAGCGGGAGGCAAGGGCAAGGTATGCGGCATTAGACCCAGCCTCATACACTCATGAAGGGTCGATCGGACAATGACGCCAGCGATAAGAGATATAAGCTGGGCTGGGGGTGGCAACGAAGTGGTGATAAACGCTGGCAACATCCGTGCCCTCACTACTCACTCTCTAAGCTCTCGCTCTTCCTTGACGATCCCGTCACGTCAGACTGTTCAGAACAGCCGATCAGTCTGATCCACCAATCTGGACAACATCGCAGTACTTTAGACATCCACCCCAGTCAACCTCTCTCCCAACACCAACCAACAGACCTTAGTCCAGTCACATCTACTTCATCCGACCTCACCCGATCTAGCGTCGCTAGTCCTTGAATCCAGTCAACCTCGACCCATCCCATCAGCCTCACGATCAGCCAGCCAGCTGTCCAGATCTCGCATCATTCACTATGCTGTCCAACCTATACCCAGCCCTCCTGTATCGCCTCGAAACAACTCAAGACGCAATCCTGGACGCCATGGATCGACTCGAGATTTGGCTTGACACTGTGGCCTTCGCTCAGCCGACTCCTACCACCGCAGCGAGCAGTGGGCGTGCCCCTGGCTCTAGTCGTGCGACCGGCGGCAATGCTTGCAACTCTGGTGGCAAGGGAGGTGATAGCGCGGCTGTCGTCGCTCTGAGGGCCGTATGGAGCAGGAGCAGCTCGACCCCGACGCAGTCGAAGCCGAAGCCGAAGCCGGAGCGGAGGGGCAGCGAGGTGTTCGACAGCAGCGACGACAGCGACGACGAGCGCTGACATCGGCTGCTTCCACAACACAACAATCAACCCAATCACACCTCGTATGCTCATCGACGATCACGGCCTGCTCGTCACTCATGCCCGCCGCTCAACAGAATTCACCAACCGCCCCATCGCAATGAACCTATCCGACTGCCAGCATTGCTTGAACGGCGGCTCACTACCCTCGAACATGGAGATCTAAGCTCCATGGGCACATGGGCACATGCGACCGAGGGTGTATGGGCTCATGAGAGCTCTGTTTCCCGGAGACAACCCTTCCATATCGGGTATATCTTTCTCGCTTCCATTCCACACACACCCTAAATCTAGTAAAGCCGGGCAGTACGCAGTAGTATCCGCGCGATATCGTTGTAAGAATAAGGCACGGAAGAATGAAAGGCACATGAAGGAATGCTACCGAGTTTGAGTGCATTTTGGGGTGCTTGCCTACATGCGACGATGCTGGCCATGCGACGATTTCATCATCGCCGGACCGTCGCACTCCGGAGTAAGGAGGATTGCACGCATACCCGGAGGAATGCGCCGGAATGCTTCGACGTGCATAGCGAGAGGTCCGGTCGCGGAGGTCGGCGGTTGAGGTTGAGGTGCGAGGTGGCGATTATGCATAAGCTGACTCATTCTGACGGCCGGCGTGCGTGACGGACGTCTTCATGGACGTCTCATTGCGACCTTGGCGGTCACGGTTGGTTCTGCCTATTCATGCTGTACGACCGTGTGGAGCTTCTGTTACTGCACGAGCAAGCAGTGAGGGGAATGTTGCATGGACGACTGCAAATGAGCGAGCGCGTTGAGTTGTCACACAAACGAAGCGCATAGCTGCACGCTGCACGATGAGCAGTTCAGCAGAGGTCCATAGAGAAATGCCTCATTGCGCTCTTTCTTTTAGCGGAGAATTTCTTCCTTCACCTCCTGCCACTCTGATCTAGTTTCCATGAAGACCAACTCTCACATTCTCACGCATAGATACCTTGTTGTCTATCCCGGCCACTCGTAACAGGCAGTAAGGAATGCTCGAGTCTGCTACTACTCACCCGAATTCCTCACCTCAGACGTCAGACGTCAGACGTCAGACGATACGCCGGCTTAATTGGCCGAGAAGACGATAATTGACCGAACACTCGTTGCCTCCACAATTTTGGCCCCGCCCGCGTCGCGTCGCGTGTCGTGCGCGATGGTGACATTGCGCTGGCGCTGGCGCTGATACAACAACAACAAAACCTCCACTTGACCTCTACTCATCAGACGAACGACATGCTGCCAGTCGAGGATATTGTTCGCATAGCTGTAAGGGAGACTGATGCTCCTGGTAAGTACCCTTCCCTTTCCTCTATCTACCCTTCCAAAAGCACCTCTTCTCGTATCGCTTTCTCCTTCTACGCTCCCCCTTGCTCTGCGCTGTCCCTTCTATTGCGCTGTCCTTCGTCTGCACTCTCCGTTCCCCTGCAGTACTAGTCTACTGCTCTACCGTTCTGTCTCATTTCCACTTCTGAGCTCCTGACTTCGCTGAGCTTTGCCGATTTCGCGCACATGAAAGCTAACGCCTAGCCGTCGGTGAAGACTACGCCACCCGCGTCCTCTCGGCCCTCGAGCACCCTGAAACCGTAAGCTGAAGTGACTTTGAAGAGCTGACGCCAGATCCCCGAGTTCTCTCAGAGTAGCAGACCCCTCGATGTAGTCCGTTTCCGTGCCATGCTCCAGGATACGGGTTTCCCTGCTGAAGTGTACGCTGGTCCTTCTGGAGACCTGGCCGAGCGCTGGATCGGCTGGGGCGTTGAGTGAGCTAGAAGGCGTTTTCCGGCTTGTAAGCTGACATCAGGATTCCGGGTCTGCAGGACTGGGTGCGCTCATCTGCCTCTGCCTCGAAGTCTACCTCGGGTTCGATCCCTGGCTCCGCCACTGGACCGGGCTCGACGACAGAGGCGATGGCTAGCCTGAAGTTGGATGACTCTGACGAAGCAAAGTCTGGCGAGGGCCGACCAGAGGTCAAGCTGCAGGTGCCCGATAAGCACCCCCTGACCCCCCTTGGTGCTCAGTATCAGGACCGCCCCGCCGCTTTTCTGAAAGTCTACGACGAGGATGCCTCCTTCCGCCCCGCCTCGGTGCTCGACGTGGTAGGCATCGTATCGCAGGGCGCCCTCCCGACGTTCGATAACGAGGAAGGCGACGTGCCCCTCGTGCCCTCGCTGCACGTTCTTAAAGCCTCGCCTCTGGACGCAGCATACGTCTCCTCGACTTCTGACGTGAGCGTGCGGCAGAGCCTGGTCGAGCACCTCGCGGGAGCCTTCGACCCGCCCGACCTCGTGGCTGGCGAACTGCTGCTGCTCAACCTGATCGCGCGGCCAGAGCAGGGCGGCGTAGCGCTAGGCGAAGCGTTCGGCCAACTCAACCTCAACCTCGTGCGGCCACGCACCTCCTTCTCTCTCGCTTCCTACCTCTCCCCCCTCGTCCCAGCACTCGTCCCACTCCCATTGTCCCTGGAACTTCTGCACAAAGCGCCCTTCAAGCCCAAATCCGATGGCGCGTCACTCAGCCCAGGCCTACTCCAACTCGCCCCCGGCTCCCTCTTGCTTATCGACGAGGACGCACTAGCGGAGGGACAACTAAAGGAACAAGCGGTCCGGAATCTCCAGTCCCTGTCTCAGGTCCTCTCGGAGCAGGTGCTGACATACGAGTATCCGTTCTCGGACGGGGTGAGGATCGGGACGTCCATAAGGGCTATTGTGGAGAGTGAGGGGAAGAGCTTGTTACGCCTCGATGCGACTGTGCCGTGTACGCTACGGGACGGTGAGGGGAGCGAACTGCGTGGGGAGGTGAGGGAGGAAAAGCTGGGAGAATGGAGGAGGTATCTGGCTCATATGAGCGGTGTGGACCAGGGGAAGAAGTTTTCCATGCCGGATGATGTGGCGCAGTTGATCCAGGACCAGTTTGTTGCGGAGAGGCAGGGCGGCAGTAAGCCGAGCGCGAGCGGAGGGAGCCCCGCGGGCAATGCGAATGGAACGAGCGCCGCGGGTAACGGAGAGGGAGGCAGCAGCGCCAGCACGAGTATCGAAAAAGCCCAAGACCGGCTCAAGCTGCGCATGAAGATCGCTCGTCTCCTAACCCTCAGTCTTGGCGGGGGCGAACTGACCCGACAAATTTGGGAGAGAGCTGTGGAGCTCGAGAGTGAGGTTGAGCGGAGGAATGTGGAGAGGGAGGCGAGCCGGCGTCAAGGGGGTGGAAGGTTGGGAAGGCCGACGGGGGAGATGCCGGCGGAGGCGGAGCCAGAGGCGAGGTCGGGGGAGGGGGAGGCGAAGTCGGCGACGGGTGAGGGGGCGGCTGCTAGGGAAGAGGGAAAGGAGAGGGAGGTAGAGCTGGACTAGACTTGCATGTATTTCATATCCATTGTGTTGACGCCATCTTGGCATTCATCTTACTGCGTCCCGCTGAGTCTCGCTAGAGTAGTTCCTACTCGAAATTCTGGTCGCGTCTCGCTATCACTTGGTGTTCCAGCTAGTTTCGCTCAGCGGTGCCAATTTGGTCCTCTCTCACGGTGGCGATTAGGTTGCCTCTCGCTTTCACCTGGTGTTCCGACAGGTTTCGCTCAGCAGCACTGCTTCGATCCTCTCTCACGGTGGCACTCGAGGCAAACAGTGTTTCGCTCTCAACGGGTGTCGCGGTGATCTCGCTCAGCGGCGCTACTTTGATCTTTTCTCACGGTGGCTCTCAGACCTTACTGGAAGGGACGATCCGCTCAGCCTGCTGTGCCCCGGGACTTGAAGTGGCAACAGTGTGCTAGGTAGCTGCGGTCCGATGATGATCGTGGCTCGCTTTGCTCGCCCCAGCGCTCTCACACCACTCGCTGCGCTCGCAACGGAATCCTCGCTCGTGACGCTCGTGCTCGTGAGGCCTTAGCAAACTCATACATAACAATACTTTATAGCTAGAAGACGGCGCTGCCATGACAGCGCCTATACGCCGTTGCCTATAGGACTCGCCAACACCGATGTCTATCGACATCGGTACCAGCACCTCTACGCCCCTCGTGCCGGCGCCTACGGCGCCTTCACTTCGGCGCCTTACGCATCAATGAGGTTCTCCTCCTTCTTGTCGTCCTTCTTCTTCTCCGGCTCGTCAGCCTGCTTGCTCTTAACGTCCCTGACCTTGCGGGAGTAGAACTCCTGCAGAATCTTGGGCGAGATACGATTCAGCGACTCCTTGGGGAAGATGCGGAGGAGGTCCCATGCAATGTCGAGGGACTCGAAGATGGAGCGGGCCTCGTACGCGCCCTGACCGACGAACTCCTTCTCGAAGCGGTCGAGGAACTCGAGCGCGAGCTTGTCGTCCGCGCTGAGGGCCTCCTCACCCACGACGGCCTTCATGGACGCGGCGTCCTTGCCGACGGCGTACTTTGCGTAGAGCTGGTTGGAGACGTCTCCGTGGTCCTTGCGCGTGAGCTTCTCGCCAATGGCAGACTTCATGAGTCGCGACAGCGACGGCAGCACGTTGATGGGCGGGTAGATCTGGCGGTTGTACAGCTGCCTGTCGACGAAAATCTGCCCCTCGGTAATGTACCCCGTCAGGTCGGGGATGGGGTGCGTGATGTCGTCGTTGGGCATGGTGAGGATGGGGATCTGCGTGATGGAGCCGTTACGCCCCTCGACGCGGCCGGCTCGCTCGTAGATCGTCGACAAGTCCGTATACAGGTATCCGGGGTATCCGCGGCGACCGGGGACTTCCTCGCGCGCAGCGGACACTTCACGCAGCGCATCGGCGTAAGAAGACATGTCCGTCATGACGACCAGCACGTGCTTCTCGAGCTGGTAGGCAAAGTACTCTGCCGTCGTGAGGGCGAGACGAGGCGTGATGATACGCTCGATGGTCGGGTCGGACGCCAGGTTGATGAACAGCGTAGAGTTGGAGATGGCGCCAGACTCGGCAAAGTCCTGCATGAAGAACCGGGCCGTCTCCATGTTGACACCCATGGCCGCGAAGACGATCGAGAAGTTGTCTTCGTGCCCGTCGTGCACGCCCTTGGTCGCGCCGGGGCGCTTGACGAGACCGGCCTGACGACAGATCTGGGCTGCAATCTCGTTGTGCGGGAGACCTGTAGATGTCAGCATACACTCCATCCTTTATCAGACAGTTGTCTTCCCAGCCAGCAGCAAGCGTCTCCTCATCTGCATGCCCACGTGCTGCGGCAACGGCAACGGATCGCCCATACCGCCAGCACAGACTCAGCTACTCACCAGCAGCAGAGAAGATGGGAATCTTCTGTCCACGCGCAATCGAGTTCATAGTGTCAATAGTCGAGATACCCGTCTGGATCATCTCCTCGGGGTAGATACGCGAGTAGGGGTTGATAGGCGACCCGTTAATGTCGAGGTAGTCCTCGGCCCACACACGGGGTCCCTTGTCGATAGGCTGGCCCGATCCGTTGAACACACGACCCAGCATGTCCTCGGACACGGCGAGCTTCATGCTAGATCCAGAGAACGAGACACGGGTCGCCGAGGTGTCGACGCCCGTCGTGCCCTCGAACACCTGCACGATCGCCTTCTTGCCCTGCACCTCGAGCACCTGGCCGCCGCGCGTCGTGCCGTCCGGCAGCGTCAGCTGGACAATCTCATTGTACGACGGGAACGAGACGTTGTCGAGCACAACCAGAGGTCCGTTGACGGCGTTCACGGTGCGGTAGTCCATTCGCGGCTTGACAGAGTACTCGCGCACGGCGGCCGCCTGGTCTGTTAGTTACGAAGAGATTGTGACAACTTACCGCATTGATGGCCGCGAGGTCCTTGTCACTGATACGGGGGTCGGCCATCTTCCTTGTCCTTGTCGTCGTTGGAAGAATGGGAGTGTAAGCGATGGAGCTTGGCTTGGAGAGCGGTAGAGATCGATCGAGCAGGTGCAGGACCAGCGGGCTGCAAGCGATGACGGCGGGGTACACCGCGGCTCGTGATACGGCATGACACACCGCTCAGGATACACCCTCCACTCGGCGGTGCTGGGAGGCTGGGAAAACAACACATCATTATTCCACGTGGCCATTACGGGGAAGGGATCGACGTGACGTCGATTGGCGTAACGCTTATCATACTCTGGCGTTGCGTGCGTAGGGGAGGATTAGGATGCATTGCAACTCTGGGAAAGTGGCTATGAAATGTGCGTTAATGGTGTTGGAACAGAGTGATGGAAAGGGGAAAAGTTATACACGGGGGGTGCGGTGCATGTTCGATGGAGGTGGTGGTGGAACAACGCCTGCTCTATTGGCGTACGTGATAGATGTGCTGATAAGGAAAACAAGCGACGAGCCTGCGCTCGTCATGGGCATTTGTGGTTGGGTAGATGGATATCTGTCTAGCGGATGAAGAATGATCCAAGGACCTGAAACAGTGCAAATGCTGCACAGACGTAGAAGCCCTTGGGGTAGCCACTAGGGTTTCCATTGATACTGGCACTCCAGATCATGCCTCCGAGCGCCGGGCCGAAGAAACGGGCGCACGACACGGTCGACTGAGCAAGACCGTTGGCGAGGCCAATCAGATGAGGAGGGCTCATGGCGTTCTGAAAGTTAGCGGTTTAGGCAAACTCCTAACTTACGATGAGGATCATGATCGAGGTGTACGAGAATGTACCACCACAGTAACGGATGGCACTGATCAGCGTCATGAGCGTCATGACGACAAAGCCACCATTGTCAGCCTTGGTCGGCGACGCAAACAAGTGCAACAGAGGCACAAGCAGGTAGCCTGGAACGCAGAGTGCCGAGCCCAGGCGGAACATCTGCAGGTGGGAGAACCTGCCAAGGGGAGGGCCGAGGCGAGGGAACAGATAGAATTGGTAAAACAGCTGGCCGATACACATCAGCGCCACGAGCAGCGAGTAAGATGCAGGGCTAATGCCGACACCTCCAGACTGATAAGGGCTGAGCATAGTTAGCATTGATCGAAGCCATCATAACTTACGTGACGATGAAGGACAGGAAGATCTGACCGTGTGTCGAGTCGTGGCAGGACAGCAGGCCGTACTGGGCGATGACGAGTAAGGGTAGCTGAGCCCAGCGCGAGGGCTCCTTCTCGTTGATGCTGGGGGCGGGAGCCGTGATAGATGACGCGGGGCGACTCTCGCTGATAGCCGTGAGACCGGTAGGCGCTCCCATGCGGCGGACGGTACCCGTAGGGGAGAGCATGTCCTCAGGCTCCTCAGGAGGGTCCTCAAACGCAGAGATGCCAGGGGTTGAGGCGACACCAGTGTTCGAGAAAATGGATGGAATGTGCTGCGACGAAACACTGTGCCTTCTAGACGCAGCAGAAGGTCGGCGTGGGAAGCGGGCAAAGTCACTGCCACCGCTGGTCATGCGGAGGCGACTCGAACGGCGAGTCGATCCATGAGAGAAGCTAGCACGAGTAGGCGAAGAAGGAGCCGAGGGGCTCGGAGTCACATCATCGTCGGCCGCGATCGATGAGCTGGCATCGTCGATGTCGATGAGGTTCGCGGGTCGCTCGTCGTCCATGTCGTCCTCGTAGTCCTCGTCATACTCGTCATCGTCGTCAAAGACAGCAGTGTCCTGGGCGACAGCGGCTGAAAGCCAGAGATCGTTGATGTTGAAGTTGTTGTCCTCGTTGGCCAACATGAGCTTCGTGGCGAAGCTGACGTTGCGGTTGCCAATGCCACCCTCACCATCATCGCCTTGCCCGGCACCGGACGCACGGCGAGCGGCCTCGATGGCACGGCGTGCCGCCAGAGTTGGGTGCTTGGAACGAATACCACCATAGCCGTAGGCGGTGCCCAGACTGGCCATGCTGTCGCGGTGCATTCCGGCAGAGGTAGCAAGAGCAGACCTACCGAGAGCTGAGCGGCCGTAGGGAGTCTGAGGGTCCTCCGGCGAATGCATCGAGCCCCTATGCTGGATCCTGATGGCGGAGGAGCCGGGAGCAGCGGAGGGACGAGAAGCGGTCGACGGCGACAGGACATCGGGGCGGGCCGAGTTCAGCGGCTCATCCTTCTCGATCTCGAGCTGGATTCGAGAGCCTCCACGGACACCTCCGTCCCACGAAAGGAAACAAGCGAGGAAGGCGCCGATGAACATGACCGAGCCACCGAGAAGGGTGGGGAGCAAGTAGGGCATCTTCTTGAAGAGCGCAATCTTGCCGATGATCATGTCCGGATGGTTCAGGGCGGGGTTCTCGAAGACACCGCCGATGATCTGCTGTTAGGTTGAGCCTGCTGTTTGTCTCACAGGTCCGATGACTCCTCCAAGACCCCAGGAGAAGCCAAGAATAGCGTAAGCGCGAGTAGCATTGGTCTCGTCGGTGATGTCACGAATAGAACCGCGGAACTGCATTGTCAGAGGGGCAGAAGGGGCGACGCCGAGAGCGAAAGTCACGTACCACACCGACCGCACCGCCAAAGATACCTTGAATGAGTCGGACGCAAATGGCCTCGGGGAGCTGTTTCGTCAGATAAGAAAGGTAAGAATGTCACTCACCGACTTAGAAGTTCCGAACATCAGGAGGGCTACAATGTTAGTGACATGTAAGGATAGTCAGAGCCTACCGATTCCGCTGCCCTGAGACGTCAGTAAATGTTAGCGAAGGCAGCGACTCACAGTCATGCTCGCAACAAGAACAGCACGACGACCATGGCGGTCAGCGATGCTGCTCCAGAGCAGCGAGGTGAAGAACTGTGTGATGTAGAAGACAGAGACAAGGTTGCCTGGCGTCAGATCGCAATGCTCGCATCAGTTTAGCTCACCAGTCCAAAGACCGACTGCAGCCTCCATCTCACTGCTCTTCTCTTTGCCAGAAGCTAGGAAGAAACCTGCGGTCAGCTTAGGTCTACCGTTGCCTTAGCTCACCTTCCACCATCTTAAGCACGAAGGGCTGAGACAAGTTTGCCGAAAGGAGCTCGGAAAGCATAGCCTGGGGTCAGTGGCTGAGCTTTTACACTCGTTGTGGAAGGTGGGTCGCGCGCATTTGAGACTCACAATGCAGAGGACGACCATGGGCAGCATGGGAAGCGGGGTCGAGTAGGCAGCGCGGATGCCGGGGACCAGACTGGGCAGCTTTGGGCCATCCTCGTCGCCGTCCTCGACAGCCCGCGAGACGCGGCGCGACACGATGCGGCCGCTGCGGAGGGACGACATGGAGGGCCGGTAGGACGAAAAGCGCGATTGAGCCTTGTGAATGGGAGTTGTGATATGGGATGAGATACCCGAAGAAAGACCAACGCCTAAAGCGGAGCGCTGGGCGGTGGGCTTGACGGGGGAAGGGGAAGGAGACTCATCGTCGACTTCGAGTGCGGACAAGTGACGGACGGGCTTGGGCGGCTTGGGCGTCTCGGGGACCTCGGAGTGTGGCTGAGAGGACGACGCCATTGTGTCGAGGTCAGTCGAGCGAGGGTGTCGAGGAGGGGGTGGCGGGGGAGCCGTTGTGCGCCGGGCGCAGGCGGGTGTTGTCGGATATGTGAGTGGAAAGAGGAAAGATGTACTCTGGGGTATGTTGTGCTGTTGACAAGTCGAGAATCAGGAGCAAGGATAACTAAGGTATCAGGTATCAATCAGGCCTGGCTGGACTGAGTCTCGTTCGCCGCCGCCGTGCCAAAGCAACAACAAGACAAGTGGACGGCGTGGCTGCGTTTGCCGCTTACGCTTGCCGCCGCCTGATTCCTCATGCCTGAGTCTGGTAGGTCTGGCGCCTGCAGCCCCTCCCAACCCACCGTACACCGGGCCGTCCCTTAACAGAGCCCTCATTCAAAACCCAAAACACCAGCCCTACGCTTCCTTACGCGCCCTACTCAGTTCGATGCAGCTCATAACCAAGTCGAGTAGTCATCGTCACCTTTACACTCTTTTCGCAAGCGCCGTCTGCTAGACTGCTAGAAAAGTGTGACATGTCACTCCTCTGTCCCGCCAATAACGCAGTCTCGAAAATCGCTCCCCCTCATCGGCCGTGCTCTTCATCTGTTCAAGCAGCCAGGCGCTACGCACTCATTCTATTCGCGCGAACGCGTGTCGAGCTTGGCTTGACTCGGACGCGAACGCAGGGGGGAAGACTTTAGGGGCAGCCCAGGGCCGATAGGGTTGGTGGAGACCGGTGCTACTTCCCTTCCTACCCATCGCGTGCTGCATATCGTGTTTACCTCAAGCCTTTGAACCCTTCTGTATTTCATCCTCCACCCTGCTCGCGCTCGCTTGTTTGTATATCAGTCGGGTTCAAGTAGATCGTTGACGGAATCGCACCTTGCCTCACTTTGCTCCGGGCCTGAGCCTTGCTTGCCGGTCACAGCAGGATGTCCACCGGCGGGTTGTCGATCGCAACCTCCACCTTGCCGTTCCTTACGACCGTGCCACTGACGACTCCATTACGGTTGTCAGAAGATGGCTATGGTGTCGCGAGAGGTGCGCACAGATGTACAGCCAAGTTGAAAGACAACGCATGGACAGAATGCACACAGGTCCTGCATGGGGCAAGGTACGATATAGGTCTGCAGATTGTTGCTGATTTCGGGCGGTCGTAAAAGAGCAGATGAGTATGGAGCACGACGCACAGGTAGGAAGGGGATCACACCGGCTATCCGACATGGGAACATGGGTTTTCGATGCTCTAGCACGCTTAGGTCGAGCCAGCGTTTCGTCTTTTTCCACCGGCCTCCGGACAAGGACACTAGCGACCCGGTCGGTCATGTCATGGGAACTTTGCGCCGCCGACGACATATACGCAAGCCTACAAGCCTACGCTCAAGTCCGCTTCAACACATTCTGCAAGCATTTGCACAACTGCGCCCAGCGCCCTACGCCTCTGTCGCACAACCGGCACAGCTGCGAATGCAGAAATAGCCTAGCATCGATCGTCTCGACTGTCCTCGTCGCAGCAAGTCGCTGGAGCGATTACGTCACAGCAACCGGCCGGCGTCTCGCTATGGTCGCGCGACCACAGCAGTCAAAGATTTGCCCTTCCCTTCACCCAGACCGGCTCACGTCTTCCCTGCTTCTCCATGGTCTGACCGTCCGAGGGAGGGCTCACATGGCCGCGCTGACCTTCACTTTTGCCAGTCCGATCCGAAACCCGTTTCGCTCCTCCGGCAACATCGTATAAGACGTTCCGGAACTGACAGAACAAAGTTGCTTATTCCCCCTTGGCACCCATCTCGCCCCGCAATCTGCCACGGAGGTGCCACCCACGTTCGTGATCCGACCAGACCAGACGACCAGCAACGCGGGGCAACTAGCAACTAGCGCCGAAAATCCACACGTCACCGCGCCAACGCTACTCCGCTCGAAATCGAGCAATTGACTACTCACACGACGACGGCGTCTTGTGCTTTTGGTCTTCCATCTGCGAAACCGGTCCACCCCGGTCAACTTTTACTGAACCACGAGTCTCGCTCTATCCCCAACGCTGAACAGCTTGGTTGACGACTCTCCGGCCGACCCGCCGCCGTTCGGCTCCAGCAGCACCACAGTATGCCGGATGGTCACTGGCGGGCCACCCACGGCACGATGAACGGCACGCACGTCCCTAACGGCGTGCACGGAAAGAAGACCACGGACCTACGCAACACGGAGAAGGCTTACCCGGAGAAGGTCGAGTGGCCGAAAGTTGTGTGCCCAGAGTGGGGCGAGCTCACTCTCGAGAAGGCGAGGGGGAAGCTGGTGCGTATGATTCCTGCACTCAGTCGGGCGATCATCTTTGTGACCCGATGATCGTCGCTGCTCGGCTTACTGCTTTCGGTGTGCATCATGCTAACATACAGCTCGAGCAAGCACCGCGGAACCCGCTGTGGCGCTCCCCTCTCTTCCGACGGCTGTACCTGCTGTTCTTCGTCCTCTTCTCGCTGCTCGTCCTGGTGCCAGCATGGACCGTGTACTACTTTCCCCGCAGTCAGCGGCCCTTCCCCAGCTGGCCGCTGCAACGCTGCCTTCGAGTACGCTGGAGCCGGCACCTCTCCACCGTTGTGGCCAAGTGTGAGATCGACTACCTGGGCCGGAACTTGGACGTACCACTGGTGAGTCGACGGTCTGCTGATAACCGGTATGCTGAGTGTGCGAGCGGGCATTGCTCCGCCGAAGTCGTGCGATACGCCAAGGCTAACACGTAGCACCCGTACAAGCTGAAAGCGTCTCACCCGATAGTGATCCCACCTGCGCCTGCAACATGGCTGCGGGGCCACCCCCGCGAGATGCTCGAGGAGATGGCCCGCAACCGGGGCAACTGGCGACCTCGGTTTATCTACCGGCACTGGCCGACCCGACCAGGCGCATACGGCAAGTGGAACCCGAGGCGATCAACAGCTCCCGAGGAGGAAGGCTTCGTACCAGTCCAGGCTTTCTGGTACACTGGGCGCAAGATCGCGGCGCACTCACAGCCGCGAAGGCGGCACCCGGGGCAGCCGGTGCTGCTCCTCTTCCACGGGGGAGGGTACATTCTCGGCACGGCTGCCGAGACAGATCTGACCTCGAGCGTGGCGCGGAGCTTTGTGGCTCACACACCGATTCGGCACGTGCTGAGCGTCGAGTACCGGCTTGCATCGACTAGTCCGTGGCCCCTCCCGCTGCTCGACGCTATCAGTGCCTACCACCACCTGCTCTCGGAGGGCGTGGCGGAGCGGGACATTGTGATCTGCGGCGACTCGGCAGGCGGGCACCTCTCTCTCGCGCTAGCTCGCTGGCTGCGTGATGAAGGGCCAGCTCTCGGTCTCACGGGGCCTCGTGGTCTCGTCCTCCTCTCGCCCTGGAGCGATCTGGGCTTCACGCACTTCTGGGGCGAGGACAAAGCCATGCACAACGCCGAGGTGGACACGATCGACGGCTCCTTCGGTCCCTTTGCCGCATCGCTCCTGCTAAGAGGTTTGGACGAGTACACAGCCTGGAAGTCGCCGTACCTCTCTCCAGCGGGGCTCATGCTCCCCGAAAGGAGAGAGAACGGGTTCCACGGCTTCCCGCCAACGTTCATCGTGTACGGCCGCGCAGAGCGGCTAGAGAACGAGATCCGAGAGCTGTACCGCCGCATCAAGCGCTCGCGGAGCCATCGCCGCCGGTGCCAGGACGGAGCAGTCAGCTCGGAAGGCGAAGGTTGGAAACGGGGCAAGCGCCGGACGACGCGCGACCGCCTCCTAGCTGTCAAAGAGGCAGTGCACGACTTCATGATCTTCCCTTGGTTCAACTACGAGACTAGCGCCGCGTACGAAGAGATAGACGACTGGCTGCGGCATCTCTTCTCGATCGAGGCTGCGCCGAGGATCGAGACGACGCCGCCGACGCCGGAAGAGTCGGAGCTCGACATGGTGTCGTCGCCGGAGAAGGCGCTGGGGTACATGGAGAGGGAGGACTCGCTCGACAAGACGGAGCAAGTCGTTGGCGTCAATGGCGAGCCCGGCGAACCAGAGCCCGAACAACCCGGTCTGCGCCGTCGCCCCCGCTCCCGCACGCATACCTCTGCGACACCAGCGACCATCTCGGCCTCGACCTCCGAATCCGAAGCCGCCCCATCAACCTCCATCACACGACCCACCATCCCCCGCTCAACCACGACCGTGGCACCCACGCGCAAGCGCGTCTCCTCCACACCCCGCGCGCGCATCCGCCTTTTGCCCAAGAGCCCCCGCATGCTGCCTGTCCCCGATACGCCAAGGGCGTTCGTGCGCGACCTCCGCGTGCAGTCGCTCGATCTCATCGATCTCCATCCGGTAGACATGCTCGAGGACGTGCTCAGTCCGCTGAGGCTCGACGACCGGGAGTTAGAGTGGCCGTCGTGGCACGAAGTGGGGCAGGACGAGGAGGCGGATCGTGAGAGTGAGGACAGGTTTGAGGAGGAAGATGAGCAGGACGAGGGCGATGGCGATGGCGACGACGGGGACGGGGAGAGCGGGGGCAGTGGAGGGAAAGAAGGTGATGAGGAGGACTATAGCGAGGACGGGAGCGAGGAGCGCTGGCTCTTCGACAGTCGGTGATGGCTAGACGCTTAGAAACTGTATTTGTCTATATGTATCGCTGTGCATACCCCTTCTCGCTGTCTCGCACACTGCCTCACAAGAACAAGCTGCCTCACATACTGCCACGCTCGTTGTCAAACACGACTCCGCATGCTGCCTCACAGATCGCCTCGTATGTTGCCCTCTTCACATAGTGGTGTGCTTCCGGAGAAGCCTCACAACATTCATCCCCATGCATCGCCAGAGATTAGGAGCTGTCTCGCCCAGCCGTAACCTGGACACTCCGATCATACCCCACACTAACGACCTCCCACCCCTCCAAGCCGCCCACAACGGCCAAATCCCGCACAACATCACTACTCCGCTCATCCAGGCCGTGGACCTTGACGCGTGCGCCGGTGCGCCCATCCAGCGCGCTCAGGACCAGCTCGCCCGACGGCGTAGAGGTTATTACGCCCGTGCCGTCCCCTGTCCAGGCTACGCGGGGGAGGACGTAGGCGTCGCTGGTTGAGCCGGTGAAGATGTTCGCTAGGCGCTGGGTCTGCGGGTGTCAGCTTGTTGTCTATCGTAGGAGAAGCTGTGGTCTTATTGTCAATCGGAGGGAAGCTGGGGTCCAGCTGTGCATGATGGGGCAAGCTGTGGTCGTCTCTTCTCAACGGAGTTGACAGAGGTGGCAGAGAGCGTGGCATTGTGGCAATGTTCCCCTCGCTCCGCTCTTCTTCGCTCCCAGCGCTCTCGCCCTCGCTCCAGTCTTTCACTATCGCCCCTTCATCACTTCCACTCCCTCACGATCGATCCCCGCGCTCGCTCCTCGTTCTTTCCCATGCTCGCTCCTCGCTCCGCTCGCCGCTCTCGCTTCGCTCGCTCTTGGACTCACCTCACTCAACTCTGTCCCGTAGACCAGTACCCTCTCGCCACCACTAGCATGATCGCCCGTAACGCAGGCAATAAGCCTGCCGGAGGGATGCAGGGCCATGTCGAGTACAGAGAAGGAAACGTGCGTATCTCCCGGGTGCGCGTTGAAGCTCTTCGTGCGGACGTCCCATGGCTTGACCTCTCCATCCCCGTCGGCTTCCCTCTCCGCTGCGTTCTCCTCACGCTGATTCCCGCCGCTGTCGTTCCGTTGTCCGCTGTCGTTCCGTTGTCTGCTGTCGTTCCGTTGTCCGCTGCCAGCATTCTGCAGCCCGCCGCTATCGCGTCGGGGCAAGCGCGCATACTTCATCTCAAACCCACCCCGCTCCGTCCAAATAAGCCACTCGCTGCGCGGATGGAACAAGAGCGCCTCAGGGTTTCCCTCCGTCTTGATACTGTGTCGGAGGACGTAGCCCGTCTGGGGCTCGCAGGCTAGTTGGGGACTGTCCTCGCGGTCGATGAGGGGGCGTTCGTCGCCTATACTCGGTCTCCTCCTGCCACTGGGCCCACCTCCGGCTGTCCTTCCGCTCCCGGCTCCTCCTCCGCTCCCTCCTGTGTCGCTCTCTGCGCCTCGACGATCGTCATCATTGACCCCGTCGCCGGTGCCGCCGCGGCCAGCCACGAGGTCCGCGCTATCCGGCACCGCCCCGGACTCGGCTGCCGCCTCATCCGGTGCATACTCCTCCGCCCTTACCCCAAGCGTCGGCTCATACCCCTCCTCATAAACGTTGATGGTCCGATCATAGCTCGCCGTAGCGAGCCACCGCCCGTCCGGCGAAAACGCAACGCGGACGACAAACTTGCCCTGTGTGAACTTCTGCACAGGAGTCGAGGTCACGAGGTCAGTGATGACGGTACTCCCGTCCATGGCGCCGGTGGCTAGATATCGCCGCTGTGTGGGATGGAGGGCTAGGCTGATTGCGGGCGAGGCGTGGGGTTGGAGGTTGAGGAGTTCCTGGGGCGTTAGCTGATCCGCTTACTTTACGATAAGCTCCCTACACCCTACAAGCGGGACTGCTCAGAAGAGCACGCTGAGCGCTCTCGTTCGGCGAGTCTGCACAGCAGTGTAGCAAGCACGAAGCGAGTGTAAGGAGAAGCTAGCAGGGGTGGTGATGTGATGTGGGGTAAACTGAACTCACCTCGCCAGTCTCGTAGTCCAGTACCCTTACCCCTTTGTCTGCACTACTAACAACAACCCCCTGCCTCCAACTAGCCCTATACTCCGCAGTAGCCGTATCGAACCTCCTCTCGGGAATGGGGCCAACAGCCAGCGCGAGAAGGTTGCCCGTCGTGAGCACCTTGATCTCTCTATCTGGGGTAAGCCCGTCGCCGGGCTTGAGCGGCACCTGTGCCAATTTCTCCAACGGCAGGTCCCATCCCTGCTTCTCGGCCACGTTGTTCAGAGATGAAGAACCCAACTGCCTTGCGAGTTCGTACGACTGTCCATCGGACACGAGCGTTTGCAGGTCCGGCACAGGCGGGTGCGAGAGGTCGGGAGGCGGCGTGCCCGTTGATGAGAGGAAGGAGGGCAAAGCGCCTGGGTAGTTTGTCGCTAGGTAGTGCGCTATTAGGACGTGTAGGCTTGCTTGGGTCGGCATTGTTGTGAGGTGGAAGTTGGAAGAGGCAGGGAGGAGGGAGGGTAAGAGGGAGTGATCTGACGTCAAGTTCGTGGTGGTGGCGAACCTCCACCACGTTGGCGGAGTGTTACGGTAGAGTGCCGAGTAGTCACCGATGGGCCGAGTTAGCCGTGGTGGCTTGCCCACATCTTTCCGCTTGCTTGGATTTCTGTCTCGAGCATGCCGACCTGCACACCATGGCTGACGGCCCTTCTTGTGGCTACCCGTCGGCACTGAATGACCATTGGAACGCACACAAGCACACTCTCTCGCTCGCCCGCCTTCACGGTCTCACGATCTCTGGCTCGCTGCGCTCGCCACGCTCACTGCTCGCTACGATGCAATCATACATGAAAACTACATTCTATGATAAACCCTAGAGATCGAACACCATCGAGCCCCTTTTTACCGCTATGCCGCTCGCTCAGTTCGCGAACGCCTGGTGGCCCGTCATAGCCTTGCCGAGGATGAGGCCGTGAATGTCGTACGTTCCCTCGTACGTGTTGCAGACCTGGAGGTTTGCCTCGTGGCGACCGACGTGGTACTCGTCCGAGCAGGCGTTTCCTCCAAAGATGTCGAGGAGGACGCGGGTGTGGTACAGCGCCTGTCCGCAGTTGTTGCGCTTCATCATGGAGATCTGGTCGGGGCAGTAGTCGCCGGCGCCCTTGAGGCGGCCGAGCTGGTAGGATCCGAGAAGACCGAGAGTGCTCGCGGTCGAGGCATCGACGAGCTTCTTCTGGACGAGCTGGAACGAGGCGAGCGGGCGGTCGAACTGCTTGCGCTCGAGGGCGTAAGCGCGGGCGCGGGCCGTGGCGTCCTCGAGAGCACCCATCACACCCCATGAGATACCGTATCGGGCCGAGTTGAGGCAGGAGAAGGGGGCGCCAAGTCCGTTGGACTTGGGCAGCAGCGCGTCCTCGCCGACCTTGACGCTGTCCATGAACACAGACCCAGTGACGGACGCGCGGAGAGCCAGCTTGTGGGCAATCTTCTCAGTCGACAAACCCTCCATGCCGCGCTCGAGGACGAAGCCGCGCACCTTGCCCTTCTGGCCATTCTCGACCACACGCGCCCAGATGACGAACACGTCGGCGTGGGGCGCATTTGAGATCCACGTCTTGGAGCCGTTCAGCTCCCAGCCGTCCTTCGTCTTCGTCGCCGTCGTCTCCATCCCAGCGGGGTCGGAACCGTGGTTCGGCTCAGTCAGGCCGAAGCAGCCGAGCCACTCGCCAGAAGCCAGCTTGGGGAGGTACTTCTCCTTCTGGGCGTCGGTGCCGAACTCGTTGATGGGGTGCATGACGAGCGACGACTGGACGGACATCATGGAGCGGTAGCCAGAGTCGACACGCTCAACCTCGCGAGCGATCAGACCGTACGCGACGGCAGAAGCACCGGCACAGCCGTAGCCCTTGATCTCGGGGCCGAGGAGACCGAGCTTGCCCATCTCCTTCATGATCTCCGGGTCGTACTTCTCGGTACGGAAGCCCTCGGTGACGCGAGACATGAGCTCGGTCTGCGCAAAGTCGCGAGCGGTCTCCTGGATAGCCTTCTCCTCGTCGGTAAGGAGCGACTCCATGTTGAGCGGGTCCTGGGAATGTCAGCTGAGCGTTCCGACGCGAAGCGAGCGCAAAAGCGGGCTTGGTCCTGGCCATGTGGGCGTACCGGCGCACCACACCGCCGGCGCTAAGCAATTCTCACCTCCCAGTTGTACTTGGCGAACTCTGGTCTGTCAGCTGTGTCCTCGGAAGCGTCTTAGCTTGCGCAAGCTCGACTCTCGCCACTCCAATACCAACCCAGCTCGAGCTGGATCTGGGTCAAGCAGCGGGAGCCAGCAAACTCGCGCCTACTCACTAGCCATGCCACGGACGCTCATGGCGCGGGCAGAAGAAACAGCCTGAACGGCGGGACGAACAGCAGCGAGGCGGACCATTGTGAGTGAGTGGGGAGTGAGGATAGGAGGGGAGAGGGGAAGAGATGAGGGAGAAAAGAAAGCACAAGACAGCAGCTATATCAAGTGGTGGAGGACGGAAGACCCGGACCTGGCTGGGGCCAGCAGATCCACTCAGCTAGCTCAGCTCCGGGTCAGCGGCTGGAAGTACGATGCCGCGGAGATGACGGCGCAGGAAAGTAAGGACTCCTGACCCTGGGGCACCGGGGGCGGCCCTCGCCGGCGAGAGAGGCTACTTTGGCGAGAGAACCGAGACTATCGAGGCTAGACGAGCGACCGTCGCCAATTGCAGCGTACACGGACATCCCGCACGCCTGCCCCAGCTCACCACCACGTGGCTGTTCCTTTGCCGTCAGCGGGAGCCTGACTCGCTTGAGGCGGCCTTTAAGTGGGCACGGAGACTTTCATACGCTGATTACACGGTGGCATCCGGCGTTGGCTGACATGCCGAATGCCGAACACCGAGTTATCAACGGCCGTTCTTGACTTTTCTGTGCTTGGCAGTCACAGCCCGATCAGCGCGCCGAACGCACGCACACGAGCTGGCTGATCTGACGATCCGAAGCAAGCACGCGCCAGGCTCACGCTGGTCCAGAACACGCAGCAGCCTGAGATGCCGTGCCGATGCCGTGCCGATTCGGCCGGGGCAAAGTTGATCAGTCACCTCATCGAAGCCTCAGCCTTCCGCAGGGGTGCTCAAAGGACTGCGATAACGCGACGGCTGCGCTCTGCTTGTATTTGGTTCTGCTCGGATATCAAAGTTACATGTGTGGATGTACAACCGAATGCGCCTGAATAATTTATCAAATACCCCGGGACGTGCCGTGCCCAGCTTGCCCATGTGAGCTGAGCCTCGTCTATGGACGCTTCACGACGCTGTCGAGAGCGCCTTCTCACTAGCCTTGATCTCGTCCTACGAGCGGCATGCTGTGTTTATTGTCTGGTGTGTGGATGCCTGGGGTCAGTTAACATCGACGTCCCATCAACTCACACGTTCAACTCAAACGCTCTCGTCATCCTCGTCGTCCTCGTCCTCATCATCGTCGCTCGCCTCGTCCTTCTTGGCCATCTCCATGAGGCGCGCCGCCTTGCCCTTGCCGTAGGCGACCTTGCCGCGGTCCTCCTTGCTCTTCTCGGCGTCTCCGACCGCATCCTTCCACTGCGTCAGGAGCTCGTTGAGGCGGACTTGAGCGTCGCGCAGCGCAGGCCCAGCAGCTTCGTAGTAGGCATTCGTCGGGCTGCGCTCCGACTTGCCCGGCGTAAAGTCAACAGACTCGGTCTTGGTAGCGGGCGTGGCGCAGCTGATCCCCTCAGGCGGGGCAACAGCGTACGAGAACGAAATGGACGGCATGGTGATCGTTGTTGTTGTTGGCAAGACGCGCCGGCGAGTCGAACGAAGATGACGTCGAGCGGTCAAAATTCCTGGTCACTCACCCAACTCAACCCGCGCATAGCACGAGATTATGGTGGGCAGCTGAGAACTCTAATCCGTCACGTGGGCCGGATTAGGAGCCAAGTCTAATCGAGCTCCGAGACCAATTACAGGTTCCGAACCAGGTCGGCCGGTACCGGCGGGAGTAAAAATTCCTAGCCGCGCTCACTGCTGCAAGTATGTCAGGCGACGTCAGGCGCTCTACTTACGTTGTACAACCCATCTTTGACCGCACCAAACGTAACAGTGAGTATTGAGCGCATAGCTTTCAAAGACACTGCTTCTCAATGATGTTCGTCACCAATGATATGTTAGACTTCAGCAGGAGTTTAACGCTCCATAGTTGACAAACTATTTTTCGACGCTGAGAGATCATACCTTCAGAGCTTTTCGTCTGCGGAGCTAAAGCTGACCCACAGAACGTCTCAACCATGGCGCCGGTCGCGGTTCCCAAAGTTGAGGACCTGTCCCTAGAGGACAAGGAGAAGCGGGAGGAGGGCGCTCCTGCCGCTGCCGCCAGTCCCTCGCAGGCTCCGCCAAAGGACGACTCGAAGCCCGAGGAGCACGACGGTGGAGACGACGACGACGAGGATGACGACGACGAGGCCACCGGCGAGGGCGGCGAGGGAGCTGCCGGCGCCGCGAAGAAAAAGAAGAAGAAGAAGAAGCCCAAAAAGAAAAAGGCCGCTGCTGCCGTGCAGTCCGACCCGCCGCGAGTTGGACTCACCAAGATCTTCAAGAACGGCATCTTCCCCGTCGGCGAGGAGGTCGAGTACAAGAACGACACGACTTCGCGGATCACGTCCGAGGAGATGCGGGAGAAGGAGCGGCTGGCGCAGGGCGACCCGTCGACCAACTACCAGAACATCCGGCGGGCGGCCGAGGTGCACCGCCAGGTGCGGCAGTATGCGCGGAGGCACATCCGTCCGGGCATGAAGCTGATGGATATCGCGAACATGATCGAGGACGGGACGCGTGCTCTGGTCGAGGAGGACGGCTTCGAGAGCGGTATCGGGTTCCCGACCGGACTGTCTATCAACGAGTGCGCGGCGCACTACACCCCGAATCCGGGAGATACGAAGGAGCTCAAGGAGGGCGACATCCTCAAGGTCGACTTTGGCGTGCATGTCAAGGGCCGCATTGTGGACAGCGCGTTCACGCTCAACTTTGCCGACCCCGAGTGGGACACGCTCCTCGCCGCCGTCAACGACGCTACGAAGACTGGCGTCGCTGAGGCGGGCATCGACGTGCGCCTGTGCGACATCGGCGAGGCGATCCAGGAAGTCATGGAGAGCTACGAGGTCGAGATCGGAGGCAAGACACTCCCCGTCAAGAGCATTCGTAACCTCAACGGACACTCTATCACCCCCTACGTCATCCACGGCGGCACGGCCACGAGCCACGGCAAGAGCGTGCCGATCGTCAAGCAGTTCGGCGAGCACAAGGACACGACCCGCATGGAGGAAGGAGAGTACTTTGCCATCGAGACTTTCGGATCCACGGGACGTGGAAAGGTCTACGAGGACGGCGTGTGCTCCCACTACGCCCTGTCGCCCCAGATGCCGGAACACTACACGCTCCGCCACCAGAGCGCCAAGAATCTCCTCAAGAGCATCAACAAGCACTTTGGCACGCTGCCCTGGTGCCGCAGGTACCTTGAGCACGTGGGCGAGAAGAACTACCTCCTCGGCCTCAACGAGCTCGTTCGCCAGGGCGTCGTCGCCGACTACCCGCCCCTCGTCGACCCCGAGCCCGGGTGCATGACTGCCCAGTCCGAGCACACCATCCTCCTCCGCCCGACATGCAAGGAGATTGTCTCCAAGGGCGACGACTACTAGGCGAGCCAAATGTAGCCTCGAAAAGCGGTGTCACATCCCAACGATTGTCCAGTATCTGTCTGTATACTCAATCAATCAACCCCTCATTAAGTTCTTGATAGGCCCCCCATGTCCGCGACCCAGCGCGCGCACAGTTGTACCATATTGTTCTCATATGCAGCAATAACATCCTAGAGCAAAGCCACCAGGTAGCGCTAGCGCGAGCGAGCGTGTAAGCCAGCCATCCAAAGAACGAGCCAAAGCACAAACCACGTCTAACCACTAATCTACCGAAGGCTATCCAAACATGTACCAAAGGATGAACAGGATGCAAGCCGCCGACACGCCCGCGATAATATACTGATCTCTTCTCCTCCGTGTTCCAATAGCCGAGATGAGTTTATTAATCCCCGGAATCTGGTTAGCTACGCGTCCCATGCGAGCGTTGATGTTCCGGATAGTCGCCGAGTCCTCAAAGAAAGCCTGTCGGGTCGCCTGTGCCGTGGCCGTAATCTCGTCAATCATGCGGTGCGAGGCGTCAATATGGTCCCGGTCGGCGAGCAGCGCCTCGGTCTGAGAGGCCCTCGCGGCCTTGTAATTGTCAATATCGCGGCGAACGGAGCCAAGCAGGTCCGACTTGGCGAGCGCGGCTTCGATGTTCCGTCGTACGCGCTGGAAGTCTCGCCTGTAGTCGTCTAGATTTGAGCGATGCCTGCTGAGCGCGTTTTGCATTGATGTCGACGGCGGGGTTGGGCCGTTGCAGTGCGATGAAAGGTCGGAGAGCGCTTGGTCGAGCTAAATGTTAGCGGGATAACAAGGTGGGATGGTGGGATGGGATAGCTCACCTTGTCGAGCAGCTCTTCGACCTCTTCCTCGACTAGCTTGTAGCCGCCTACACCCTCTTCGGCTGCTGCTGAGGAGGTTACGGCCCCTCCGCCGCCGGCTATGTCCGCGCCGATGCGAGAGTAGTTTGACAGCTTTGTCTCGAGCGCACTCTCTAGCGCTCGCGTGTGCCGGATCGCGTTGTCCCAGGTGGACATGGTCGCTTCCTGTGCGCGGCTCGTGGGGGGGTGGAGGGTGGAAAGGTGGTCGGGTGTAGGAGTAGATGGCGGAACTGCTAAACCTCGGCGACAGTGCTACGCTGCAGGAGATTGTAGTGCTGTGCGAGGCGTGGGTCAGGCAACAGGCTAGTGGAAGCTGTGCCTCGATCGATCGATGCTGGTAGTCGGAAGGCTTGAGTTGATCACTGCTGTAGGCTCGGTGTGACGGGACGGTCCAGAAATCAGCAGTCTAGAATACCTGCACTGTCAGCTATCAGAAAAGCGAAAAAATCAGCTACCCACGCTCGTGCTCTCAAAGTCGATGTTGCTCTCTCGACAAGATAACAGCGAGCGCTGCATCAGTCCGGCGGCCTGGCACCTGTGCACCCGTCACTCTGGTGGCCACGCCTTGTTCCTGGCCGCCCAGGGCTGATGACGCATGGCAAAGTGGGAGGCGCGATTAGGGTCGATCACTACCGCATACCCACGCAACGCTCATGTTAGCTGAGTGTGCGCGCCAAAGCGTGCCAGCGCGACTACCCTAGCCTATGGGCGTGTGTGTGGTGGCCGTGGTGGATCGTGTGCTGTATCCAGTTGTCGCGAAGTTGTAGCCGGTCCGCATTCCGTTCAACTCAACTTACAACCACCATCTCGTCATCTGAACACGCCGACACCGCCAACACCGGTCACGACGCACGATCCGCACGACCAAAAGCGCCTGAAGCCAAATACATCCTTGACGGACAGTTGGCAACGCATACCCAAACCACAGACAGGAGAAGGATATTGGAAGACTAGCAGATATGCTCGCGCGCTCGGCGATCGGTGCCGCGCTCTTGCTCGCCGGCTTGTGCCAGGCTACAGCACTTACGGCGCTCATTAATGCGAATGAGAGGAACTGCTACTATGCGGATGTGGACGGCGCGGGGGAGAAGGTTGGTGAGTATTAGTTCTGACGTCGTGACGTCGCGTCAGCGACGGCGCGTTCGTGCTCTCTATGACTGTCTATCCGCACCTCGACCTCCGCAATCTCGCTGGCTGGATCACAGTCGAGTTGGCAGCTGCTACGACATCAGCAGATTGCATAGCGTGGACGAGGGACAGTGAAGCTTGCAATGTGATGCGGAGCCAAGCCGCACCGCACCACAGCTTTAAGAGTCTGGCAGAGCTAACGCCAGGCTTCTACTTTGCCGTCCAGTCTGGAGGCAACTTTGAAATCTCGTACTCTGTCATGGACCCGAATGACCGGGTCATTCTCGAGGGCGACAATGAGCGTCAGGGTGATTTCATCTTTACTGCCAAGACGGTTGGCGAGTACTCGTTCTGCTTTAACAATGATGCGACGGACAAGTTGATTGATTTTGAGTGAGTACGAGGTGTGCGAGGTCTCTGAGGTCTCCGAAGGAGACCGAGGGGACCGAGGGGACCGATAACTGTCCTTTGAAGCACGATGAGACGGAGTACCGTTCTCTGCAGGACGAGGGGACTGGGAGTTGTCTTCTACGAACTAGGAGGCCAGACGGTTCCTCTGCGAACGCCAGCGGAAGATACCAAACAGGATAGAGGTGTGCTGCAAATGGTACATCAGCCCCATCCGAACCGGTGACAGAAAACACAGCTCGTCCCACAGCACCCCACCGCCCCTCCGCCTCCCCTCCCCCCTCCCCTCTCAGCTGTCAGGCCGTTGAATCAAGCTAACAACCCAGCATCATGGTCGAGTCTGAGCCCCGGCGCGTCCTCCCCGCCTCCTCCAAGCCAATCAACGAGCACACCTCAGCCCTAGAAGAGTCAAGCTACAAGCTCAACGGCATGCTCACGACGATTCAGCGCACCCAGAAATACTTCCACACAAGGCACCACCGTAACTACTCGACCGTGGTCAGCACGCAGTCGCGCCTGTTCTGGTTTACTATTTTGGAGTGCTTGGCTGTTATTGGCATGAGTTTGTGAGTTAAGCGAGCTGGCGAGCGCCGAAGGCGCGAGGCGCGAGCCGCGAGTCATTCAGCGAGCTCCGAAGGAGCGAGCTGCGAGTCCTTCTGCGAGCTCCGCAGGAGCGAGCCGCGAGTCATTGAGCGAGCTCCGCAGGAGCGAGCCCCTCAAAAGGGGGATCCGCAGAACGAGCTGCGAGCAGTCTGGCCAGCTCCGAAGGCGAGAGCATCTCGGTGGCTGGCTCCGCTGGAGCGAGCTGCGAGACTCTCGACGAGCTCCGCTCGAGCGGGCGGCTCGTCCGCCAGCACAGGGACGACCTGCGAGCGAGCCTCGTCGAGTGTGCACGCGGCGGCTGAGAGCGGCGAGCCATCACAGACAGCCCGGCGATCACTGCCCGTAGCGCAGCGAACGTCCCTGTGCAGCCTCGTACACTTGCTCTTATCTGCGACCGGCGAATCTCGTAGCTCGCAGCTCGTAGTTGTAGCGCGATCTCTCCTACGAACCCAACTAACACCCCCAGGGCCCAGGTCTGGATCCTCAAGACGTTCTTTTCCCGCGGAGGCTCAAGACGGTTCAAGGTGTAGAATCGTGGAGGAAGGCGATTTGGTAGTAGTATGCAATGCATTTGCGCTGTGTGACAAGGTAGCGCTAGCTCGTGGCATAGCGCGTATCGTGTGGCTGGAGACACTATGTGGTAATGAGCACATGATCAGATAGTCAAGATCTAGCAAGACAGAGATACAACAAACAAGACACTGTAGGGCTTGTAAATCGGGTTGGACATCGATGTGGACATGAAAAAGGAGGCCGGTGGTATCACGAAACAGCCAGATCGCGGAGTAGCCGAGTCACGGTCGCGTCGGTCTCCTTATCCTTCGCTGCGGCCTGTTCTCGCGGCGTTGTTGCTAGCGGCTCCCGCGGCTTGTCCTCTGACGACACCGATGGAGGCAGCACACCGTCGAACACCGTCTTCTTCCGCTCGCCCTTGGCGTCGTACATGCCCTGCGGCTCGTTCCAGAGTACTTCGCCAGGCTTGCCCATCCAGTCCCACACTCGCGGCCTCTTGGGTAGTCGCCCGTTTGGCTCGATGAGCACGTCGCGCTCGGCTAGGGCTATGACTATTCGGGCGACGTTGGTTGCGTCCTGTTCGTTAGCTCTAGGCTCACTTCGGAGAGCTGAAGTCGTTGAGGTGATGGGATATGCAAGATATGCTACTCACGTCAATACCAGAGTGCTGCCGTCCATTGAATCTTCCCAGCCCGAGCACGTCCAGCATAGCAGGTATGTTCAACGACCGCGGTCCATCCTTGTCCTTTGGAGTCTTGATGACTCGTCCGGTAGTGATCCGGTGTCCGGCCCCCAACTCCCGGTCGATGAGGTACGTCGCGACAGCATTCTTGATGTTGAGATACCGGCCCAGTAGGTATGGCGGGTATGGCGGGTTCGTCGGCGTGATGTGGAGTTGCTTGGGGATGAAGTCGCTGTCGTCAGCTTGTCACTAGACCGGAGATAGCATCTTGCGTCTCAACTAGCACCTCGCTTTACCACACAACTCATGGCCATCTCATGCTCCAACACAGCCAGACTCACCGCAGATCCCAAGGCCCATCCGTGACCCACATCGCGCTGACCAACTCTCCCCGTTCATCCCGTAACCCCCAGGAGTCAAGCCACGACTCAAACTTGACAAGCACCTCGGGGAACGTCGGCGAGGCATCGACCATTTCCTGTCATGTCAGCTTAGGAAGCGCGGCTCAGCTGATTTCGTAGCGTGAACAGCGAAAGTAGAGGAGAGTGAGACGTACCTGCTGTATTCCCGTCAAGTTCTTGCAAAACTCGCTCAGTATCGGCCGCCACGTTGGTCGAACGTAGGAGTGGAACGTGTCTACTGTCACTAAGGACCGTTTCCGCCGGCCATGGGGGTGCGCTGCGTCCGGAGGGAAGTCGGAGTCATCGTCCTCGGCCCATTGTAAAAGGACAACGGGAAACTCCTGTCTGGTCAGCTTACAACCCCGTACGAAGCAAAGCTAGGCTCTTGGGACAACTTGCACCCGGTCAGACATTGCTGAGGTCTGCCGGTGCACCAACGAGGATGCAAGGATGACCAACTTCTCGCTTGAGAAACAGGACAGAGCAGATAGGGAAGGCACAGGATGGAGCGTAGCCAGAAGGAAGGCACAAGACGACTCACGATAATCTCATTCGGATAATCAAACCCCTTCCCACCCTCACAAGTCCCCTCGACATCGAAGCACAGATAGCTCATATACGGCTGTCGCGGAGGGCGGATCGGCATCGCAGCCCTCTTAGCTTCCTCCGCAGCCTCGACCTGCTGCGTATAAGCCGTCATGAGCCGTCTGCTTGTCAGCTCTTAGCCTCAAGCTCGCGGTAGCTGTTTCCCCACGATACACACTTATGCAGCGTCTCGCGCTTGCCTTTACTGTCCAGCCCCAGCCTGGACAGCTCGCCGCGCATCTCAGCAGCCGTTGCGCGCTTACTCGGCCGCTTCATCGTCACTCCTGCCTCACTACTCTGGGCAGAGTCGGTAGGTACGTCGGAAACGTCGGGCACGTCGGGTGGCAGGGAATCCGGGGAGACGTCGGCATCGTCGTCGTTGCCGTTCTCAGCTCCGTTCGGTTTGTAAAGTATCCGCTCTCCTGCTACTTCCTCTGCTGGATCGCTCTTCCGCTGTTCGTCGCTCATGTGGTGTGTGATGTGGAGTTGACAATGGCGATCCTTATTGTTTATGGACTGGAGGCAAACATACGCTCATCTTTACGGCCGCCCTCCACCTTCCTTCGTTCCTGAGTCAAGTCAAGCTTACTTGTACTCCAGCCGGCCAGCTGGCCAAGTGACCTGACGACATGCGATAGACTGATAGTCTGACCCGTGACCAACCCAACCTGAGACCGTGTCTTCCTTGGCCACTCGCAGGACGTTGTCAGCTGGTCTCCCAGCTCGATCAGACAATGCGCATCGCACCCTCTTGAGCTCTTGAGGGCCTGCCTCGCACTTGGCCCTCAGCTCCCAGTCACGCTTGCCTCGTTTCTGACCAAGCCACCTGCACCACTTGCACACATGCACCACCCGGGTCCATTAAGAGTACATCACCGCACATTCAAATCACAGGCAACTAGACTGCCAGTCAAACGACAGCGACAGCGCTGCTCTCGCCATTACAGAGTCGTAAACCTAATGCTTTTGTCATGCACAGCGGGGGTGTTGTCGACTCGGGTTCGGGGTTTCGTAATTATTGAATGAAATGAGAGACAGCATCAAATCTATAGACAAGGCGCTGCGCTCGCTCGCCCGCCCCAGCAGTCAGTCCCAGCTGAGCCGAGCCGAGCCGGCGCCTTGTCCTACCACCCATCTTGAGATCCAGTGCCTGCTAGATCGCTCAGCAGCACTTGCCACCCTGCTTGGCGCCACCGTCGTCGGCCGTGGGCGTGACGAGGATAGTCTCGCCTCCTGAGGGCTTGATCACATCGCCGGAGGACTCGAGCGACTTTGACGAGACGATGCGGTAGATGTCTGGATTGCGGTTAACATCTCCATATGGCGGGCAACAGCAGCAGACGCCCTACTCACCGGTGAGGATGTTCTGGAACGCAGACTCGACGTTGCTGGCGTCCAAAGCGGACGTCTCGATGAAGGACAGGCCCTGCTCGGTAGCGAAAGCCTTGGCCTCCTCGGTGGAGACCGCACGGAGGTGCTTGAGATCGCTCTTGTTTCCGACAAGCATGATCACAATGTTGGCGTCGGCGTGGTCGCGGAGCTCCTTGAGCCAGCGCGTGACATTCTCGTACGTAGAGTGCTTGGCAATGTCGTAGACGAGCAGAGCACCAACGGCGCCACGGTAGTAGGCGGACGTGATAGCGCGGTAGCGCTCCTGACCAGCTGGTCCTGTCAGCACATGTTCGTCACAGGCTCTAGAGCAGCCGAGACCAAACGCAAAGCTCTGCGAGCGCATGGGGCCGTGAACGGGTCGAGCCCTGTTGCGTTGCCTATGGCCTGCCTCTTTCAACGCACCAGTGTCCCAGATCTGAGCCTTGACGGTCTTGCCATCAACGTTGATGCTCCTAGTGGCAAACTCGACACCAATGGTCGACTTGGACTCGAGGTTGAACTCGTTACGAGTGAAACGCGAGAGAACTGGCGTGTCAGCACTGATTTGCGAGGTGTACGAGGTGTACACATGAGGGCTCGAGGGCGGCGCCCTGCGGACAGACCCCGGTGACCGGTCGGCCGACACTTACGGTTACTGTTGGATGGAGGCGTTCAGTGCGAGAGCAGTGGACAGGTGGGAGAGCACGCGATCAGCACCATGCGCACGGGTGGGTCCAGAACAGCTCAGAGCATTGCTAGAGCCGCCGGTGCGTTTTCCAGAAGCAGCACCGAGCTCAATCCTGGTCGAGATCAACTTACGACTTGCCGACTCCGGAGTCACCGATCAGAACAACCTGCGAACCGTCAGCATTCCGTTAAGGATGGAGGGCGGCGTGTTGATGTGCGGGGCGGGTACTGACCTTGAAGAGGTAGTCGTAGTTGGATCCCTCGGCCATTGTTGCGTGAATCTAAGGAGGAGGGTGGGACGAGGAAGATTGGAAAATGAGGAAGAGGGAGGATTGAAGTTGAGGCGGATCAGGCAAGGGCGGCGACACGCGTTTGAAGATGAAATGGGGGCCGGGACGGGCGTAGAGTAGAAGACAGGGGGTTGGGCGTTGAACGCAGAAAGAAGGAGGAGGGGCGGTAGAGGGGAGGCTGGGGTGAGGTAGTGATATGCACGGAGCAAGAAAACGAAGAGGTTATGATGGTTGTTGAGAACTGTGAAGCCGAGGAAGAAGTCGGCGGACGGAGGGTCAGGAGACGATGTGTTGGCAGCGTGCAGCGAGCGACAGGGCAGAGTGGTGGTGGTATCTTGCCGTACAGTCAGAGGCCAGAGGCCAGAGGGTGAGGGCAAGGTGGGTGGCCTGGGTGGGTGGGTGTGGATGGGACGTTAGACGGCAGCGCGTGGTGGGTCCAGCCAGGCGAGCGTCCAGCACACGGGCAGGCAGGCAGGCAGGCGAGCGGGCAGCATTAGCCTGCGCGCTGCGCGCCTGCTGAGCACTTAGCGTTGAAAACGCGAGCCTCTCCCGATAGCAGCCGGCCGGCTTCACCCAGCACCTAGAGCCCAGGGCCTGGAGAGCTCAGGGGGTAGCTCACTGCCCAGCGAACGAGCGCCTTCAGGGTGAGACGTGGTCCAATGCACTTGTCCCTGCCGCGCCCAGCACGCTCAGCCTGTGCGTTCTCTCTCCCCACCTGCCTCCACCTTTTCCTCTTCCTATCCTAGCGTCCCTTGCTGCCCCGCTCAATCCCTGCTGGCCCTGCTAGCTTCCCTCAACCTTCCTCCCAGATGTGACTGGGCTATCGCGCTGGACGGGAGGGACGCATCGCATCAGATGCTGTCTCCTTTGACCCCGCTATTACATCTCCGGATCTCATTAATCACTTTTATCATTAGTTCTTCGCCAAGGCACGTAATGTCCGGAGCTCACATCGGCGTTTCCACCCTGTGGCACCGTGCCTGGAGCTTGCAGACATGAGGCTATCTCCACGTGCTCGAATGATCTGGTATGCTGCAAGCTGCCCTACATGAGATGTTCGCTGGAGGAGTGAAAGAGCTCGACTTCACTGACAGTAGTACACAACACCGGCGTCAGACAAATGACAGCTCACAAGAGCCAGCGAACAGGTAAACAATGCATCGTACATGAAATAGACATAACACTTAAGCGAACACTTTGTCCCTCGCGAGCTCGTCCTCTCCGAGCTCGGCCCGCTGGCGCTGCCTCCGCTCCTCGCGGTCGCCCTGGCCCTCCTTGCGCTGGCGGTATCGCTCTCCGGCCGCGCGCTTGATGCTCGCGCGGGTGGCCGCCGGGCTCACGAACTCCTGGTTGGCAAAGACGGTCGGTCCGCCGAATGATCCCTCAAAGATGCGGATCGGAGTGAGGACGAAACGGGGGCCGATCTCAACAAGCGACGTCTGCGGCGGTCCTGACGGGTGCTGCGGGTCCTTCTCAATGATCTGGTAGTTGCGGAACCAGATCCGGTTGTCCAGGATTGAGAAGACCAGGATGTGGTCGATGAACGGCTTGAGCCGACGCGATGTGCGGGGAACGGAGAAGATCTGAGAGTCAGTTATCAGAACACCACGCGGAAAGCTATCCGACAGCTTTCTGGCACCCTGTCCGACGGCTCTCCTGAGCCATGCAGAGCACGAGACCTGGCAAAGCACATCGATTACTCACGTGCGAGAACAACTCCTTCAGCAGCTTCCACTCCTCCTTCGTCTCCCACTCTCCATCGAATACACAAATTCCGCGGCTTCCCTTCAGGCAGTTTCCAGTCATCTTCAGCTCGTCCATCGTGTGGATGTTCTGGACGTGACACTTGACACTGGGTCCGTTGGGCGTGCGCGAAGCCCACATGTAGAGGTCCTCGTGGTGGCGCGCCTCGAAGTAGAGAGCGTTGGAGCACGAGTGCAGGTCGGCAAGCTCGTTGAGCAGGTGGAGCGAAGACTTGGAGTCCAGCTTGGAGTCTGTTGTTAGGATACGTCTATTCGTGCGTGGTTGGATCAGGTCGTGTGAGAGCGCGATTGCACGAGTCGCTGACATCGAACGCAATAATGACGGCGAGCCGCAACAGACAGAGCACCGCTGGCACCGAGTGTTCTATATGGTAACAGAGACAACATTCTCTGCTAGTCGTTCGTTCATGTACTCACCCTTCTTGGTGTGAGGGAGGAGCGCCTCCAGGTCCATAAGCAGATGCCTCATGCGCTGAGTGACACCCCTCGAGCTAAGCAGGAGCACCTTGTCCTTGCGCTTCTTCTCAACGACGGTCGACGCATCATCCTCGGCCGCACGCTTCTTGCCCTTCGAGAGCTTCTCGGTCGCCTTGTAAACCGACGCCATCGTGTTGAATGTGTGGGTTGGCTGTGTTGTTGACGATGACGCTTGTAGCTGAGCGTCTCTCCAAAGATTTTGAAAGCGGCGACCAGAGAAGTGGAGGTAGAGCTTACGTAATCCAATGTCGTGTAATGAAGATCGTAATAATCTTATATCCTAATGCACATGACCCACCTTGTAATGAGGTCTTCAAATGAGATAAACTTCCGCTAATCCTCTGCCTCATCAAACACACCTTGTCACGAACGCGTGCCAGGATACAACAGCATCTATCACCATGGCCGCACCACCACCGGGACAACATCCGCAACCGCATCCGCAAATGGCCCAGCAACCCGGCCCCGTTCCGCCAGTACTCGGCCAGGCGCCGCCGGGACAGGTTCTGAAGCGTCCAGCAGACACTGATGTGGATGCGATTCGGAGACTGTGAGTCACGCGTGGCTGGACTGTCGACTTGTCAACGACGCCAGTCCGATCCTCGCATCAAGAAGCTAGCACTTTCCTGATGAAGCTGACACCTCAGGAAGCATCCCCGGCCACCGCTTCCTCCGCCGCATATCCTCGAGTCGCTCGTGCCCGACTCGCCGGCCTTCACGGAGCTGATGAAGATAGAACAGAAGCTGGACTGGACGCTGCTCCGTAAGAAGGCGGAGATCAACGACGCGCTCGGCCGCTCGACCCGCGTGAAGCGGACACTGCGAGTGTTCCTGAGCAACACGGTGCACAATCAGCCGTGGCAGACTGGAGGAGCCACGGAGAAGGACGGTGACGTGCAGATGAGCGAGGAGAAGAAGGCCGAGGGCGAGAACAAGGAGGGCGGGGAGAAGAAGGAAGGCGAGGGTGATGCTGGGAAGAAGGAGGGAGAGGGCGAGAAGAAGGGAGAGGGCAGCTCGACGGCTGGCGTTCCCCCGGGCGTGGATGTCAAGACCGGGAAGGGCGTCGCTGGCTGGGTGCTGAGGATAGAGGGACGGTTGCTTGACGTGAGTAAGATAGGTCGAACGCTGCGATATCTGACCAGCAGACTGGCAACCACCGACTGGACAAGCAGAAGCGCAAGTTCTCAACGTTCCTGCGCTCTGTCGTCGTCGAGTTCGACAACCGCGAGGCGCCGACGTTCCCCGAGGGCAACATCGTCGAGTGGCACCCGGACCCAACAGCCGAGCCTCTGGATGGCTTCGAGATCAAGCGCCGCGGGGATCAGAACGTCAAGGCGCGCATTATTCTGCACCTGAACCACGCTCCGGAACGCTTCAAGGTATTGCCGCCGCTGAGCGACCTGATCTCGATCCGGGAAGGCACACGGGCGGAGATCATCCAGGCAGTTTGGCAGCTGGTGAAGACCTCCGGAGCGCAGGACAAGGATGACGTGACTCTGATTCGACCTGTGGGAGGCCTGGAGAAGCTGCTCCAGCCCGGAGCAGAGGGCGTGCAGTTCCACCAGATCCCCGAGCTCGTCACGCGCTTCCTGGCGCACCCCGACCCGATCGTGATCCCCTACGAGATCGACGTGAGCAAGGAAGCGACCTTCCACCCGCAGTGCTTCGACATCCCGCTCGAGATCGAGGACCCGCTCAAGAGCAAGATGGCTCAGATCGTGCAGAACTTCGAGGGCGGAACCGGCAACGAGATCACCAAGCTCGAGGACAAGGTCGGCGAGCTGGCGTACTTTGCACGCGACCTGAAGCAGAAGCGTGACTTCCTTGAGTCGTTTGCTGCCAACCCGCACGCATTCATCCAGAACTGGCTCGCGGCGCAGGCTCGAGACCTCGACCAGATGCTCGGATACCAAATTGGCCAGAGTGGTGTCAACGGAGGGTCCATCCGCGAGGAAGACCTGCGCCGAAGCGACATCTTCCACCTGCCGTGGGTCGACGAGGCCATCCAAGTACACGAGCAGCAGCGCGCGAAGCAGCAGTAGGCGCGGGCGTAGCGACAGCTATGCGGTGAGCGCAGCGTACCCCGCGAAGCAAGAAAGCCAGACTAGCTGCATAGAGGGCAGTGAGATGGCACGCAAGTTTCCGGAGCGAATGCTCTCAGCGTGCGGTGCAGCCGGCGCAGTCCACGAGTGTGAGCGAGAGCAGTCATATAGTAACAGTAGACATGTATTTGTTGGCCTTTTAGGGCGTTATTAAAATCCGCACCAGTCCCTTCTCAAAAACCGCACCGTTTAAGTCACTTTCCCCGCTGACATGTTCTACAAGGCATTTCCTATGCATCCAACACCCTCTATCTCTTCAGATCCTCGTCTAGAAGCTGTCCTCCAAATCTCAGAGCTCTAGCTGCAATGGTCGGTGAAATACATGAGCTCGCAGTTTGGTTGCCTTTCTAATACGAAGTCATTTGAGCTCAGGGTCAAAAGACTAATGGCAGAGTGGCGGGGCATGGATTCACTAGTCCTCCCAGCCAGTTTTGTAATCAAGTGGTGCGTATTTTCAGAATGGGCGGTGCGGATTTTCATAACGCCCGGCCTTTTAGGCAGTTCCCTGTCCGTTGAGCTCTGCTCCACCATTTCACCAGGTTTCAAGTGCGCACCAATAGCACTGAAACGAGGACACATGGGTGTCACTCGCTGTCACGGTCGGTCATGCCACAGATGTACCATGGGCCTAGATGGCGCATCGATCAGACAAGGGCCGGGCAGGGGGCGAGCAGATCGATAGGACCCTCAGCGCCTGCTGCGCCAGATGACTGGGGCGAAAAGATGGGATGAATGGAGCATTCACGATGCCAGGATCGGGACCCGGCGGGGGTCCATCTGGTGTGTCTGTGGGGCTTAGGGAGCGAAGGGCGGCGCGGAGCGGCGGAGTGCGGCGACGGTGAGCTGTAACCAGTTGCAGTCCGTAGTGACCACTTGCATTGTGCGGCCGTGCCGTGGCAGGTGAGGCGCAAACGCAGGCCAAAGACTGGTCGGCGCTACGCTGCTGCTGTCACAGAGGCTAACTGGGTTAGAAACACAGGTGCAAAGAGCAGACAGACTAGGTTGGACCGGGTGCTACCACATTACCACATCGGTGCGCCGAAACCTTGCAAAACCAAGGTCGAAGTGGAACAGCTGGAATCAGGAGTGCGCAGGAGACTCAAACTCGGACAGGCTCAGACAAGCCGGAGTACGAGGGTCAAGGTTAACAGCTCGGGTGCCGGATTTGCTCAGGACATTACCGAAAAGGATACAATCGTTTCCGACCAGGAAACCAGGACTGACCAGGAAAGGAAAGACAAGACAAGACGAGATAGGAGTTGAGTCCAGGTATCCAGGAGGCGTACACCCGCCGCCGCAATGCCCGCAAGGGCACGAGTTCAAGCCCTCCCGGCCTGTCGCTCTGCCGTTCAGGCTTGGCTCAGGCAGTCACTTCATGAAAAGACAGGTACGACGCGCTGTGGTACATGGGTCGTACCTTTCTCCCCCATCCGACCCCATCGATGTTTCGACAAGCTCTAAGACTGGTTGCAGCATTCGCACCGCACCCAGCCTCAGCCGCTCAGCCGCAAGCTGCAAGCTGCAAGACGAAGCATGCGGAGCGCATACTGAGCGGAGAGAGCGCGGAGCCGTGTCTGAGAATATTATATGCATGTCTGTTGTTGTGTTCCATCATTCTTCTCCGCTCTCATTTAAAACAATCCCCAGCAGACCCGGCGACTTCGCTCGGCGACCCCACCAGCGACGTTCAGCGCCTGCGTCTAGCGACCCGTCCAGCGATCAGCGACGAGTGACGAGCGACAGCCACCTAGTTTCACCACCATGACGACCGCTGTGTTCCCCATCCGCTCGATCTGGGACGTGGCCGCTCCGCTGAGCGCTCCTCGCCCTCCGCTTCGGCGCCGGCGTAGGGCTATGGGACCGGCGACGATTCGCGCCGTGCTGAGGGAACTGCCGGACCCAGAGGCGACGGTGCGTGTCCCGCCAACGACGAAGTGGGGAAAGGAGAGCCCGTATGGCCCCCATAGGAGGGAGAAGTACAGGGAAAGCTGCGAGTACGTCCCGTCGAAGCCGTACGTCATGGAGAACTACGACAGCGGTGCCGTCGAGGAGATCACCCTCGACTCGTCGGACTCTGACTCGGCCATGAGCGAAGACGGCATCTCAATCGGACCGGTACTGCTGCCCGTCTTCCAGGCGACATCATTCGGCTCCGCACTCGAGGGCAAGATCCTGCCCGCTCACGTCGTGAAGAAGCATCGCGCGGCCCTTCTCATCACGCCCCAGCCTCGTACGCTCTGCCCCGTCTCCGGTGTGCTTCTGCTCGACGTCCAGCTTTACAACCTCGCCGTTCTCGACCTGCTTGTCAAGGGAGGTTATCTGACTCGGCACCCCGCTCTCATCACGGCCTTCAGGAGAGCGAGCATCCGGCTGGTCGAGCTGCTACGAAGACTCGGAGACGCCTTTGCGCTCAGAGGAGCGAGCGATGACGGGCACTACGAGGAGCTTGAGCGACTCAAGGTCGGCACCATGCTTCTCGCGAGCCGGGTCTGCCAGACTGCCAAAAGATTGATGCAGGCTGCTGCCTAGTCCTCATCATTCATCACATCAACACTTCATGTCCTGTCTATCTCCCCACGATCTTCGCTCAGCATGCCGCACGTCGTCGACCAGGATACGCATCGCCCAGCAGCCCGATGTCAATGTCAACTCGCTCAACGCATGCAACTCTTTCGACCGGTGACCTGTGAAAGTCCTGCAACATCGCTCTCGAGATCCCAGGATTCTCCCGATACGAACCTACGATCCCAAGAACCCAAGAAGCCGGACCACCCTTCCCGACAGACGTTTCAGTTTCAGCACTGAATTGCCCCATGCGTCCGTCCGCAACATCTGACACCCGTACCGTTCCTTTCCACAGGCGGCCGCGGGCGGATTCTCCTTATCGATCCTATCTTCCTGGGTGACAAGTCCTGACCGCGTTTCTTGGGACGAATCCAGCGTGCACACGGATACACGATCCTTCCCCTCCCGCCTCATATCTCCCACCTGACGGCCTGACTGTCCTCCATGTTCAGGTCTCATTCACGTCTGTCCTCTCTCAATTGTAACACTACTACACCACACTACAACCAAAAACGAAGCCCAGACTTCAATCACAAAAGGAATCGCACTCATAGAATTGTAACACCGTACCCATTCCATGCTACTTTGCCATGTCCATCCTACCCGCATCAGCTTGTATGATGGGAAGTTGGCAGCCAGAGGAGTGGGGCAAGTGGAGCGCACCAAAGTCGTGTGATCTCCTGGGCGGTGTCGTCTCTCCGCGACGAGGACAGCTGACGACGAATGCTGTGATTTACATGGTTTAGCGGAAGCACAGATTAACGAGGGACTACGACGTTATCGGAAGCACATTTGTCGAAGGGTTGGTTCTGCATAATCCCAATAGAAATCAGGCTCGAGAACGTACGTACACCCAGGCACGCACGCCATGTCTGCGATCGTCGGGCGTCAGCGGCGTTGGGTGGGGAGTGCGTAGCACGTCCCACGTCGGCTTCCTGGGTCGACAAGCTCTTAGATCATAAGCTAGTCAGGCGTCCACTATGCGTCCACAATACATAATCTGACGTGTATTCATGCAACTGAGATCGCTGAGTCTTCCGCGGGCTCGCGGAGATCGATAGGTACAGAGACAGATGAAGTCATTCACCTGCTCTGGCACAGTAGAGCGCAGCCATGATCGCAAACACAGGGAGGGAAGCACAGGCTCGCCTCCCGGCATTCTTTGGCTGTCCGTGCAGCTCTCTGTTCACTACGAGCGGTTCTCTGTTCGTGACTGGCGTGGACGTTGGACGGAAACAGGTCGCCGCTAGCCGCATCCGGTCAAGACTTCAGCAGCAACTCTGCCCTTGCTGCGATCTGCAAGCTTGCGCCAGTAACTCGGGCTGACTTCTGAACCCACAGCGAAGGTCAGCAGCGATTCATATGTGGGCTGAAGCAGAGGAGATGCTGCTCTGCTCGGACCAACTTCATCATCTGCATTACTGACTGACTGCCCTTACTGTCTCCATCCCACTGGCCGCCGGTCCGGTGTGGCATGTCGTTCCTCGATTACTCCATCGGCCCTGCCTCCCTTCCTCAACCTCGCTTCATTTCCATGCCTCACCATTCATTCATCTGCAATGCTCCGGCATGTCCGACGTTCCGTCTGACGGAATGCTGAGTCCGCTGTTTCACTCCTGCACCAGCAGTCGCAGTCCGCTTGCGCATGCTGCTCAGGTGTAGTGGCAGGGTCCGCTGTCACATGTCCCATTCCTCAGTCGTCTGGCGATGATCTCCCGCTATGTTCTACGATGCTACACTCAGTCTCATTCGCATGTATACCAGTCGAACACTTGGAGACAGACTGTCTTGATCATCGAACACCCAGTCAGGAGGCGGGTGGACATGAACTTCGTAGTTCTCTTCAGACAGAGCAGCTGGAAGAGTGCCATAGCCACTCAAGCAACGGTGAAGGAAAGAAAGCAGCCGCCGGACATGTGCGCATTCAAGAGCCTGAGCGTAAACCTTGTCGTTGCTTCCGGCCTGTGTGCTATTCCGGCTCGTCCGCCGTGGCAAGACAAGGTCTTCCTCTTGCCACATGCTCTTGTCTGCGTTGTCTGCAATCCTTGTCGAGGTCGCAGCGCGTCTGAAGAGCACACTGATCAGACAGAGCTCTGCGTTTAGAACGCTGGGTGTCGATCAAGCCCACCATGCCTCTCCCCTGCTCGAACGTCCTTGCTCTGCTCGTCGTGCAGCTCGTTCCTCTTACGCCTTTCACGTGAACGACGGCGCTCGGGTCCACGGTTGTTCTCACTCCACAGCTCGACATCAGACACAGACATGACGAATTACAACCTTAACAATTCTGGGCTCTTCTTGCCAAGTGTTTGTTCATCTTGATCAGCGCACACTCTCACACGACTGAATAGCAACCAGCCTTGTAAACATTAGCAGCAAGGTCTCGGAATCGTGAGAGTGGCATTACATTGCAGAATTGGGGGACCGCCAGCGCACGACCTGTCAGCCTGCATACATATGTACATAGCTTGTTGAGTATTCAGTGTTAATTTGGGACAAGTGAAAGTGAATGGCCAGGGCCGTTGCGCGCGCTAGCCTCATAGCCTGGGCGTTGCTCGGTCGCGTCAACGCAACTCAACGTCATCGGCGTCTGCGCGGCAAATGAGGCTACGGAGAGGCTCAGGCTCAGCACCGGCGTCAGGGCACGCACGCCCTTACTCATCCAGGCGCGCTCGCTGCAGCTCGATCTGCGCGCACCGGCTTCTCGGAGCGCGAATACCCTGTCAACGCCTGTCACTGCAGCAGCAGAGCAGAGCGTACGAGCTGGGGCACGCGTACCAGCAATACCAGCATCCAGCGTCCGGTGTCCTGTAACTCAAGACCCACTCCAACTCAGTCTGCTCGGTGCCTCGGAGCATTCAACACCCAAGTCTCACACTAACTTGGAGCAGGAAATCCGACCACCGCCCTCTCAACTCTCGGAACACCGCTGTATCTTCCTATCGCCCACTTCATTCTTGCTCATCTTCTTCATTCGCTTCACCTTCATCCCCGCCTCCGCCCTTGTCGCAGCCCCCCCGGCGCCAGCCGCCATCCCATCCCTCAGTCCTCTACCCCGATCTACGCCGCGAATCTCGACGATCGCTGCGCTCAG
This sequence comes from Trichosporon sp. DN520, assembly GCA_030347605.1. Taxonomy (NCBI): domain Eukaryota; kingdom Fungi; phylum Basidiomycota; class Tremellomycetes; order Trichosporonales; family Trichosporonaceae; genus Trichosporon; species Trichosporon sp. DN520. Next base: position 29,678 of record JASJUY010000006.1, on the reverse strand, counting down.
TGTTCCGACCGGCCTTCACCCTCTTGACGACAGATCTCGGCCCTCCCTTGTTGCCTCGGCTGCTCGCTCGTCTCCTCTTCGTTCTTCCTGTCACTTGTCAACTGGACCTCTTGTCGACGTCACTCTGTCTCTCGCTGTTCGTCTGTCCTTTCTTGTTCATTCTGTGTCTGTTCTCGGCACCCAGTACACTTCAACCACACTCACTCCCACCTTCACACTCTCTTTCCGAATTTCGACTACTGACCCGACTCGGATCCGCTCAGAGCCTGCCTCAAGCCCAAGCCCAAGCGCAAGTCTAACCCCGTCACCATGTCACGCGCGCACAACCTCACCATACCAATAGACAAGGAGACGGCGGTACCTAGTGGGCCGAACACGCCTGTCTTTGATCTGGTAAGTGGCCCCTCCTGTCGTGACGTCCAGTCTTTCGTTTTCGGAGCTGTCGGTGCACCGGTGCGAAGGTGACAAACTGGGCATCATGGTCCTGCAGGTTCTGTTCGGCTCCCTGACAGTCACTCTGCGCTCTGTCGTCACTGTGGACCTGTGGACCACCTCCGAAGCTGTACAAAGTCGACCAACAGCTAACTCCAGCCCATGTCCCTGCCTCGAGTCGCAGAGCCGCACACGCCCGACGTCTCTGGCCTCTCGATCGGCCTCGCTGAGACACCCCAGTCCGTGACGGGCAAGCGAGTGCGCGAGGAGGACTGGCATCCTGCCGAGTTAGACATTCTCAAGATGATCCTCGCCCGTCCGCCGAGAGATGACCTGCACTACCCACCTGGAGCTTTGCCGCCGCCCGACGTCCTCGACGAGCTAGCGACGTTCATAATCGTAACCTACCGCCGCGCCTCCGTGGCCCGGGACGAGTCCGTGCCCATCTCGACAGACGAGGCCGACAACGAGCCTGAGCTTCCGCCGTCAAGCTCAGACTCGGAAATGTCAGAGTCAGACGACGCCGACGTCTCCTTCTCCTCCGACCGGTCCGAACCATCCTACCCGCTGCAAGGCTGGCCGCATACCTGGGAAGCGACCCGGGCGATGCTAACCCACCTAGCGCTCGAGGACACTCGCTGGGCCGCCGACCGCGACGTCTCGAAGCTGAGCCGTCGCGAGCGCCTCCGCCGCCTAAAGCGTACCGACAGCCGCGACTCGATCGACTCGCTCGACCTGGGCAGCGAGTCGGACCGCGAGCGATACGAGCGGGAGAAGCTCAGCCGCGCCCAGCGGCTCAGCAACACCCTGCAGGCGAGCGCGAGGGAGCCGCCCGTCACGAGGAGGCAGTCGGTGCCCGCTCCCCCGCCTCTGGGTCGGACAGTCAGCCTCGGCGGGCCCGTTGCGCCGCCGCCCTCGAGGCCGGTACCGACTCACGGCCAGGGAGCGCTGGGGCTCGGCGGCCTCGGACTCGGCATGCCCATGCGCCGGAACGGCAGCGGGCGCAGCGCCTCGTCGACTGGCAGTCGCCGCCCAAGTCTGCTGGCGAGGGGACGCAGCTTCACGGCCCAAGACCTCGAGGACGAGCTGGCGCTGCAGGAGCGTGAACGCGCCGAGCGCGAGCGGCTCGTCACCGAACGTATCGAGCGCACAGAGGTTCTGGAGGTCGACGCCCCTGATCCCTTCACGCCCGCGACTCGTAGCCGGACAAAGCGCCGGGGCAGCGACACAGAGGACGAGTCGGCCTCGACCTCCAACTCCAACTTCTCGCCAGTCCAGGACGGTTCAACGGGCGAGGCGCCCATGCCGCCGTCGGACAAAGCGGCATTCGCGCGACCCTCCTCGCGACTGATTAGGAGTCTGTCGGAGATGTCCCGCCCCCGCGCCTCCGTGGCACTGAACACGAGACCAGGCAGCGAAGAACCAAAGGGCAGTCCGCCGATGCGCGGTCCGCTCAACTTCGGCCCATCGCTCGACATGTACCCCGAACGTCGGAGGTCGAGGCGTCCCACAGGCCCGACACTGGCCATGACGGCCATGGCAGGTGCAGCGGCACTGCGCAGTCCAGGCAGTCCGAACGGCCTCAGTCCCAGCCTCGCGAGTCCCGTTAGTCTCAGCGACCTGCGCGGTCCAGTTCTAGCAAGTCCTCTGGGTAGTCCGCTCGGCGTGCCGGCGCTGGGCAGCCCGGTCAGTCTCCCCGAGAGCTCGGTGCTGGCGAGCCCGCTGAGCCTGGACGGAAACCTGCCCGCCGAGGGAGGGGGTCTGGGAATGTCGGGCCTGGGCCCGGGATTGACTTCTGGGTCGGGATCTGGCTCAGGCTCGGGGGCGGGGTCGATGGTACCCCCGCTTGACTCGCCGCTCCCTTCTCCGCTTATACAGGCTCAAACTGAGCTCCGCTCGCCCTTTGAGGAAAGGAGCGGAAGTCCTTTTAGTTGATCGGCCGTTGACTTGGTTTGTGCTTGCCACATTCCGAGGGGTCTCCGACAGAAGTCAAAAGTACATAGCAACAGCTTATCGCATACTTTTCTTGTACAATCTTTGTATTCTACTGTAGCATGCATTTATCTGTGTATCCTTCTCTCCTCAGTTGTTGAGCTTGACGTCTGGAGGTCTGGGACTGCCCACTGAAGTACCGAGAGTCGAGCGTGGAAATACTGCTGGCTATGAGAGGATGGGCTGGCTCTGATCTGGTGATCTTCTGGGTTACATAGCCGCACTTTGGCAGACGGTTGCTCGACCAAACTGTGCGGCGAGTGGTCCACAATGAGAAAATTTGGCCTCTGGGATGACAAGAGGGTCTACGGGTGATAAAACCACCAACGGGTGCAAGCAGCACGACAAGAAGCGGCTACTTGCATGGGCGTCTTCCATTGTTGTGATGTGACGCGCTTCTACGCACTTGCTCCAACTGTCCCTGACGACCGCCCGGCGATCACACTGGGTATGTGCTTACTGAGTGTGTGCCATAGTCTAGGCCATAGCGCTCACGCGTGTAGACCAGGGCGCAGGACACCGTGTGTCACCTCTCGATCAGGACTATTGCCAAGACTCACACGCTGATCTGAGCTCGACTCTGGCGTCTGGTCATTGACGTTCTCTCGTCGCATTCGCGGAGATCGAAGAGGTCAGGCGAGAAATCCGAGCCTCGAAGCGATTCCCTAGACGTTCACTGGCAGCCCTTCTTTCCGTAGACCTGTCTTCCCTGGAAAGGCCGTCCTTCCTTATCCTTCACCCAGTTCCCTGTCAGACTTGCTCGCTTCGCTCGCTCGGCCCCGCTCGTAATACACTGCACGTAACATCTGCTTCTACCTATCTCTAGTCTGTTAGTTGAACAACTTGTTGATGGACGTGTTGCTCTCGGCGCCACGCTTGAGCACCTTGGCGACGGCCATCTCAAAGTCTGCTTTGTCAGCTCATAATACCAAGCTCTCAGCTTGACGCCATACTCACCCTCCTGTCCCACATACTGCCTGCGCTCACGCAGCGCATACATGCCCGCCTCGGTACAGATACCGCGGACCTCAGCGCCGGAGCAGTTGCCCATCTTCTCAGCGAGGGAGCGGAAGTTGATGCCACGCTGGAGGGACATCTTGCGCGAGTGAATCTTGAGAATGGTGATACGGGCTTCCGGGTTGGGGGGCGGGAACTCGATCTTGCGGTCGATACGTCCTGGTCGGAGCAGGGCCGAGTCGAGAATGTCGATACGGTTCGTGGCCATGATGACCTTGATGTTCTTGGTGGGCTCGAAGCCGTCGAGCTGGTTGAGGAGCTCCATCATGGTTCGCTGGACCTCGGAGTCGCCGCCGCCGCCTCCCTCGCCGCCACGGGACGAACCAATAGAGTCGATCTCGTCCATGAAGATGATCGAGGGCGCGTGCTCGCGCGCCATCACGAACAGCTCGCGCACCATGCGCGATCCTTCTCCGATGTACTTCTGCACAAGCTCAGATCCGGACACACGGATGAAGCGGCAGTCGGTGTGGTGCGCGACCGCACGCGCGAGTAGTGTCTTGCCCGTTCCCGGAGGACCGTACAGGAGCACACCCTTCGGCTGCGCGATACCCAGCGACTCGAACAGTTCCGGGTGCTTGACCGGCAGCTCGATCACCTCCTTGATCTCCTTGATCTGCTTGTCCAGACCACCCACCATCTCGTACGTCGAGTCCGGCACCTTCTCCACCATCATGAGCGAGACGAGCGGGTCCACCTTGTTCGGCAGGATCGAGTGGAGCAGGTACGAGTCGGCGCGAAGCGCTACACGCAGGTTCGGCGTGAGGGACGACGCCGGGATGTCGGGAGAGAAGTCGACGACATACTTTCCCTCAGGCTGCACCTTGACAAGCACCTTCTTCTTGCCCATCACCTTGATCACCTCGCCGACATAACTTCCCGGCTCCTGCAGTACCTGCAGCTCCTCGCGGAGCAGTCGGACTTCGCGGTCAGCTAGAGCCCTGGATTGTGAAGCTTACCTCGGGTGTTGAGAGCATTGCGCTGCGCCTCCAATCGTCGCAGGTTCTGCGTCTTCTTCGTAATCTCGTGCTCCGCCGCCTCGATCTTGTTTCGGTAGTAGGTCTGCGTTCGTTAGCTGAGGCAACAATGCGGTAGCTTCTACACACCTTGAGACCGCTTCCGGCGATGGTGACCGGAGCCTTTGTCGATGCCATGCTGTCTATCCCGCGATTGTCAAACGTAGTCCGAGTCGTTGATGGCGAGAAACGAATGTAAGTGGATGCACAACGGCCTCAGGATGCCGGTGGATGGTGACTGAGCCTCCTCAATGTGTGACCTCAGCCCAGCCGCGCTGACGACAGTGCGACCGGCTCATGACGGAAACAAAATCGCCAGCCTGTGGCAACACGCGCACGCCTATCAACCACATGGCCCATGGTCCACACAGTGAGCTCAGTATGCTTCCGGCAGGCGTGGAGGTCATCGCAAGGCCGGCCATTGATGCATCCATGTCCGAGTGCTGCCTCTTGTTGTCGTGCACCACTCCACACCTCAATGCTGTCACCGCTACGGACAAGGTATGCATGCGATTCGTATGCTAGACGACTGACTTCCAGACTGGCAGCTCTTTTCTTGTTCCTAGCGCTGTTCGCAGTGGCACAAGCAGCAGACTCGAAGCGACCAAACTACGTCCCTCATCCCGCCAGCGATCTTGTGTGCAGGCCGTTCGGCGAATGCGAGCCATGTCCCGATGACGATGTGAGTCTAGCTATCCAGTTGTCCTGAGTAGCTGCTAACGTTCAGCTGGACCAGCCGTTCTGCCAGCCGTTCGGAAATCGGAGGCTGCTGCATTGTATCCCGGCAGACAAGAAGGATGACCCCAATCCTCCAGGCGAAGTGCCGGCTTGGGAGTCGTGCGGCAAGGTCATCAGATTAGAGCAAAGAGAGTTCTACGAGTTTGTCGTGAGTTTATTGCCCCCGTCCGGGAATCTAACTGACCTCAGACCACCAATTTGCTGTTCCTCATCGTCTGTCTTGTCATCTACTGGGTGCGGACGTCGACACTGGCTGCTCAGCAGTACCGCCAACTCGCAGCAAGGATCGGCATCAGAGGTGGAATGGTGTAGCCGTCTGATGACTGAGGGCTGCGGACGGTCGGCCTCGGTTGCCGCAGGTTCATGCTCGACCGGTCACGCCGTCGTGAAGCTGAATCGCAGCCCGATCGGCAAGGCGACGTCGGACCTCTGTCGTCCGGAGAGCTGCGTATGAGCCGCAGGTGGCCTGGACTAGCAGATAAGCAAGGACTGGCCGACTTTAACGTCCAGCTCCGCAGCACGTCGTTCCCGGCGACGGCGTTTCCCGGCTGTCGTACCCCGCAGCCGCTACTCCTTCTCTCCCTTCGCTTCCTCCCTCTGCCTCCCATAGACGTCACGCGTTAATCTAGAGTCGCGGCCAATGCTATGTTGTATGCATATATCGTACATTAAGTGGTCTTGAGGAAGTTAACAGCGCGGATGTTCTGGCGGTTCCTAAAAGTGGTCAGACTAACGCTTCTGCCGGTCAACTCACTGGGTACGCAGGCGCTTCCGCTCAGCCTTGAAGTCGAACTCGCCCTCCTTGGCCTTGCTAGCAGCGACGGGCTCGTCCAAGAGCTTCCAGAGCCAATCCGGGTACTTGTCGTCCGACATGGCTACCGGGTCCTCCTTGTCCTTCAGCACCGAGAGTCCCTCCATCTTCGTTCCCTCCTTCAGTGATGAGACCGCTGCATGTCAGCTGTGTCGTTCTGGGCTTTCTGTTAGCTCACGTCGGTCAGAAGCAGCGGCCTTGACCTTCGGAGCTGCTGGTGTCTCGGCATCCGTGGCTTTTGAAATCGGGGTCGAGGCAAAGGAGCGGAGGGAAGGGGAGAAAGCAGGGCGCGCTAGGCGGGTGGCGAGGGAAAAACGGGAAAGCATGGTCGGCGCGTCGATTCCTCTGTCCTAGCTAGCTCTAGAACAGGCTTGTGGGGGTGCTAGTTGTTGTTATCGACGGTGCAAGTGGTCGTTCTGGACATTTTCTGGCGTTGAACCGCTATGCCGATCTCGGGTTGCGGAATTATTAGGTGTCGATTTAAACGATACCACGTGGTTACATCGCGACCGTGCCTGGAGGCGTATCAAGTCATGTCGACGCGTTTGTTGTTGGTGGAACGCGTCTGGTTGATTTCTCCACTCCCAGCAATCGCTACCGACACCATGGCAGAGGCTTCAGCTGACGCCGTCACGACCGTACCATGCCATCTGGAGGGTATCACTAGGGTGGCCTTCTCGCCCGATGGATCGTGAGTGCCTCCACTGAGCTCAGACTGACCGTCAGCACCATCTTCACGGGCGGCACGGACTGTCTCGTCCGTATCCACAATGTAGAGGAGCCAGACTCGGAGCCGGGCTTCCACGACAACCACACAGACGCCATTACCTCCCTCACTGCGAGCAAGAATCACCTCGTCACCGCGAGCGCGGACAACGTTGCACGCCTCTTCACCTACCCTGCTAATGAGTTTGAGGGCTATGTGACACGCTCGCCTGGAGTGCCGATTCGATGGGTGTCAATGGATCAATTGGGACAGCAGGTTGCCGTCTGCAGCGAGTAAGTAATGGTGACAGAGTATGGCTGACCCCAGCGACCTCCTTGTGAAGATCATCAACGTCCGCGACACCACGAAGGTGTCTCTCCTTAGCGACAACGTCAAGCCTGTCCGGTCCGCTGCGTGGGACCCCGAGGGCAAGCTTCTGGTAACGGCTGGGTGCGATGGAAAGATCAAAGTCTATGACACTACCGGGACAGCCCCAGCTTGCGTCAAGATCATGGAGGGCATTATCGGTCCGAGCGAGGCAGAGTAAGTCGTCCTTTTCCATGCAACCGCTGACCCTTAGCTCTCAGTACTCTTCATATGTTGCGTGGCACCCCAGTGGCAATTACTTCGCTGTTCCGCTGCGAACGAACGACATTGGCATCATCGCGAAGGACGGATGGGCGAAGCTGCCTACGTTCAGCCAGGATGGCCACAAGGGACCTGTCACCGAGCTCGCCTGGTCGCCGAACGGCAAGTACCTCGCCACTGCTGCCGGCAAGGAGATCTTGGTGTGGAAGACCGACGGCCGCCAGGTCGTTTCAAGGTACACGTACGAGGCTGGTGACATCTCCGGCCTCTCCTGGTCACCAAAGGACAACCTGATCGCCTTCACTGCCCTCAACGGGTCTTTCAACCGATGGAAGGAGCCTGTACCTTCCGATGAGGTCTCACCAGTGCTCTCGGACGCCGCTGTTGCGAAGAAGGTGGACAAGCTTCTCGACGATGGTCTCTTCGGCGACGATGATGACGACTTGGACGACCAGGGCGAGGATCTCGGAGGTGACCTTGGCGATGATTGGATCGTCGACGATGACGGTGGCTTTGGAGCTGCTGACGACGGAGAGGACAAGTGGGCCAAGGGACGGACTGAGGTAGTAAACGTAACGAAGGCTCAGCCCGCGTTCGTTCCCGGTGCGACTGAGTGGCGATCAAAGAAGCGGTATCTCGGTAAGTGGTGTTCCCGAAGCTTTTGCTGATCTCGTTAGCCTTCAATATGATCGGTGTTGTCGATGCCACGGACCAGGAGACGCACAATGTTGTCAACGTCGAGTTCCACGACACCTCCGCACGTCGAGGATACCACTTCAGCGACCAGAACAAGTACACGATGGCCTCCCTGGGCGAGCAAGGTATCGCGTACGCAGCTCAGTCTGACAAGGAGCTAGGCACAGCGTCCGTCGTGCACTACCGACCATACGACTTATGGGGCAGCTCAGCTGAGTGGACTGTAAACTTGCTCGACGGCGAAGAGCCTGTTGCGATTGCCGCCGGAGGCCCTGCCAACGGGATGGGTGCCGTTGTGGTGGCCACGAGTCGAGGCTTTGTCCGCTTCTTCTCGGCTGGTGGAGTTCAGCGATACATGTGGCGCTTAGGAGAGGATGTCGTGACGATGGTCGCTGGCAAGGAGTCCGTGCTCATCGTGCACCGCGAGGGAGGAACGACGCTCGATGGCTGCCAGAACCTGCACTACTCTCTTCTCGACATCGACTCCTACGACGTCGTGCAACAGGGAAGAGTTCCCCTGCCGAGGAAGGTCACCCTCACTTGGGCTGGCTTCAACAACCTCGGAGCTCCGGTCATCTACGACTCGGACGGGCTGCTGAGCGTTCTCGACCGATTCCGCCGCCCCGGCCAGGCTCGTTGGGTGCCGCTCTTTGATGCCGAGGCGCAGGGAGCGGCTGCAAAGAAGGAGACCTACTGGCCTGTTGGTGTCACCGACTCGCGTTTCAACTGTGTGATTCTGAAGGGCACCGAGAGGGAGCCGTGGTTCCCGCGCCCTCTCATCCAGGAACTGGATCTCCGCATGCCTCTTCTGGGTCTCGACAACGCTCAGGCGCAGCTTGAGGAAAGCGTGGCTCGTAACTCGGTTGAGCTTAGCCTGACTGCCGAGCCGAGCCGTGAACGCACGGTCAACATCGACAAGGAACTACTGCAGCTCGTACAGGGCGCCTGCAAGGCCGATCAGCTCGCCCGTGCGCTGGACCTGACCCGACTCATGCACTCGACGTCTACTCTCGATGCGGCAATGAAGCTTGCCACTTTCTACCACCTGCCTGGGTTTCAGCAACGCATCGCAAAGGTGAAGGAGGCAAAGGAGCGGGAGCCTGTTCGTCATGTGAGGGAGTACGGCTACACTGCGCCTCGACCAAGGGAAATGAATGGTGGCGAGAAGGTGGACCGGCAGTTCGGAGACTTTGCTCCCTCGACCCGCAAACGCTCCTTTGCAGGCAAGGCCAATGGACGTGCGCACACCCCTCAGGCCTCCGCGCAGACCTTCATCCCGGAGACACCTGATCCGGAGGACGAGTATGCAGGCGACAACAGTACCATGCTGCTGGACGACCTAGAAGAACAGGCAGCAGAGTACGACCCACCGTTCGCCAGTCCTCCAGCGAAGCGGAAGCGTGAAGAGTCTGCCTTACCGAGCTTGCCCAGCCTCCCGCCGGCATTCTCCAAATCTGAGGCGCCCAAGAACCCTTTCGCCAAGAAACCCCCGGCATCAAATCCGTTCGCCAAACCTGGCGCCGGGGCTAAGCCGCTGGACTCGGTGAAGAGTACGAGCTTCTTTGATCGCGTCGATGACATTGAAGCACACAAGCCGAAGAGCCGTAAGCTCGCGATGACTGCGAAGGACAAGAGCAAGCAAACGTCGCTGAGCTTTGCAAAGTCAAAACCTCCACTCCGAGCTCAGGATAGTATGACTGAGACGGAGGAGGATAGCCTGGGTGTGCTGGAGGAGACGGATAGCAACCTGCAGGAGACGCTAGTCGATGAGCCTGAGAGCCTGTAACACGAGAACGAAGCCACTATGTACAACTAGACGCTATGCATTATTGAGCAGTGTGCATACGCAGAGCAGGGAAGTCAGGATGCATGCATGCAGGTGTTGCAGGTCTTGCCACGCGGCTGACAATTGCTAGGACGGCAGGAAAGTCGGACCCGGCTGCCACAAGCGTTACCGGACGCGTTGGCCCGTCCGGTGAACCCTTACCGGCAGACCCGTGCGTCCCTTGTGACGGCCCTAACTCGCGTCTATCTTCCTTTCGACGCGACCATGCAATTGCGTACCCACCACCACTTCCGATACTGGCTAGCACATCCCTGCAGCCTGCGGTCAGGCTGTCGTCTTTTCTGCAACGCATGTTCTCGCAACCTCTTCATCTCTCTTGGTCTTCTCTATCTGCTCGCTGCTACCCACAGACTGACCGCCAGGCTCCAAGCGGAACGAGACGGACAGACCGCCCCCGAACGATCTCAATCATACCCCTGTGCTCGCCCTGTTCACGTCCGACTTCACCGCGCTAAGGGGCCGCACAGACACCGACCCGCCCGGGCTACGCCACCTACACGTCCTTGCAGTCTCACGCTCGACCTTTCACCTCGCACGCACGAGCTTCCACTAGTCACCTCCTCATCTTTCTTATCTCTCGTCTCTCATCGCCTCTTTCCCCTTTCAGAGCCCCCAGTCTTCCTCGCTGAGACCTAATCCGACGCTCACTGCGCTACTATTCTCCCCTCGTACTTTGCCTACCCTTCTCCCTCGACTTCGCCGCACCAGAGAGTCTCACCCTTCCCTCCTCCCCTTCCTCTCTGGATACTAGGCCAAGTCACCAACATGTCCAGCCCGGCCCTTGACCGTTCTGGCGGCCTCTACCGCCCTCCGTCCCAACGTAAGCCGTCAGCGACATTGGGCAAGCCTAGCCCTACCGCCAAGTCCGGCACTCGCACTCCTCGTGGGCCGCCGTCGAGGGCTAACGCTCCTCCCACGCCAGTGACGCCCTCGCCGTTCAAGGCTCGTTCTCGGCCGGCTTCGGCTGCAGAACGGCAGCCGAGCGCTTCCGGCTCTACTACGCCCAACGAGCCTGCAACTGAACCTGAAAGCGAGGCTGCGGACGCCCCTAAGATCATCGAGGCTCCAAACAGCCTCGCAGCCTCCACGGACACTCTCGTTGGGGCCAAGTCCCCCAAAGATGTCGATGAGGCTCCGGAGATCAAGGAGATCTCAGCGAACGAGGACGATGCGCCTGCAGCTGACGCTGCGGCGACGGAAGTCAAGGTTGAGGACTCTACGCCGCCACCAGTCGAGCCTGAGGCCAAGGACAAGGCTTCTAACTCACCGTCTAGCGCCGAGGACACTAAGGCAGCCGCGGCAGACCTCAAGGACTCCGCCTCTCCCAAGGTCGACGAGCCTGACGCCATTGCTGGGACTGAGAAGGCGATCGAGAAGGATCTGTCTGCAGTGAATGAGAGCTCGAAGTCTGCATCTGTGCCCGCTGTTGTGGCCGACGACGCCCCTGCCGCCAGTGCCGATGCTTCGTCTCTTCGCGACGCTCAGGAGAGCGAGCCGAGGGTTGCCGCCAATGCTCAGGCCCCTGAGAATGGCCCGTTGACTATCGCCGCTCTGACCAGCTCCAACAAGGAATGGAGCGAGCGCGACGACGACGCTAGCAGCGTCGCTGGCAGTGTTGCGGCCAGCACCTCTGGCAGGAGCGCCAAGGGATCGAAGGAGAAAAAGGAGAAGAAGAGCAAGGACGTACCGAAGGGTGGAATTCAGCTCGGAAACCATGTTATCCACCCGCGAAAGCCCGGAGAGCCCATTCCGGAGTGGACGCCTCAGCAGTCCACTCAATCTGCGAAACTCAAGGAGAGGGACGACAACAAGGTAAGCCGGAGAGAACGACCTTACCTGACATTAGACTGCGGAGATCCTCAAGCGCCTGCATGCACTCGAGGCTGGTAAGCCTCCGACCTCCAGGAAGGCATCTGCGTCGGACGTCTCTGCCAGCACTCAGCAGACCCACGCTGCTCCCGCTGCCCCGGTGGGTCCATCGCAGGCTGAAGTTCAGGCCAAGATCGAAGCTCAGTACAAGGAGCTGCTGAGCAAGTTCGAAGGAAGATTTGCCGAGCAGCAATCAAGGCTCGAGGGACACTTGGCTTCGCAGAGGAACAAGCTTGAGGCCCAGCTTTTGAACCAGCAGGCCAAGTTTGACTCACAGCAGTCGAAGATGGACGCTCAGCTAGCTGCCCAGGACCGCAAGCTGGAGATGAGGATGGGAGAACAGAACGAATCGCTCCAGGCGGCGATGGAGACTTTCATGACCGTGGAAGCACGTGCGGCCGAACAAGCCTCGCACCAGGACGCTTGGGCCTCGCGCATCGAGGACGAGCAGGATGGCCTGGAAGCACGACTCGCGGCACTTCGCAATGAGGTCTCTCGCGTTGGACCCATGATTGCTGCAAGCGAATCGGCCGTCGACGAGCGTGTCTCATCGTTGACCAACGACGTGAACGGTCGTCTCAGTGCCGCCTCTTCCGCCGCCCAGGCTTTCGAACAGCGACTCGAGGGACGCCTCAAATCTCAAGAAAGTGACGTCGGTCGCTCCATCTCCAAGATTGCGGCTCTGGAGAACAAGATGAAGGAGTTCGCTAAGATCGAGGCGCGGCTATCCGACCAGCAAAAGGCGCTCGACGCTCAGCTGCTTGTCGCAGCCAAACTCGAGGGCAAGCTTGGTGAGATCGACCAGCTGGCCAGCAAGGTCAAGGCCATGCAGGCTTCCCTGGACGAGCAGGTCGCTCGCAACGCAAGCCTTGAGGCGACTCTGAAGAAGCAGCAGGAGAAGCTCGAGGCCAGCCTGAAGGAGCAGCAGCAGCTGGAGGTTCGCATTACGATAGTGTCGAAGCGCGAGGCGCAGGCTACGGCGACCGTTGGAGCCTTGCAATACGTGAGTCAACGATGTTTGGGAGGAACAACACTGACGTTCAGCGTGTCAATGAGCTCGAGCGCCGCGCGCGTACTAGTGCTGCCCGTGAGGGGCCGCTGCTCGCCGGAGCGATCACCCGTCTCGTCCTCGCTCGCTTCGAGCCGAAGCGTCTGGCGGCTTGCGATCCCAGCAAGGTGATCAACCTCGCCCGTTCTACCCTCCTTCCGGACGCCAAGGGTCGCGTCGTTTCAAAGCACTACGCCAAGGAGACTCAGCCCATTTTCGCCGAGCACCACCTGCGCGCTCTCTTCGCCAACGCTACTCCTGGCGCCATCCTGCCCGACACCGCCGTCCTGTCCATGGCCATCGAGGCTGCGCGAACTGCAGCTGACAAGGCGCACGAGGCGGAGGAGAAGGCCGCCGAATGCTCCTCGGAGCTGTCGCGCGCCAGTGAGGCCGCGATCCACCCCGGCGCCGACCGTGATGCAGCCGAGCAGCGCCTGCTCGCTGCCCACGAGGCTCTGCAGGTGGCGCAGGAGAAGAAGATGCTCGCCGTGCAAGAGCGGGATCGCACCGAAAACCTCGTCAAGATCGTCCTGACATGCTGCAAGGACGTGGAGCGTGCGTGGAGTGCAGTCGAGGACCCGACCGAGGAGGAGAAGAAGAAGTACGAGGAGTATCTGCCTCGAGTTGAGAGCGTCGAGCTGGAGCTGGCCCTGAGAGACGACCCGAGCAGCGAGTATGTTGAAGTGTAGACCCATTACAATACCCAATCCATGTATAATGCACGTTGAGCTTGTCACGATTAAACGATTTTCTGCTGCAGCCGGTGCCTTTGATGAGCTGTGGAGGACAGGTCAACGACGCCTTGTCACGATCGCTGGTCGTCTGCCAGACAGTGTGGAGACCCCGCATTGATGATGATGGAGCGGACACAAATACTCGCGATCGAGCCTCCACTTTTAGAATCAGGCGGTGCATGGTGTCGGCGGCCTATGCACAAGTGGAGGTCGTGTTGATCTCGACGCTGTCAACAACTTCGACAATGCCGACCTCAGTCCTCGTTCTCGACAACGGGGCGTACACGATAAAAGCGGGAGTAGTGGGCCAGGATGGAGACCCAAGGTGAGTGCTCCGGCCACCGAGGCAGCGGCGCTCGACATGCCGACGTGCCTTCCTCTCGTCACTTGGCACGGAGGCGCTTCGTCCTCGCGGATGGCGAACGCTGCCTCCCGCTTTTGTGGAACTGCCAGAGTCTGCCAAACTTTGCAAGATGCTGTTGCTTGATTGTACTCTGGATGAAGCTGACACGATCAGGCTGTTCCCAAACTCCGTTGTGCGCTCGCGCACAGATCGGCGCGTGTACGTCTCCGACGAGATCGACCAATGCCGAGACCTGAGCGGAATAGCGTATCGACGGCCATTCGAGAGGGTAGGCTACTTGGATCACAGGGGTTAGCTGACGGACTAGGGCATGCTCACGACGTGGGACGCTGAGAAGCCGGTGTGGGACCGTATCTTCTCGAAGGAAGGCTTGGACGTAAGGCATATATTCTGTCAGAGCAAAGCTGACGATCAGATCCAGCCCTCGGAGACTTCGCTGCTTGTCACAGAGCCGTACTTCAACTTGCCGAATATCCAGGAGACGTACGATCAAATGGTCTTCGAGGAGTGGGAGTTCCAGAGCTACTACCGGTGTACTCGTGAGCTGTCGATGACTACAGCTTGAGCTGACAGCAGCGGCTTCCCTCATTCCCTACGGAGGCATGTTCAGCAACGACACGGATATCCCACCAGAGTGCATGATTGTCATCGACGCCGGATATTCATTCACCCATGTCGTGCCGATCCAGAACGGCGAGGTCGTGTGGGAACACGTCAAGAGGTGAGCTAGCCACGAGAGCAACTCAAAGCTGACGACAGGATCGACGTCGGAGGTAAACTTCTGACAAACCACCTGAAGCATCTCATCTCGTTCCGACAGTGGAACATGCTGGACCAGACGCATGTCGTGAACACGGTGCGAGAGGCGTGCGGTTATGTCTCTATGGACTGGAAGGGCGATCTTGAGAAGTGCAAGTAAGTCTCATACCGCTCACCAAGGATCTAACTCCAGGCGCAATCCTCGCAAGAATGACATTGTGCAGGAGTACGTGCTGCCGAACTTCTCCTCCACGCCGTACGCACGCACAGGATACATCCGGTCGGGCCCCAACGCCCTCTCGCCGTCTGAACTCGAGGAAGCTGAGCCTGCGGAGAAGATGGACTCAGCGCCGAAGAGCAGACGGAAGGCTCCCGGCGATGATGATGAAGAGCAGGTGCTCTTCATGGGCAATGAACGCTTCGCGGGTCCAGAGCTACTCTTCCACCCTGATCACATTGGTGAGTTTTCACGTACAGCACGGTGAAACTGACCGCAGGTATTCAGCAGATGGGTCTGCCCGAGACGGTGGCTTACGTGATTTCGTGTATGCCAGAGGAGTTGCAGGGCATGTATTGGGCGCACATTGGTGTCGTCGGCGGCCTCGGCCACATCGAAGCCTTGGGAGAGCGACTGTGAGCCTTATATGTCAATTGTAATGCTGACTTCATAGTGAGCGAGACCTTCGCGCGCTGTGCCCAGTCGATTATGACATCGGCATCTACGAGGTATTCGAGTGATTCACCGCACTACGGACCGTGCCCTGACATACAGACCCGTTTCGGCCCCCTATCAAGCCGCCGTGTCCCTCGCATCCAACGATGTTTACCTGACCAACTATCCTGTCACTCGTGCAGAGTATCAGGAGCATGGATCGACGATCTGCCGGCGCAAGTTTGGCGGCCCGGCGTACAACCAGAACCCGCCCGGCTTCTCGCGGACTGACGAGGAGCCCGTCGACGAGCACGAGCAAGAGCTGCGATACGCTCTGGGCCTGGACAGTATCAGGGGTCGAGGAGGCAAGCGTAAAGGGGAGGAAGAGGAAGTGACAAGCGGAAACTGGGGTGGCCGGCGAAGGCGAGCGCAGGAGTCGGGACTGGTGTCTGGTCGTCTGCGATGAAGAAGCGCATCTCGGCATGAACTGCCCGCGCTCGAATGGGCTGGAGGGTGTTTCCATCAGCCACACTGCATGGACAGACCTTCGGTCGGCGGCCAGACGGGCTGGGCAAACCTTGTGCGACGCCAGATGAATGGAAACGTCAGGGGCTGCCCGGTTTCACACCGGCTGGAGTGGTGGTGGAGAGCAGGTACACGTGTCAACTTTGGTCCCGCCAATGACGGCACTGAGGTTGAGGTGCCAGCGCGACGTTCATGACAATTGCGCGCAGGATCCCTAATCCCCGTCTTCCATTTAATCTTCCAACGGTTTTCCTCTCGTCTCCACACTCCGACTCCGACCTCAGCACACATAGATCTCGCTGTCGTCTCCGAACGCCGACTGTTTCATTCGAACCGCCGACACCGACTCTGCACGATTCAGCACTCGTTCCACGTTTAACGCTTTCGACACCCCCAATTTCAGCCCTACCTCCACCGGCGTCATGTCCCAGCGCATCCACCTGAACCCCAATCGCGGACAACCGCCCATGATGCACCAGGGATATCAGCCCGATCCCATTAGGACATCCTCGCCCGGCTTCCAGAAGTCGGACAACGAGTTCATCGCTAAGATCCAGGAGGTCAGCTCCAAGATCGAGGACACGGTCGACTCGCTCGCTCAGGTGGGTTGCCCCTAAACGCGGGACAGGTGAACCTTGAATGGAGAAGTGACACGACACACACAAACATTGAGCAACGGGTGACACCGAGCCCGTGGACGTGGACGTGATCACTCTCCAGCCGACAGCCGTTCCCTCTTTGGCGTCGAAATCCACGAGCGCGCAGGAGCTGACCAGCGAACAGCCTATCCGCCCATACATCCCGAAGCTCGGTCGCTTCCTCATCGTCGTGACGTTCCTCGAGGGTGAGTCGCTTAGCTGCGGGAGACTTGTGAGCTAACCTCAGATGCTCTCCGTATCCTGACCCAGTGGTCTGACCAGCTCTGGTACCTCCAGAAGCACCGCCACATCCCGTGGGGACTCAGCCACCTCTTCCTTCTAACCAACGTTATTCTGATGCTCGGCGGATCGGTTGGCGTTATAATGCAGCGCTACCCGGAGATCTCGGTCGGCTCGCTCCTCGGCGTTGTCGTTCTCCAGGCACTCGGCTACGGACTGCTCTTCGACATGAGCTTCTTCCTCCGCAACCTTTCGGTCATTGGCGGTCTCCTCATGGTCCTCTCCGCCTCGCTTCAGAACAAGAAGATGCTCTTCGCGGGCATCCCGTCGCTCTCTGAGAACGACCGCCGCAAGTACTTCCAGCTTGCTGGCCGTGTTCTGCTCATCTTCCTCTTCATCGGCTTCATCTTCCAGGGCGAGTGGTCGGTCGGACGTGTGATCGTCTCGATCTTCGGTCTCATCGCCTGTGGAATGGTCGCCGTCGGCTTCAAGGCCAAGTGGTCTGCTGCCTTCCTCGTCATCCTGCTCTCCGTCTTCAACGTTCTCGTCAACAAGTGGTGGAAGGTCCACTCGGCCCACCCCCAGCGTGACTTCCTCAAGTACGACTTCTTCCAGACGCTCTCCATTGTCGGTGGACTGCTCCTCCTTGTCAACATGGGCCCTGGAGGCTTCTCGGTTGACGAGAAGAAGAAGGTGAGCTAGAGTGACCTTTTGTGCCAGCTTACGACAACAGGTCTACTAAATACACACACTTTTCACATGCTCCCGGGAGCAGGCAATCCACAATACCTAAATGCATAGCTTGATCACACTGACGCACATTTCGACCCCGGTCAACTGGTCGACGTTGCTGCTATCACATCGCGCCAACGGTTTGAAAGCTGCTTGTTGCCCGGGTTCAGCGGTGCCTGCTGTCAGCGAAGATCGGGATCGTCGTTCGTCTCGGATCCTGAACGCAGCCGAGGCTGACATATGATCGCGCTAGGCAAGATCAGCAGCCCTGCCGTAAGAACGCGCGAAGCAGCGATGCGGGCTTATCAAGGCGAGCTCAGTGTGGCAGAGCAATGGACAATGCCGCCAGTTTCACTCGCCGTCGCAACAATGACAGCTCCTGCTCTCATGTCACGAACCGAGACACAAAGCACTCCGACCGGCATGCTTGCCAACTTCTGCCACTGACATCGGAAGGAGCTGGTGCATTGTTGCAATGCCGCGACCACTTACCTCACTCCTCCGATAGTCTCACTGCAGCCTATGATAAGGGTTCGAACTGCCAAGACAGACGGACTCTATCTGCTCCGCTAACCTCGGACCCCTCTTCCATTGTTGCAGCCAGTGCTTTGTGCCCACACAACAACTCACGGCACAGTACATAAGCAACGGCAGGGCAGTGCCCAACGCGATGTTCGAACAACTAATAGCCACTCACATACCTGATTGATCGTCAAAGGACTCACCCCTTCATCCGCCCCAAAAAACGATGCTGATAACAACGCTCCTAGCCCTGTTCGTCGCGCCAGCCACAGTCTTCTCCTCCCCCATAACGATCAAAACCACGTACCAAGCCTATCCCACCGACGCTGCCGGAAAGATAGACTGGGATGCCGTAGACTGGAAGGAAGTGAACAAATATCGCATCCTAGACCTGACGCTGCTGCAATCAGCGCTCCCGCCGGGAAGCCACCTCTGCGTCGACAACATGGACGGCAGAGCAGCTTCTGGCGTTCGGGTACAGATGTGGGAATGCCATGGGGGCCCGGAACAGGTGTGGGAGTTTGATTGGGTTACGCTTTCGGGCGACGTTTTCCAGAAAAATAAAGCCAAGCAATTCAGGATTAAGAGACGGGATGCCGATTATTGTCTGCACTTTGATGTACCTGGTGAGTCGAGTCGGTCGAGTTCTGACTTTGTGGGTTGCTTGCTTTGTTGCTTGCTTTCTTGGCTTGTTGTCCCTGATCAAGCTGCCTTGGTCGTGGTGGAGTGTAAGTGTGACATGCATGTGTAGATTGTGCGAAGATGTGCTGAGTGAGAGATGCAAATGCGTGCAACCGGAAGGCAGATTGTGAAAGACTAGTGCAGGGCTGACCACAACAGGGAACAACACGAGTCATCTAGAAAATCTCGGCTGGGCCTACTTCTGGGAAAAGGGGGGTAGACAGGTCGACCTGGACCTCACAAAGGATTACATGATGGAGCTCAAGATGGAGAAGTGCGAGAAATCCGTGCGATGGCATTGGCGAGACCACTCACTGTGCGCGTTCGAGGGCAGGGGCGTGGATCCAGAGGTCAGGAAGGGTGAGTCGAAAGAAACTAGACTACTGCGCAGAATAGAGCGGCGGCCCAGCTGACAGAGATCACAGACCGCGCATTCGGGTGGTGTATCGGTCATTCGAGGAAGGATGAGATGAACATGCGCAACAAGGACTTGCTCGTCGTCTACTCTGACCCCGCTTACCGGATGAAGTTCATCAGCCCGCTAGCAGGCAAGTATGCCGCTCCGGTTTAGTCTGATCGATGGCGGGGATCTGGCAGGATGTTGTAGGCCGCGGGCTCCGTAGTCTATCGGCAGTACGTTGTCACTGGTCGCCACTACCACAGGAGTTGCGGCGTGGTGATTTCCGGTCAAGCTGCCGCGTAGGGTGTCAATTAATCGAGTATCTGTAGATCATTATGAATACGTCCATAATTTAATCAGAAGGGGTGCCACACGACTGTGTTCGCGACTGCTTGATACAGGCACATGAGAGGAGTTCCAAGTCTGGACTCGCAACTCGCATCGTCGACCATGTCCTGTATCCAGATGGCTGGTGCATGTCCCGACAGAGTTTGATGCGACGTCAGACGAGGTGTCTAGCTTGTGCTGAAACGCGGTACTCCACCACTTTGGCAATGATGAAACGTACCAACGCCAAGAGACCCCGTTCCTGCCACTTTACTCCGGTGCGCTCGGGTCGGAGCCTGAGGCACAACGCTAGCCCTCAGACCACAGTCGACTTGGCTGGACAGTCGAGCCCAGCACAGGCAGAGATCAATCGCAGCTGTCAGCTCTGCGAAGGTCTATGGGTGGTCATCAGTGCCAGTCAGCATGTCTGCCTCTCCTGACCCTCCTCGCCGTCCTCGCCTCCGCCCCTCCTCCAAACATGCCAAGAAGATGCCATCTACTTCTATCCGTCTATGATCCACCTAACCCTCCCGTCCGCTACTTCACCTCCGTACCCCTCGGCACCCCCGGCGCGCCGGGCACGCCGAGGTGAATGCAAAAGTCGTAGATGCCGAGGAAAACAGCCCCTCCAGCACCAATAGCGATTGTCCTGGGCACCCAACCGGAGAACAGTCTCGCAACCCCCTCCGTCCGGGCAATAGACACCAGTCTTGAGGGGAAGCTGAGGACCGATGCGCTCCGTCCACTCCCCTGGTTCTCGAGCATGACGCGGGTCTTGACCACGTCGAGCGGAGTCGTCAGTGCCGCCGCCGTTCCGCCTGCGAGCGCGCCACACAGCGCAGCCTGGAGCGAGTTCGGGTCGCCGAACATGGTCCGCTTCAGCCACTCGTAGAGCGGGAACTGGATGCAGGAGAAGGGAATCTCGCGCGCGATGGTTATGCCGAAGCCGCGGTAGAAGCCTCGGATTCCCTCTGTGCGCAGCGTCGCGAGGGCTGTCGCGTAGGACGAATTGCCGTACAGGCCTGACTGGGTGCGCTGCTTGACTACTTCGGTGGGTACGCGGATGAGGCAGGAGACCTGAGTGTTAGCGAGCTGAGCTGATCGAGGAGCACGAAGCGAGAGACGGAGAGGTGAGAAGCACTGGCTCTACCGTAAAGCTCCAGCAGACCTCGGCTAGCCACTCCTAGGCCGTCGATGACAATAGGAGTGCCGCACCGAGCTGATCTGCGAAGCTGCATGTCGGTCTGAAGCCGTCAGTGGGGTTCGGAGCTGCCACCGAGCCGCCGAGCCGACTCGACTCCAGACAACGGCAGCACAAACCTAGTCACTGGCGAGCGTTGTCGCTGCTACGCTCCTGCACATGTCCAACCAGGAGCTAGCGCCGCCATAGCATTTCCGGGAAAGCGATGCAGCGTCGATACAGCTCTCTCGATTCCTGAACACCGACGGCCCTCACAATATTCTCCACCCTTGTGATCACCCTACGCTCGCTTCGCTCGCTAGACTTACGAATTCTCCCCCACTAGCAGCAAGCATATGCACCAACCCCCTCCTCTCGCCCAATCTCGGCGCCAGCTGCTTCTTGAGCGCCTCATACGTGACGAAGAAAGCTGCTGCTCCGGGAGCAGACCCGGCTCCAACACTCCCGACACCGCGGTAGATCCCCCTAAAACCCCCAGAGGCGAGGAACCCCGCCGGAGACTGGATTCGCGTCTTGATCGTGTCGAGGGGGAAGAACATTAGGTCGACTGCTAGGCCTGAGGCCGCGCCGGACTGGGCGTTAGCTCTGGGTCAGACGTTGCGTGAGGGGTGTTGGATAGGGAGGGCGGATTGCTTTATCAAGCGGGCTGAGTCGAGCTGCTGTTGCTAAGCCGCCCAGCATGGGCGGAGCGTCCGATTCATCCAGTTGGTGTTATTGGTTTGCCTCAGATGAGTTTGCCGGTTGTTGATTGTTGTTGCGGATCGAGATATCATCGGTAGTCTGGATGTCCGTTGCTCGCTTGCCCGCAGTCCGCGAGACGCTATCGTCGAGAGAAAGTAACACTCACAGCAAGAGCCCTCTGGAACGACACGTCGCTCATCCTCTCTATCTTCTTCCTCGTTGTTGTTATTGTTGTTGTGATCTCCACTCAACTGACATCACACACATCCGCTCCAAGTATCGCGCGACCTGACTCCGGCCCGTCCGACTTTTGGGTGACTCATATCTCCTATCCCGGCGGACACTGTCCACAACTCCGATCACAGCCGCTGGAGCCGGCAATTGCCATGTGTCCAAACCCGCCCTTAATCACGTGACGAAGAGTCGCAAGGTTACGGAAAGAAGGTGGAAATTCAACGGAAGTGCACGCACGCAGACACGTGATTTTAAGGCAGATCTGCAGCGTGGCTCGGATGTCTCGGCCCGTCAGCGTACCGAACGCACCGTGTGTACCTGTGCGTACCGCGATCCGTTGAGCCGGGAGCCGTGCCAGCCGTGCCCCGTGCCGTGCGCAGCCGTGCCATGGACCTGTGGGTCTGATCAATGGGTCTGGATCCTAGTCTGATAGATTGACGGGCCTACGTCCGCCCATTCTTCTTCTCAACGATCGATCTCCTGATCATGAGCCGTTGGGGGTACGGATGGCGGATGACCGGTGGGATGCCCGGATTGTGGGTTTCTTGATTGCTTGATTGCTTGATCACAGGATGCTGGGTGGTCTGATTACTGGGAAGTCTGGACGGTGGGCGCGGGTGCCTTTGCTGCGAGTGACTGTTCATGTGGTATCTATAGTCATGTGTCACTGACCTTCCATAAACACGACACGACCGCGGATCCGCGCGCAGTGTGCGACGTGGTGGGCTCCAGAGATCGCAGATCTGGCAGAATCTACTCGCTTAACGTGAGCCCGATTACTACTCCGCATGTATCTAGGCAGGCTATTTTATCATGCCACTGATCGTGAGCTGTACCACCTGACTCGTGTTTGCTGGATTTCACTACCGTGTCACTGTATCTGCACTGTCCCACTACCGTGCCACTGATCACTGTAGAACTGGACCGCCACGCACACCCACTCAAGCAGGCCACCCACGACACCACATGGTGACTAGTGTCTCATTTCAACACGTAGCTCCTTCATGTCGGGCCACTCGCCTCCTTGTCCATTCAGCTGCCCCACTCAACTCTGCGTGGTGGGTACTAACGCCCTGGCGCACGTCCGTATCTCCGTTAGCTTCCAAGCACTACGCGCAGGTCTGCCTATCTCCGTCATTGTGTGTATGCAGCTTCGTTGAGCACTATGCGCTGCACTTTCACGATCTCCGTCGTTGTGCAGCTTCGCTGAGCACTACGCGCTTGCTCTCTTCATTATCTTCGTTACTATGTGCAACTACGCGCTTCGCGCTCCGTACTTTGCGACATGTGCTCTCGGCTCGCTTCGCTCGCCGCTCTGTGCTCACGCAGTTCATTGTTCAATGCATTCTCATGATCATCTTGATGAAATAATGGATACAACAATAAAGACTTAAGTCGACTTAAGACACTGGCTTAGACACATTTTAGATATTCGCCATAGCAGTGGCGATGCAACTAGGGTGATTGGACGATGGGGAGTTAGATAAACAGACAAGACGTGGCTTGAGGCCAAGCTGGGGTTGCTTGGGGGCAAGAGGAATGGAATGGAGGAATGGAATGATAGGCACGATGGCTGCACTGCTTGGAGCTTGGTGCTATCGCGCTATCGATGTGGTGTCATGGGTAGAGATAAGCCGCTATCTGCTCGGCCGCGGTGACGACTCTGGCGTGCGAGCGGGCGATAGTGACGTGGGGTTTGCGGGATGCGGAGCACGCGGACGCGGGCGCCGTGGGGGCCGGGGCCTGCACTGCACTGCACAGATGCACTTGGACGCCGTATCCGATATGCTGGTGCGCTTTGCTGGTCTGCGCGGGCGTGGCTTGGAATGCGGGGAGAGGTGTTTGGGGGAAAAAGTTTTGCAGTTGTTGATGCTGATGCTGATGCTCCAATCTCGAGAAATCGGGCGATACTGTCGCTCTGTCGAGTCGAGATGCAAGACGCACGCATTACATGGGGCGCGAGAGGGGGTCGACACGGCGAGCTTGGCGCTGATTCCGGACGGGACCGACTCCGACGCCAACACCACAACCGACACCGTTGATGCCCGGGATCTGGCCGGCGTAGCCCTGGTCGAGCTGCGCGATGCCTTGCCTCGGGCTGGCGGCCGGGGTGGGCGGGGCGTTTGACGGCGTGGACGTCGCCGAGTTCGACTGCATACCTGGCATACAGGCTGGTGCTGGCTGCGGGGCAAACTTCTGCGCATACGACGCAACATTGGCACGCTGCTGCTGCAGGTGCTGCAGATGGGCGGCCTTGGCTGCCGTCGCTGCCATGGCCATGGCGGCTGCAGCGGCCGTCGCCGTACCCGTCGTTCCCGACTCGCAGGCGGGGTTGGCCTCATCGCTGTTCGCCGGCGTCGGTGGGCGGGTCCTGTTCGTCAGCGGCTGTCATCACTATCATCATGTGATTGGTATTGGGGGCGGACGAGATCTACGGCGGCTTAGGCCCGGCCGCGCCACAAGCACAACAGGCTTAACAGGCGCAGGCGCACGACGTGAGACATCACGCGCACCCACAGTTCCGCATACCGCACGGCTGCTTGCTGCAGCTGACCAAACTTGCAATCAAAGACTGAGACTTACCCGCAGAGGCCCTTCAGGCTCGTAAGCAGTACCATGAGGAGGCGGAGGTTGAGCTCGCGGTTGCGCATCTCGGCGGCGTGCGAGAGGGAGCGGAGCACGCTCGTCAGAAGGCCGTGCACGGCCTCAGGCGGGAGAGAGGCTGAATTTGTCGCAACCTGGTTCAGAAGAAGGGAGAGGTTGGTCGCGACGTCGGGCTTGCGCGGCGGCGGCGTGTCGGCTGGCAGTGCCGGGGTCGGGAGCGACGCCGACCAGGCGAGTATCCGCGACGGCGTCCAGTAGCGCTCTGTCGGAATGGGGAAGTCTGCGAAGAACGGCATGATGGTGGTGGTGGCGGCGCTGGTCGTTCGGCGAGAGCGGTAGCGTCGGCGGAGGGGGAGGGAAGGAGGTGATGCGAATGCAATGCGATGCAGGCGGACGGTATGCTAGGATCAAGCAAGAGACCAATCGATGCGATATGCGACAAGAGAAGAAATGCAGGAGACAGACGAGTGATTTGTTGGATGGATGCGTGTGTGTGGATGTATGGGTGTGGTGTGGATGTTGGAGCCCGTCTGCTGCAGATTAAACCTGAGCAGAGCTGAGCGAGCGGTGAGCGGTGAGTTGCAGGTAGACGAGGTGAGGGTACGCCGGCCGGGCAGGTTGGGTAGGCAGCCAGGGTCAAGCAAGGGTGGGATCGGGCGGTGGACCGAAAGCGGGGGAGGGGCAGGGCAATAGGCAATAGGCAATAATGGAGAGGTTCGCAAGCAGTCGAGCGCACGGGTGGAGTCGCGCTAGGACCAGCGCCTAGGTACGGACGGTGGAGACGAGGTGGGAGATGGGAGGGAAGGTGGGTGGGTGGGTGTGGATCGGGTGGATAAACGGTCGACCTACTCAGGTCAGGCGGTCAGGAGTCACCACGATGCCAAGCGCGAGCCGAGGCAACAGAGGCTTATGTTGGCTGCGAGGCTGCGCTGGATCGCCCGCGATTGATTGATTGATTGATTGATACGGAGACTGGCCTCGAGGACGAATCGACGAATTGAGCAGGTGCAATCAAGTTTTGGATTTTGGATTTTGGAAGGGCCGGTTGAGCCGCGCTTGTATCACTCGCATGTCGCGGCGGGCGCGGCGCCAGCTGACGAGCGAGCGAGCGATTCGAGCACACATGCATGCATAGGCGAGTCAGAGCACAGGGCACCATGACAACAGGCGCCCCGGCGATACAGCGATAGGGGCACGGCACCACGGAACGAGACAGTACCAGCGTCAACGGGCGACGGACAGCGGGCTTACGATGCTACTGATAGGGTATCTACCAATAATTGCGACTGTAGCGCCAAAGCCTGAGCGCATGGGCAGGCGCCGTCCGAGGATCCGAATCTCCAGGCAGGTCAGGATATGTGCTAGGTGCGCGCCGATGATGAAATCACCACTCACCTTGCCCCGGAGCGTGCGTGCGTGCTTCCGGCCGTGTGGTTGGCTGAATGCCCATTTCGACATTCTGCCAGATATCTAGAGATCCTGACAGATCCTGGCAATCCTGGCGAGCACCAGGGCAACGGGCATAATTGCATGTCGACGCCGCCGCCGCTGCAGTGTGCCGCCTGTCGCTGTCGCTGCTGAGAACCGCACACCGCAGTGCTCCATGGCTTTAGCAATTCCGCGACGGCTTGATCGCTTGAGGGTTGTGAGGGGCTGAGGATCGTCCGAGGTCCGCATGCTTCCGTTGGCATGACACTGAATGAATAGCACATAGCACACGCCCGCACCGACGCCTGCGCCCAGCGATCGCCCACAATGCGAAACGCCGCGACCCGGGGCTACCGATACCGATGGGAAATGATAAATCCCCCGATACCGCTGTAGTGCAGAGCATCAGAGGAAGGAACGCGGTATTCAATCACCTGCTTGCTTGCATCGAGAGCTGAGTGCGGAACTCTGGTAACTGGACCGTGGCCATGGTTGTCCAAGGCACGCTCAACTACGCAAACTCTATGTCGCCAATGTTTGCATCTCTGCACGTCATGCGGGGACGCGATGTGCGAATATGATTTGCGACCGGATTCCGGCAATGCGGACAATGGCTCATGGCTGTTTGGGGCTAGGCTTGGTGGCCTCGGTGGCATGGTGGCATAGCGGAATAGTCTCCAAGGAATGTCAAGCATGCATTATTGACACAAATGATGCTGGCTCCCCAGTTAGCGCAGACGGTAAATCTTCATTTGTGGCTTGGATCACTTCGCTTAGACGAGACTACGAACTACCCCTCCCTCCCCTTCTGACGGCCAAACGTTCTGCGGTGTGCGGGACGTTTGTCGGGCAATACGATAGCTTGCGACGGGTAAAACACCGGGGGCTAGGCCAGCGAGGCCAGAGCAGTACGAGTGGCGTACAGGGCAAGCCGTCGCAGGTTTCGTCACGGGGCGTCACTCGCCGTGGAGCATGGAGCAGGCAGCCTTAAGCTGGCTTGTGGACCTGTGTATGGAGCTCGGGACTACGGGCTACTGGGAGCGAGGAACGGCACCTGCGGCGTGGGCGTGGGCAAGGCGACCAGACGGCGTGGGCCAGGGGTCAAAGGACGGCAGGGAGCAAGCGAGCAAGCGATGGTGGGGGACACGGGGGGAACGGGGGTTAATCATGCGCCGGAACCGGCGATGGACAGTGGGGGTGGCGGGTGCCGGCGTGATCTGAGGTGAGGTGAGGTGAGGACCGTGTAAGCCGCTGCGGGCCGTGAGGGCCGTATGGGCCGTAATGGACCGTGTGGGACGTGGGTTTAGTCGGCGCGTCGGTACGTCGGAAAGTTCTGCATGCATGCATCGGTAGTCGGCAGCGCTGCATCGGCGAGTAGCGCGAGTAGTACGCGCGTGTTGGAGCGGGCGTACGTCCCCTCACCCTGCTCGCTCGAGCTCCCCCGCTTTCACCATTCAGGTTTGCAGTTCGTTCGCAAAAGCTTCGTTCCGAGCTCCCGAGTCCCCGCCTGCCATCCTGCCATGGCCGAGTGAATTACAGACCTGGGCGGCACGTTTGTAATGTCAGTTTGTAATTAACGTGCGTCTTCGGAGAATTCAAGACACCTGTCAAGCTTCGATGGCTTCTGAGCCATTATCCCATTTGTCTAATTCATCACAATTTGTATTCAGATCAAGCCCCAGGGTTAATCGGAAACTCTATCTTGTGGCCAGCGAGGAGCGGCGGTAGTCGCGTGGCTTGAAGCTTGGCGGGCACTGCGAGATGTGCCGGGAATTGTCGTCGGCGGCGCGGAAAAAGCGAGATGAGACGAGAAACTCGGCAAAGGTCTCGGCAGGAGCTTTCGGTGCATGCATGCATGCATGCATGCACGTCAGACCGGATGATGCGCGGACACCGCGCGGCCACCACGGACCTACGGGACTACGGACTACGGAGAGCATGGTCCCGAGTCATCTTGAGTGAGCCTGGCTCTCGAATGCGTATGCAGGATATGCAGGGTGACTTCCCTTGCTCCAGTGACCCCAGCCACAGCGATGATCCGCCAGCTATAGCGGGCGGCACACAAATCCGGCTCCAGTTTGGCCAAGCTTACGGATACGAGGCGGTCATCATCGGCCAAGCGGTCGGCAGTTCAGCGGTACCAGCGGTGATGCAAGCGCCTGAAGGCTTTGCGCCCGCGCGCTCGGCACCAAGCAACAGCGGGACGAGCGATACGAAGCGACGATCAGCACGGGCCCAGGCTTGCGTCTGCGTCTGCGCCTGTGTCTGCGTCCAGTTTTGCCGCCATGGCATGTCCGCATCCGCAGCATTGAATAGCGGCTCCAGATTATCCACCACTCAACAATCAGAAAGGACCATGCCGACATCGGCCCTGTCATTGCCCTGAGTGAGGGCGGCATAACCCCGCGGACGAATTTACGCGCCGGCCTATCTTTGCACCTTACAACACACCGTATGATCAAAGGCAATATCTCATTGCACGACAGACATGCATCTCTAAGGGTCCTACAGAGCTGGAATTAGGATGAGGACTGGGACTGGCAAAACTTTTGTCAGCAATCCATAATCACCGTGCGAGGACGGTGAATTTCAATAGAGAGCGGCGTTCGAAAGTTCGGTCAGTGGGACGCTAGCTTCCCGGACTCTTTAGAGATCCTGGATGCGGACCCAAAGACGCGCAACTCGGCTCCGTCTGTGTGTTCTCCGGGGCCGGAACATGTACTGGACAAGCTGCGGCATGCGGCATGCGGCACGCACTTCCGCAATTCCAGCTCTTGCTCCACAGATGCATTGCTCGTCAGCTTCTGGCATCGATCGGAAGGTGCGAATGCGAACGGAAGGGCGGCTGGCAGATCAGCGCTAGAAGCGATAGAAGCGCTGGACAGCGGGAAAAGCGGCACCGCTTGCCGCCTCTGGATCTATGGGAGATGGCGATCTGGATTCCGGCGCTTGCGCTTGGACCTCGGCACGTGCTACGGCGCCAAGCGACCGGGCACGGGACGGTGAGCGCTGAGCGCTGCTTGCTCATGCAATGCATCATATCCTTCAACGCTGTGAGCTTGTTCCTGTGGAGGAAGGAAGGCCAAGGAGGACAGGCTGCTTTAGCCGCCGTCAGATCACCAGTCGACAGCCACTAGCCACAAACTTGCCCACTCGATGCCACACGGCACATGCCGCAAGGCAGGGGGACCGCAAGGCAATGCCGCAAAGTCTCATTAACGAAGCTTTCTGACGATCGCGCACGCCCACATCAGACCCATCAGACCGAAGGTCACATGCACACGACCGTTCCCCGTGCTTGGCTTGCGACGTCGTACTGCTTACCGACATGCACACGGAATATCCAAGACCTACACCTGTGTGACTCACAAACAGCAGAACCCGAGTCCGAGCGAGATACCAGCCTCCCCCGCGATCCTCCGTACCAAGCAAAACAGCAAACTCAATACGAGGCGCAGGCGGGATCGCGGAGGCGCTCGCTCGGACGTGCAGTCGGACATGGACGTTACACTCGGAGATGATCGAGGTGAGGGCTCACGTGATGTTGGGACATGGGGAAGCTCGGACTGCGGTGTCTCCTGTATCCTCCGCGAGCGAAGGCGGGTTGGGAGCCTGCCGGTGATCTGCGACTGACGGTCCACCTCCTGTGCTTCACCGTTGAGTCTGTGAAGTGACCTCAGTTGTGCAGTCTGCATGCGAGCAGTGCGCATGTGATTGTCTTCTCCACTTCCCCCGCTCTTCGCTCATCTCCGTCCGTTCCTGCCCGCTTGTCGAGCTCGGCACAGTTACCGACCAACAGTCTGGCCATGATGGCTAAAAGCCATGGTATGGTGATTAATTAAGCGCCGCGCGCGTCATTCCAGCGCCCAGTGCCCAGCGCCCCCAGTGCGCTCACCCAGTACTGCAGCAACTCTCAGCACCTCGCTTCGCTTCGCTTTGCGGGATCGCGGCGCGGGTTCACGGACCGCACTCGCCGAATCGCCGGGTCGAGGTCTCGCGTACCTTAGCTTTTCGTTCCTGCTGTTCCTGCACGGCCCGGTCTCTCCCCGGTCCACTTTCCCCTTCCCTCCCTCAGCCCCCCGTTGGGCGCGGCCCCCCGGCCGGCGCGGGGGGGGCGGGGGGGCGCGGGGGGGGCGGGGGGGGGGGGGGGGGGGGGGGGGGGGGGGGGGGGGGGGGGGGGGGGGGGGGGGGGGGGGG